>OU426987.1:39931265-41131265 GCA_911387755.1 Chrysotoxum bicinctum
AAACAATCCAACGCAAAAGCACCACATTTTACAGGTCTTCCAAAAATTCACAAGGAAGGAGCACCAATAAGACCTCTTATCAATTACACAACAGCACCCGCCTATAAAGTTGCAAAAAAGTTAAAAACAATAATAAAAAACAACATTGAGTTAGAAAATAATAATAGTGTGACCAATTCAATAGATTTAGTAGAAAAATTGAAAAACATAAATGTTTTACCAACTTATAAACTTTTATCATTTGATGTGACAAACATGTACACTAATATACCAATTGGCGAAACCACAAAAATATTAAAAGAAAATCTGGACAAAAAGGCAACACTCAACAATCAACAAATAAACGAATTATTATCCATATTAAAAATAGTTTTAAACCAAAATTACTTCACATTTAACAACGGATTTTATAAACAAAAAGAAGGACTAGCTATGGGTTCACCATTGAGTGGATTAATGGCCGATATATATTTAAATTGGTTTGAAAACAAATATATATTATCAAACAACAACAAACAAAAACAAAAAATTATATCATATTCTAGATATGTTGATGACACTTTTATAATTTTTGACGGAACACATAGACAAATAAATATGCTACATAAATACATTGACAGTATAAACAACAAAATAAAGTTCACAATCGAAATGGAATTTGAAGATAATATAAACTTCTTAGACTTAAATATCAAGAAATTTAACAACAAATTAAAATACAAAATATACAGAAAACCAACCACTACAGATATTACTATACATAAAGAGTCGCATCATCCATATTCTCAAAAAATGGCAGCATATATTGCATTCATAAACAGATTATTAACAATACCCATGGATAAACTAGATTATATAAATGAACTCAACATAATAAAACAAATTGCATTATCAAACGGATATAAAATCGATACAGTTGAAAAACTTCTAACTAAAAGAAAAAAGAAAATAAAAAACAAAAACAATAATGAGAAAAATAACAACAATAAAGACATTAAGTTCATATCAACGGAATACACAAACATATTACCACACAATATACAAAACGAATTAAAAAAACATAACATAAATGTATCATTTAAAACGAGTAACAACATTCAAAAATTGACACAGCCCAAAAGAGAAAACGACATAAAAACTTCAACTGGAGTTTACAAAATAAAATGCGATGATTGCGAAAAATACTACATAGGACAGACAGGAAGAGCTTTCAAGGAACGATTCAAAGAACATTTACCAAGACCCAACTCAAAATCAAACTACGCTTTATACTTAATCGACAACAAACACAATTACACGAGCTTCAGCAACAATTTAAGCCCAATGCATTTTTGCAAAAAAGGGAAAGTACTAGACACGTTAGAAGAATACGAAATTTATAAATCAACGAAAATAGAACAAGACAAATTACTAAATGACAAATTAACTTTAAAACCAAACGCACTATATGACACAGTTCTTACATTCAACACAAGAAGAAAAGAGACAATCATAAATTAACTATATACAAAAAATAAGTAAATATAAATGACAAGTGGCAAATCGAATAAATTAAAAATCCGCCTGAAGATGGAAACATAATTTCCGAAACGCGTAGCGATTTAAAAAACAAACTTAAGTTGTGATATAAGTTGATAAAATATAAAATAATTTAAAAACTAATTTTGTTTATTTTATTTTTTTCATATATATAAATAGACTAAATACTTACAAATTTTATAAATCAAGTAGTTGAATAAATTTAAGGTCGTCCACAATGCGCAACACTTTGAAAAATGTATACATACTCGTATTTTTAAAATAACTTTGGAAAAGAAAACTTTTTGGTAACTTTGTAAGATCACGTTTTAACACTGATAATATCAAACAAGAAATGAACTCTTGATATGATATTACAAGTATATATTGCATAGTAACCGCAAAGTTTATGACTTATTTCCTACTATTAAAGAGTCAGTCATTCAAAACATGAAAATGTTCCGTTTTTTATGAATAAGTTCTTAAAACACCAGACTACAGCCATAGGTGTATAACGGTAATATTTTGCACTTTAAGGAAATATTCCATAAATTGTAAGTAATGAGCTTGCAGTTTATGAAAAAATTCCTACGATTCAGGAATAAATTCTTTCACAATAGTGGGCAAAATCAAACTGTTCCTAAAATTGAAGTGTTAGTCATGCAAAATATGAAATTAATCTTATTTTGTATGAATTAGTTTTTAAAACACCAAATTAATCTTATTTTATATGAATTAGTTCTTAAAACACCAGATTTCTATAACGGCACTTTCATAGCGGCATTAAATTGGTTTTCTTTTTGAATAATTATTTTATGTCTTAATAAAAGTCAAAGATGATGACGTAAAAAATATATAATATGTAACTTATTAAAATAAAATTCACAACGGGGTCGCACGAACTTGTTCTTATTGTAAAAGACTGAGAATTTAAAAAATTAATGTTACTAAAAAAACTGTTCAGAAGCATAAAATTCACTTTTTGCATGCATCAAATGAATGGATTCAAACGTTTAAAGCAGTTTTTCTTAAAATGTCCGTTACTCATGCATTGAAAAATATGTTGCATGTAACAAATGAAAAGTTACATACAAATTTTAAGTAATCTTTCATACAGCTTCATATTAAATTTTGTATGAATTGTTCATATTTCAAATGTAAAGTTTCCTGCTTGGAATTCGCAACAAAAAAAAAAATGTTTATGAATATGGTTTCATGCATTGAGTGATATTTTGCATGTAAAAAATGTATAGTTTCAAGAATTCTAAGTAATTTTTCATAAAATATCACTTGCTCATGTTGATGAATGTGGTTTCATATAATCAGTTACTTTGTTCCTACAATAAAAGAATAGTTTCAAGCATTTTAAGAAATTTTTCATAAAACTTTACAATAAAATTTGTATGAACTGGTCATACTTCAAATGTAAAAAATCATAATCTGATTTTCCAACAACAATTCTATTGCTTTGGATTTTATGAATGGTTTTTCATGAAAATCATGACTTGGTCATAAAACAAAAATTAATTTTTATGAATTCGTGCATTATTCATATGAATATTTCTTAAAAATTAATGATTTTGGCTGAATGATCGCCATTCATAAAAAGAATGTACAAAAATTTTTTCAGTGTACTCGCAGCAGGACATTGCCAAATTTGCGATGAAATTAGAGAATAGCTCCAAGCAATTTCAAACCTGCACAGTGTTTCGGCAAGGAGATCCACCATCATGTGACTTTTCTAGCGTTATCACCGAGGGCACTATTTTCCACAAATATATCAAACAATCATGGTATACAAATAATCGGCCATTCTGTAATAGAGTTCTTCACAGTGATTCAAGAACAGACGAAACTTTTTGGTCTAAAAGAAACCGAGGACTAGACCAAATACATAGTGTAATAGGTCACTATTGAGTAAATTCTAACTGAAGAATCGACAACTTAGTGGAATCCGTTGAAGTAGTACCCTATAGGATATTGCTGCTACTCTGGTTTGACTACGCAAATAAGTTCAAAACTTCAGTCAAGATACTCTTGGTAGGCTCCAAATTCAAGGCTCAACGAAGACGCTGAACCTACGTTTTAGAGGCCAAGCCATCGAGGATGCCAAAGCGCTTAGTTGGGATTGTAGAGGGTGGAAATCCCCTTGGTTCCCGTCATGAATCAGGAGTTAGTAATTAAAAGTAATTTTAATATCGGTGAGATGTAATTTGGCGGTCGCCTATCAGACGAATAGGGGGATAAACATGTAGCATACGAAAACATGCACGTGCCGTAACTATTCGGGACTGGTGGAAGTCTGATCATATCCTCTCTGCGGCGGCCGCCAGAAACAAGCCTTTTAAAAAGGTTTGGCTAATATGATCAGGCTGGTTCCTCAGATTGGCGACAGGTTAATTCCCTGTCCCGTAAAACTAAAAGAATTATGAGACCGACAAAAAGCCTCGGAAACGGTGATCTCACAACGACAACCTACGCAACGAAAACGGAAAAACGATTTACGAATTTTCTTATGGAACGTACGATCGCTCTATAGAGCTCGAGCTGCTCAGCAGCTAGCCGATGCCCTGTCAAAATATAAAGCTGAAATAACAGCTCTTCAAGAAATCAGATGGACAGGGAATGGTGTTCTACAGAAGAAAGAATATGACATATACTATAGCTGTCATACAAAACACCATGTGCTCGGGGTAGGCTTTCTAGTCAGCGAAAAAAGGAAGTCTACTATCATCGGCTTTAACGCTATAAGCGAAAGGCTATGCACCCTTCGGGTGCGAGGCAAATTTACGAACATCAGCCTCATTAACGTTCATGGACCTACAGAGGAGTCTTCAGACGAAGAAAAGGAGACTTACTACGAACAAGTCGAGAGGGCCCTCAATGCCTGTCCAAGGTATGATGTTAAAATCATCCTTGGGGATTTGAAGGCAAAAATAGGTCAGGAGCCGGTATTCAGGCATTACGCAGGCACCCATAGTTTGCATGAGAACACTAATGACAATGGACTTCGAGTCTTAGAATTGGCAGCATCGAAAAACATGGTTGTTGCGAGTACCAGGTTCCCGCGTAAAGATATCTACAAAGCCACCTGGGTATCACCTGATGGAGTCACTCGTAACCAAATAGACCACGTGTTGATAGAAGGTCGCCACTACTCGAACTTGATGACGGTACGAACGTACCGAGGTGCCAATATCGACTCGGATCACTCTCTTGTTGGTATGGTTTTCCGAGGGCGGATTGCCTTGCGAAGACGTATTGCATCCGCCGATCAGGTTCGAATCAACACGGCTGCCCTGCGCAATGAAAACACCAGTAACACCTTTGGTAATGCGTTAGGACTCGCCCTAGAATCACTTGATTTAGGGAGAGTAAGTCCTGGAGCCAGTATGCTGGGTGTAAATGAGAAGTGGACACACCTTAAGAATACTGTCATTTTAGTACTGCCAACTCCATTTTAGGCAGCAGTCGTAAAAATCGGAACGAGTGGTTTGATGATGAATGCAAGCTAGCGACTGAACGTAAGAATGTTGCGTACCGAGCAATCCAACAATCTCGTAGAACGCGGGCATGCGAAGAGGAATATAAAGAGCTCAGAAGAATAGAAAAACGGCTACATAGACAAAAAAAATCAGCCTGGGAGAAGAACCTAATCTGTGAAATAGAAAATAGCCGAGAGCGAGGTCCGCACCTGTCGCGGAAGTTCTACCAATCCGTCCGAAACATGACGCAGTACACACCACGCTGCACATACTGCAAGGACGGAGAGGGAAATCTGATCACCGATCCTGAAAGCATACTGGAGCGATGGGAAGTGTACTTTAATGAATTGCTAAATGGTCAGCTCACTGCAGAAGTGGAGGCTCCACCACTTCAAGAAGAATACTCTATGTTGCCGCCACCAAGCATAGAAGAGGTTGAGAAGGCTATAGGCCGGCTTAAACAGAACAAAGCCCCGGGAGCCGATGGCATACCAGCCGAATTATTTCATCACGGCGAGCCAGCCTTACGTCAAGCAATTCATGATATTATAGTGCACGTATTGGAGCAGGAAGAAATGCCAGAAGACTGGCGAAAAGGTTTAATATGCCCCATACATAAGAAGGGAGATGTCACAACGTGCAGCAATTATAGAGGTATCACGTTGTTGAGTACCGCCTATAAGATACTCTCCTCTATCCTGCAAGACCGGATAACCCCATACGCTAAAACCGTCATCGGACAATATCAGTGTGGTTTCATTCCAGGCAAATCAACAACTTATCAGATCTTTACCCTCAGGCAGGCGATGGAAAAATGTCTAGAATTTAACATCCCAACATACCATCTGTTTATAGACTTTAAGGCCGCCTATGATAGCATAGCCAGGGTAGAACTTTACAAAGCCATGAGAGAATTCGGCATCCCAAATAAATTGACACGACTATGTAGGTTGACCATGACCAACGTAACAAGCCAAGTAAAAATAGCCGGATTGCTATCCAGACCAATCAACATCTTTAATGGACTCCGACGAGGGGACGGTTTGGCCTGCCACCTCTTCAACCTGGCGTTGGAGAAAGCAATCCGTGACTCTGGCACGGCAACAAGAGGGACCATCGTCATAAGGTCCAGCCAGTTACTGGCTTACGCAGACGACATCGACATCATCGGAAGAACCGAACAAGCTGTACACGATTCCTTCATCCAGATCGAGCAGGCGAGGCGGCACAAAATCTGGGGCTGCACATTAGTGAATGTAAAACAAAGTACATGGTGGCGTCGAATGCGAGAGGAACAGTTGGTCAAACAATCAAGGTAGCGGAGCACGAATTTGAAGTGGTGCAATCCTTTAAATACCTTGGGTCAATAGTACCAGCCGATAACAATATAGAAGAAGAAATACGCGGGCGCCTTCTCAAATCGAACAGAGCCTACTATAGTCTGTCAAAGCTCTTCAAATCCAGAAATCTCACCATAACTTCAAAACTGCTGCTGTACAGGACCATGGTCCTGCCAGTACTCACATATGGATCCGAGACTGGGGTGCTTAGCAAAAGGCACTCCGACCTCTTAGCTGCGTTCGAGAGAAAAGTCTTAAGGAGAATTGTTGGCCCCATATGTGAGGAAGGACGATTCCGGAGACGGTACAATCATGAATTGTACGCAATCTACCTAGAAGCAGATATCGTGACAAAAATTAAGCTCGGTAGACTCCGGTGGGCAGGGCACCTAGCTCGCATGAGCGAAGAGGAACCTGCTCGGAAAGTTCTTTGTGGTACATTCTATGGTAGACGACAGCGTGGTAGACCATGCTTGCGCTGGAGAGATGGCGTAGACCAGGACGCCCGAAGCCTTGGGGTGCGCAACTGGATGGCGTCGGCTAGAGACCGGGATAGGTGGAGAGACTTGTTGAAAGAGGCCAGGACCGGAACCCGGTTGTCGAGCCGATGATGATGATGAGATGTAATTTATTACATTTTTTATAATTTGTAGTTTTAAATAATTGTCCTGGTGATGTGTATGCGACATTTCTAGCATCTTTGTATTTGAGTTGCGAACAACTACGACATTGACCAAGAATTTTCAAACAGCATTGTATATTTTGTGAATAAATGTCTGTCCATAGATATAACTCGCTGGTTATTTCAGCCATGTCATGTCGGGTAGATCGATTTGGGATTTTTTGTTCTATTCCATCTACTCTCAAGAGCACAGCACGATTAATGTCTTTTTCTATATCCTTTTTATTTGCCTCAGCGAAAAATTGAAAACCACAACTTGAATCCTGAGGATGGGCTATAAAAATGACCATTTTGAAACGAATCCAGCTTTATGTTGGTGAAATCCCAAATCTACCATAGAGCTACAAACATACATTTATACATAGCTGTACGAAATAAATCGCGAGGTTTTGCCATTTTCGAAGGCGTGATGAAAAATCGAGTAATTTCTGGAATTCCTTTTTCTTTTTCTTGTTTAGTGTCCTTTCAGCAGAAGTCGTCGTCGAAGGGAACGTTCGCGAGGGTTTGGACCCTAATATTGGGGTTTAATTAATGACTGTTAATTTGGGTTATTCCGGCAAATAGCTCAATCAACTAAAACGACTGTAAAATGTGTGTGTGTGTGTGTGTGGATATCCTTCCTGATGAATATGCGATTTTCGTCACTCTGTACCTTCATACATTGAGTGCTAACAATTGTTATTTAAAAAGGAAATAAACACGTCCTTTTAATTTCCATCCAATTAAAGTTGGACACGGTGATATTATTTGGAAAAGTTAATTAGTTCGTCGTCTTGGGCTATTATCTAGAGAAAAGTCGAGAGGACTTTCAATTGAATCTCCTTGCCACCGACACACATACACTCACAACAACATACTGTTGACATAAAACACAGCAAAAAGACAACAATATACTTTTCAACAAGACACAATGAATAACGGAAACAATGAAACAACTAGAGGAAATAAACTATGTCAACATTTGCAACTTCTTGTTTTCATGGAAGATGGAAGAAGCACTTTTGCTACCTTTTCGTCTTGGTTTGAAAAGACGTGTATACCTATCTTGTAGCTGGAATCTCTTAAGAAAGGAATGTGTCTCTTATCGCTCTATATAGCCGAGGAGATTTGCATTCGCCTCCATCTCAAAGACAAAAGCCAACACTTTAAGGCACACTGCACACTCACACACCCGGAACCTTTTCAGTCGGTTGTCGTCCGTGCCCCGTTACATTTATAGCCTTAAAGCTAAATTAACTCTTTAAATCCATCTCTCTTTGCAATGTCTTGCATCCTTCTATGCTGAAATGCTATGACAGAAAGAATTTAAATCCCAACACCGAATCACAAAAGACATCCTCACAATAAGGTGTTATATGGTTGCCAGGTTTTCTTTAGCCTTATAGCTTAGATACGAGTATAACGACTAGAGCTTTACAATACATCTGTTCCCGAAGGCAATATTTATATGCTGTCGACCGACCATCCATGGAAATAATTGATGCAAATTCTAGTTTTGTAATTCAAAGGAGGGAAGTACTTGAAACAATAAATAAATCACGTCATTTTTGAGTTAATGGGCGGCGTACAGTGGGGCATTTTGTATAGGAAAGCGGAAACAATCTATAAAATCTGAATCATGAGACCACCGAGAGTAATGAAATTTTGCACATACATATGTATATTTGGATTGGGCTTACACAGATTATTACAAGTTATTGAAATTTTTCAGAATTGTAGAGTTTATTGACTTTTTTGAAAAAAATATTTATTTTTTAATTTTCTTTGTTTTTAAACTAAATATTTAAATACATTCATAATAACACAAGCAAATATGAAAATAAAATGCACGACTGGGTCGTACGAACTTGCTCCTTTGTAATAGACTAGGAATTTTAAAAATGAGTGTTATTAGAGAAAACTGTTCATAAGGATAAAATTATTTTTTTAAATTCTTTTAGTAGTAAGAGACAAAAACAGAATAAAAATTATAAGGCGTTGTAGTGGTTTCTTAAAAAAATGAGCTTTTATATGTATACAAAATTTTTAAAACATTCTTAAGAAAAAAATTTGGTACGCAAATTTTAATTTTTTACTATTGTATGAATGAAAACTAAATTTTTAAAATTCCAAAAAAAAATATTGAACCGTTTTTTAGATATTGAAAAAAAAATGATTTTTTTTTCAAAAATTCAAAAAATATTTATTTCTTAAGTTTTGAAACGCAATGATTTTTAAACTTTTAAGAAGCATTTCTATAAAAAATTTCACTAAAATCTGTCATGTCGATAATGAGTAATTCAAAATTAAAAAAAATGGTTCTATGGTAGGTACAAGCTGTAGTATCTTCATTTCAATTTTTACTTGCGACTTATAGGTACTATAAGGCAAGTTATGTGTAAAAAAAATCGAACTCGAGATTTTTATTAAAGTTGACATTACGATGATAGCGAAGACCAAAAAAGTAGGTCTCGCAATTCTGGCTGTCTGTCTGTCTGTCGGTTCGGCTACAGCCTAAACGGCTCGGCCGATTTTCTTCAAACTTGGTAGATATGGGTTTTAATTTTTTCCCCACACGTTTTTTCTTTTTTTTTTAAGACCAAAAATAACGGTACCTGCCGTACGATTTTTTTTCGAAATTTTATAAAGATATTTTTTTCAAAAACTGTCCCACAGAATTAAAAAAAAAAAAATTGAAAAATTTTATTTAGTTAAGTCTAGGTAATGGTTGAAAAAAAATTTCAAAAAAATTGTTATTTTTGGTAGCCCCCGTGGGTCCATTTTTTTTTTGTTTTTGATTTTCTCGAAAACGGTACAGACGATTTAAATCATTTTTTTTATGCTAAGGCTTCCCCAAAGTATAAATATTTTTACATATTCAAATTTTCAATTTTTTATGTTTTGGATTTTTAAAAAAATTTCAAAATTTTTTTTTGGAAACTCAATATTTAGAAAACTTTAAGCTCTATTTTTTTTCAAACTTGACATATGAAAGTTTTTAACATAATCTACAAGATTTGTGAAAAAATTTTGTTTTATCTAAAACTAACGGTATCTTCCATACAAAAGTTAAAAAATGGTTTTCAAAAATCGTGTTTTTCTCGAAAACGGTTCCGAGAATTTTGCTAAAATTTTTTCTTTTGATTTTTTCTTACGATCTATAATTTAGTAAAAAAAATTTGAAATCTAGATATTACTGACTGTACCTACCATGGAACGATTTTTTCGAATTTTGAATTTCTCATTATCGGCAGAACGGATTTTAATGAAATTTTTTATAACGAAGCTCCTAAAAAGTTTAAAAAACATTGCATTTAAAAACTTAAAAAAAAAATATTTTTTCAATTTTTGAAAAAAAGTATTTTTTTTTTGTTGGAAAATTCGATATCTCGAGAACGGCTTAATATTTTTCTTGAAAATTTAACTCTCATTCGTACAATAATAAAAACTTAAAGTTGGCGTACCATAATTTTTTTTTAAATGTTTTAAAAATTTTTTACATAAAAGCTTATTTTTTTAAGGAACCACTTCAATGACTTATAATTATTGTTCTTGCATAAATTCATATTTGCATAGCATTCTGTTTTTATCTCTTACTACAAAAAAAAATTTAAAAATTCATCTTATCCTTATGAACAGTTTTCTTTAATAACATTCGTTTTTAAAATTCCTAGTTTATTACATAGGAGCAAGTTCGTGCGACCCAGTCGTGCATTTTATTTTTATTAAATTAAAGATCGCAAAAATTAATTAAAATAAAAATTTTTTTATCAAAATTCTAGGCTCTGTTTTCGAGAAAAAAAAAACATTTTTGAAAACCATTTTTTAACATTTTCGTGGTAGGTAGATACCTTTATTTTGTAAAATATTTTTTTTTCTCACATCTTGTAGATTATATTGAGAAACTTGTGTAGACAATAGATTTGTCGATGAACATTCGTCTTAAATGTTTACAATTAAAATGGAAAGGGAAAATCGTCCCGGGTAAATTATTCCACAATTGTCTTACGCGAAATTGAAACATGAAACTAATATCTGTATTTCAAGGTACATCGAAGACTTGGCTCGAGGGTTAAATGATTAAGGGCTGGAAAGTAACTGGCTACTTCGAGTGAACATTGCTTGTGAAAGAAGCGATAAAACTTTGAAATACCTGAAACATTCCGACAGTATGCAAGAGATGAAAATGATTCGATAATAGCTCTGTTTCCTATCAGTTTTAAGGCTTTGGCTCTGGATACGACCGAATAAATGGAGAGAACTTTGGGCTGCACCTACCCAAAGATCCGAATTATAGGTACTTGAGTTTTGGGACGTATAAACGCCTTATAAATTGTTATCAGATCAAAAGGGGTGACAAATTTCTTACAACAATGTAAAAATCCAAAGCATTTAGCAAGCCTTATGTCGGTCTGGAGAATGTGGTCATTCCAAAGAAGATCATCGTTGACACACATACTGAGTACTGAGAGCTGTCGACTTCTTCGATGCAAGTGCCATTACAGGGCAATGGCATAAGGGAAATATTTTCGATAAGAGAGCTTGGTGCCAAACTCTATCAAACGCCTTAATAATATCAAGAACAATAATATTACTTGCTCCAAAAGAGTATAAAGATCTGTTCCACTCTTCGTTGAGATATGCCAGATCACAAGTGGAACGATTGCTGCGAAAGCCTATTGCCGGTCATTCAAAAGTTTGAGCTGATGATTGATCAGCGATTTCATGACCTTGGAAAGAAGGAACGTAAGTGCAACTGGTCAGTAGAATGAAGAAGGATCGCTTTTTTTAAGAACAGGCTGGACAAATACTGGTTTCAAATCTTCGAGAAAAGCTGGACTCATTAGTTCTCCAGGTGCAATATGCACTCCATAAATCTAATCCGCGCATACATTGTTGACATTCCCATTCAAATGTAAGAGCTCAGCAACATCGCGTTGAAGGCGATCCATGTTATATTGTTTTCTCCAGTTGTTGAGGTTATGTTCAACGATTTAATCCATTCTATGAATAGATGAGAATCCGATACTTCTTGGTTGCCAAAGGAAAATATCTGCATATATTATCTTCCCAGATGACTGATCATACTCCCACTTTGTGTAAGGCTGCAAAGATTGGTCTTTTAAAATTCGGCTAGCTGTGTGATCAAGCAGGCCTATTTTAGCAGATGCCTCATTTACCTTTATGTTCTCTGGATAACAAAATTTTTTGCTCTCAACAATATACTTGTATGCTTAAAATTGCGGTCATTGCTATTTAAAATATTGCACGTCTGAGACTCATGAATTCGCTTTCATAGTTAAAGTTTTAAATATTTTATATATGTATAAAACATGCGACATTTAAATTGTTAAAAAACCTCTCGTACAGAATTTTCTAAAAAAAAATTGTTTTCTTCTGCCAAAAATATTTGTATGAAAGTTTTTTTTTTATTAATATTGTTTTAATTGTAAAATTTTTGATTGAAATCACTATCACTTCCATCGTTGACGAGGAATTAAAAAATCAATAAACGGTTCCATGACTTCATGTATAGTTAATAAGCGTTTTTTATAAAATTTATATAAAAATTGTTAGAGCCGACTAACGTTAGAGCCAAGAAACTTTCACGAAAACTCTACAAAAAAAAGGTCAAGCGAGGTCAAATCGCATGACCTTCGGGCCAAAAGAAATTGGTTATCAGTAGTTAACATCGACCAATAAAGCTTGCCAATGTTGTTCGCAAAGAAGTATGGACCGATGATACCACCAGCGCAAAATCCAAACAATTCGAAATTGTGTGGATTGTAATCATCCCGAATTCCACAATTTTAGTTGTTAGAGAAGTCATTCATCGAATAATGCATCTCATGATTTTTCGTCCAAAATTGGGTTCCTCCTCCAAGCACTCCGATCCACAGTCAGCTAACTAACGGAGTTGTCTTTGGTCATGAACTTTGAGATCCTGGGTCAGTTGGATCTTGTACAGGTAAAGGCCTAAGCCCCCATGCAAAATTCGCTAAGTTAAAGTGTGCGAAAGACTAAGTTCATGTGCACGGCCTGGATTCGACTTCCTCGGGTTTTGCTGTACACTTTCAATGACCGCAGCGATGTTCTCAGCCAACCTTGGGTTCCTTTGACTAACGATTGTTGGTTGATTGACTGCCGAACCGGTGGTGTTGAATTGGGCCACAACGCCTACCGTAAAATGCGCGCAACGAATGCTACGTTTGACTTAACGAACACTCGTTTTGATAACAAAGTCTTATCATTTGGATGTCCTATTCAATAGTGTAACTTGCCATGGTCATTTGGCATCATTAGCTTAATGATAAATGAAAGTGGATGGTCGTGCGCCTTCAATTGCTAAGTCAATTGGACGCCAGGATAGTGCATGAAATGTTGAGCTCTTGAGATCGATGGCGAGTTGATGTTCGTGAATTGAGTCTCACACCCTCGGCTACAGCAGCCACATCCTCGTGTCTGCGCACTACACGATGACGGTAACCACTAGCACCACTAGCGCGCTGGGTGCTTCATTTCCGCCAAAACTTCTTTTAAAAAAACCCAATTTTTGGGCTACACAGCACTCACTTTGGAAATAAGTTTTCAATATTTCCCAACGTTGTTCAAGCGTAAAGTGACTCATTTCGTTCCGTGGAGGTATGATACTGACTTTCTGTCAAGATTTCGAGCGGGAAACTATCTGTCAGTGTCAAAATAACCTACGATTTATAAAAGAAACCACTAGATGGCTCACCCTGTACATACACCAACACTATTGTCAACATCACAGCTCAAAATAAATATATTTCACTTGACAATTTTATAGTATAACAATTTTAAGTTAGATATGTCAGGAAATACAAGGTGGTACATAAGTAACAATTCTTACAATTTTTAAAAGATTATAACAATTATTTTATTATTTGGAAACATGTTAACATCTTTTTGAAAATAATATGTCTAGTCTTTCCATCAGTTTTTTAGAATTTTATGTACCAGCACTATTATTCTTTCTCGGACATTGGCATTAAGTCTCCATTTGAGAGAAGAGAGAGATTAAGTTTCGAGGTGATCTATTTTGATTAGTTTCAGCTTTCTTAACGTGTTACATTTGTGTTAGCTTTAGTTTCTAAGGCTCGAATCGGATTCCTATCGTATTTGTCCCTGATCCACAATTCAGTAACTTTGAATGAAAAGACATAATTAAAACTGGTAAATAGTCCGAGTTATTTCCTTATTATCGAGAGTCTTATTTACTTTCTCCCAGATTACACTGCACTATGATGAGCTGAACTCGAAAATAATCATCACAGTATAAAACTCCTTTTTTTCTTCGAATCTCAAGCTTTCGCAGCCATGTCTAGGGAGTATTATGAAACCAACTTCACTTAACTTATTGAAAATTTAGAACCATTTCTAATCCAACTTCTATTATTGTTGTTGTTTTTTTTATTTGGTTGATAATACACTTTTTTCATCTCTTCGATCTCTACTACTTTATTCACTCATTCAATATTACCTCTAGCTCACAAAATGACAGTAATATCAATATTGTTGATGCTGTAACAAAACTTGACAATTCCATGTCCGCATTTCCCCTCTTAAATACAATGTGGAAATTTTTGTTCTTCTTTCTAAGGAACCGTGAGAGGAAAGCATCCACCAATTGGAAATATAGAATTCGGTATATTGGGGGATTTGAGGGAAATAAATGAAACAGTTTATCGTTCCGTTTTTTGAAATGGTCAAAGTTCTCTAAGTAAAAGTTATACATGGGCTTTATGCTCCCTGACACCCATTAAGGTAAGAGTAAGAGATATTCGCAAGAAACGTATGCCATCTTATTGCTAACAAAAGGTTAAGTATAGTCATAGAAATTCGTCAGCCCAAGAAAATGTATAAAGTTAAAGTTTGTCAAAGTCACGTGCGATTTTCTGCACATCATTTGTGTTATATTAAAAAAATATTTACATCGTGATAAAAGGTCAATTATTTTCAGTAGGCCGTTAACCAAATTTTTTTTAAGGATCTTTTCCCAGTTTCTACTTGCGACTTATAGGTACTATAAGGCTAGTTATCCTTTCGTAAAAAAATCGAACTCGAGATTTTGATCAAAGTTTATATTACGTTGATAGTGAAGGCCAAAAAAGTGGGTCTCGCAATTCTGTCTGTCTGTCTGTTCGTCTACAGCTAAACGGCTTGACCGATTTTTTTCAAACTTGGTAGATATGGGTTTTAATTTTTTCGCCCCAGATGTTCTTTCTTTTCTTTTTTTTAAACCAAAAATAACAGTACAAGTAACCAAAATACAGTACCATACGATTTTTTTCGAAATTTTATAAATATTTTTTTTTCTCAAAAACTTTCACAAAGATTTTTTTTTAAAAAATTCAAAAAATTTCATTTATTCAAACCTAGGTAATGGTTGAAAAAAAAAAAATTAAGAAAAATTATTATTTTTGGTGCCCCCCTTGGAAACATTTTTTTGTTTTTGATTTTCTCAAAAATGGTACAACCGATTTTGATCATTTTTTTAGATGTTAAGGCTCCCCAGCAGTTTTAATATTATTGTGTATTCAAATTTTCAAATTTTCAAAATTTTTTTTTGGATTTTCAAAAAAAAAAGCTACAAATTTCGATTTTTTTAAAACTTGACATTAAAAAATTTCTTAATACAATCTATAAGATGTGAGAAAAATAAAATTTATTTTACCTTATAATACGTGCCGAATTTTTTTTCTAAAAATGTCTTAAAAAGTATTGTATACAAAAGCTTATTTTTACTTGCGATATAGGTACTATTTCCGTCTGTGTGTCTATACCTCGACCAAAAGACTATAAGCTAGAGGAGAATTTGAAATTTTTTTTGCTCCAAAACTAATGATACCTGCCATTCATTCGTTAAGCAAAATCTTTTTTGTCTCGGAAACAGCTCTAATGATTTTAATTACAAAAATTAGGTGAGGTATTAACTAATTAGATCTTATTAACGGTTCCTGTCATAGAACTGCTATTTTGATTTTGCACTTCCTCCTTAACGGCTCTAAAGATTTCGACCAAAATTCTTATGCAGGAGGTCCTTTTAATTTAAAATAATATTGTGTGTAAAATATTCGAAAAAATATTTTTTGGTTTTTTTTTTTTAAAAGTTACAATTTTTTTTTTGAAAAATATCTATTGAAATATCTTCAAAACGTGATCTTGATTATTTTTTGAAATTATTTCCAAAAAGCTATAATACGAAACACTTAAAATTAACATCTCAATTTTTTTTGAAAGATTTTAAAGAAATTTCTTGTATAAAAAATTAATTTAAAAATAAAACGATTTTTAAACTTAATTTTTATAAATTCATACTTGTATAGAAATCAAACGGCAATTGTATGCATTTGAATATTTTATCTCATTTGATTCGTGTTTTATTTTTGAAAAATGTATTTTAAATTTTATGCTGATATTGCACTGAAAATAAAATCTAGGTATATATGGTAAAAATCTAGGTTGATTTGACAAAAATTTTGTCAATATACATCCAACAAAAAGTTTTATCAAATTGACAAAAATTATGAAGCTGAAGACCGCTGCATCGAAATTTATGTTTTCATTTAGGATAGCAGATCTCGATAAGTATCAAAGATATTGGAATATTTTAAACGCCAAAATGTTGGGCGCAAACTTTTCTAGGGGCGATGTCCGTTACTTTTTTTAAATTGTATCTTAGTCCAGTCAAAGCGTCATGAAAAAGGGCCTGACCTTGCGCGCAGAGGCATGGTCAATTTTTTTTTCATGGATCGATAGGTGCTTATGAGAAAAGCTTAAAACCAAATTAGCACCACATGACAACTTTTCTTACCAAAGTTATTGGTAAAAATGTGTTTTGTGTCATTTTTTGGTCATTTGCGAATATCTCGGCTCCACTATCTCGCACAAGCAAAAATTAAACATGATTTTATTCCTTATAACATTATCTAAATTGTTCTAAAAAAAAAAAATTGTTTAAACAAATGAAAAAAAAGTTATAGTAAGTTAAACAAATTTTTTGTTGTTTAAAAATCACTTTTTCGTGATTATTAAGAAAAAAGCTCATTTAACGATGAAATTTTTATTTTTTATTATTAAAGTTCTTGTAATTCCCTACAATTTAACAAAAAAATCAACACTCTACGATGAACGAAAGCCGAGTAATAAATTATTGAACATGGGTAAGTCAGCGCACCCACGCATTTTATGATTTTATGTTTTAATTAATATCTCAGCCCCAGTATGTCGCAAAGTGAAAATAAAAAACTGTATTGCTAATAACAATATTTTCTATCAACTTGCATTTAATTTAATATGTTTGAGCAAAAATATAAAAAGTTACCGTTGGTTTCAACGTTTTTTTCTTGTTTTTAGTACCTTTTTTTCATAGTTATTGAAAAAAAAACTGTATTTCACGGTAAATACTTTTCAGTTTTGGATTTTTGTTTTATAGTCCTGCTAATTTTCTTCAAATTAAAAAAAAAATTAGTCCATTACGACAAACGGGAGCCAAGATATTCATGATTTAAAAACTTAGGAAAGCTTATAATTTAGTATTTTAACCTTGTAGCTTGTAATTTTGGTGTCGCCAGCAACAAGACATATTGGTATCCTTCAAACACTCCACACATACTTACACATATTTGTTGCTTCTTGTTGCTGGCGACACCAAAATTACAAGCTACAAGGTTAAAATACTAAATTGTAAGCTTTCCTAAGTTTTTAAATCATGAATATCTTGGCTCCCGTTTGTCGTAATGGACTAATTTTTTTTTTAATTTGAAGAAAATTAGCAGGACTATAAGACAAAAATCCAAAACTGTAAAATATTTACCGTAAAATACAGTTTTTTTCTCAATAACTATGAAAAAAAGGTATTAAAAACAAGAAAAAAAACGTTGAAACCAACGATAACTTTTTATGTTTTTGCTCAAACATATTAAATTAAATGCAAGTTGATAGAAAATATTGTTATTAGCAATACAATTTTTTATTTTCACTTTGCGATATACTGGGGCTGATATATTAATTAAAACATAAAATCATAAAATGCGTGGGTGCGCTGACTTACCCATGTTCAATAATTTATTACTCGGCTTTCGTTCATCGTAGAGTGTTGATTTTTTTGTTAAATTGTAGGGAATTACAAGAACTTTAATAATAAAAAATAAAAATTTCATCGTTAAATGAGCTTTTTTCTTAATAATCACGAAAAAGTGATTTTTAAACAACAAAAAATTTGTTTAACTTACTATAACTTTTTTTTCATTTGTTTAAACAAATGTTTTTTTTTAGAACAATTTAGATAATGTTATAAGGAATAAAATCATGTTTAATTTTTGTTTGTGCGAGATAGTGGAGCCGAGATATTCGCAAATGACCAAAAAATGACACAAAACACATTTTTACCAATAACTTTGGTAAAAAAAATTGTCATGTGGTGCAAATTTGGTTTTAAGCTTTTCTCATAAGCACCTATCGATCCATGAAAAAAAAATTGACCATGCCTCTGCGCGCAAGGTCAAATGACGCTTTGACTGGACTATCTCGTTATATTTTATTTTATTGAGTTTTAAAACTTTTAAGACAAAAAAATTTTTAGGAGAGGATATAGACCGCAATAATTTTTTTAGAAATAAAATAAATATGACCCAATGTAGAATGTACGTTTCTCTAGGGGCGATGTTTCTCCTTTTTTTTATTTTCTTTTATTAAGCTTATTTAGCCATGATTTAACCATGAAATTAACAAAAAAAAAACAAAAAGTTTGGACCCTTATAACTTTGGATTGACTAATCGTAGGTAAAAAATCGGTACATGAAAAAATTAGAATTTCCAAACTCTAAGGGCGATGTCTTTTCTTTTCTTTTATTTCATGTTCTTGAGTCATTTGTGTTCTAGCAAACTTGGTGCCAGTGCCATACTTGTAAACGGTGGGCAGAATTTGGATGTCTGAACTACTTGAAAAAAACTGAGGAAGAGTTACAAAATGTATATTTTCTCTTCAGTTGTGACTGTTGTTCTAGATGGCTGGCATTACAAGAGGAATAAAACTTGAATCATCGTTAGAACTAAACCTAGTATAATTTTATTTTAGCTAAACTAATAGCTCAACATCATCCTTCTTTGTTTTAGCTAAACTAAAAGCAATAAATATTTTCCAATTCAAATTTGTTAAACATATCTCATAATATCTATCTAATTATTATTATAGTTATTCTATAAAGTATATTCATTCTGGAATTTTCTTTTTCTTTGTCTTTGTTGAAATTTTGTTTTTGTTTGTATAACAATTAATCTTTTCTTTATATAATTCCAATTTTGTATAATTATTATCAGAATTATTAAAACTTGAATCGAAAAAATAAAAATTCATATGAAGTAAATATTATAATTTTGATAATATACAATTATTAATATAATGCAATAAAAAATATAAAAATATTACAAATAACCAACATCTCAACTAACTAACACAAAACGTAGATATCTATTTTCCTTTTTGTTGTAATTTGTTGCTAGACAACAAATGACTCAAGAACATGAAATAAAACAAAAAGAAAAAACATCGCCTTTAGAGTTTGGAAATTCTAATTTTTTCATGTACCGTTCTTATACCTACGATTAGTTGATCCAAAGTTATAAGGGTCTAAATATTTTTTTTTTATAATTTTCATGTTTAAAAAAATTTAATAAACAAACAAATAAAAAAAAAGAAAAAACATCGCACCTAGAGTTTGGAAATTCTAATTTTTTCATGTACCGTTCTTATACCTACGGTTAGTTGATCCAAACATATAAGGGTCTACATTTTTTTTTTTTTTTAACTTTCATGTTTAAAAAACTTTAATAGACAAAAAAATAAAAAAAAGAAAAAAACATCGCCCCTAGAGTTTGGAAATTCTAATTTTTTCATGTACCGATTTTTTACCTACGATTAGTCAATCTAAAGTTATAAGGGTCCAAACTTTTTGTTTTTTTTTTTGTTAATTTCATGGTTAAATCATGGCTAAATAAGCTTAATAAAAGAAAATAAAAAAAAGGAGAAACATCGCCCCTAGAGAAACGTATATTCTACATTGGGTCATATTTATTTTATTTCTAAAAAAATTATTGCGGTCTATATCCTCTCCTAAAAATTTTTTTGTCTTAAAAGTTTTAAAACTCAATAAAATAAAATATAACGAGATACAATTTAAAAAAAGTAACGGACATCGCCCCTAGAAAAGTTTGCGCCCAACATTTTGGCGTTTAAAATATTCCAATATCTTTGATACTTATCGAGATCTGCTATCCTAAATGAAAATATAAATTTCGATGCAGCGATCTTCAGCTTCATCAAAAATTATAGAATTTTGTTGAGGTAACAAAAAATATTTTGTTGTATCCACAAAATTATTTTGTTATGCTAACAGATAAATTTGTTGAAATAGCAAAAATATTTTGTCAATATGACAAAATTTCGTAGAATTTACAAAATTTATTTGTCATATTAACAATTATTTTGTTGTTTTAACAATTTTTTTGTTAGTGTTATTGTTTTTTTATTATTATCACAAAATTTTTTTGTTAAATTAACAAAATTGTTTTGTTAAATTAACAAAATTCTTTTGTTAAATTAACAAAATTGTTTTGTTACATTAAGAAAATATTTTGTTAAATTAACAAAAATTTCTTGTTATATTTTGTTAAATTAATTTACAATTTTACAAATTTCTTTTGTTCAATCCACAAAAAACAATATAAATTTTTTCAAAATAATTTTTTTTTGGGATTTAAGTCCACAAAAATTGGCTTTTCGTCCCTACGATCTCACATGTGAGGGCGTATGGACAATACGCAATTTTTGTTAAGTTCAGTTAATCTTACATCGATTTTTTAACAAAAACCAAGTGTGAACTATATCATACACAAAAGAAATTTTTTGGTTTCCCTACAAAATAGTTTTATATCTGATAATATTATTTTATCAATATTACAAAATAATTCAACCCCAAAACAAAATATTTGTCATATTAACAAAAATGTTTTCATTTTTTGTTAAATTGACAAAAAAAAATTAACAAAAACTTTGTGATATTGACAAACATTTACAGAACAGATTTTTTGTAGATACAACAAACATTTTATTAACATCACAAAAAAGTTTGTCGATGTGACAAAAATCTCTATTTTATTTTGTTATATTAACAAAACTTGGTTTGTTAAACTGACAATATTATTTGTAGTGCATATTTTGTTAAACTGACAAAAAATCATGCTGGATTATAAAAATTTTGTGAAATCAACAAAATCATTCTTTCGTATTGACAAAATTTATATCAAAACGATAAAATTGTTTTTTTAAAGGTCAACAAAACGTTTTTGTCAATATTACCTAGGAATTTATTTTCAGTGTGGTTATGTATTTGGTAACTACTCGTATTTTAGACCTTTTGAAAATTCTCCTCCTAATGAAATTGAAACTCGGTACATGTGAAGATCCGTCTGTTACACTTGATATTTGAGAAAACAACTGAAATACATTTTATTGTTACTTTTATAAGACACTGGTAATGAACTAGTTAACCATTGGTTAATGTTACCATATATTTTTTTTTTATAATCTACCCGCGCTCAAGGGAGTATGATTACCCCTTTAAATGTTTGAACACAGCGCGGGCGTGAAGTTAACGAAGAGAAAGAAGGATAGGAAAGATGTGTGGCACGATGTTCTGAGACTGAAGGTTGTTGTCTCAGATATTTTATCTCCAGGGATGGCGGCTGAACTCAAGCGGAGAATGCCGTGTCTTATTTCTATGTCGCTTATAATTCACATTATTTTATTCGTGTTCACCCTTGTTGGGCATACTAGTTTAACTCAATTACATGTTGTTAATGTTATGGCTGAACAACATGTATTGAGTAAACCAGCAACCCATTGATGACAATTTTTAGAAGGTTTTTAATGGAATTAAAACGACATAGACGACGGTAGGGATGGAACCTGTGATCATGAGGTTGACAGGCGAGCACACAACCATCGTGCCACGGCCTTTGTTGAGGGCAATTTTACTGTAACAAGCTAGAGGATAGAGCAACAAGCAGCTGATAGGTATATCATGGTAATGGAGGAATTAATTCCTGAGTTATGATCAAGGAACTGAAGAGATTTTGTGCTTAAATTGAGAAATGCTTGTAACCTTATTTTTAAGCAAGTATTTTTCCCTTCAATAAATGTAAACAAATTAATAATTTTTTTTTTGATGTATCTCTTACAAGGGAACAACACTAAAAACCATTTTGTGCACTCGGTAACCATTTTAGTATGGAGAAATTATATACGAAGCCTAAGGACATGTAAGAAACTCCCTTTTGGATAATGAGTGTTGGAGGGCGATGCAATTGAAAAAAGAAAAGGAATAAAAGTCAACTGTAGGGAATTATTATGTGAACCACAATACGGATGTGTAAGTGACCCAAATTGCATACATTTATCATTTGTGTCGCCAGCGCCACCATCAGCCAAAGCCAACATATCCAACACGCGGGACTAACACAGTCCAACACCATCATCCAGTTGTCATATGAGTACACAGTATCGTTTAATTCCTTGTTCTGATAGTCAGATTTGGGGTTCGGTTCCGAGTTCGGTGTTCGTTGTTCGGACGGACGAATGTTATTTCCGTGCTTCACGTTATGACTTGTATGTGTGTGAAAGAGAGTTGGAGTTTCCTCGGCTTCTGCATGCCCATTTAAATGAATGCAAGAATGCCACAGGGTAAGGACCCTTTTTGAACTATTTCACATCCTAGAATGTGGACAGCAGCACTAGAAGCAGCAGAGCGCAAGCAATGGCGTTCTAACACATAAAGCTCAAGATTGAAAGTGATGGTTAAGTTACAAACTTTTATGTGCAAAAATTATTGTGAATGTTTCATTTTTATTTTTGTTTATATTTTTTTATTTTTTTTTTCCTGTGGCTGGCTTGTGTGGTAATTTTCTTCTCTGTGTATTTAAATGAGATGCTTGCTTGTTTATTGCATATACTATTCTGAAGGCATGGTGAACCCTTTTTTATGTGAGGAAAAAAAAAAGAAATATTTTTTCATTGTTCTAATCCTCTTGAAGGATCTTTCAAATGTTTTTTTTTCCAAGGGCTTATTTTGAATATGATTTTTAGATTAAGGCAACTGAGTGGAGAACTAGAAATTTTTTTTATTTAAACGCCATCCAGTTGCGCACCCCAAGGCTTCGGGCGTCCTGGTCTACGCCATCTCTCCAGCGCAAGCATGGTCTACCACGCTGTCGTCTACCATAGAATGTACCACAAAGAACTTTCCGAGCAGGTTCCTCTTCGCTCATGCGAGCTAGGTGCCCTGCCCACCGGAGTCTACCGAGCTTAATTTTTGTCACGATATCTGCTTCAAGGTAGATTGCGTATACAGTTCATGATTGTACCGTCTCCGGAATCGTCCTTCCTCACATACGGGGCCAACAATTCACCTTAAGACTTTTCTCTCGAACGCAGCTAAGAGGTCGGAGTGCCTTTTGCTAAGCACCCAAGTCTCGGATCCATATGTGAGTACTGGCAGGACCATGGTCCTGTACAGCAGCAGTTTTGAAGTTATGGTGAGATTTCTGGATTTGAAGAGCTTTGACAGACTAGAGTAGGCTCTATTGGATTTGAGAAGCCGCCCGCGTATTTCTTCTTCTATATTGTTATCGGCTGCTACTATTGACCCAAGGTATTTAAAGGATTGCACCACTTCAAATTCGTGCTCCGCAACCTTTTGTGCCGCCTGCTCGATCTGGATGAAGGAATCGTGTACAGCTTGTTCGGTTCTTCCGATGATGTCGATGTCGTCTGCGTAAGCCAGTAACTGGCTGGACCTGTTGACGATGGTCCCTCTTGTTGCTGTGTCAGAGTCACGGATTGCTTTCTCCAACGCCAGGTTGAAGAGGAGGCAGGCCAAACCGTCCCCTTGTCGGAGTCCATTAAAGATGTTGATTGGTCTGGATAGCAATCCGGCTATTTTTACTTGGCTTGTTACGTTGGTCATGGTCAACCTACATAGTCGTGTCAATTTATTTGGGATGCCGAATTCTCTCATGGCTTTGTAAAGTTCTACCCTGGCTATGCTATCATAGGCGGCCTTAAAGTCTATAAACAGATGGTATGTTGGGATGTTAAATTCTAGACATTTTTCCATCGCCTGCCTAAGGGTAAAGATCTGATCAGTTGTTGATTTGCCTGGAATGAAACCACACTGATATTGTCCGATGACGGTTTTAGCATATGGGGTTATCCGGTCTTGTAGAATAGAGGAGAGTATCTTATAGGCGGTACTCAACAACGTGATACCTCTATAATTGCTGCACGTTGTGACATCTCCCTTCTTACGTATGGGGCATATTATGCCTTTTCGCCAGTCTTCTGGCATTTCTTCCTGCTCCAATACGTGCACTATAATATCATGAATTGCTTGACGTAAGGCTGGCCCGCCGTGATGAAATAATTCGGCTGGTATGCCATCGGCTCCCGGGGCTTTGTTCTGTTTAAGCCGGCCTATAGCCTTCTCAACCTCTTCTATGCTTGGTGGCGGCAACATAGGGTATTCTTCTTGAAGTAGTGGAGCCTCCACTTCTGCAGTGAGCTGACCATTTAGCAATTCATTAAAGTACACTTCCCATCGCTCCAGTATGCTTTCAGGATCGGTGATCAGATTGCCCTCTCCGTCCTTGCAGTATGTGCAACGTGGTGTGTACTGCGTCATGTTTCGGACGGATTGGTAGAACTTCCACGCCTGGTGCGGACCTCGCTCTCGGCTATTTTCTATTTCACAGATTAGGTTCTTCTCCCAGGCTGATTTTTTGTGTATGTGTAGCCGTTTTTCTATTCTTCTGAGCTCTTTATATTCCTCTTCGCGTGCCCGCGTTCTATGAGATTGTTGCATTGCTCGGTACGCAACATTCTTACGTTCAGTCACTAGCTTGCATTCATCATCAAACCAGTCGTTCCGATTTTTACGACTGCTGCCTAAGATGGAGTTGGCAGTACTAATGACAATATTCTTAAGGCGTGTCCACTTCTCATTTACGCCCAGCATACTGACTCCAGGACTTACTCTCCCTAAATCAAGTGATTCTAGGGCGAGTCCTAACGCATTACCAAAGGTGTTACTGGTGTTTTCATTGCGCAGGGCAGCCGTGTTGATTCGAACCTGATCGGCGGATGCAATGCGTCTTCGCAAGGCTATCCGCCCTCAAAAAACCATACCAACAAGATAGTGATCCGAGTCGATATTGGCACCTCGGTACGTTCGTACCGTCATCAAGTTCGAGTAGTGGCGACGGTCTATCAACACGTGGTCTATTTGGTTACGAGTGACTCCATCAGGTGATACCCAGGTGGCTTTGTAGATATCTTTACGCGGAAACCTGGTACTCGCAACGACCATGTTTTTCAGTTTTATAAAATTTCCGTACTAAGTTTGGATGGCATTGCATTGAGAGATATTTGTACTGAGTACAATTGACTACATAGTGATTACATTTTAATGTATGTATGTACTGAATGAACCAGACAACACTCAAAAACTCTAAATAGAAAAAAAATATTTATCAATATGTAAAATGTGTACTGAGTACAAGCATCGCTGGAATTTACTATTTTGGCTACAGCATATATTATCACGCTGGAGGTTGGATTTCTCCCTTACTTAATTTTCCGATAAATAAAAACAGCTTCTCTTCTTAGCCCTCCGGTCTCGGTAGAAATTCTTTCCATTCTTCTCGTCGCTTGTAAGTCACGAGGCCCTTGTTCTCAAAGAGCTGTTACGGTTAAGATTTATTTATTTTGTATGGTGTAGAAACATTAAGTATCTACCCACTCATATTTTTACCACTATTCTGTATTTTTAATTGGCGTTCCTAGGCAGTTCACAAATATATCGTCGCAGTAGTTCTAATACCTCGTAACCCAGAAGAGTCAATTTTTCATGAAACACAAACACCGTACTTAAGCGATAATAACGGCTCACGAATTGGCTAAATTTTAGTTTATGCTTCGTTTATTGGTTCTCGCCGATGTCTCACAATTAACTACTATTGAAAGTTAAATTTTTAACAAATGGCTTAAGTTATGATTTATGAGGAATTAGACTTGTGTTTTTGTTAAATAAGAAAATGAGAGGTTTTGTATTTATCGGTTTACGAGATATTTTTTATTGGGTACCCGGTATATTTCATAGTGACGAGGTATCTTCTTTACAAGATTCATTGAGTTACAAGATATTCCAGCAAGAAAAAAGTTAATTTTGGTTGGAAATGGCTTAAGAGGTATTATAATTTATCTACTTACGAGGTATTTTCATGGCATAATTTACATTGATAAGAAGAATTCGTTTACAATCACAAGAGATCGCAAGGTCCTTTTCCGATCGAGTTTCTAACAACCTCTTAAAGAGTCCTGTGCCGCCAGTATCAAGTATTGAGGACCAGTGGCAACGTTGCCTAGCAGCCATCAGAGATGCTGCTTCTAATGTCTTGGATCTTACATTTCCACCGCAACGAAACCTCTGGTTTGACGATGAGTACCGGCAAGCACATGCAGCAAAGCAAAAGGCATACAAAGCGGCGCTGCAAAGAAGGACTAGAGCTGCTCACGATCTCTACGAGCAGAAGAGGAAGGAAGAACACCGGCTTTTTAGAAATAAAAAGAAGGAGCATGGGAAGCGCTTGATCGAGAAAATAGAAGGATGCCATAGCAGGAATGAGATTCGGAAGTTTTACCAAAAAGTAAAAAAAACATCACAAGGATACAATCCCCGAGCCGAAGCCTGCAGGGATAATCATGGGAACATCGTAGTAGAACCGCAGTCCATGCTGAGGATATGGAAAGAACATTTCTCCAATCTTTAAAATGGCGATGAAGAAGAGAATGCCGCTGCTATAGAGATAGTACCATTCGACTTATGCGACGTAGACCAACAATACCGCCCACCCGACCTGGATGATGTGAAGATAGCTATATCGAAGCTCAAGTCCAACAAAGCCGCTGGAGCTGACGGCCTTGCTGCCGAACTATTCAAAGCGACAGGCTATGACTTGGTTGGGAGCTTGCACCAACTCAGCTGCAAAATATGGTCGGAAGAAAGCATGCCCGATGAATGGAACCTCAGCATTGTCTGTCCGATCCTCAAGAAAGGCGACCCTCTGAACTGCGCCAACAACAGAGGCATAAGTCTCCTGAACATTGCGTACAAGATCCTTTCTTCCGTATTATGTGAACGTCTGAAGCCTTTCGTCAACAACCTGATAGGTCCATATCAGTGTGGCTTTAGACCAGGAAAGTCCACCATCGATCAGATATTCACATTACGGCAGATCTTGGAAAAAACCCAGGAGCTACAAATCGACACCTACCACCTTTTCATCGATTTCAAAGACGCGTACGATAGCATCTATAGGAGCGAACTTTATAGAGCAATGTCTAGTTTTGGCATCCTTGACAAACTTGTCCGCTTGTGCAGGATGACGATGGAGAATGCACGCTGCTCCGTCAAGGTCGGAAAAGATCTTACCGATGCATTTAATGTCAAAAAAGGTTTTAGGCAAGGCGATGCTCTATCGTGCGACTTCTTCAACATAGTTTTTGAAAGAATAGTGCAAACCTCACGCGTCAACACAAGAGGCACAATCTTTTAAAAGTCCGTCCAATTACTCGGATACGCCGACGACACATTGACATTATTGGAAGAACAAAGCGTAATGTCAGTGGCACTTTTGTGAACATTAAGACGGAAGCGAAGAAGATGGACTTAGCTGTAAATGAGAGCAAGACCCAGTATAGGCTGTCATCAAGATAGGACACATAACACCGACGTCTTGGACAAAACGTCAATATAGACAGCTATAACATATACCTAGGCGCCGCTATAAACTCTGAAAACAACACCAGTGCTGAAATAAAACGGAGAATAACTCTTGCCAATCGCTATTTCTTTGGACTAAGAAGGCAATTGAGTAGCAAAGTCCTCTCTCGAGCAACTAAAGTGTCCCTCTATAAGACCCTTATCATCCCGGTCCTTGTCCATGGTGCAGAGACATGGACTTTGACGAAAGTGGATGAGAGCGCTTTAGGCTGTTACGAGAGGAAAATTCTTCGTATCTTTGGTCCCGTCTGCATAGACGGGGAGTGGAGGAGAAGATTTAACCATGAACTGTACGGGCTGTACAGCGAAACTGACCTAGTCAAACGTATAAAAGTCCAGCGACTGAGATGGCCTGGTCATGTAGAGCGAATGGACCCGAATGCTCCGGCCCGGAAAGTCTTCGAATCAAACCCCGAGGGACGGCGAAGTAGAGGAAGACCGCGACTCAGGTGGCGCACACAAGTGGGGGAGGACCTCAACCAACTTGGCGTGCGAAACTGGAGGCAGCTAGCTAGGGACCGAGCTAGCTGGAGAAGCTTGTTGGTTGAGGCCCTGGTCCACCCTGGACTGTAGCGCCACCTTAAGTAAGTAAGTACATAAGTATCTATGTGAAGCCAAGTCTATTGATGGTAACCGTATTTCGAAATAAATAAATTCCGATGATGCCACCCCACCATGCCTTAAACTTCACCAAACTGTTAATCTGAACAATACTTATGGACTGTGTTCGCTTTAATAACAACAATGTTTCTTGTTGACATGTCCGCTGCGTCAAAAATGGACCTTGTCCGAGAAGATAATTTTTTCCCCAAAATCCGTATCTCCGGCCAACGTATCCGGCGCCCAATATGCAATCTCAAGGCGTTATATACCCTCATCCCAATGAAATGGCAAACCCTACTGAATATTCTGACAGCTGGATGTCGGTGTTAACTTTGACAGCTACCGAAAAATCGCTATTTGAAAAAATATCTGTGCTATCTGGTCACCCTAAACATATATTAAAGAATGCCATTATGTTCTATTATTTTAAGTGAATATGATGTAAGATTATCAGATCGTATATAAAAACTGAGCGTCCTTCTGTTCGAACCTAGATCCCCCGAAATACCTCAGCTATAGATAAAAAAGCATCAAATCAACAACATCGCACTTACTGGGAGTAGTCTGTACTCGCACCAAAATTCAATGGTAGTTAAAGGTCGATGAAAGCTTCAAATTCTTCTTACCAAAAGAAAATGTTTGGCATCCATCACCATGGAGTTTTCCAACTTATCAATTCTAATGATAGACAAAATATTTCATCTAGGGCATCCGCTTAATGATTAGAATATTCCTACCTAAAAATCGATTTCCATTAAAAACTTTTAATGAAAGTTTGATTTCACAAAGAACTTTCAGCTCCTACTCGTATCAAATCAAATATATTTTTTCCCGTATTTGTGTTGACTGATCAAAGTGAATTTCATTAGGCTTTACCAAAGAAACCATATTGAAAATGGATCCGAGTTCAATTTTCCAAATGCCATAAGGACGCAAGTTATGGCCCAATCTGAAATGGAAATCACAAATAATCTTAAAGAGCCCAGCTATAATTTTATCTCCTTTACCCTTTTAATTGAAGTGAGATAAACTGCCGCCACTAGTTTTTAATGAAACGACCAGCCATCCAAATAAATATCCTTTTAGCTGTGTAGGTGGGTTGGTTCGGGCTTAGATATGTATGAACATTGAACAGGGATATAGAATATAGATGGTCTTTCTGATAGTCGAAGCAATCAACCCTCATGAGTAATTCAAAGGCTTTATGGCGAATGAAGGGGCACAACAACCACCCATGCCATCGCTTGAAAATGTCTTCATCCGTGGCCAGCATTGACGCTAACGGGCCTAATTGCCAAACGAAGGGCTATATCCCATCAAGCCGACATCGACACAACAAACCTTTGGCTATACCAGAACGGCACTCTCCGGCCCGAACTTTCTTCGCTTCACATCGGAATCGTAGTCAATTAGGTACATTTTTCGATTGTCTATACTCTGTTTTGGTCCTTATGGACGCCTCCCTCCCACACTCGGCCGTACATCAACACTTCGACGCAATTACAAATGGCAGTTTGATTGTCCGAATTGACAATTACAGCCACCGCAATTATGGCAACTTGGTAATTCGTGCCACATCCAAGGAGCAATGAGGTCCAACTTGCCCAATAACAATATCTCGTGGTGGCCCCTCGCCCAACCAGGAGTCCTTGTGATTCAACCACTGCTTCTCTGCTGATTTCGGTGCAGATGAGATGAGGCGATGGCTGTGGAAGATATTTCACAACCTTTTATGAGCAATTTTTATGCCTCATCGAGGTAATTAGCTGGCGCTTCGTCTAGATTGGACTCGACTTTCCGTTTGAGTTGAGGAAGGTTGCGTTTTGGCCATCACCTTTCTTCTAGACTTCGCTCGAATTTACGTGTAGTGATGGCTTGTAGTTCATGTAAAGAGCACGCCGGAGCCATAAATAGTGTGATTCCTAACTGCCTGTGGATAATGTGGGTCAAATTTAATTGCCATCTGCAACCATTCGTCCTTGTGTCTGTGTCTGTGTCCGGCTATCCGGTCCGTGCGTTATTCGCTCGGATTCGTATATTTATCTAGCGACAACGATTTTATTATCCTTGTCCTTTCCAGGTGAGCAAAGAACATGGTACTGGTTGGTGGTCGTGTTTGGGGATCTGTGGCCTTTGCGCGCAAAGGCGCGGGGATGGGATGCCAAGCTCTGGTGTAAAATAGATTTTGTTCTATCTCGCCCGGTGACACTCACTCGGTGATTTATTGGCTGTTCATTGTTTTGCGTGGACAGGTTTCTGTTAACAGAATGAATATGAATAAGGGCAAGAGAGCATAAGGTTTTTGGTTGGTTTTGTTTTGATGTAGGAATTGGTATTCATGTTTTATTTTTAAAAGCCGTTGTCAATTATTCGTGTTCTATTTACTTTTAGGCGGGTATTGGCTGTGTGAATACCAAATTCAAGGTTTTAATGAGAACTAGAAGTATAAAGCATTAGTGGACCATTTATTGCATGCTACAGGCGCCTGCCTGGCGATTGAACATACCCTAAGCGGAGCAACGGAGTTGCGTGAGCGGGTGTGAGCCCCGAAAAGGGAGTTAAAATCCTGAAAACCCGCGAAGCGGGCCACACAAGGTACTGTTGCTCACAAGGTACTGTTGCTCACACCACACACAATAATCACACCAACATGAACGATGGCTCTGTAATCACAGGTACTTTGCTCTTAGTTTCCTGAGCAAAATGTATACCAACACAGAAAAATCTGCTTTTGATCTGACACAGTATATAGTATGCTCTTAATTTGAATGAGCATTCTGTAGTCTATTATAGAGCGTCGGAGCTCTGTACTGATATACAGTTTGGCAATACGCGGCCTGGTTTGTTCCGAATGCGGAGACACATGATTTCCAGGCGTGCCTGGATTCAAGAGGTGTTAGATAGACTTTGCCTCCAAGCAAGAGGTGTGCACATGCCTGCAACATGTCACAGCTTTGGGACTGAGATGGCTTAATGGTCAGGACCCAATCTGACTCCGATGAAGGTAGGCCTTCCGTGGGATTTAGTCTTAATCGACAGGTGCTCACGTTAAACACAAGACAGTTCTGACCATCTCTTATAACGAGTGATTTTTTAAGAGCTATCGGAAATTAAAAAAAAAAACACATAAATTCATAAAAATGCTGGAAATCTTTATTTGAATCGATAGTACGGTAGAAAAAATTTAATGTTTGAACATTATTTCATGCAAATATTGGCCGCGGCTGTGCCTCAAATGGTCCATTCACTTAGTCCAATTTTGGCATATACTCTTTCTAACATTTCGGCCGGTATCTGACGAATAAATGCTTCAATGTTGTTTTCCAGTGCGTCAATCGAAGCGGGCTTGTCGCTATAGACATGAGCCTTAACATAGCCTAACAAAAAATAGTCTAGAGGCGTTAAATCGCACGATCTAAGCTGCCAGTTCACCGACCCCCAACGTAAAATAAACTGTTCACCGACCTCGCCTGTAAATTGGAACATTGTTACTCGTGCTGTGTGGCATGTGGCACCGTCTTGTTGAAACCACATGTAATGCAAGTCAAGCTCTTCCATTTTGCGCAAAAAACAGTAACGTTGCGATTCGCATCATCTTTGAAGAAATACGGCCCATTGATTTCACCAGCTCATAATCCACACCAAATAGTGACGTTTTCTGGATGTATTGGTAGCTCTTGCAATGTTTCTGGCTGCTCTTCACTCCAAATACGGCAGTTATGCTTGTTCACTTATCCATTCAAAAAGAAATGAGCTCCCTCGCTAAACACAATTTTTCGATAAAAAAGTGGATCTTCGGCCAACTTTTCAAGAGCCCATTTATCAAAAATTCGGCGTTGTGGTAGGTCGTTTGGCTTCAATTCTTGAACCAGCTGTATTTTAAAAGGCTTCGCACCTAAATCCTTCCGCAAAATTTTTCACGTAGTGGAGTAACAGAGGCCCAATTGCTGCGAACGGCCGGCGCGCGCCGAATGGATAATTATTCACGGTGATCATGATAACCAACACCGGCCGATTCAGCTGCGATGTTTCGATATCAGTTGGCACTCTACGTAAGCGTGTTGGTGGTTTAATGTCCAACAATGTAAATTTGGTGCGAGATTTATGCACAATAACCCGAATAGCCGCCTCAGTGGGTCGATTAAACTGACCATAAAGTGGAAGAAGCACCTGATGAACTTTCTTAACACAGCACGCATTTTGATAATAAAATTCAATAGTTTTCAAGCGTTGTTCGTTTATAAGACGATTTATTAAATTATAGACCAAACTGAAGATGTTTCACAATGACACAAAAGACGAAACGTGCGTGAGCTGTCAAAACCAGTGTTGCCAAAAAGAAAATAGCAGACAAATCACCCTTTAGTTGCTGTTTTACTACTCAATAGGTACTTGACGATAAATTCACCCTTTGGATGCCGGACAGAGAGAGTTCCTCATCTCACATTCATTTAGACGAGCTTAATTGAATATAATAGTTTATAGGTTAAATTTATTTTATTGACCGGCAGTGTGTTTTATTATTTTTCAAAAGTTTTCGCAGTACTTAAAAAGTATGACTAAAATTTTGTTAAAAATGTTTCCTCAATTTTACATATTCTCATCCATTAATTAGTCTTTCTCAAATTTGATAGGTTGTTAATTTTATAAAAATAAGTAAGGGAAAGGATCTGAATGGTATGAAAGTTAACAAAATTTGACATATCTATGTCAATCATATTTACATATTAAGTAGATACCTTTGTCCAGGTACCTGAATTAAAAAAAAATATGGTCTGTTAAAATATTATTTTCTCTCACCAAACCCCTTTAAGGAAATGGAAATTCTATTTCCGGGCATTTCCGGTAGCTGTAGTTATCATTTACCATTAATGCATAACATTGAAAAATTCCTGACATAGAATGTTGGTCTTTAGACATTTTTAAGCAATAGCTATATAGGTAATATTCTTTTTTTTATTGAATAGTTCATATATTTAAATGATACTCAAACGTTTGTGTGTTTGTGTTACAAATCTAAATCTTATTTTACTCGTATTTCCATGTATTTATTTGACAAAAAAACAATTAAAATGAAAATCTATTTTTCGCAATGAACTAAAACTGCTAATAGACACTTTCCAAGGTTAGGTTGACGTAGCTTTCAGCAGGAGAGCCAACACACTTAGACCATGAGTTGGTCTATTGTTATACCACATTGAATAATTTCTTCCTAATCGTTAAACTAATTGGAGCTCCTTATATGTAAATCGAGCGAGATTGCTTATTTTGGTATATTTTGGCCAGACCACTAAGATCATTGTAGTAGATATCTCCCAGATGGAGTATACGTGTTTGGAATAAAGCAGGGCCTCCATCGCGTAAGACGACGATAGTTTGACGACGTCGGTCGTTTGAACGATTGAACTGCTTCGTGTAACACATACAAACTTGAATCGTCTGGACGATGTCGTTAAGACGATTCAACTTTAGCTTCATGTAACTTGTTGAACTGTCAAATATGGTCGACTGAACGATTGCGATTAAACGATTGCTATTTTACCATCGTCTCATACATTTTGTGGATTTTTTGAGTTTTTTTTTTTAATTTAAATTAATTTAAAAAAATTTTACTACATTACAATTTCTTATTTTTCGATGATAATGAAAGCGAATTAAATGAAAGCGAAACTATCGAATAAATGCGAATGCGAAGGACACTAATTTCGATTTCCTTTATTTAACACTAAGGATTTCGATCCGGGATAATTTGTTTTCTTTTGTTGTGCGCATTTCGTATACATAAATCCATCTTCAAATAAGGATTCGAAGATTTTGATTTCTGTAAAAAAAATCGATTTTTTTGGTGTGAAGGAACGTAAAACCTGTCGATTAACCGAAATATTCATACAGAAATTGATTTCTCATATTATGTAAAGGAAATCAACATAAGGAATGCATCGCACCCTCTCTCACTTCCAACGAAAACTTTAGTTTGATTACAACCAGACAGCCCAAATGACATTTTATTGCTTCTTGATGTTCTCAAACTGTGGACGATGGACGACACGACCGAACGATGCGATTGAAACTTTACACGAAGCAAACTTTTGACGACGTCGTGTTCGACAATCGTTTGGACGACGATCGTCTTAAAAATTACGCGATGAGCTCCCAGGGCATGTACAGATAAGATGAGGGATCGATTCCTCCACTTTTTCGTCCATTGAACTTCTGCAGAAATCGTTAAAATAAACTCCAAGCTGCGTTTGGTGCTTGCCTGTCAAATAGTGTTGTCTGCAATCTGCTTGAAGAAATTTAGCATTAGGACTACTTCAGATCCAGTATTTGGCAAATCTGTTTTGTCGTCAAGCAGGTGGTGATAAGGATTGTCCTTTGTACAGCATCTGGCTTCAGCATAAGTTTACACGTAGCGATGGGAATACCTAACCTAGGTATAATTTGCCTTATCTGGCAATAAAGGTATCATTATTCCACTTTTGGCGAGTTCATCAGCTTTACAATATTCTGAAAAATCCCTGTGGCCCGGCACCCAACACAGGTGAATGTTAAACTGCTGCGCCATCTCCATCAGAGACGATCGGCAGTTAGGTTGCGCGTACAGTAGTGCGACAAAGCGATGCGCTGCGAGAAGCGTTTGCGGGCGAGAAAAATATTTACATTGATTCTTATACACGTGCGCACAGTGAAGCGATATTAGATGCGAGTGTTGCGAGCTTCTCGCATGCCTATCGCAAGCATCTCGCACACAAACTGTTCTGACCACTTTTTGAAGCGAGTCTGTGCGAGAAGTTTGTTTGTTTTGACATTAAAAGAAAAAAATCCAATGAGTGGGTGATTCTACAAACGATGGAATTTTCGGCGGCCCCAGAAATATTTTGAAATCCGTTCAATTATTTAATCTGATTTTTTTTTATAAAATTAAATCTCACTGATATCTACCTGGCCTAACAATATTATTAGGGTGACCTTATTTTATATTGCTCAAAAAATTCTTCAAAGTGTCCGATTCTCAGTCCCCTGACGTGTCCCCAGTACGTTTTCGCAAAGAAAAATTATTACCGTTCTCTTATTTCAGATCTCATTTTAAAATGAATCCCACCGAAGTTACGCCAAATAATACATCTTTGCTACGAAATAGATAAATACTTTTTAGTAATTGATTTTATTACAAAAAAACTTAATTAAATTTTGTCCCCCGCTTTTTATATCAGTCCCCTGGCATATTGAAACAGTCGAAAATATCAATAACTAGGATGTCGATCAGATTTCCAGCACTGACAATTTGAAGAACCAAGTCTCCTTACAATAAAATCGTGGCGCAACTCGATTCTGTTTCTTATGTTAGTATAGTGAAAAAGACATTTGTGCACGAAGTCGTGGATTGTCCGTTTAGTTTCTCAGTCCTCTGGTGAGTTTTTACGAAACAAATTTGTATGTAAGTAGGCATCTTTTTTAGCAGTATAGTATAGGTTTGATGAAACTGTAATATTATATATATTTTTTTGATTTTTTAAATAAAACCTTAATATCGTTTTTGCGCAAAAACCATGAAAAACCTCAGTCCCCTGGTCTCAGTCCCCTGGCTAATAAATAAATAAATGATATTTTATTCAGAAACCTGAGAATTTTTAAGTTATGTTGAACTTCGAACTTCATTACGAAATATTTTTAAAATTTTTAAAAATAATATAATTTATTTTAAATTGATTCTAAGTAGAAAAAAAAATTTATTATAATATATTATTTTTTTTTAATAAAATGCTAAGTTATTATGTATTAACCATGAATTTGTATGTTTATAAAGGCTAAATAAATTAAATTTCTATATTTTAGTTTGTACCCAAGAGAAAATACAAAAAAAACTAAAGATTTATTCAGTCACCTTAAAAAAAAACTCAGTCCCCTGAACATCCTTTTTCAAAAAATGTCCTTAAAATCGTAATTTTTAATTTTTTTTACTGGCCGCTTTCAACAACGAAAAGAGACGTTCTAAGGATCAACTAGAACAATTCTTACGACTTTTGGCTTCAAAAAATTTCGTGCCGAAATTTGTATCATTTTATTCCATTGTTTGTAGAATCACCCGAGTATAAAATTATTTTATTTCAGTGTTGTGTCGTGTGGTACAATTTTTTGATAACTTTGGTGGTAAAAATTATAAAGGAATTGAATTAAATAAAGTGATAAATAAATTCTTTTGTTCTAGATAAAGAAATGAACTCGAAACTTTTAATATCAGCCGTTTTCCAAAGGCCTCCTCTTTGGGACCAAACAAATATAAATTACCACAACAGAATAGTTGTCGACAGGAAATGGCATGAAATTGCTGTTGAATTAAACGAAAAAGTAAGTGTTTTGTATCCATTTATTTTAAGTAAATACATTACATTTTATATACGATTTGAAATAAAGAAATTTCGGAAATTATCTCGGACAAATCGACCTTGTTTTCTGGATGACTGATTTCAAATTAAAGTTGTTTTTTCTGATCCCGAATTGGATACAGCTGGTTCTTGTGTATAGTTTTGCCCACCTTCCAAGTCGATTATTGTATTGTGAAGAATACATATGGCTTTCAAAATTGTTTCTGCGAATACTGGTGAGGTTTCAATGGGTTTCCATAAGATACGCCACTTTGAATTAATTATTCCGAAGGCACATTCAACACATCTTCGTGCACGAGAAAAGCGTTCATTGAAATACTCATTTTCTGAGCTAAGATCTTTATGGGGGTATGGCCTCAGAAGCCATTCTAGCAACGGATATGCTTCATCTGCTAAGATAACATGTGGCATAACAATAGATGAGTTTGGTAAGGCCCTGTCGATCGGAAACATAATTTCTCTGGAATTTATCATTTGAAATATGAATGCCCTTGCAACTGACGCAATCTTAATCGGAATACCGTCTTTGCCGAATGAAATCTTAAAAAACACTTTTAACAACATATGCCACTTATTGGAATTTCAACCGCCACAACTAGCTAACATTTTTCGCGCAAGCACAAGGGAGGACTCTGTCATTATTGTTAAATTTGTAGCTGCCCACGATAAAAATAACACTCTAAAGGCGTTCGCAAATTTCCGGAAGAAACATTCTCGACCACTTTCTTTAAATGATATTGGCGAAAACTCCGATGCTCCGATCTACTTTCACGAGAGTCTAACTAAAAACAACCGAATTATTCTTCGTCATGCAATAAATTTCAAACGTAAACACCTTCTCTTCTCCGCATTCTCCGTAAATGGTCTTGTGTGCATAAAACTTACAAGTAGAGATAAGCCTATTACAGTTAACTCTCTTGAAAAATTAAATTTAATTGTAAACAACAGAATGGATCAAACTACCGAAAACCACGATGAACAGCACATAGTAAGCAGCTATGATAATGCACCAAATAATGAATGTCATGCAGAGTTGCCACCACAACAAGTTCGAAATTTATGATTTTGGTTTTAATATCTCTAAATTTAATTTTTATTATTTTTTCTTAATTTTTAATCATTTAGTTTTTTCATTTTTAAAACATTTTTTTAATTATTACACAGTTAATTATTTTGATTTTACTAATTTTATTCTTTTTCAGCATCTTAAAATATGTAAAATGATTTTGGCTTTCTCCTTTGGGATTATTTTCTCTTTAATTTTTTACAACAGTTGTTTTGTCTTTCTAAGGCTGCTTCTTATCTTACTTAAAGCTAATGATTACGAACCAATTATTAATAGATGATAATATTAGGAATCCTCAGGCCCATGGTGTCCTTAATTTTAATAAAACAAGAGCAATGTTGAATGTTTTTCGGAAAAGATATAATGGACTGTCAATCTGCCACATTAATGCACAAAGCTTGAGAAAGCATTTAGATGAGTTTAAGGGAACGTTCAATGATACGACTATGGATATTGTATGTATATCTGAAACTTGGCTTACGGAACAAATTGATAACAACGTACTTAAAACTGGTGAATACAAGATATTTCGTTCAGATCGTCTAGGTTCTCGGGGAGGAGGGGTTGCTATATTTATAAGAAAGGGTGTTACCTGCAAAGTTGTCACCTCATCAGATAGGAGTAATGGATTGGAATTTCTGTTCCTAGAGGTAGTCTGTGCTGGAGATAAGTGCCTAGTTGGAGTGATCTACAAGCCACCACATATAACTGAAACTAGCTCTATCACAGATATTCTAGAGGAAGTTACTCCTAATTACAGTCACGTTATAATTGCAGGTGATTTAAATGTCAATCTTTTAGATGTCCGAAATGGTGAAGTCAAATACTTTTATGACAATATAGCTTCTTTGAATATCTCTCCTGTAAACCATAAATACCCTACACATTTTACAACTACAAGCTCTACTCTGTTAGATGTTTTTCTTGTCACCCAGCCAAATTTTGTGACTCGTTATGAACAGCTCGATGCTTCTGGCTTCTCAAAACATGATCTCATTGTAGCTTTCTATAATCTTAATATGTCTTCCAATTCAACTACCAAAACAATTTCTTTTAGAGACTTCAAATCTGTTAACATGCAAGCCCTTGTTTCAAATGTTCTTAACTCCAATCTGTATAATATTTTCCAATTTGCAACGGTTGATGAACAGGTACAATTTTTCACCTCAACGATAAACAACCTCTTTGAAACCCACATACCGATCAAAACAATCCAAATAAAAAACAGTAAATTAGGATGGTATAATGAAAAAATCGAGCAGTTAATAACAAAGAGAAATGCTGCATATAAACGTTGGAAAAGATTTCGTGTTCCATCATTTTTTAATTATTATAAGACTTTACGAAACTTTGTTAACGTTGAGATAAAACATTCCAAGCAAAGATTTTATGCTTCTAAGTTCAATAACATTACTTCACAAAAACTGTGGAGGAATATCAAATCTCTTGGCATTTCAAAACAGTCCGACTGCGCAGATGATGCTTGTGATGGCAATGAGCTGAACAATTTATTCGTGAATTCCTCCTCCATCGAGGAAGTTACTTTAGACGATGGTTTTATCAACAGTACCCTTGTGGCTGATTTCACACCAAGTTTTAGTTTTAATAGAGTCAATGAAATGCAAGTCTTTAAGGCAATAAGTTCGATTAAATCAAATGCGATTGGTCTGGACAAAATACATCCTAGATTCATCAAAATAATTCTTCCGTTCCTTTCACCTTATATATCCCATATTTTCAATACCATTCTAACCACTTCCTGCTACCCTAAACTTTGGAAAGCCTCCAAAGTTATCCCAGTCCCTAAGAAATCCAACTCAAAACAGAAAGATTACCGTCCTATATCCATTTTGCCCTTCATCTCAAAAGCATTTGAAAAGATTATGAGCCAACAGATTACTTTTTTTCTAAGCACCTATCGACTACTTTCACCCACCCAGTCTGGTTTTAGACCACAACACAGCTGTACCTCAGCGATTTTAAAAATTGTCGATGATATCCGACAAGAAATAGATAAAAATCTCGTAACAACGATGGTTCTCCTCGACTTTTCTAAAGCCTTTGATTCGGTTCCGCATGCACCGCTCCTAAAAAAGTTAAAATACTATTTCTCTTTTGAAAACTCGGCTGTTGGTCTCATTCAGGAATACTTGACTGGAAGAACTCAAGCAGTTCTTGTAAATAATCAACTCTCGGATTTTCTTTCAACGCATGCAGGCGTTCCACAAGGATCCATCTTAGGTCCACTTCTCTTTACCCTATTCAACAACGATCTACCTTCGATACTCAAATATTGTAAAACCCATATGTATGCGGACGATGTTCAAATTTATTTGAGCTATCGGATTGGAATGGTTGAGGATGCAACCGGAAGAATTAATGAAGATCTGATGCGTATTGTGGAATGGTCTCATCAAAACCTTTTGAAACTTAATTCAAATAAATGTCAGGCTATTGTTATTAGTAATACTGCGCTTGAAACGTCATATTTTCCGAAAATTGAACTTAATGGCACTGCCCTCACCTACGTTGAAAAAGTTAAGAACTTAGGAATTATTTTTAATCAAACTCTGTCATGGGAAAATCACGTTTCTTGTGCTTTGGGTAAAACATACGCTGCATTGCGGGTTTTACATACAACTAGAAGCTGTCTGCCTGTGCATACAAAAATGATAATTGCAAAAACCCTTGTTCTTCCTATTCTTCTTTACGGCAGTTTGATTTTCTGCTGTTTAGACAGCAGAAGTAAAAGAAAACTAGATGTTGCCTTCAACAATATTGCTCGCTTCGTATATTGTCTAAATCGGTTTGACCATGTTTCTAGATATGCAAATTGTATCTTAAATATGTCCTTGGGAAATTTTCTTGATTTCCAAGCTCTTGTGTTCTTATTTAAGCTAATGCAGAACAAAGTTCCTGAGTATCTTTTTGAAAAACTTATATTTCCAACATCAGAGAGAAGTAAAATCTTAATTAGACCTAATTATAATTACCTCAACTCAAAGCGACAGTTCTTTGTGCACACAGTGGGTCTTTGGAATTCCCTGCCTGTCAGCCTAAGAAGACTTAACAACTGCAAATCCTTTGAAAGTTCTTTAAAAATCCATTTCAGAAGCTAAAATCATTATTCAAGTAAGCTTTACATTTTTTTCTTTTTTAACTTTGCCACTGCTTAAGTTTTTTTTTTCTAGTTTTTATTAATATTCCATTTACTTAGTTTAATTAGTTTAATTAATATATGTAGTTTTTCTTTTTAATTCAGTTTATACCCGAATATGTACAAAGTATAAAAAATAAGACACTATGTTTTAATATACTTATGTTTTGAAATGAATAAATACAAAAATACAAAATAAAAAATAAAGCTGAAGAATTAGAAGTTCCTCCATCGCTTTGCTTCCCATATCCTCCAACTTCTATTACTAAAAATTTGCAATGAGCGTCAGCTAAAGCTTGAAGCACAATCGAAAAAAATTTCTTATAATTATAAAACATTGTTCCCGAATGAGAAGGACATTTGATTCGAATATGCTTCCCATCGAGGGCTCCCAAACAGTTTGGAAAGTTCCACATACTCCAAAAATCTTCTGACACATTTTGCATGTGCTCAACTGTTGGTTGTGGCATATGAATGGGTTGCAGAGTATTGAACAAGGCTTCAGAGGTTTGTCTCACTATTTTTCTAATAGAACTTTCTGCCATCCTAAATGTGAAAGATAATGCTCTGAATGAGGACCCCGTCGCAAAAAATCTGAAATTGTAAAGAACGAATATAGCAACACCCAATTGAATAAAAACATATTAGAAGCAAAATAAAAACGAAAATATTAAAACTCTACAGGGTGATTAGACATGTGTATAGATTTAAAATTATTTTTAATTTTAATAATTCGACTGAATTTTTATAGAATGCAAACATTTTATTTTCAGGAGACGTTTTAAAAAGAAAATGGAAACATCTGAGAGATCAATTTCGGGTAGAACTGAAAAAAATTCCAACAGAACGATCTGGAGATGCAGGCTGTGAAGACAAGATAAGTGCTTGGCCTTATTTTAAATTGATGCTCTTTTTAAAAGATCAGATGAAATGTCGACCATCATCTGGAAACTTGAAGCAAAAAATAAATGTTGAGTCTTCTAAAGAACTTTTGAATAATTCCAGTTTCTCATCACCGTTCTAAGAAGACGTAGAAATTGTTATTCAGGAACAAAATGAAGAAGAAGAGAAAGAAGTAAATTTGGAGGCAAATATAAATACTGATGAGCCTGGATGTTCTAAAAACTACATGCCGCAAAAGAACAAAATAAAAGTACCTAGAAATACTCAATACGATGAAGCTGAAATCATTAAAATTGAAAAAAGGAAACTAGAGCTCCTTGAGCAGAAGACGAAGCGTATAATGTCCGCGAAAGAGAAGGATGAGGATGAATCATTTTTTGACAGCTTACCTCCTCATGTAAGAAGGCTACATCCATGTCAAAAACTTAACTTTAGAATGCAAGTTCAAAGTGCTCTAAGCGATTTACTGTATAATAACTTTGAACCTCAAAAAATGATATCTACAAATATTCGTCAACATTTGTCATCAGATTCCTTAAATTCTACGACATTTGGATCACAGTGATCTAGATACTCCATGGGAGGCTATTCTCCAGTAAGCCAGTCCTCACCTTCACCTCCACCATCAAGTGTTGTTATTGACAACAACTCTTCACAATCAACAAGAGAAGCACACACCTCAGTTATATTTTTCAAGAAAATTAAAATGAACTAATAAACTTTAACTTTTTCAACTTTTTATTTTGTTAATAACTTATGTATTCTCTATTTTATAACGTTTTAATAAAATTCTGATTAAAGAAAAGGTGCATTCTGGTGTATTCAAAAAATTTTATTTCATCCTTTCTTAATTGGAAGTAAAGATGATGGAATTCCCCAAATTCTTTTCTTCTCAAGTAAATTTGGTGAGTTTTCATCCTTTTTCTTCCTCTTAATAACTTTAAATATAAATTTTCATTTAAAAATTCATCTTCTGATGAAGAATCCGTATTGTTTCGACAACAATCGAGCAATACAACCGCACAAAATCGCTTTACTGTGCGCACTATGTCGCATCGGATTCTCGCATCTCGAATCGCTTGTCGCATCGCTTCTCGCATCGCATCGCTTTGTCGCATCTGAAATTGTAAAGAACGAATATAGCAACACCCAATTGAATAAAAACATATTAGAAGCAAAATAAAAACGAAAATATTAAAACTCTACAGGGTGATTAGACATGTGTATAGATTTAAAATTATTTTTAATTTTAATAATTCGACTGAATTTTTATAGAATGCAAACATTTTATTTTCAGGAGACGTTTTAAAAAGAAAATGGAAACATCTGAGAGATCAATTTCGGGTAGAACTGAAAAAAATTCCAACAGAACGATCTGGAGATGCAGGCTGTGAAGACAAGATAAGTGCTTGGCCTTATTTTAAATTGATGCTCTTTTTAAAAGATCAGATGAAATGTCGACCATCATCTGGAAACTTGAAGCAAAAAATAAATGTTGAGTCTTCTAAAGAACTTTTGAATAATTCCAGTTTCTCATCACCGTTCTAAGAAGACGTAGAAATTGTTATTCAGGAACAAAATGAAGAAGAAGAGAAAGAAGTAAATTTGGAGGCAAATATAAATACTGATGAGCCTGGATGTTCTAAAAACTACATGCCGCAAAAGAACAAAATAAAAGTACCTAGAAATACTCAATACGATGAAGCTGAAATCATTAAAATTGAAAAAAGGAAACTAGAGCTCCTTGAGCAGAAGACGAAGCGTATAATGTCCGCGAAAGAGAAGGATGAGGATGAATCATTTTTTGACAGCTTACCTCCTCATGTAAGAAGGCTACATCCATGTCAAAAACTTAACTTTAGAATGCAAGTTCAAAGTGCTCTAAGCGATTTACTGTATAATAACTTTGAACCTCAAAAAATGATATCTACAAATATTCGTCAACATTTGTCATCAGATTCCTTAAATTCTACGACATTTGGATCACAGTGATCTAGATACTCCATGGCAGGCTATTCTCCAGTAAGCCAGTCCTCACCTTCACCTCCACCATCAAGTGTTGTTATTGACAACAACTCTTCACAATCAACAAGAGAAGCACACACCTCAGTTATATTTTTCAAGAAAATTAAAATGAACTAATAAACTTTAACTTTTTCAACTTTTTATTTTGTTAATAACTTATGTATTCTCTATTTTATAACGTTTTAATAAAATTCTGATTAAAGAAAAGGTGCATTCTGGTGTATTCAAAAAATTTTATTTCATCCTTTCTTAATTGGAAGTAAAGATGATGGAATTCCCCAAATTCTTTTCTTCTCAAGTAAATTTGGTGAGTTTTCATCCTTTTTCTTCCTCTTAATAACTTTAAATATAAATTTTCATTTAAAAATTCATCTTCTGATGAAGAATCCGTATTGTTTCGACAACAATCGAGCAATACAACCGCACAAAATCGCTTTACTGTGCGCACTATGTCGCATCGGATTCTCGCATCTCGAATCGCTTGTCGCATCGCTTCTCGCATCGCATCGCTTTGTCGCACTACTGTACGCGCAGCCTTATGGGCTGTTGTTGAGTTGGTAGAGGATTTAGGAGAAGCTGCGGATATCTTTATTTGATATCACGTTTTCCTTAAGACTTAAGGACTTTAATCGCCAAACAGTTCCTACAGGGATTGGGAAGACGACGAGGGAGACTTTATCTTAGTGTGTCTGAGTATACACCTGCACCAACCCCGTCATAAGCTTTTGTTCCATTGGTCTTAAAATGAATTGAATCATCTTCCAGGAATGCCATGTCTTGAGATATTTCTCTAGAAGGGATGTCTACCTCAAAGTTTTTATTGGACTGAATATGAGCAGCGTTCAGAATGAAGGAGTAGCCAATTTTGTATGCAATGCCAGAAGGCTTTGAGACGAATAACTGTGTTATTTGCAGAATATATCGTAGCGTGTTAGGTGGAACAAAATGTCTAGTGCAGCGGAGGGAGTTGTGCAAAGTGCTCCGCCCATGCACTGACAAGCTGACTATTGGATCTTGCTTAGTGTTTTTGTCTAGAGCGGTCCACCATACTGCCGCGTGGTTGGAGCCCCCATTTATTCTCTATGGCTTATTTACAAGACAAGAGTGCCACCGTGGCGTTTTAATTCATTCTTGAATGTTAGGTTTACAACTTAACTTCTTGCCTAAAAGAAGACTCAAAGATATTGTATCGTCAGAGAATGTTAGTGGTATACCTTTAGTGCAATATGAGTTTATAATGGAATTTTATATTTTCTAGAGAAGGAGGACAAGATTGGCTGAATGAGGGTTAACACCAAGTTCACACCGAGCGGCTAGTTTGTTAGCTTGTTGAAAGCAAAAGCTGTGTCATCTGCATATAGACAATCACTTTGTAACTATCCACTTCCAGATATCGCAACAGCTCATTCGCTACATAGTTCCAAAGAAGGCGAGACAGGACATCGCCTTGCGGCTTGCCTCTACCGACACATCTTCTTGCAGAAAACCCGCTCAGATTTGAATTGATAATCGTGCTAGCTATCATTTGATTGATCGATTCTCCAAGCGAACCTTCTACATTCAGCAGAAATGACAGGGCAGACGAGATTGCAGATGTGTTAACATTGTTTAAAAAATATATATTTTGGCCCGGGCCGTGTGGCACGTAGTGTCTTCCTGTTGAAACCAAGCATCCAATTCGGGCCAAAGGGAATTTGTGTTGATTGACTGATAGCGCTCACCGTCAACGGTGATGGTCTGGCGAACGTCGTTCTCAAAGAGGTATGGACCGATGATTCCGCCGGTCTAAGACCCACCCAATACAGTGTCTTTCTGCAGATGTATTCCAATTTAATACATCCTTTGGCAAGGGCAGATAAGCACGAAAAAGCAACAGAAGATTCTGAGATAGAACCAGACTTCGATGTTTAACTGATTTTACCTTTGAACATCACTTTGTTCTCAATTAAATATTTTGAGTATTTTCTCCTTCCAGTTATATAGATAAGAAGTTCTTGCATCCACGATCGATAGCTTGTTCTTTAAACCAAAGGTTCGGTGTTCCTCGTCACCCGGAAACTTGGAGCTGGAATTTGAAGACACTCTTTTTTGAAGCATTGGTGTTCATTCGTTTGATGTGGTCGCACTATTATTGACAACTTGCTTTGAATTTCTGAGCTAAATCCAAATCTTAGTGCAACTGTTTGGGGGACTGATGTTTGTTTGTTAATAGAATGTACTTCTTGATACTGTCCTCGTCTTTATTCAAAGGAACTTCCTCGTAGAACGCTCCGAAAGGCCGATTATGTTGATACAGTCGACATAACTTAAAAGTCGGACAGATTTGTTGTAAATGGGCCAAATACAAGTTTCTTTTCAAAAGTACATTAAACTAATAAAATTATTATTTTTTCTATATGTATTATGGCTTTATTAGTGAGAGCCAACATTCCCATTGATTATAAAATACAACGTCGCTCAAGTGGCTGCCTTGACTGGTTTCGGAGTAGCGCTTTCTGTCACTCCAATTTTCCAAGACCTTGTTGATGGTTTCGGGCCATAGCTCAAAGATTGTTTGTATGATATTGGCCTTTAGTGCTTGAATCGTTTACGGATTGTAAGAAAAGATGATTTTTCGCCCAAAATCGTTATTCAATTCAAGCTGCTTAAGGCCCAAACTGCGAAGCGATAACGAAGCGGATGGTCGTGTGCCTTCAATTGCTGAGTCAATTGGACCTTGTGTTGCACTAAAACTCGACGAACGAACCGAAAAACCGAACATTTAATCAATTAAATCAAAAGTTATTAAACTATAAGACTTAAAAACGATGACGAGCGCGAGATATACCGGCACGACTTAGGTACGACTTGACTGTCAAAAATTTTGTCAATAAAATTGGGAGTGCAACTGTCAACGTGAAAACAAAATGGAAAACGAGACCGAGTTCAAAGTTGAAGCGCAACAGGTAGATAGCACTTTGGATGCTTCTAAGACACCTAGCTCAGCTTAAGGGCTGCTTCCACCAATTAATTTAATTAATTCATTTAACGATTCATCGATCAATTGGAAGATGATATTAAAATATATGACTGCCACAGGGGCGTCGTTTCTGAAAGAAAAATAAGGGGCGCCAGCATTTTTTTTTTGATAAAGGAAATTACAAACCTTTTGAAGCGGAAGGAGATGATGAAAACAATTTTTTTTAGCGAAAAGAAATGAAATGTTTTATTCCGAACTAGCCCACCTGTACTCGCGTTGCTTCGCAAATTGTAACAACGAATATTTTTTTAATATTAATTTTAGCATATGAAAACATTTCTCAATGGGACTGAGCAAATTTTCTACAATAATATTAATTTTAGTTTATATGTACATATATACTTACCGTATCGAATTAGATTCACTTGAAAAAAAAAAATTGTTCATGTTTGTGAGTGTATTCAAGTAACTTAAAAAATAAAATACACGACTGGATCGCACAAACTTGCTCATATGTAAAAGTACTTTAGAATTAAAAATACATTTTATAGATATGAAACATGGGTTTAATGAGATAAAAATGTTCAAATGTATGAAATTGCCAACTGATTAATCTTTTTAATATTAAATTATTTTTTATATAACAAATTTCCTTGAAATTTTTCGAGAACAAAATTTGGGATGCCAAATTTTAAGTATTTAGTAGTATAGTATTTAGAAATACCTTTTTTCGAATATTTGTATATACAATATTATTTTAAAATTAAGGGGGCTCCTGTTGAAAATTTTTGGTTAAAATCGTTAGAGCCTTTGATGAGAAAGTCAAAGAATCAAAAAACGGTTCTATTACAGGTACCGTTAATAACATTTTGCCCCAAATTTTTGTTTACCAAAATGTAGTCCATATCCATAATATTGCAACTAATTTTTTTATCAAAATCGTTAGAGCCATTTTCAAGATAAATAAGAGTTTGGAATGCGGCTCTATTGGAAATACCGTTAGTTTTGGAGCTTAAAAAAAATTTCAATCCCTTAACTACGGGGATTGAAGAACAAACGTCTAGTGGTTTAGACAGACAGACAAACTGAAACATGTTTTTTGTATACTAAATTTTTCGTAAAATTTGTATTAAAAAAATGATATGCAAATTGTTAGTATTTAATAAAATGCATTTTATAACGTAATTTAAAAATGTATTCATGTTTTCAAGATATTGAATTTTCAAAAAAAAAACTTGTATTATTTTTTTAAAAATCCAAAAACTATTTTTTCGAAATTTTTTTTAGATTTTATATTTCAAAATGCATAGGAGCTTGCGCATAAATATTTTGGTTAAAATCGTTAAAGCCGTTAATGAGAAATTCGAAAATCAAAAAAAAAACGTTCTATGACAGGTACTCGTACCTACCGTTAATAACATTTCCCCCCAAAATTTTTTTTTACAAAATGTAGTCTATATCCATAATATTACAGCTAATTTTTTTATCAAAATCTTTAGACCCATTTTCGAGATAAATAAGAATATGCATTACGGGTGTATGGGAGGTACCGTTAGTTTAACAGCTAAAAAAATTCAATTTCTCCTCTAGGGAATCACCGAAGACCCTTAAGTACCGAGTTTGAAGAAAATAGCTCCAGTGGCTTAGGCTCTAGGTCGAGGTACAGACATACAGACATACAGACATTACAGACATACAGACAGACATACGGAATTGTCGAACCCACTTTATTCGTCTTCGCTATCATCGTAATGTCAACTTTAATCAAAATCTCGAGTTCGATTTTTTTTCCAAATGCAGAACTTGCCCTATAGTGCTATAGTACTTAGTACCTACATATATCGCAAGTAAAAACAATGGCGTAAAATTTTAAACATTTAAAACCTACTCTAAATCAATTTTAGAATGGGAGTCGACTCTAAATATTGAGTATAAAACGAGAACCGACTTTTTGTTAATTTTAAAGGACATAAACTATACTTTATCGTTAAAGAGCTCGTATTACTTTAACAGCAGCAAATAGCTAGTTTATCTTTTAAAAGTATACTTTATCCATATTGACAATGGTCATTTCATACCAAAGCAAATCGAAGAAAAAATGTTTACTGATGTTTTATTCGATTTTTAACTTCCCATAGGGAGTTATTGTAATCGGTCCGATTTGTCAAATTGGAATTTTTGACATTTCTCGACGTTTCAAGGTCCCTAGAGGCTATATCAATCATTTTTAGAGAGATGTCTGTGTGTGTGTGTGTACGTACGTTCGTACGTTCGTACGTTCGTACGTTCGTACGTTCGTACGTTCGTACGTCCGTACGTTCTTGTACCATTTTTCGTCGTCGATATCTCAAGAACGAGTAAAGATATCGACTTCAAATAAATTTTGTTTAATAGATAATAACTTCGAAAGAGGCTGAAAGGGCGTTTATAAAAATTCAGTGAGTAGTTTTTTCACTATAACGGTTTAAAAAAAAAGTAAAAATTTTGCTTAGTTTCAAATATCTCACGAAAAAATAATGCTATTGATTTCAAATAAAATTTAATGTACTCATTATAAGGTCATACAAATTTGGTATGAATTTGGAAAAAAATTAACATACCGTTATTTTTTTAAATACAAAAAACGAAAAAAAAAAATTTAATAACCCAGATATTCTAAGAACGGAAAACAATTTGAAACTCAAAATAATTTTATTTTACGAAAAATAATGTGTTTGACAACTGGTGAAAATTTCAAAAAAAATCAGTTTACAGTTTTTTTACAAAAAATAAAAAACCATATAAAATTCTATTGAAAATTGGTAAAAATTGTTTTTCGACTCAAATTTCTCGAGAACTTGTAAAGATATTGACTTCTAACTTAGTTTATTTTATAAATAGTATAATTTTGTACAATTGGTAAAATGTTGACAAATATTGAATTGATAGGTTTTTTTTTTTTGAAATAAAAAACTATTAAAAATTCTAGTGAAAACTAGTTAAAATTGTATTTCAAGTCGAAATTCTTGGGAATGAACACCGATTGCCTTCTAAAGTATGTTGTTTTATACATCGATACCTTCCCGTAAGAATGTATACTAAGCGACATTTCTAAAATTGTTTAGGAAACGAAAAAAACGAAGAAAGTTCGTTGGCGAAACCCAGGCCAAAACGTGGCCCTTAACATATATTATATTTCGTCATCAAAAAGTCATTTTCGAAAAAAGTGCCGCTTAGTACATTCTTACGGGAAGGTATCGACATAATACAATTATTAACATATGGTTAAATTTTGACAAGTATCGAATTGACAGTTTTAACAAAAATATAAAAAAAATCTACTAAAAAGTGGTAATATTTGTTTTTCGACTAGAATATCTCGAGAACGAGCAATGATATTGACTTTGCCATTATTTAATTTTATACATAATACAATTTCTAACAAATGGTTTATATTTGACATATATCTAGTTTTAGAGCGGATATATTTTGTAAGTACCCTTCCATCAATAACCAAACCATATCTTTTATATTTGAATATTTCGTTTTTAATTTTTTTTCAATTAAAATGTTTGGAACCGAAATAATAAAGTAATTTCTATAATATAATACATAATTTTATAATTTTATTATCAACTTAATTTTTAGAAGAATGTATGTACTGTACATACGTATATGAATAAGGTTGTTCAGTTGTACCCAAGTCCCACATTTTCAAATTCCATTAATAGCTATGTTAAAATTGAAGAAAACGTCACAATATGTTTTTATCTTTTTGTCCATGAAAAAGATGTGAAATTCTACTCAAGGTTTTCTTACCACAATGGGAAGTTATCAGTGTGGGTCGCACCCAGCCTCTTTTTTAAAGATGTTTTTTTTAAATAAACTGAATAACTGAATATTATAACTTTGAAATAATCGTAAGAAAGTGCTCTACGATGAACAAATATGTAAACACAAATGTATGTACATATGTAAGGTACATATGTACATATATTATATATGCACGCACGCCGCCGCCGCCCCGCCGGCCGAGACGAGTATAGCTAAATGAATCTGCACCTTGCAACAACAAATTGAGTTTTTATGCTGTGAATTTGCGATTTATACTTTATTTCCATCTAAAATAATGTAAATAACTTATAAACAATCAAAATCTGTACCGAGGTAGTATATAAAATGTATTTTTTTTCGGCGAAAAATTATTTGTTTTAAAGTTGTCTGTTCTTTTTACTTTTTTTTTGTGTTTTTGTAGTTGTGTGAGTTATGTATCTGTCAAATTAAGGGTTGTTCAACGCAAATTTGCTTAGGTTGTGTTGTAAAACCCACATCAGTTAGAAGAGTTGTCTAACGTGTTTAAAATTATGCAAAAGTTAGACGAAGTCTCCAAGCTAAACGACTGCGTTAAGTAGAGCCGGTTTTATTCCTTAAACGAGAACTGTTTAAAATTTTGCGCCAATGTGTGTGTGTCGGTTAGTTAGATACAATACAGAAAAATTGAATATGTAGGTAGGTAGGTAAGAGAAAAAACGCAACTACTATTGAATGGAACAGATATTAAGAGAGAGAGCATGGGAAGAAAAGGAAATTAAAAATGTTGGAATGATAATGAAATGAAACAAAGCAGCGACCTCGCGATTGTGAGGAATTCTAATTCCTGGATAAAATAAATTCAAAAAGTTTATAATTTTATAATTTGTTTTTATTTATTTCTCAGGTTGTATGTTTAACTAAGAAGTGATTTTTGGCTTAAGATTTGCGCAACAATATTGACTTTATTAAGCAATGCTAATCTTTGTCGATTATTGTATAGGTTTTAAGATATGAGTGGTTGTATAAGTCAACTTATGAAAAAAAAAAATGGACAAAAAATGTAAAATGAATAATATTTAAGTTTGACAAATTATTAATGAAAAAAACTTATACCCATAAACACTCTTATAATAATAACGAAAATAATAAAATTTATTTCAAAAAAAATCCGTTGACTACTTTCTGAGATCGTGCGTTACAAACTTTAAAATGGTTTCGCTTTTATATAATAGTATAGATGTGAAGTTTTACCTTATACACAGTTATAGGGTGAAAACCCAACATATTTTTTCAAACAAGAAAAGAAAATTTATTTAGGAAATTTCAAGATGAACCGCCTGGTCCAGAATGAAGAATAGATTTAAAAAAAAAAAAACTGGTCACGAATTCCGCTTTTTCGGATTTTTTTAACGGAACAGAAGCCAAACGCGAAAATGTATAGTTAAAATCAATAAAACGCAAACCGATAAAACCGTAAGTCTCACTCAACAGAAAAATTACTTATCTTTTTTCTTTGTTAAAAATCCTGTTAATTTCTTCCTCCTTTTTAGTCCCTTTGGAAATCCTCCTCTCCTCAAATATCCAATATTTATCCTTCCTCTCCAAAATTTATTTTACAGCAAAAATTATTATTTCCTTTATTTCTTAAAAACCTTGCTTAATTTTCTTGCTTTTTTTCAAACTTCTGTTTTTAACCACAGTCAAATTCGAAGTCTCCTTCTCAGTATTTTACATTCTGGGCAAACTCTTTCTTGAGAACTCATTCAGTACTTTCGGCCATTCAGCGGCCGCAGTTTTCTTTAAGGTAATGATTCAGCTGCTCTCCGCCATCTTTGCTGGAGAGACGGCAAACGTAATTGGAAACCAGTGGTCCTGCTTACTCACACTTTATCCCTGAAATATGCAAAGTCATCATAAAATTCGCCGATCGCTGGTGTCACTTCCAGGAGCGACGAATACGATGAACGCATACAGCAATAAATAACCATTTTCACGTTATTAAAAAAAGTTTTCAGAATCAAAAAAAAAAAACAATGTCGCGACCAACTGTCACCAGTACTTTTCGGAGCCAACTCGCCCATATAGTCCGTCGGTTAATAATTAAAAAATAAAACGTTCATCTACTTTTGAGACCATTAAAATGTCGGTTATGAGAGAGCGCACCGATGGCTGATGGACCATGGCTGCCCCCACTCTCTCTCAGTAAAGTGAATGAAACACCTATAGGAAGGGAAAAAAACTGTTTGTGGAAGGAAAAGGAATTTGCAGAAAAAAAAGAAAGATTTTTGTCCCGGTAAATTTTACCGTGACACTCTTGTAAGCGAATAATCCGAGATCGTTGTGCAGGATTCTCCTCAGGCTAGTGCGTGAAATTTTGAGCTGTTGAGATCGATGGCGAGTTTATGTTTGTGAATTGAGTCTCACTTTCTCGGTTACAGCAGCCACATTCCCATTGTGCGACGACCGGGACCATGAGTTCTATCCACTAGCATACCAGTCTCATGAACTTTTTGCACAAACTTGCATACAGCAGGCGCGGTGTGTGCTTCATTTCAGCCAAAATTTCTTTTAAAAAAACGTACTGTTTGGGCTACAGAGCAAGCGCTCACTTTGGACATACATAAGTGTTCAATATTTGCCAACGTTGTTCAAACGTAAAGCGACTCATTTCGTTCCGCGGAGGTATGTTACTGACTTTCTGTCAAGACTTCAAGCGGGAAACAGATGTCAGTCTCAAAATAAGCTATGATTAAAAAAGAAACCCTTTTGTTGTCACTGCTGGTTATCTGTGCTAATCTGCTCAAGAACGAGGTTGAATAAGTCACATGATATTACATCTTCGTACCCAAACTATGTTCGGAGGAGCTATTTACCGCTCACAGATTGCACCTTGTATTTTCAAATGTAACGCGACACAGTTGCATTAGTTTTCCCTAGATCACACGCTCGAACATCGGCATATAGATCTTCTGGGCATGAATGTTATCATAGGAGGCTTTGACGTCCAACTGAAGTGAAAGATTGTGAGTCTGGACTTGAAATTCTTTGGTCTTATTCAGATTTTTCTTCAATGATCTATCTGATATCCCGGAAGACCCGACATCTACACTGGAACTGCTTGACTTAAAATGTTTCGTGGCCATGTTGCTTTTTTACATCCTTCTGAAAGCGCAATTAACTCAGTCTCCGCTGTTGAAAGTGAGACACAGCTTTGTTTCCGGCAACTCCAGCTTACTGCTCCTCCGTTTATAAAAAATATGTATCCTTAGTTTGATTTGCGATCAGTTCTATCTGCTTCCCAATTTGCATCTGCATATCCCATCAGTTTTAATCCTTTGGTGTTATTTTTGCTTAGCCATTATTATTATTATTATTATAAGCTTTATTTACCTTTAAGTTCTTTGAATTACATTTCGTGTATATAACATAATGATAATTTAAAGTTACATATTTTCATTTTTGTTCGTCTTTTTTTCTTTTACAATATATATATTTTATGATTTTTGTCTACAATATTATTCTTTATTTTCCATTTCTATCTTTTATATTTTTTTTTTTTTTTTTAACCTTTAATTTAAATAAATAATATAATTTTCATAAAATTTTTTCGTTTAGGTATTTTGTTTTCGATTTAAGTCAGTCTGGTATAAGCCTCCCCCATTGTTGTCCATATAACTCTATTTTTTGCGTCATTATACCAGTTATTGTTGAATTGTGTTAGATCGTCCATCCATCTCTTTCTTGGTCTTCCTCTTGGTCTTACTTCGTGTGGTGGAGTCCATTTCGTTACTATTTTTGTCCAACGGTTGTCTTGTAATCTTGAGATGTGACCTGCCCAGCTCCATTTCAATTGTTTTATTCTTTGAATTGCGTCTGTAATATTTGTTCGTCTTCTTATTTCATCGTTTCTTATTCGTTGCACAGTTCTTATGTTAAGTAGTCGCCTTTCTATTTTTGCTTGACATATCCTGATGCTCTCAAGAGATTTTGAAGTAAGTCCTATAGTTTGCAAACCGTATGTCATTACCGGAAGTATTGTTGAGTCTAAGATGTGTTTTTGCGTGTCTTTGCCAAGTTTTGAGTCGAGAATTTGTTTAATGTTCCAATACTGCTTCCAGCTATTAGTTATTCGTCTTTTTATTTCTTTGTCTTCTTGCTGCGTGAAAGATTTCAGTTGTCCAAGGTAGATATAGTCATCAACATAGTCTATTTTTCCATTTTGAAACAAGATGTCTTTCCTTATATGGTTCGTCATTGCTTTGGTTTTGTTGAGATTTAATGAAAGTCCGTGTATTTTACATTCAATAGAAAGGTCGATTAACATCTGTTGTAAATCGTCTGGTGTATCGGAAATCAAAACAATATCATCTGCAAATCTTAGGTTGTTGAGTCTCTCTCCCCATATATTGATTCCATATTTCTGTGTCCAATTGAGATTTCGAAAAATTTCTTCCAATACTGCAGAGAACAGCGGTGGAGAAATGGGGTCTCCTTGTCTTACTCCTCTTTCGATGTTAAAATCTCGTCCGATTTTGTCCGTTTTTACTTTCGCCTTGTTGTTTTTGTATATGTTTCTAATTGTCTGTATGAATGTCGAATTAATATTTTGGTTCTTCAATGCTGTCCATATACTTTTGTGCTCTACAGTGTCGAACGCTTTGCTAAAATCGATGAATAAGAGGTAGAGGGGTTTTTCATATTCGTTATATTTTTCTATTAATTGATTTATTGTCTGTAGGTGGTCAGTTGTTGAGAAGCCCTCTCTGAAGCCGGCTTGTTCCCTTGGTTGTTGAAAATTTAGTGAGATTTTTACTTTTTTGAATAGTACTTTTGAAAACAGTTTATATATTGTCGAAATTAAGCTGATTGGTCTATAATTGTTAATATCTTCTTTGTCTCCTTTTTTATGTAACAGTATAATGATACTTTTTTTCCATTGTGTTGGTATTTTTTGCGTCCTGATGACAGCGTTAAAAATCTTTGTCAGTATTGGCGTAAGTGTTTCTTTTCCGAATTTGAGAGCTTCAGCTTCTATCCCGTCACTTCCAGCACTTTTTTCCTGATCCAAGTCATCTATAGTGTATGCTATATCCGTATCATTGAAAATTATTAAAGAGTCGTCATCAAAATTATTGTTAGAATCCTCATTTTCAGCTGTTTTGGCCGTTGATGTAAACATTGATTCAAAAAAGTCTGTTGCTGTTTTATTGATGTCTAGCCTTTTTGTTTTTCGTTTCGTGTCTTTATTTATAGATACAATCCATTCTTTTTCGTCATATAGGAATTGTTTTGCTTTTTTAATCGATTTTGTATGTTTAATTATTTCTTTAATTTTTGTATCGTTGTAAGTTTGAATGTCTACTTCTGCTTTAGCTTTTATGATTTTTCTTAATTCGCTTAGTTCTTTCTTCTCATTTTCAGATAAATTTTCCTTATTTCTCAAGTTCTCTCTTTTTTCTATCAATATTTTTGTGTTCTGTGAAATTTTGTCAGGCTTTTTGTTTTTCTGTTTCATGATTGTGTTTCTTGCTGAATTCTTTATGATATTTTCAAGAGTGTCATAATTGTTTTGGATGTTTTCTCTTGTGAAATTTGTGTCTATGTGTCCTATAATTTGACTGCCAAGTTGTTCGTTGTATGATATTTTTTGTTCAGTAGTTATTTCCTTGGGCGTAAAATATTTTTGTTGATTTCTATTTATTGTGCTGTGATTAAGTTTAATTTTCGCACGTATCATTCTATGGTCACTGTCAAATTTTATCGTGGTTAATGTTGAAACGTCCATTACTGTTTTTATTTTATTTGTCAATATAAGATCATATTCACTTCTTGTTTTTCTATCTGGCGACAACCATGTCCATTTGAATTTGTCCTTTTTCTTAAAAAATGAATTTGCAAAAACTAAGTTCATTTCTTGTAGCCAGTTAAGTAGTTTTTCTCCTCTTTTGTTTCTTTGTCCATAGCCGAATCGTCCAATAATATGTTCTTCTCCATCTTCTTTCAAGCCTAGTCTAGCGTTAAAGTCACCAATCACATACATTACTTCTGTTTTTATCGATTGGTATGCTTTTTCAAGTTTATCATAGAATGAGTTAATTTCATCGTCTGTAGAATTTTGTGTCGGGGCATATATTTGTATAATAGTCAGTTTTGTGTTGTTTATTTTCAGAGTAACACTGCACATCCTTTCATTAAATAACTGTATATCAATTATGGATTTTTTGAGTTCCTTTTTTATTAAAAAGCCAACTCCGTGAAGTCCCTTGGTTTCTCCTATGTGGCAAAATATACCAGTGTCACTCTCCAATATTTTTTTTCCATATATTTTTGTCTCTGATAATCCAATAATGTCCCAATCAATGTTAGATATTGCTTGTCTTAGTTGTTCCATTTTGTCGTCTGTAGATAATGTTCTAACATTAAATGAACATATATTTATGGTATTTTTTGTTGGTGTTATTATTTGTTTCGTTAAGGTTTTTGGGGGGTTTAAGCCTACGTCCCTCACGGTGGCAAACCGGCTTGAGAGAGTAATATTTTTGTTAAGTTCGTTTATATCATGTTCTTTTAAGGTGGTGGGTAATTGGTCAGATACTCGTATATTTTGTTGCTATTCTTTGTTGTTTGGTGACGTCAATGATTCATTTCGTACATTTCTGAAAAAATTGTTTATTCCCGTCTGTAGTTTCCCATCTTTTCGTATGTCATTTTCTTTTATTTTCTTGTTTGTTGAACAAGAGGCTTTTGAATCTGTCATATTTTTGTCTTCTTCTTGGTTTCTTGTTCTTTTTTGTGTTTTTTTGAAGTTTGGATTGTTGGTTTGTCTCTCGTTTATGATACGTTCCTCATCATTATGTGTTTTTGGTACTTGTTCTCTAACTGTATTGTTCATGTCACTTTTTAATTTATCGTCTTTAATATATATGATGGCATTCTTAAAATCTCTCAATTTTAATTTATTTTTCATTATTTTATCCTTTTTGATTTGTGTTGTTAACCCTACAAGAAGTGGCCTGGGTTTTTCACCCTTTTTTCCTAATCGTCTTGTGAAATCTATCTCTTCTATTTTTGTTTCTATTTCTAATATTTCGTTAATAATTTTTAAAATGTAGTTTTGTTGATCTTCAATAGTTTCCTCGTCTGTTTCTTCTATGTTGTAAATTACCATATTTTTGCGTTTTAATGTTCGTTCTATATATTTAATTTTTCCTTCCAGATAGTCCTGTCTTTCCTCAATTGCATTCGTTGTTTTCACTATTGCATCCAACTTGCATGATACTTGTTCGGTCTGTTGTTTTATGTCTTTCTTTATATCAGTGTGTAGTGTAGACAACACTGCGAGAATATTGTCAAGTTTATCTTTTTCTGCCATCGTGTTTTTTTGCTTCGATGTAAGAAAACTATTTATTTTTGTATGTCAGTGTTATTTTTGGCTTGAACTGTCAGTGTCAATGTTTGTTTATATTAATTTCTGTGTCGGATTCTTTTTTGTTTCTCGTGTCGCGTCTTTTATTTTATTTGGGATTATGTGTTGTGTTTTGTTTTTCTTATTTTAATTAGTAATAAGTTATTTTTGATGTTTATTAATAAAATAAAATCAGCAAAATGTTGTCTACTGTTCTTTTTTATTTTTCAACTGAGCGACAAAATTTCCTACTCACCAGAACAGTGCTTTTCCAAGCAGGAGGAGAGTTGTTGAATTTCTCTTTGCAGAATTAGAAGTAAAAATCCAAGTAAATGGTTCAATTTCCACTCAAACAAATTAAATCGCAATTTATAATTTTTCTTTTTTTTCTTCTTTTTATATTGACAATTTCTCGGATCTTTATTATAAATTGACCAACCTTCTCCACTTTACCAATAAAGCATCGACTTAACTTTGTTTTGCTATTTTTCTGTTTGTTTTTTATCGCTTCCTGACATTTAATTTAATCAAACTTTCTAGAGCCTCCTTAAACACTTTGTTCACGACATAGATGATGATAAATGATGTTTTGTGCCTTTAAGGTATTTTAAAACACGCTTTAATTCATTCCAATACTGGCAGCGATGTCTGGTCTGGTATTGACAGCTATGTAGAGTAAACATCCTATAAACCGTTGATATTCCTTGTTGTCTAGTAAAAGGTTTGAATTAGTTCTTATTTTGTCGTATACGGGGTCAAGAGGAAATTTCGAAGGACTTGCATCTTGTAAACTAAAATCTTTAATCAACTCTTCCAATGTATTGTTTTTGTCTGATCATGTTATTCGAAGAAATGTCTTTTCTAACTTCGATCCCCAAGTATTGGTGAATTTCTCCAAGATTATTTATTTCGAAATTTCTATTTAATAAGTCTTCTACGTCTTTGATATTTTCTTCAAAATGTAATATTTTGACTCACTATATAAACATTTTTCAGCCTTGCTCTGTATGAAACCACCATCCGTTAATACTTTATGGATTGTTTCATTCCAAACATGGTCCGCCTGCTTGAGTCCGTAAATGCTTTTTCGAAGTTTACATACTAGGTCATCTCCTCCTGATTCAAAGCCAGGTGGTTGTTTCATATAGATAACTTCAGTAAGCTTTCCGTTAAGAAACGCTGATTTTGCATCTAAATGATGAATTTTCAATTGTTGTTGCCCCGCTATTGAAAGAAGCGTTCTGAATGTTGATTGTCTTACAACTGGTGCGAAAATTTCATAATGATCCTGTCCATATTTTTGGCTGTAGCCTTCTGCGACTAATCTGGCTTTAAATCTTAGTACTTTACCATTTGCATCAAGCTTGACTTTATAAGTCCATTTACAACCAACATCGTTTGCTCCCTGTGGCGGAGTGACTAAATCCCATATGTTGTTTTCCTTTAAACTTTGAATCTCCTCCTTCATTGTGGTTTTCCATCTTTCACTTTCATTGTGTCTGTACTAAATTTATTTCGTCAATTAGTCTTGATGGTGCCTTGCCTTTATTTATTCTACTTGATTTTCTCATAGTTATTTTTGTATTGTTTCATTTGAATTGGTAGGGGATTCTTTTGATTCTTGTCGTACGATAACAGATGCATAGAGAATTACTGTTCTGATTGGTAGGGTTCGGATCGATTCAACGTCACTACTAAAGGCATAACACTTTTTAGTGATGTTGTGTTGAAACGACTTTTTATTAGTCTTACACAGTGATTTTCTTAGATTTCGTCTGTTTTGGTTTTTTGTTATTTTTTTTATATTGCAATGACTGGTTATTTAAGAGTAGACTATTGTAATATTCGTGGGCTGAGAGCGAATTTTCTGGCTGCGTATATCCACACTGTTTCTAACAGGCCAGCTGTTTTGGCACTGAGTGAAACCCAAGTAGTCGAGGATTCCGATCCTACTGAATTTTTTATTCATGGATATAGCTTGGTGCCATTATTCTTTTCCCATCATGGTCTCGCCATTTACATTAGGAATGATGTTGCATATCAGTTCTTACCACAATATGGTCGCTGCACCAACTCTTTCTTCAATTTTATGTGGTTTAAATTTTCCATTAATAAGCACATCATCCACTATTGTTTTCTTTATCGAAGCCCAAATCTGGATAGAGTTTCAACTTCTCACGAATTTGATACTCTGTCCGACTCCATCCAAAGAATTGTTTCCCTGTATCCTCACACTGAAATCGTTATTACGGGCGATTTCAATGTTCACAATTCTTCTTGGCTTCTCCATTCGGGCCAGACAACACCCGAAGGAATGTGTGTTGAGATTTTTGCTGAGTTTAACCACCTTACTCAGCTTGTCAACGAGCCTACTCGAATATCGGACGTTAATGGCCGAGCAGAAAATATTCTTGACTTGTTTCTTACCTCTGACCCTGATAAATACACAATAAGTGTATTGACGCCTCTAGGCACATCTGACCATAGTGTTATATCTGCAAATTTCTCGTGTCAAACAAATCCAGTTAGAGAAAGAGCTCCTAGAAGAACCGTATGGCAGTACGAGAAAGCCAACTGGAACGGTTTGAATAACTTTTTCAGGATCTTTAACTGGTCATTATGCTTCCTCGATAGTGACGTAGACTCCAGCGCAGATATGATAACTAATATTATTCTTTTGAGAATGAAACATTTTATCCCGAATAGGGTTAAAAGTATCAGACCCAAGGATAATTCATGGTTTGATTTGAGCTGTAAAGAGGTTATCAAGGAAAAAGAGGAAAGCTTCCGGTGTTTTAGAGCCAACCCAACTGAAGAAAACCGGAAAAAGTTCAAACAAGCCAGGAAGGCCTGCAACGCCCATATTCGACGGACCAAATTTTTACATGATCAAAAATCAAGGCAAAAAATACTGCAATGTCCCAAAGGCAGTAAGAATTTTTGGTCATTTGTAAAAAATATGAGGAATTCTTCCTCTTCCTCGGTTCCTACGCTTGTTGTCAATGGCACTCCTTTCGTTAGCTCTATTAATAAAGCTAACTTGTTTGTAAGGCAGTTCGCCGCAAATTCCACTTTGCCGGTTAGTGTCATGACTCCACCAATTCTTGAGCGCGTTAGTGATTCTATGGGACAAATCTTTTTACGTACTCGTACCGTGGCAAGAGTCTTGAAGGATCTCAACATACATAAATCCGCTGGTCCGGATGGTATCCCCGCTATTATTCTGAAGAGGTGTTCTTCCACGCTAGCAAAACCCCTGCGTAAGCTTTTCCACCTATCCTATTCTTCTGGGCTCGTTCCGAGTAGATGGAAAACAGCATTTGTTCAGCCGATTCCAAAAAAAGGCGACTCTTCTTCTCCCTCAAATTATCGACCGATCGCACTAACGTCCCTTCTTTCCAAGGTCATGGAAACGCTGATTAATTATCAGCTCAAGAAATATCTTGAAGAACGAAAGCTTCTTAATGACCGGCAGTATGGCTTTCGTAGCAATAGGTCCACTGGTGATTTGATGGTTTATCTAACCGAAAAGTGGAACAAATCTTTACATTGTTTCGGAGAAAGTAAGATTATTGCACTTGATATTTCAAAGGCATTTGATAAAGTCTGGCATCTTGCTCTTTTATCGAAAATGCGTGCTTTCGGCATCGACGAATCCCTACTTCTTTGGATTAGACATTTTCTTTCGAACCGTTCAATACAAGTTGTACAAGACGGATTCAAGTCTGAAACCCACAATATAAATGCTGGTGTGCCCCAGGGCTCCGTTTTGTCCCCAACCCTCTTCCTCATTTTTATTAATGATCTCCTGTCTGTAACTTCTAATCCAATTAACTGTTTCGCTGACGATAGTACTCTTAGCTTTTCATATTCGTTTTCAGACTCACATCCCTCCTCTTCGGATGTGGAACTGCAACGACAAAATATGATAAGCTCATTAAATCACGACCTAAACAGCATTGTACAATGGGGAATAAGAAACCGCGTCGAATTTAATGCTTCGAAAACTCAATGCTGTCTTGTATCGTTAAAGCGTGATATACCCCCATTGCCACTATCTATGAGTGGCACTTGCATCAACGAAACTGAACATCTCGATATTCTCGGTATGTGCATCACGAACCACCTCTTGTGGAACGATCACATACGCGATGTTGCCAAAAATGCCGCAAGGTGTTTGGGTTTTCTGAGACGGTGCAAGAAATTCTTCTCTCCTTCTGATCTGGCTACAATCTATAAAACCTATATACGTCCAAAACTTGAGTATAACTCCCATCTATGGGCTGGTGCTCCAGTAACTTACTTAAGTCTCTTGGACAGTATTCAAAGAAGAGCTTTTAAAATGATTGGTGACAACAACATCATTGGCTCATTTACGTCACTCCAACATCGTCGTAATGTTTCTTGCCTCATCCTTTTTTACCGTTATTTTAACGGACTTTGCTCTAGTGAAATAGCCAGTTGCATTCCTCCCCTTAAACAATTCAACCGTAATACTCGCACTTCTAGGAATGCCCATCAATTTACCCTCGAGCCCAACTTCGGTCGTACTGTGAAGTACAGAGATTCGTTTTTTAGCCGTACTACGCGAATGTGGAATTCCTTACCACGCTCTGTCTTTCCCAGTCATTGCAATGTTCAAGAATTCAAAACCAATGTACACCGACACCTCCTATCTAACCCCTCCCTTTTTTCTTAATGCTCACGCTGTGTCTCTGACATATTAAGGGTATATAAAAAACCTTTGAGTGTGTGCTAATTATAAAAAAAAAAAAAAAAATTAACTGAAGCTGAGTCTGAAAATTCTTCATCTAATAATTAAGTGTGCTCGGGAATTTGTTCAAGATTGTTGTTGCTACGAGTATTAAATGTGTCAAGAAATCTTACGTTAAGACTGATAGTAATCCTTTTTGTTTTTTCATCGACCAATCGATACCCCATTGAATGATCATCATATCCAACAAATGTTCTTAGTAATGCCCTAACATCCAACTTTTTTCGAGTTTCTTTTGGAATGTAAACAAACGCTTTTGCTCCAAAAACTCTAAGATTTGTTATGTCAAATTTAACACCAATCCATTTCTCGTAAGGTGTGCTTGAAAGAGCACTAGTTGGCAATCTGTTCCGTAAGTAGTTTGCTGTCATGACTGCTTCACCCCAGAATTCATAACTTAGTTTTGCATCTTGCCATTTTCACCAAAGACCTGTTCTTTCGTTCAGCTGTTCCGTTTTGTTGTGGTGTGTACGGTGCAGTATGTTGATATTCAATGCCTTCCTTTTGTAAAAGCTTTAAAACTTTATTTGATGTGTATTCACCACCGTTGTCTGATCTGATACTTTAAGTTTTTTTGAACCATACAATCAAAAACATCTGATTTTTCTTTAAACAAATAAACAACAGTGTATATCTACTAAAATCATCTATAAAAGTGAGAAAATATCTTTTCCCATTAGGTGTTGTCCTTTGCATGGTTCCACAAACGTCACTGTGAATCAGGCCTAATTGTGCAGAACTCTCGTTGCTTGACTTTGATTTGAATGGCAGGCGAGTCCTTACACTTGTTGCAACTAGTCAGCTTGAAAGAATTACTCACCATATTTTCTAATTGTAGTCTCTTAATTGCTTTATTACTGCGATGACCAAATATACGGTCCCAATGATGTAGACAGTTAGATTTCTTGCTGCAGTCATCCACATACAGTATTGTAGTTATAGATGCCTTTTGCCTTAACTTGAAAAGATTACCAACTAGATCTCCAACTGCTACCTCATATCCTTCTTTAGTTTTAATTTCACATAGTTTGCCATAGTTTGTCTATTAACTTTCATATTGATAGCAAATTTCCTTGCAGATTTGGTAGGTAAAGAACGTCTTCAATAAATATTGTTACCTCTTTGTTGTTACTGTTCGTAGTCTTTATTTTGCAGGTACCCTTTCCTTTTGCAGTAATTTGTTCTCCGTTGGCAACTGTTACACTTTCCTTCTGTGATGAGTTAGGTTAGGTTAGGTTAGGTTAAAGTGGCTGCTGACCGGAAAAGGACAGCACACTTAGACCAATATTTGGTCCGTTGTGATACCACAAGGATTTCTCGTTAAACCATTTTGAGCTAATAATGAAGCGTTTGAGACAGTGAATGTCGGAATTATTTAGATCACTAGGATCGTTATAGTAGTAGTCTCCCAAGTGGAGTCTACGTCTTTGCGCTAGGGCAGGACAAGAGCATAGAAGGTGGGGAATTGACTCCTCTTCTTCTTCATCCATGCAGCTTCTGCAAAAGTCATTTGCAGGAACTCCAAGACGAGAAGCATGTCTTCCTATTAGGCAGTGCCCAGTAAGGACACCTATAATGGAGCTAATATGCAATCTACCAATAGAAATTAGTTGTTTTGAGCGTTTAGCATCAAACAATGGCCAAATCAGTTTAGTAGACCGGCAAGTTGGGGTGCTGGTCCACCTGTGGTTGGCTTTCTTTATGGTATCTTGCTTTAGCATAAGTTTACAAGTAGCTAGGGGTATACCGATGTTAGATTTGTTATCCAACAAAGGTAATATTGTTCCGTTTTTTGCAAGTTCGTCAGCTTTACAATTTCCTGGAATGTCTCTATGCCCCGGCACCCATGTAAGGTGAATGTTAAACTGTTTTGACATCTCCACCAGAGATGATCGACAATTTTGGGCTGTTTGTGAGTTAATGGAGACAGAGTCCAGTGACTTTAAGGCAGCTTGACTGTCTGAGAAGATACGTATATCGGTTGTCGATATAACGTTTTCTTTTAGCCAAGAGAGGACTTCTTTTATTGCTAAAAGCTCTGCCTGGAACACGCTACAGTGATTGGGAAGACGAAAAGATAGACAAAGATTTAATTTTTCGGAGTATACGCCTCCACCGACCCCGTCATCGGTTTTAGATCCATCTGTATAGAAATGAATTGCTTCGTCTATCAAAAACGACTCATTTTCCCATGAAGACCTGGAAGGGATGGATACTTGAAAATTTTTATCAAATTTTGGATGAGGGGTGGTGTAATCGACGTTACTAGGTAGACTACTGAACGAGTTCAGTATAGTAGAGTGACCAATATCATTATTGATCCACTGCGAGGAGGCTTTAAGTCGAATGGCTGTGTTAGCGGCCAATTGTTTGCTAAAAATATCTAGCGGTATGAGATGAAAAAGAACATCAAGTGCAGCAGAAGGAGTTGAGCGGAGAGTTCCACCCATGATTAAACAGGCTGTTCGTTGGACTTTGCTGATCTTATCGCTTATTGCTGTTTCCAGCGCAGTCCACCATACTGTCAATCCATATGTAAGTATCGGTCTAATGACTGAGATGTATAGCCAGTGTGTTATATGAGTTTGTAGACCCCATTTATTACCTACGGCTTTTTTGCAAGAGAAAAGAGCTATGTTGGCTTTGTTGACTCTCTCTTGGATATTGGGCTTCCAGCTTAATTTCTTGTCCAAAATAAGACCCAGATATTTTGCTTTGTCTGAGAATTTAAGCGGTATACCTTTGATGAGGGGAGGGTCTATGTGTGGGATTTTATATTTCCTGGTAAATAGGACAAGTTCAGTTTTGTGGGGGTTGACACCGAGTCCACATTGATCTGCCCAGTTAGTAAGCTTGTTTAGAGCATTTTGTAGGAGTTCCTTCAGAGTATTAGGATGCTTACCAGATATCGCTATCGCAACATCGTCCGCATAGGCACTCACCCTGTGCCCCTCCCCTTCAAGAATCACTAGTAGTTCATTTACGACTAGGTTCCAAAGGAGAGGAGAGAGGACGCCGCCTTGCGGCGTACCCCTACTGACAGTCCTTCGAGTAGTAAAATCGCCCAGTTTTGAATTAATAATCCTGCTTATCAGCATATGATTTATCAAATTACTGATTGACTTATCCACCTTTAGAGATGACAGCGCAGATGTGATTGCGGATGCGTCGACATTGTTAAAAGCTCCTTCTATATCCAGGAAAACAACTAAGGTGAACTCCTTATGATGAAGGGAGTGTTCGATAGTACGAACCAGCGTATGTAGAGCGGTTTCTACAGATTTCCCTTTGTTATAAGCATGTTGAGCATTGGATAGTAAGGACTTATCAATGTTTGCCCTCAAATGGATTTCAATCAGACGTTCAAATGTTTTAAGTAGGAATGATGAAAGGCTAATAGGTCTTAGATCTTTAGGATTAACATGGCTAGGTTTGCCAGCTTTGGGGATGAAAATAACATTTACTTCTCTCCATGACAAAGGAATGTGAGCCAGAGCGATACAACCATTTAAGATGTTTACCAGAATGGGTATCAGAATATCGGAATTTTCCTGTAATTCCGCTGGAATTATTCCATCTGGCCCAGGAGATTTGTATGGATTGAAGCTGTTTATTGCCCATTTTAATTTTTCCTCTGTAATCAGACCTTGTGGAGGAGTTATGCTACTGAGTATGTTGTTAGGATCAGGATCAGTGCTATTAACGTAAGAGCTGTCTGGAAAATGTACATCCAGGAGCAGATTGAGCGATTCTTCGCTTGAGTTTGTCCAGGAACCGTCATTGTTTTTTAGGCAACTTGGCATTACTGGATTTTTGGAGAGGATTTTTCTTAACCTTGATGCCTCTGAGTTGCCTTCTATATTGTTACAGAAAGTTCTCCAGGACATACGCTTGGTTTTCCTCAGTTCTTTTTTATATAACTTGAGGGAGTCTTTATATGAATCCCAATCAGAAGCTTCTCTGGAGGTTTTCGCTCTATTAAAGAGTTTCCTGCATTCTTTTCTTAGTGGATCCAGCCCCGAGTACCACCAGTGTGGTTTCTTTTTACCTCTTATTTGTATAAGAGGGCAGGCAGTTTCCAGAGATTTGTTGAGGGCTGCTGTGAGGTCATTGACTTTAATATCAAGATCCTCAGTGTTGTAGGGTATGCTGTATAACTCAGGCCTGATTGACCTTAATAGAGTTGCCCTATATAGAAGCCAATCTGTTTTCCGATGGTTACGGAAGGAAGGTTGGCTAGGAGGTTCGTCCATTATTTCGAATTGTATGTATCTATGATCAGAGAAAGAATGATCATTTGATACTTTCCAATTCGAGATAGTATGATAAATTTTATCTGAGACAAGAGTTATGTCAAGTACTTCCTGTCTGTTTTTAGTAAAAAATGTGGGTTCATTTCCAACGTTACATATTGTTAGGTTAGTGTTCAAAATATAATCGAAAAGAGACTCACCTCTGTCGTTTATATTCGTGCTACCCCACACTGTATGATGGGCGTTAGCATCACTTCCAATAATGAGGTCAGTCTTCTGCCTATCTGCATCAGTGATAAGCCTCCTCAGAGTGTCTCCTGGGAGAGGGCCAAGGTGGTCATGGCCTAGATATGCCGACGCCAGCCAGAAAGTTCCTTTGGCTGTTTCCAGTCTTGCGACGGTTACATCTCGATCACTGAAATTAGGTAGTAAAAATACATTTAGGCTACTTTTAACTAGTATGCAAGATCTGGGTTCACCTTTATCTAATGCATACAGCAAGTAGTAGTTTGGAGTCCTTAGTCCCCGAACGATGGATTTCACAATCCAGGGTTCTTGGATTAGGACGATGTCTTCTCCGCTGCTGGATAGACGAAGAAGCAGGGAGGCCGAGGCCTTGATAGAGTGTTGGAGATTAATCTGAAGAAATCGCAGCATCTTTGCTACAACCCTCCCGATCAACCTCCAACACGGTGACGTTGGAGTCTTCCGATTCCGAGGTTGAGCCCAGAAGAGCGTCCTCACTCAGAAGATCTTCATTGTTGTGGTCATCGATCTCCATGTCGCTGACTGTTTTTATTGTCTCCACTGTTGCCGAAGATGACCTGGATGCCTCTTCCTCTTCCAGTGATGGGAAGGTGATAGATGCACCAGGGTCTGCAGCAGCAGTTTCGACTACGTTGGAGGAAGTGGATGCACCAGTAACATCCGCGTCCTTTTTATACACCTTCAGTGTGATGGTCTCAAACCCAAACCTAATCACACCTTTGGTCTGCGCCAGAGGAGCAAGGGACTCCTTATTTAGTACAATAATTGCACCTCTGTAGGGTCCCTTTTTCTCCTCCAGTTTCGCAACTTTCCAGTTGTGAGTAGGAAGGGATGGGTTCGATAGCCGGATCATCTGGAGTATTACATCCATGCTGGAGAGTTCGGCTGTAACCATGGCGCGAGCTCTTGGTCTGCACGGGATTTTCTCCTTAGCAACAACCTCGAGCTCAGCACCAGGCCAGACTTCCCCTAACCGGCTAACGGCCAACGATAGAAGATCACACGATCTCTGATCGTCACAAACCATGAGCTTAACATGTCCTTGATGCCAGCCTCCATCGTTTGTGATTGGAGGTGGTCCAGGGTTCTCCATCATGATACTCATGAAGCTCAACTGGAGCTTCCCCTTGACCACCTGCCAATTTTCCGCAGAGATCGTGCCATCGACGTCGTTCCCGTCAATGATCGCGACCACGATTTTGTTTTTAACCACATCACTGAAGGTCTTATTCCCTCCACAGGGATGTGATGGAGCGCTGATGTTGTGCACTTTGGGGCGTTTGGGTACTGAAATTGTGCCCTCCATAGACCTTTGACGCTTCGACGTGGAGTCTCCGCTGGCCTGGACGCTATTATTAGCTAAAAAGCTTTTAGCCCACTTGATTTTTGCATCATGCTGAGAGTTCCCCCCGGCGCCAGGTTGTTCACCAAACACCCTGAGTATTCTCTTAGCATTGCGAATGTCCTTGTAGAGTGTCCTAGAAGGGTTGGGCTTACGTCCGCTCCCCCTAGGGCCTTCTTTAGGATTTGTGGAGTTGTTAGAGGTGGAGGGACCATGCTTCACAGTCCTACCACCGCTGGAATGAGGCAAAGAAGTTCGGGGAGGTTTACTCTCCTTAGTGGTAGCAGGACCATGCTTCACAATCTTACTACCACTGAACCGCGGTGTCGAAGTTTGGAGAGGTTTACTCTCTGAAGTAGTAATAGAAGGGCCATGCTTCACAGCCCCCCTGTTACTGGAAGGAGGTATTTCTACCATTTTACTCCTGCTTTTGCTTTCGGCAATAGGACTGTGAGAATCCACAGTACTACTACTTCCAGCGCAAGCCGGAGAAACAGCAGACGGCTTTTCAGTCGCACTGCTGGCCTGTCTCAAAGACCAGGACTTTCCACCATCTTTTGTATTTAAATTTTCCATAAAAGATCCCACGAGTAACGGAGAAAGGGTGGTCCATCTGCACAGAGATCCGTATATGCAGATAAGGCTAGTTAATCCGGAGGTCGCCTGGTATCCGGATACGGATGAGTTAAGATTTATAAAATGTTTTTCCATTCTATATACTTTCTGCAGTCCTTCTTTAGATGAACCTTTTTCTTGCAAAAGAAACAACATTTAGCAATATCTACATTTACCTTGTTTGTAACTTTCATCACAGAGTTGCTGTAGCCATTGTTTTGACGAGTATATTCTTCAATCAGTTTTCTTTTAACCAAATCCAAGGTGAGATCCGATTCATTTCTGGTTTCCAGTGCTGTAACGAGTGTGTCATATTTTTGAGGTAAGCTACTACGGAGCATAGCGATCGTCAATTTTTCAAATAATGTTGTCATATTTTGAATGTGCTCCTCCATGTTGCCGCCTTCTTCCAGTTTTAAATTGCAAATACTTCGCATTAGTTGCACTTTATTGCTAAGCGTTGCCTTTTCATGGTGTTCCTTTAGCTTATACCATGCTTCCCTGGATGTGTTTGCCCTTCTAACGTGATGCAATTGACTATTCTCTACCAACAGGCCTATGAGAGTTCTAGCATCGCTGTCCTTTTTGGTCCATTCCGCTGTGACTGGATTTGGCTGGGGTTCAACAATTGTGTCCCACAAATTGTCTCTACTTAATAAAAGTTCCAACTTAAATTTCCAGATGTGATAATTTTCCGCACCCAACTTTGCAATTGTTTCCCGTACAGAATCAGTCATATTTTCTTTAATGCTCTGGGCCTCTAACCTATTAAAATTATTTTGGACCAAATGTAATTTTCCTTTTACTGAAAAAACACGTCAGCTTCTTTTGATATTTATTTGAGAATAATATACAATAATATTTTTCTTTTGATTAGATATTCAATGAGGTTAAACAATTAATATCTAATCAAAGTAAGAGTACATAATATATAACAAGTTATATACGAATGTTACACATAACTTCAACAGATCATACAATATGTTCAATACGATCTTTTATGCCATGTTTAGGAATGTAAAGTTCTGACAAAAAACAAAAATATAAAACGTAGAAATGGAAATATTTTCAGACAATTTCATGAAAACCGAATTCTTAAAGCTTGTCTATCTATACCTCCAATTATTTTTAATTATTTATATATTGTTCAGCTTTAATCTTTGTATGAGTGCTTTAATACTCAAAAATAAGTTAAGTGACTCTCAATTGAAAATAAACATTCCTTAATACCGCCTGCTACAACATCTTCTCTGATGAGAACAATTTTAAACTTAAAAATAATCTTCATTTGGGTTCGTATCCTAATCTTCTGCTTAAGTCGCCTTAGGTTTATAAAGAAAAACACCCTCCTACTTATGAATATCCATGAACTTTCCTTGTTTGTTAGATTTAGGAACATGCAAGATCTGCGTGAACCTGTGTATATTCCTATGTGGGATAATCTTAAGATTGAAGCTAGACATCCACTCTCCAAAGGTGTGGCTAACTTTTCCAACCTAGATTAAATATTTATTTCGTTTAAAAAGAAAGTGATGATTTGCATAATTTATATATATACAGACCTTGTGGGTTCCGGGGTTGGAGCATTTAAATAGGTCTTATGCACAAACGATTACCTTTGTTGTCAAGAGAAAACAAAATACAAAAGAAGAAGTTAAAAAAACTTGCAAAAAGCAATTGAAAATTCAATACACATCCAAGCACGAAACAAAGTATTTACACTGCATTAACACTCGCCAAGCCCATCAACTTCTTTCCGGTCCGGGTAGAGCCTTCCTGCCTTTCCCCCACACAACCACCAGCACAACGATGAAATCTGTTGAATAAAAACGCTATAATACCCCCAGCAAATGGTTAGGACACGAATATTGTTTGGGAGCTTATTAAGTCTTCTTCTTGTTCGTCTTACCGGCAATAGCTAAGTGTGTCGGCACCAAAAACACACCTGAAACTGAGAATCACACGAACTTTTCTTGTGCAGGTTTTCATTTTAGCACTTAAATGTAATTTCTGGGAAAAACATCACTTCCACTGCCACGCCTCGCTTGTCTGTCTGTCTGTTTATTAAAATACACTTTACAATGATGCTATTTCCCTGACACTTGTATGTGTTGTGTACTTCCGGTAGTCTTGTGTGTGCACTTGTAACTGTCTGTCTATTTGAAAACCGCATTTACGGTAAAGACGTTTCTTTTGCTGCTTCCGCACTATTACCGGAACCCCAAGCATCCACTGGGGGTATCCGCACTCTTCAACATCAGACATGCAATTTACTTCCACCATGGTAACAGACTTTAATCTAATCTTTGGTTAGAACGGATGTGGGGTTGGGAGGCTTGGTGTGTTATTGCGGAACACACAAAAATCCCCAACTGTCGGCAGTCAATAGATACAAATTCGAAATTCTTTTTCTATTTGTGTTTCCTCTGCTTCGAATTTATAGATGTTTTGTTTTTTGAGGGAAGGAAAAATGAAAATCGTTCGGTATTTCGGCTTCTGATTTGATTCTACCCCCATTCCCTTTTCGTCAACAAAACAAAAACAAAAAAAAAACGAATAAGGGGACTATTACTTTTTGATGAGCTTGACAGCAGCTGCTGTTGTTTGAATGGGGGGAATTGACCCCCGTGGTAGTCGTCGTCGAAACGAGAACACTCGTATTTGTTGGATACGTCATTTGAAATACGGAGACAATTGCAAAACAATTTGCAATGCAATATGTCAACGAATGATGATCAATTTGTGCAAATATTACCAAAGTTGCCTGCCAGAAAGTAAAGTGCTTTGGCCCGAAGCATTTCCTCAATGTTTTTACCCAGCAACCATACCCAACCGCCCTTAGCTATTTGCCTCCATTTGTTTTTTTGTGTGGGACGAGATGTTTTACATTTTTCGTTTTGTTTTAATAAAACAGCTGCAGTGTCAAAGTGTGGCCCAATACCACAACACGTATATACATAGTAATATGTTGCTGTTGCCATGGAACCGATTTGAATACTTTTGCTGGGTCATAGATATCTATAGGGGTACAATGTGTGTTGGTGTATCCTTTTTTTGCCAATTTCGAAATCGACGGAAAATCGAGTTGTATGCTGGGTGGTAACAGTATAAGGTGCAAAGTCAACAAAATGGCTTTGGACAGACATTGTGAGGAAATCGGCAGGGCAGAAGGGTGATTTCGACAAATGAGGGTCTCCTGCTGACATGTGAAATGAAAAACATAACAAAAAAAATTTAGATCGAGTGTTTATTTTAGGAGGATTTGAAGGCAAGCTTTTCATTAAACATATGAAAATTTAAATGAAATGCATTGCTGTGCATTCAGACTCACAATTCGTCATTTTTTTCGAGCGTGTTGATAATTTCTGTACGGTGTTCTGGGGGACAAATGGACAATTGAGGTTATGAATTATAAAAATTAAATATTTTTAAAGTTTTACAAGGAATATAAATAAAATGCATGACTGGGTCGCACGAAAGTTCTTTTATTAAAAGTACTTTGGAATTTAAAAATTGTTTATTAATATACAGTGAGCGTCAAAAGTGAGTAAACACCAATATGATTTCTGGAGTTACATGGAATTCGAACAAATAAAAAAGGGGCTGGGTGCGACCCACACTGATAACTTCCCATTTGTGGTCTTGAAAACTTTATATTTAGATAAAAACATATTGTGACGTTTTCTTCAATTTTACTATAGTTATTAATGCAAACTGAACAACCTTATTCATATACGTATGTACAGTGCATACATTCTTCTAAAAGATAAGTTGATAATAAAATTATAAAATTATGTATTATATTATAGAAATTACTTTATTAGGTATTTCGGTTCCAAACATTTTAATTGAAAAAAATTTAAAAACGAAATATTTTTGTTAAAACTGTCAATTCGATACTTGTAAAAATTTAACCAAATGTTAATAATTGTATTATGTCGATACCTTCCCGTAAGAATGTTGTACTAAGCGACACTTTTTTCGAAAATGACTTTTTGATGAGGAAATATACTATATGTTAAGGGCCACGTTTTGAGCTGGTTTTCGCCAACCTATTATGCATGAAAAGGAAACTAGAGTACAAATAAAAAAATTTATCAACTGCCATGTTTTCTCATTAAAATAATGTTGCCCCCTGAAATTTGTATTATCCGCCAAAAAAAATTATGCTAAGCGACATTAATAAAGATCTCATTGTCGTGAGCAGCAAAACATTTTGTTAGATGTCACTTAGTTTAACCAAAATTGTCTCTTAGCACACTATGATTCAACTAGAACTTTCTTCGTTTTTTTCGTTTCCTGAACAATTTTAGAAATGTCGCTTAGTATACATTTTTACGGGAAGGTATCGATGTATAAAACAACATACTTTAGAAGGCACTATCGGTGTTCATTCCCAAGCAGGGCCGGACAAGGGATACGTGCAAGCTGTGCAAATGCGCAGGGCGCTGAACCCAAGGGGCGCCTTGGGCAAGCGTTAAAAAGGCCACTACTTCATAACCACTACCTACCTTCTTTTTTAAGTCTTATTTCTTTTTATATAGCTCACATCAATATTCATATTCATTATATAACTAACAGCTAATTCCGAATTTAAAGACAGATATATATTTATACATAGGTATCTACTATTCCAAAAATAAGTCGATGTTTAATTTCCTATACACACCCCCAATCCCTCAGTAAAAAAAACTACATTACAAAATCTTTACAAAGTGCGCGATTTTGTTCGCTTAACAACAGATACCTACCTATTTGCTATTTTTCTCTTTATCAAACTGTTGACGTTATTCTTCACACTCACCATCGCGTGTAGGAGTGAAGGCATTTACTCGTATTTTATTTTCATAACCCTCCCCTATGCAGTGTAACATAAAACAAAATTTCAACAGCAAATACAGACAATTAATAGCTTGCATGTTCATAACATGCGCCCGATGTCAGTTCTTCTATAAGAAATCGAAGTCAGCAATGTTACTCAAACAGAAATTCTAAGGTAAAAAATTCATACACATTAACATAACAGCGCGCAAAATTAAAATTTGCGTCTATGAATTTAAGCTCTTCCGGTTGAATGTTTTTTGTACTATGTTTTAGTTTAGTTTAGCTGCTCGCATTTCCTTTGGTTGTTAATGATTCAGCTTGCTGTTCGTTGCAAGCTGTTGCCTATAAAACTTTGTATCAGGTTCAACAATGCGTTGCAACATATATAAAAAAAATTCGCTGGTTTGTCCTTAAAACCCCAAAAGCCAAAAAAGTTAATCTATTGCAGTAAATTCGGTTCCTTTATTTTTACACTGAATAAATATGTAAATATGAATATAAAACTTTTAATTCAACAATTATCAATAAGTTAATTATTTATTTGTATGTTGTTATGTTTTCGAATTAGTTTTTAAATACTTTTTAATTCAAAAACTATTTTTTGTCAGTTCCTAAATTTTTGTGATATATTTTTTGACTTTAGTTTACAATTATTTTTGTATTCCTTAGTTACTATTATTTTTGTGATATATTTTTGATTTCTTAGTTTTTAATAAAAATCATATTTATTTTAATTAGATATAAGTATTATCTGGGAATAAGCCTCTTGGGGATAACTCGTTAAAAAAAAACGCATTGCAAAGAGTACCCCTTTGGTAATGAGGAAATTACTTCTTCCGCAAATCACCGCAAATGAGGGGCGCCACTGATAAAGCTTGCGCCGGGCTCTAATTTAGCTCGGGCCGGTCCTGTTCCCAAGAAATTCGACTTGACATACAATTCTAACTAGTTTTCAGTAGAATTTTTAATAGTTTTTTTATTTAAAAAAAAAACTATTAATTCAATATTTATCAACATTTAACCAATTGTACAAAATTATACTATGTATAAAATAAACTAAATTAGAAGTCAATATCGCTACTAGTTCTCGAGAAATTTGAGTCGAAAAACAATTTTTACCAATTTTCAATAGAATTTTATATCGTATAGTTTTTTATTTTTTGTAGAAAAACTGTAAGTAGACTGATTTTTTTTTGAAATTTTCACCAGTTGTCAAACACATTATTTTTCGTAAAATAAAATTATTTTGAGTTTCAAATTGTTTTCCGTTCTTAGAATATCTGGGTTATGAAATTTTTTTTTCAGTTTTTTTTATTTAAAAAAATAACGGTATGTTAATTTTTTTCCAAATTCATACCAAATCTGTATGACCTTATAATGAGTACATTAAATTTTATTTTAAATCAATAGCATTATTTTTTCGGGAGATATTTGAGACTAACCAAAATTGTTACTTTTTTTTTAAACCGTTATAGTGAAAAAACTACTCACTGAATTTTAATAAACGCCCTTTCAGCCTCTTTCGAAGTTATTATCTATTAAACAAAATTTATTTGAAGTCGATATCTTTACTCGTTCTTGAGATATCGATGACGAAAAATGGTACCAGAACGTACGGACGTATACGAACGTACGCACGTACGAACGTACGAACGTACGTACACACGTACGAACGTACGAACGTACGTACACACACACACACATCTCTCTAAAAATGATTGATATAGTAGTGTTGGTTAAACATCGATAGTCTATCGATAGTATCGATAGTAAAAAACTATCGCGTACATCGATAGTTTTAAAAAACTATCGAAAAAACTATCGATAGTTTCAATACTACCAAATTATTTTCCAACAAGGCAATCTGGACCTTATTCGGAATTCCCCCCCCACTAAAATGAACTTTTTTTTTTAACGAATCGATAAAAATGTGTTTGCTGTTGATAAAAAACATCAAATTATGGAGGAAAATACTTTTTTATGGTAAAAAAGTTAAGTATAAGCGGACCACCTATAACTATAACTAAAACTACTTTTGTATGGGATATTTGCTTTTTTTGCTGGCTTACGCATTACGGCGTATAAACAGTAAGATATTTATGGGGGGGCATGCTGCCCCCCAGCAACCCCTCTGCTTGGGCACACTATAGGATTTGGGGTAGGTGCGAGATTGGGTGTATGCAAGGTTTCTTTTGCATTTACAGAATCTGGATTTAAAGAAACTTTGAGCTTACCTATATTAATTTTTTTATACTTCACTTTTTTACCATAAAAAAAGTGTTTCTCCTCCATAATTTTATGATTTTGATCAGCAGCACACTTTTTTTCATTGATTCATTAAAAAAAAAGTGCATTTTGGTGGGGGGGGGGGGGGGGGAATTCCGAATAAGGACCGGCAATCTTTCTGAATTATATAATATATTTATATATATAATATATATACATATATAATATATTATATATATATTTATTATTGAATAATATATTAATGAATTCATTTATTATCTTATGTTGTTATTTTTTGTTTAATAAAATGATTTAAAATAAGCACACTTGATTTTTTTATGATTTGCTTTAAAAGCTAGAATTATTTTTTTTTCAGCATTTATTTTTTTTTAGCTATACATTATAAATCGATACATAAAAACAATGTTGTCTGGTGCTCGATAAACTCGCGAACAGATGGGTCAAATGTTTCCATTGCTTAAAAATTGTTTGGCATTTTTGGCAAGCTTGCCACATTAACCAAAAAAATAAAGTGGTATTCGTCAGTCCGTACCGAACCGACCTTTTTTTTAGAATACCATACATCGTTTTTTTTTTTTTTTAATTTTAAAAAGCACGTTAACAATTGAAACGATGCATTTCTAGTTGCTTAAAATAAGTTTTAAATTCACATATTCACATTTTTAAACGTTTTTTAGTAATCAAAAAATCTGTACCTAATAGAAAAGCCTTTTTAATGCTTTTTAAGAAATTTGGTAAAACTATCGATAGTATCGATAGTGTTTTCCCAAAACAATCGATACTATCGGAAAGTGAAACTATCGATGTTTAACCAACACTATGATATAGCCTCTAGGGACCTTGAAACGTCAAGAAATTCCAATATGACAAATCGGACCGATTACAATAACTCCCTATGGGAAGTTAATAAAAATAAATCAAAACACAAATAAAAATTGAAAATATAACTTCTTACAATTTGTCCTAATAAAAACTAAACATACTCCATATTTAACGCGTCAGAAGCAAGAAAACATCATAAACAGAATATAAGGAGCACAGTTAAACATGATGGTGTGGGGAAGTATGGTAGCATATTCGATCGGGAATCTTGTTTTCATTGAAAGTACAATGAATAATCAAGACTATCTAAACATCCTAATCAATAACCTTCAACCGACCTTACATAAACTAGGTATGCTTAGCAATTGGATCTCTTAGCAGGACAATGATCCTAAGCGTATCTCGCGGTTCCTTAAAGAATTAATACTTTATAGGACTTCAAAGCACCTCCACCGGCCTCCCCAATCGTCGGACCTAGGACTCTTTCAACATTTATGGGATCATTTGGACCGGAAAATTTCACAAAAGGGCTATCAAGAACAGAAATGACCTTAAAAGGCTTTAATTGAAGAACAGTCAAAAATATCCTTCGATGTTAGAAATAAAATTGTTGTTTCCATGTCACGCCGACTAAGACATGTTATGAAGTCTAAATGTGGTCAAATGAAATACCCAGTTTTTTACTTAAGGTACTATATTATACATATATAGATATAACAGATGTCTACTTTCTTTTGACGTTTAAAATATGGAGTATTTTTAGTTTTTATGAGGAAAAAATGCATTACTTAATTTTTTGAAGTTTTATTTTGGTTTTGATTTATTGCTATTAAATAAAACTTTTATTTTGTATTATTGGAATTCGATTTTTGTTAATTTTTTGGTGTCAATTCCATGTAACTCAAGAAATCATTTAGTTGTTTACTCACTTTTGACGCTCACAGTATGTATGCAGAAGCATGGATTTAATTAGAAAAGGCAAATGTTAAAAAGCATATTATTATTAAAATATTTTTTTACGTACAAAATTTCCATAAAAATTTTCTAAGAAAAAAATGGGATGTTAATTTTAAGTATTAAATAAAATATATTTTAGAAAATAATTTTAAAAACTTTATTTTTTTCTTTTTCAAAAATCCAAATTTTAGAAAATTTCAATACATAATATTATTTCAAATACAAATGAGCTTCTGGATAAGACTTTTGGTCAAAATTTTTTGAGCCCAAAATAGCACTTTTATTTTATGATTGTGCATGACGGCTGCATGGCAGGTTCCGTTAGTCTTGGAGCGAAATTCTTACATGACAAGAAATTAAGGCATAAGATCCTGCAATATCCCAAAGGCAGTAGAAATTTCTGGTCATTTCTCCAGAACGTACAAAAATTAACTTCATCTTCGGTTCCAACGTCCATTTACAATGACGAATCAAAAACTAGCCCTTAGGTAAGAAAAATGCAACAACAACATTGGCCCTTCTGGACTTGAGAACGTAAGTCACTCAATTTGGACAGGTATATTTTCACCCTCGTATAGTTGCCAGAGCCCTTCGTGATCTTGATATAAAAAAGTAAATACCCTCGTCCTGATTGTATACCCACCATTCTTCTGAAGAGTTATTTTTACTCGCTGGGAAAACCTTTGCATAAGCTTTTTCATAGCTACCACTGTTCTAAAATCTTCCCTATAGAAGATGGAAAACAGTATTTTTACAGCCTGTTCATAAAAAATGCGATCCTTCCTAACCCTCCTCCTCTCGAACAATTGCACTTACGCCCCTTCTTCCCAAGGGCATGGAATCGCTCATCAGCTCAAGAAATATCCCGAAGATCGAAAGCAGCTTAATGATCGGCACCTTCCAGTTCTTTCAATTCTGAGTTCTGACCTACATGAGATAAATGCTATGGTATTCCACAGGGTTCCATTGCTGGGGAACGCCTAAGCTGCCCTTGCATATTAATATCCCCCCCACGTAATTTTTTCTTTTTTTCTTAAAACCAAAAATAACGGTACCTACTATACGAAATTTTTTCAAACTTTATAACTATGTCCCACAGATTTTTTTAAGAAAAATTAAAAAAAAATTCATTCAGTTAAGGCTAGGTAATGGTTGAAAAAATTTCAAAATTGATTATTTTTGGTACCGCCCTTGGAACATTTTTTTTTGATTTTCTTAAAAACGGTACCACCGATTTTGATCATTATTTGTATGCTAAAGCTCCCTAACTGTTTGAATATTGCTGTTTAATATTGAATATGTTTATGGATTAAAAAAAATGATTTTAAAAAACTTTTATTTATCAAGTTTAAAAAAAATTTAGCATGTGGTTTTCGAAATATTGAGTTTTGAAAAATAAAAATTTTAAAAATTTGAATACACAATCCTATTTAAGTTTTTGGGGAGCCTTAGCAAAACAAAAATGATCAAAATCGGTTGTACCGTTTTTGAAAAAATCTAAAACAAAAAAAATGGTTCCATGAAGGGTAGGAAAAATTCCTTCAACCATTACCTAGCTTTAACTAAATGAAATTTTTTTGTGTTTTTATTTTTTAAATCTGTTGAACAGTTTTTAAGAAAAAAAATATTTATAAAATTTCGAAAAAAATCGTATGGCAGGTACCGTTATTTTTGGTCTTAAACAAAAAAAGAAAAGAACGTATGGAGGGAAAAAATTAAAAATGATATCTAGCAAGTTTAAAGAAAATCGGCCGAGCCGTTTATGCTGCAGTCGAACCGTCAGACAGACAGACAAACAGAATTGCGAGACCCACTTTTTTGGTCTTCGCTATCATCGTAATGTCAACTTTGATCAAAATCTCGAGTTAGATTTTTTTTTACGAATGCGTAACTTGCCTTATAGTACCTATAAGTCGCAAGTAAAAATTGAGATTAAGATATTACTGACGGTACCTACCATAAAAACTTTTTTTTTTTAATTTCTCATTATCGGCATAACGGAATTTGATGAAATTTTTTACAGAAAAGCTTCTAAAATGTTTAAAAAACATTTCATTTTAAGAATTGAAAAAACAATATTTTATTATTTTTTGAAAAAAAGAAATCTATTTTTGCCTACACTATTCAAACTTTTCGGAAGCCTTAGTATAAAAATTTTTATCAAAATCGGTTGTACCGCTTTTGAGAAAATCAAAAACCAAAAAAATGGTTCCAAGGGGGTACCCACAGTAAGCATTTTTCAGAATTTGTCGAAAAGTTTTTGAGAAAAAAAAATTATTTATAAAATTTTGAAAACAATTCTTTATTTTTCATTAAAAAAAAAGAAAACAAAATGTTGGGAGGAAAATTTTAAAATTATATCTGCCAAGTTTAAATAAAATCAGCGGCTTAAGCTGTTTTCGAACAGACAGACAGACAGTAAAAAGTCGTAAGTATAATGTAGAAAAATGACAAACATTGTGAATCGAGCTTTTCCAAACTCCATTGCTTATTCTTACGTTTACCATACGACAAAGATCATCTTCTCCAAGAAATGTCTGCCTTCCCTACGCCTTCTCCAATTCATAATCCTCTTTAAGAAGTACTAGGGCACCTTCTTTTATATATTTTTTGAAGGATTTTGATATATATTTGATACCTTTTTTGTAGCTCTGATAAATATTCTATGAACCAACGATCTCAAAATTTGTTTGTGTTGAAACACACCGCCATTTTCAGTGTTCGCAAATGCCTTATAACTCGCAGTCTCTCAAAGAAGTTAAAGGTTCTCCAATCAAAAAATCAAAAAAATACTTGAAATGAGATCATGCAAGTATTCTTATATCATCCGACAGTGGTTTTATGGGTCTTAAAATTAAAGCCGCTTCAATTTGTGTTATCAACGTGTACATTTCTTCAAATGACATAGTACGTTCAGTGAAACAACACAAATGTTTCTTAATGGATTTAACGGAAGTTTCCCACAACTTACCTATGTGCGGAGATCTAGCCGGATCTGAAGGATTATCATCCTTTAATAAAACTTTCAGTTTGTTGAAGCTGTTGGCCACTCCAACAAAGTTTAAGCCATTGTCGGAGTAGAATTTTAATGGACAACTTCGCCGTCATATCAGAAACTACTTCTAAATGAGCTTACTTGGTTGAAAAGCTTACAAAAACCCTTACAAAAGACTTATCTACATTTTGCCCCGGATTTTATGATGAATATGTAAAGGACCGAGGAAATGAATGCCGAAATTCAAAAACGGTCTTGTTCTAATTATTTTGCCTTCCGGCAGATTTTCCATAAATTGATGAATTGATCTTGTATTTGCTTTGAAGCGTCTAAAGCATTTTCTTACTACATTCCGAGTTAGTTTTCATACGGACGTCTATCTACTGACACATCTCTTTCGGTGTTTTGCTGAAAATTCCATTGACCTCTTTTCATGGTTTACAAAAATCATAGAAACTTTTTGACAAATTTTAAAGCCCATCACTTTTCCGCATAGCTATCTGTAGATAAAGATGTATTTAGTGCATCGAATTTAAGACTTTTTAAGTTCCTCAGATGGAGACTTACGTCTGTTAGACATGCGATACCTGAGTTATTATTACACGTTCAATACCTTCCACTATCTTTATCAGACTATGTCCTTTATAATTTCTATTGGTAAAATTGGTTTTCTCAAATGGAAACCAATCACTAAACACTTGCAGCCGTATCTATAAGATTTTCTTAAACTGCATCTTAGAGGTTATTTAGTTAAGCATACTTAAATATTTAATTTGGCTTTAAATTACGAAACTTCAATTCGTATCTATAATCGATTTTGCATTGGTACTTAACTAAACAATGGTTGTGTCACGTAACGTAAAAGAATGTGAAAATCTAGTACAGAAAAAAAAACAAATGCTGCTTCATTTTATACAACACAGCTGTTTTGTGACACCTTCTTTCAGTAAATATACTTGGAAGATACATTTTTTTATTTGTGAAATCAAAAAAAAAAATGGCTATCGAACACATACCCACACCCGCCGCCACAAATAAAAGAAAAAGATCTGAAAATTGGGATGCCTCCTACAAGGAAACTTTTATTTTAGAATTTGCAATAATACACTACAAAACAGAATTATTTTATGCACAGATTGGGCATTTTCCTAAATGCAGTGTTGCAGCGCATCATGAATTTTGATGCTTTTTTTTATTCACTTGCTTCAATAAAATAACGTTATTAAATACGAATTCTAAATTTTAGAGTTTGTTTTAATGAATTGTAAAAGTAAATTTCAGAGTGAAGAAAAAAGTTGCGAGGTCAAAAAAATGCGCTGCAACACTGCATTTAGGAAAACGCCTATTCTCTTCCAACAACGAGGAAGAAAGTGTCGATGCAAACACTTCAAAGGCTAAGAGGAGTAAGAGGGAAGCGTGGACGAAATTTCTTTGCGCGTACACATACTTTAATCAATACAAATTTTATGTTTCTTAAATCGTTGCACTTTATAGCTCTAATATAATATCACAACAAACAATACCTACAAACTCACAATTTGAAACTTCAAAATTTCAAAGATGACAATCGATATGTCAAAATACATTTTAAAATGCCTTTAAGTGACCCCTAAACGCGGTTGATGGCGTTTAAGTTAAGAGGCCTTTAAGTAACGTTACTTAAATGTGAAAATTGATTATAGATACCGATTTCATACTTAAGAGCTACTTAGAGGTATTTTAAAGTTAAGTAACATTTAAGATTTGTTTATAGATTCGCCTGTTAACACTTTAAAAGCTCAAGCAAGTGTTCTTAACAAAGATGCCCAAATAAGATATGCTTTAAGTTGGATAAAACTTGAAAACCATTAGCATAAATAAATAAAACTTATGACTTAGTACAGAACAATCGGTCCATTGTAAAATATCTAAGAACATTTAAGTTCAATTTTATCCGACCTTTATACAAAAGTTATACAAACGAACATAAGTTTGTGTGTTCTAGGTTGATGATATGGTCCAGGATGGTCCGCAGTCAAACCCAGCATTGCTATTGAATGTCTGAATAAAGTAAAAGAGGGAAATATTGAGCCGGGTGAAAATATTTGAGGGTATGAAGGCAACGGCAATAATTTCACCAGACCACTTTTTATAAAAATAACAGTAAAATATTGGAAGAGAAAAAATATTGCAGCAATACTCGAAAGATTCAAATGTTACTCATATACAGGGTGCGTTTTGTGTTCCAGGTAGATGTTTTTTTTTTCAATATAATTTAAATGAAACACAATTTGTAATTTATATTATATTGATTAATTATATGCCCTTAAGTATGGAAAATGGAATATGATGTCAGTCAAGAAGGTGCCTCTGACCGTGGCGCAAAAGTGAGCTCCTTAAAGCACATTTTACATAACAATTTGTAATTTCAGCAATTTCGTTTCTAATGTTATTTCTAAGCATTGGTTCTGGTTAGTTTGTTGATGTACACATATTCCTTCAAGTTCCAGCGTAAGAAGAAGTTTAGAGGCTTCGAATCAGAAGACCGAAAATGGCAGACGTCTATAGCGAGTTGTAAATCTCCAGCACTTTAATGTTGTCGAAGTTGATGGCCATTTTCATGCGCTATAATAAATTGTTATCGACCACTCTCCCTATGAATGTGAAATAACAAGAAAACAAATTCATTCACACAAAAATGCCAACCAAAAAAATTTGAACTAAGAAAATCAAGTTTGTTATTCGAGCACCTGTCCAAATATGGGAACTGTACCCAAGCTTTGGTCGCATATAGGTTTTATAGATTACAACCAGATAAGAAGGTGTGACACATTTCTTGCAACGTCAAAGGAAACCTGAACACATTTTTGGCAAAGATGAATATGTGATAATTCCACACAAGTTCGTCTGTGATGCACATACCGAGAACTGAGAGCTGTTCGTGCTGCAGTTTTGTTTGATTTGACAACCTAGGAGCTTCACTTGGCATGCTTGCATATGCACAGAGCTAGGTGACGTGCGTCGGATCAGGGAGTGGTTCTTGCTCTAGGATAACCAGTTACACCAAATGAAAAATTACATCATGCCAAAATTTAATCTTCCTAGACTCCGGACGGACATCTTCCCCTAACTACACTGAACATAAATTCCTAGATAATATTGATAAAAACGTTTTTGTTGACCTTCAATAAAACAATTTTATCGTTTTGATTGAATTTTGTCAATACGAAAGAATAATTTTGTTGATTTCACAAAATTTTTATAATTCTACATGATTTTTTGTCAGTTTAAGAAAATATGCACTACAAATAATATTGCCAGTTTAACAATCTAACTTTTGTTAATAAAACAAAATAAAACAGAGATCTCTGTCACATCGAAAATTTTTTTTTTGATGTAAACAAAATGTTTGTTTTATCTACAAAAAATCTATTTTGTAAATGTTTGTCAATATCACAAAGTTTTTGTTATTTTTTTTTGTCAATTTAACAAAAAATAAAAACATTTTTGTTAAAATGACAAATATTTTTATTTTGAGTTATTTTGTGATATTGATTAAATAAAATTATCAGATAGCTAAAACTATTTTGTAAGCAAAAGAAAAAATTCTGCGAATATTTTTTTGATCTTGAAAAATCTTTTGTGTATATGATATAGTTCACATTTGGTTTTTGTCAAGAAATCGATGTCAGATCAACTGAATTTAACAAAAATTGAGTATCGTTAATACGCCCTCTCAGATGATTCCCTGTGAGATCGCAGGGACGAAACGCCAATTTTTGTGGACTTAAGGTCAAAAAATGCTATTTTGAAATAAGAAATATTTTTTAATTGAAAGTAACCATTTCTATTAAGTTGACAGATACATTTTGTGGATTCAACAAAATAAATTTGTTAAATTGACAAAATTTTTTGTTGATTTAAAAAAATAATTTTCTTAATCCGATAATAAAAAAAAAAAACAAATTTATAACATTAACAAGAAAATTTGTTGATACAACAAAAGAATTGTTAATGTAACAAATTAATTTTGTAAATTCTACGAAATTTTGTCATATTGACAAAATATTTTTGTTATTTCAATAAATTAATCTGTTAGCCTAACAAAATAATTTTGTGGATACAACAAAATATTTTTTGTTACCTCAACAAATTTCTGTTATTTTTATCAATTTGATAAAACGTTTTGTTGGACGTATATTGACAGAGCACGAATTAGGTGCAACCTGAATATGAGTTATACTTTTTTTTTATAAATTTAAAGTAAATTTAAATTTTGGTTAATGATAAGAAGATCTAGATCTTACATAGATGCTGGATTTAATAAAACCTGATGGAATTTCGAGAATAAGCACAAACAAAATGCCGCCGATCTCCTGTAACCGCACTTTTCTGCGTCTCACCGTTCCTTGGACGTAGCTTGAGCCAGCCAGTATGCTTGCAAACCTTCGCTGAACCGACTAAAATTCAGGAGAAGACTTGTGGTTGGACTCGGTGTCTTATTCTTGTTGATGTTATAAAGCAAACCGAATCGGTATGTGCTACAGTTTCTGGAATTAAAGAATGACCTTGGCCTTGACTTTGATCTTGAATTATTTTTCCAAGTTCTTCTTTGTTATGTCCCTTTTTTGATCTTTTTCTTCTTCTTTTTTTCTTTATGCTAAATGACCAAAGCTAAAGGTACACGCAGTTCTAGCGTCAGAAGCTGGCTATTTGATGCTCCGCACAGAAGGATCTGAATAATTTCTGGTGAAATCCCAAGACTTGATTAGGCATCAGATATCTACATCTAAATCATATATATATCATCATATCTAAATAATAAGTACGAAGTGAAGTTTTGTGTGATCTTCTTTAAGTGACTAGGTACTATTCTTACCTATTTGCTCAGGGGATGGAAGCGCTAAAACAGGAATTGAGTTGGATTAGAAAATATATTTTCCCAAGAATTTAGCTTGAAAATTTGTTTACCTTTTAGTTAGGCTCCTACCCGAATGCTGTTCGAAAAGAAAAAGGCCAATCTAAAATTTTAGTGGCACGCTTTTACTCTCGAATAAGTTGGTACTCACTGCTTCCTGGGTGGGTACAGTGAGTTAAAAGAAATATTTCGAAATTTTAATTCCATACACAAAAAGAACAGGGTGCAATGAAATCTTATTTTTTTTGAGAAGGTGTTAGATTCGTGAGATCAAAATTTAATGAGCTTAGCATAAGCTGCAGTTCTTATTCCACATTCGAAGCACAAGCACGTGAATCTGGAAACAAATATGAGGAGCTGATAGTTCTGTCGTCCAGCAAAACAATCTAATGGACTAGATGTTGCGGAGAAAGGATGATTGATGATTATGAGGAAGAGAGTTGGCAATCAAACGGAGCCCTGTGGCATACTAGCATTTATCTTATGAATTACTGATATGAGATCATCTAAAAGTCCTTGTATTGAGCGGTTCGAAAGGTAATTTATAATTCATTGAAGAAGATTTTGGAATATCAAGTGCAATAATCTTACTTTATCCAAAACGATGTAAAGATTTATACCTCTGTTCAGTGAGGTATACCAACAAATCAGCATTGTATATACTTACCTATTATTGCGAAAGCCGTACTGTCGGTCATTGACAAGCTTTCTTCTAGATCTTTCTTGAGCTGATAATGAACTAGCATTTAAATGGCCTAGAGAAGAAGGAAGATAAGTGCTATTGGAGGAGATACATAGTTAGATAGGCACGAAGATTCGTCTTTTGTACGGAGGCTTACTATCGGGGCCAGTGCGAATTTGTGTATATTGAAATTTTGAAATTCTGTAATCTTGCAATTATACAAGTGCGAAAGCAAATTTATCCCATAAAATCGTTCACAAGTGCAGGAGGAGTTATGCCACTTTGAACGTCGAATCAACAGCAAACTTTGGTGCAAGCAAATTGGCTTTTTCTTGTGAAAAAGGATATCATTGAAGACAGATGAGCGTAGAAAACGAAGACAAAATATTATTTCCTAAATTGCTTACGAATGACCAACAATTTTCGGTACTTTTTGGAAATTGTAATATTTTTTGCCTTAATAGTTAGATATTCAAAATTTTGGTTCGTCAAATATGCTATGAATACGCTACTTGACACGCCAGCTATGGGTAATACATATTTAAATTTTACTTATGTAAATTCTATTTTAAGGGCCCTTGGGCTTTAAATGCATTGGAAAATCTTCATATTGAGGGTTGACATTTTCATTTCACATTCTCGGTCAGGAGCCATGAATTATAACTAATCAAACCCATTTGTTTGGTTGAAAGCAAATTGGCCTTTGACTCAAATATTTATATATCTTGACATCATTATACTTACCTCAGCTTACCGTCGTCGTCAGCATCTCTTTCGATTTAATTGCTTTAAATAATCCACACTAAACCACAGACGTTATTGGAAACCTCATTAAAATCCCAAGCACAAGAACATAGAGAGTGTCCCTTGGCCCCCCGGGCCCGTCGCCCCTTGTAAATATATAATGTTTTTCACGCACCATTCCCTGCTAAGCAACATAATCCACACTCAATGGCATACTAAACCTGAGCAAGTTATTTGTATTCTTCCAGAGTAATCGTATATTGCCAATTTTTGTTTATTTTCCCAATTTAAATCCGATACGCATACACATGTATTCCATTAAATCAGAAAGGACTCTTGAAGTAAAAGGCAGCCAATGCAGAGGGATATGAAATTTTCCCCACTCATATACAAGTTTATTGTTATGTGGGTATCTTTCTGGAATGGTGTTCGTCCCCACAATATCAATCAAGGAATTAAATTTTACCAATCTCCATCTCCAGTGGGTTTTGTTCGAGAAGCCCACACTCTGTTTCCGCAAAAAGATGTCTCCTCCATGGAGCTGGGAAGTAGGCGTTCTGAGTGTTTTTTTTTTCTCTCCATCACCTATACAGCTACTCGTACTTGCCCTCTTGTCCCTAGACGCTCGGTAAGGCAGTGCAAGACATTTAAGATTGCCATCCACGATGTATGACTGTATACCCATATAGCGTAAGTAATGTATTTGGCGTGTAGAAAGCTCGAAATATCCCGAAAGACAAATTGGTCCTGTGCGTGCTTTAATTTATTTCCCGGGATTTACCTCAATTTTATTTGTAAGGGGTGTTCCCTGTTTGCCATTTAAGTGTTCACAGCCTTAATATGCCTGCGGCGAATGAATTATACCCATTATTACCAAGACCATCTCATGTCTTAGAGCTTGAAGACATTTGGTTTTCTGATTGCGTCCACGCGGCCACCTCACAGTGTCAACTTCAGTGATTGAAGACATTCGGTTTACCTGACGAATGTGATGGGTTTCTACTACTCGTATTCTAAGAGAAACATACACTGTTACTAGGTGAGGTGTATTTTTTATTAAATTTACTTGTGATATAAATGACAAATTAAGTTTGAAACAACATTTTTGAAATTTTGTTTTCGAAAACTCATTGTTTGAAAAACTAAATAATCATTTTAAATATTTAATTACTATCTTCCATATTGCTCGGCATAAATCCTCGTATCAAACCCTCCTAGTGGGTGCCGGACGGTAATGATCACCACAGAAATCTTGTGCGTTGTCAAGATGGGGATCAGCTAAGGTCAGGTCGCAATGTTGTAAGGTTCCTTTACTCCTCAATAGTTCAACCCTCAACAATGCGATTTTACCATAGATACAGGTCCCTAATTTTCAGTGGTGGTGTGAGCAATTATTCATAATCCGTGCCGAAGAAATGGAAGGCTGGGGGGAAAACCAGTCACTAACGAGCTCATTCGGATGCCCTGGCCGGGTCCGTCTTAAGACTTGCCTTACCCCGGTATATCTGACTCTCTGCTGACCTCTCTTTTTCAACCTACTCGTGGGACCTAAATTTTAAAAAAAAATATCAAAATGAACAAACAAACGGCAACTATGGACATCGCAACGGATAACGAAGACGAACTCTTGGCCTCTAGCCAAGAGACATTGACGGGAAGCTCTCACGGCATAGAAACCTGAGATAACTTCCAAACCTTCAGGGAGCATAGCGAGTACCAGCCATAGTACTCCTGTGTTCCCTAATGCCAATGCAATGCCAGCCATAGCAATGCTATCCGTAGTAAGAAGAAATCTTCTGGCGTTCTTCGAAAGAACCAGTTCCTACATGCCTCGTTTATTCTTAACAAGATTGCCTAGAATGAGGCTGAGGGAACTTTTCACGAGAGGGACGCCGAAGATAAAATAAAGTACCAGAAGGTTAATGATGACTACAATAACCTTCTGACAAAAAAAGAAAAGGCCGTCAAGCGAAACAGTTCTCAGGAAGAGACTTTACCTTCCCAAAAGAAGAGTAAACTTGATGGAAATTTGAAGAAGAAGAAAGCCACATCTTCTAGAGCGGCGCAACCGCCTACTCTAAGCGAGGTCGTCAGGGATGACCTCCAGGTAGCGGTTGTAGATGAGCTCTCCACCAACAGCAAAGGTCTGCTGTCGGTGTGGAGCTCAATCGAAGCCAAGCTCTCTGAGATGGTGTTCACATATACCCTGTCTACAAGTCAGGGACCCTACCCCAGTTTCGACTCTGGGGAAATGCTTATGGGATACAGGGTGATCAAATGCGAGGACGCGTTTTCGAGGGACTTCCTTAGAGACAGCATTGCTAAGGTCAGTATAATGACTGGGAGGGCTTGAAGCTCAAGCTTATTATAGCTAAGGAGATCGCTAGACAACCAAAGGTCGCATTTGATTGCCCCTCATGGGCATTAAACCGAGCGGACTGGAGCTGATCCGGGGTCTTCAGAGGTTGAACCCGCTGGTTTCCATGCACGACTGGGCTGTCATCAAGGCGGAAGAACCGTAAAAGACCAGCACTTCATACCTTCTGAGGACCACAGAAGAAAGCAGAGGGGCTCTCGAGAAGGCTGAGTACAAACTCCGTTTTGGCATCAGGCATGCTAAGATTAAAATCCTGCAGGGTCATGGACCAGATACCGATAAAGTGGATGAGAGCGCTGAGATCAGCGCTGTTGCTGACGGTTCGGTTGTCCTTGGCGCCGCAGGCCCCTCAACTAATCAAAAACGCCCTCAAGGTCATTCAGATTAATCTGAAGCACTCTAAATGTGCTTCAGATAATCTAAGAGTTTTCCTCAGTGAGGTAAACATTGATATTGGCGTAATACAAGAACCATGGGTTAATGGCCTCAAGGTGAGAGGCCTCCAAGATAACCAATACGACCTGATATACAAAACAGTAACCCCAGAACTTGTATCTTAGCTAAAAATCACTTAAAAGCTTTTTTGTGTCCCAATTTTAGCACTCCTGATTTGACAGTCGTCAGGCTGGAAGACAAAGACGCAAAAGGACTACTGGTGGCATCTGGCTACTGCGATCACAACCGGCAATCACCGCCCGAGGAGGTGAGGAAATTGATTGAATTCAGAAATATAGCTATCTGCTTGGATAGCCAGGCTGCCATTAAGGCCATTAAATCATCCACATCTACCTCAGTACTTGTCCAGCAATGTCGAGACGAACTGGCGAGTCTGAACATTGACCTCCAGGTCACTCTCATTTGGGTTCCAGGTCACAGTGACATAGAGGGTAATGAACAGGCTGACGCTTTAGCTCGGCAAGGCTCGGCCTTACATAGCTCACTAGCGGAAAACGTAAATATTCCTCTTGGTGCTATGAAGAGAAAAATCTTCTCGATTTTTCTCAATGAATCCAACCTTAGGTGGAGCAGTCTCTCAAACTGTGTCATATCTTGAAAGATATGGCCTACTTACAACAACTCACGTTCTAACGATCTTATATGCAGACCCAGGCGCGACATAGCCAGGATCTTTCGGAGCGAACTTTCGGAGCAGAAAATCAAAGATCTGATTATCTTTCTGAATGCGACAAAATGGCTTTAGCAATGCTCCGCTAAAGTATATAAAAGCCATATTCTTCCGTAGTAAATCCTTATTAGGTTGACACGAGTAAATGGTATCAAAACGGCGCACCCCAACGCTAATTGAGTCGCGGGCCGATGACTGGCGACTACCATCTCTACCTACCTACCATCTTCCCATATTAAAAAAAATTATTTTAATCAAAAATTAATGGAAAATCTGTTTTTCTTTGTCTTAAGTCCAAAAATAACGGTACCAACTTTTTTTTGGAAATTTAGGAAAATATTGGAACTCTTTCCATCTGTACATATTTGTGTCTTAGTCTCAACTTTGTTTGTATATTATCCTTTCGAGAAGATATGAGAAGCTAAGAATCGTTTGAATGCAGGTTGATATGGGAGTACAAAGCGTCGTCGCTGGCAGGTCGTTTTTATAAGAACTAAAGGAAAAAGGACCGAGAATGGACCCTTGTGGGACGCCGGAAAGAAAAATTTGAATGAACTTAGAAGCTGTTTGTTAAGCCAAAATTGAATAAAGCCATAATTAGCTTTGATAATAGAATTTCATGATTTAATATAATCGAAGGCTTTTGAAGTGTCTTATAAGACAAGAATTGTGTATTTATTCTGCTCCAAAGGAGCCATCGTACGAAATCCTGATTAATGAGGTGTCATAAGGGTTGAATCTTGAGCGTATTGAGTTAATTGTTTCTATATGAGCATTTCAAAGATTTTCGACATAAGGCACACAAGACAAACTATACACATGTCGCTAGTACAAGGCTTATATTTTGGAATGTGTTTATCGCTTACTCTTAAATAAGTTTACTTAAATTCATTTCACTCTTCGTCAAATTAGATAATTACTTATATCAAATGAAATATTAAATAAAAATGTTTCCATTAAGAATTTTCTATCTTTTGATTTGAATAAAACAAACTGTGAGATATGTGAGTGTATATAGCCACAATCACCTGTCAAAGTTCAGAAATCCTTATAAGAAAACCTTTTAGTCGTTATCTTGTAGGATCCCTATTCCCCCAAGTTTTTTTAAATTTAAAATTTTTTATGAATTTCTCTAATAGGGCCCATACACTACTCATGCCTGCATGCACAATCACTAGCATGCACAATATGTCTTCCCCCATACACTATTCATGCAAACTGCACAATATTCATTCGTGTGTTTATGGCTAGTAGAAAAGTTATGTCAATCTCCACTGCTGCAATAATTTTGATTGCCTTGGCAATCTTCGAAAAAGAGCAATTTTAGGGTTTTCCGCTAACATTTGGTACGAAATACTCTTTGTACGTCATAACTGAATTCGTTCTCTATTCGTCAAGTCATAAAATGTAAAATTCCATCAAAGGATGGCTACGATGTCGATGGATTAAGGAAACGTCGAAAAATCAGCAATAACATCAGTTCAACCCAACAATTGTTTTTGTGGCCTACAACATCAACAACCAACCCGATCAATCATGTTCTTCAATGCCGAGTTCAACCCAAAATTCCACGCCACCGTCCGTTTGGCGTTCATAATCCACATTGATTGAATCGGAACAAATGGAATCGAGTAAATCAAGGTTAATCGAGTCAATTGATATCGAAAATCGAGACTCATTGAAATGATTAAGATTGAAATAGAAAATCGAGAATCCAGGATCGAGAATCATCTAAATGATTGAGATTCATTAAAGATTGATTTCGATCATTAAAAATAAATTTTTTTTTCTATTCCACAAAAAACTTATCAACTTTTCACTTTGCATTTATAAAATTACATTTTTTTGGCAAAGTGATAAGTGTTTCTGTTCCACAATATTCTTTACAAATTTCACTTTGCACTAAGCAAATTTTTGTAAAGACTGCACTCTATATGCAAAGTCTTTGCTCTCTCCTGCAAAGTGAGTGTGTGCAAAGTGTTCCACAAACAGAGGCGTATTTGAGGATTTGGCGCCCCGGGCTGATATATTTTGTCGCCTTTTAGAACGATGAAAATAAAGTAATAAAAAATAATAAAAAAAAAACACAAAATGTATAATATTTTATGTTTTCACATTCATTAACAACAGATTCGTTATCGAAATTTTTTGTCAGCTCAGCTTCTATATTTATATTTAATTAAGCTAAACTATTAAGGCGTTCTTTGTTTCGTTTTATTCTTTTTATTCGTTTGTGAACGTTTTTATTCGTTTTCAATGCGGAAAACGATCTTCCTGGACTACAATTTTTCACTGCAGTGTACAAGTATGTATATTCTTCAAGTGCTTCCTTCAATTCTTTTTCTCATATATATTTTTTTTTTATAATTAACGCGCACTTAAGGGACTATGACTACCCTTTAAATGTCTTTAAATGTTGGTTTAACACAGTGCGGGCATTTACGAAACAGTGGAAGGATTGAGTAAGAGAAACCGATGTACATTCGTCTTAAATATCTGGACATTGAAATGGGGAGGAAAAACAGAGTCGGTTAAGGAATTCCACATTCGAGTCGTACGGAAAAAGAAAGAATCTCTGTACTTAATTGTACGTCCAAAGTTTGACTCAAGGGTATATTGATGAGCATTTCCAGCAGCACGAGTATTACGATGAAATTTTTTCAGATTTCAATAGAACATTGTTAACTTCCCATAGGGAGTTATTGTAATCGGTCCGATTTGTCAAATTGGAATTTTTGACATTTCTCGACGTTTCAAGGTCCCTAGAGGCTATATCAATCATTTTTAGAAAGATGGTCTGTGTGTGTGTGTGTACGTACGTTCGTACGTTCGTACGTTCGTACTTTCGTACGTTCGTACGTTCGTACGTTCGTACGTGCGTCCGTACGTTCTTGTACCATTTTTCGTCGTCGATATCTCAAGAACGAGTAAAGATATCAACTTCAAATAAATTTTATTTAATAGATAATAACATCAAAAGAGATGTGAATAGTTTTTTTTACTATAACGGTTTAAAAAAATAGTAAAAATTTTGGTTAGTTTCAAATATCTCACGAAAAAATAATGCTATTGATTTCAAATTAAATTTAATTTACTCACTATAAGGTCATACAGATTTGGTATGAATTTGGAAAAAAATGAACATACCGTTATTTTTTTAAATAAAAAAAACTGAAAAAAAAAATTTCATAACCCAGATATTCTAAGAACGGAAAACAATTTGAAACTCAAAATAATTTTATTTTACGAAAAATAATGTGTTCGACAACTGGTGAAAATTTCAAAAAAAATGAATTTACAGTTTTTTTACAAAAAATAAAAAACTATAAAACATTCTATTGAAAATTGTTAAAAATTGTTTTTCGACTCAAATTTCTCGAGAACTAGTAGTGATATTGACTTCTAATTTAGTTTATTTTATACATAGTATAATTTTGTACAATTGGTAAAATGTTGACAAATATTGAATTAATAGTTTTTTTTTTAAATAAAAAAACTATTAAAAATTCTAGTGAAAACTAGTTAGAATTGTATTTCAAGTCGAATTTCTTGGGAATGAACACCGATAGTGCCTTCTAAAATATGTTGTTTTATACATCGATACCTTCTCGTAAGAATGTATACTAAGCGACATTTCTAAAATTCTTCAGGAAACGAAAAAAACGAAGAAAGTTCTAGTGGAATCATAGTGTGATAAGAGACAATTTTGGTTAAACTAAGTGACATCTAACAAAATTTTTTGTTGCTAACGACAATGAGATCTTTATTAATGTCGCTTATTGTCGCTTATTTGAAAAAAACAAACTAAATATAAAGTTTTCAAGACCACAAAGTTATCAGTGTGGGTCGCACCCAGCCTCTTTTTTAAAGAAGTAACTATAAGACAGTGATAGACAAGAGACATTTCGACGATGTGCTAACGGAACAATTATTGTTTCCGAAATTGCCTTGTCATCTATCAGCCTTAAAGCTCTATTCTAGATTCTGTCTAGTTAGGTGCAAAGATGTTTTTGATGCACCGGACCAGATATGAGAATTGTATTCTAGTTTAGGACGTATATAAGCCTTATAAATTGTGGCCAGATCAGAGGGGGAGAAAAAGTTTTTACATCGTGTTAGGAAACCTATATCCAATATGTTGTCTTTCCACAAAAGGTGGTCAGTAATACACATACCAAGAATTGATAGCTTTTCATTTTCTACGACCATTAAAAAATTAATTAAGAAGCTTTGCTCGCTCTGTTGATGCCGTAAAAAAAACATATATGTTTTGTAATAAGCCGAAAAATTTTGCAGCTTCTAGGCAAGAATCAGCTGCCGATGATCCGATCAAATTTAAAGAATGTGCGGCGCATGGTACGTATGTTACATACTTACATTTTTCTTTAATTTTTGCTTGTAACCCGTTATATAGCCCTGACATGTTACTTGCATTATCATAAGATTGACCTCCGGAATTTTCTATGTCAATGTTTTTTGACTTAAAAGTGTCTAAAATTGTTTGTAACATGTCTTCTGCTTTATGGACTGTATTTGGCAGAAAGCAGAGAAATCGTTCAACGGGTTCTGCGTTCTATTGAACATACCTTAAAATTAATGAAAGCTGGTCTACGTTGCTTATGTCAGGAGTCGAATCAACGCTCAACGCGAAGTATTTAGACCTTTGAAGCTGTTTCATAATTGTTTTGTGACTCTAGCTGACATAATTTTTATAATTGTTTTCATAGGTGGTAAAAGACAAATATGATGTTTCCTTTTCCAGGATTGTCAAAACTTTGTATATGTTTTGAAAGAAATTGATCAAAGATTATCACGAAATTCCCGTTATCTTTAGATCCAAATCTAACTTGCCACGAAAAGAAAGACCACGGGTTGCCAAGGATTTGACAGCTACGACGACTCTGAGCATCACATTACGCCAGTATTTTCTTTCATCTTCTAACTGGTCAAATAACTTCGAATCAATTCTGTTTTCGGCCTTGGAACGAGTTTTTATTTTGAGAACACAATTTTGTTTTCATAATAAAAAATAAGAATAGTAAATGATGGAAAAAGTGAGTGACATATTACAGTGAACTCTGTCACAGCCTGACACTAACTCTACCGGCACGGCATTGAAAAAATTGTCAAGCTTGAAAAACTCAAAAAATGGCATTTTTTTAAATCTTTGTATTTTTTGTTTATCCTTCAAAAATATTGTAAATTAGACAATTTTTTAGGAACGGCTTGCCCTGTTTTTGCTTGTATGTTTTTAAAGTTCAATCGCTTCAAAAAAATATTATAAATTGGCCAATTGCGCCGCCCCTAGCAGCCTTGTCGCCCCAGGCTCTAGCCCTTTTAGCCCTAGGGTAAGTACGCCCCTGTCCACAAAGCATTTAATCATCTTTGCATTTCTGTCTCATCACTTATCACTTTGCGTTTCGAGTTTTTTTTTGTTTTGGTCATTGCCAATCATCGTTCACCAGTGGGAGACTAACCGTAATTTGAATAAAATTGGGAAAATTGCAAAATTCGACTAATGTTGATTGCTTAAAATAATTATAACTTCTCTTCTGATTATCCAATCTTCAAGGTTGAGATCTTTAAGAAATTACCAAATAACAGGCTTTATATATAAAAATAATTGGGTAAGGGTGTACCCTTTTTAACGAAAAGGGGACGTAAATCGGTTTTCAATTCAATTTTCAATATTAAAAATGTAAAAGTTGATGAAAATTTTCGGAATTTCGAAAAATAGTATTCTACAAAAAAGTCACTGGTTTTATAGATGTAAATCTTACTGAAGCAGCGGAAGAGTTGTTTTAATTGTTTTTTTTTTTTACAAGAAAAATTAATTTGATAATAAATCTTGGAAAATCGTCGATTTGGCTATCTAAGAAAGCTTATAACTTCAATAATATCTACCGAAAAAAAATTGCAAAATTACAAAATTAACCATACTAAATGTCAAGTTTATTGTAAAATCAATATTATTCTTTACATTTTAAATTGAAAATTTGATTAAAAAAAAATTTCATAATTTAAAAAAAGATTGCAACCCACCTATTGCTTGAGTTCCCCTCTTAAATAATACCAAAGAATGCTTTAGGCTCAATTCAACAGTAGAGGCCCTAAAATTGTTTTTATTGTTTTTTTACGATTTTAATAAAAATCGACCATCGACATGACATCATAAATTATTGTTTTTCTTCCAAAATCCAAAATAGATCTTAATAATTGGTAAAAAATTGGTTGTCTAAAGTTGAGGTCTAAAGCTACGAGCCGCAATACCTTTGACGTCACTGGGCCACCGCACTCTGTTTTGAAACAAAACGTCTATTATAACGTCGACAACTCTATGAACGGTTCCGCAAACTGTTGATTTTGCAACACAATACACAATGCATAGCTGCAACTCCATGGTACTGGCTGACAACCATTTCCTAGCCAATGAAAGCACAGAAGTAGTTGATTTACAGCCAACAAAGCATGACTGCGCTGTGTATTGTGCTTAGGGATGCAAATGATACATCGCTGTTTTTGAAACATCGATGTTCTTGTCTAAAAACATCGATGTTTTTGTCTAAGAACATCGATGTTTTGAATCCGAAAACATCGATGTATCGATGTTATTTGAAGTGATGTTTTTTGGTTTTTTTTTGTCACACCTGCTTTTGCATGCACGCGGAGTTTGTGTTGCTTGGCTTGTTATTACAGTATAGCCAAAAACTTGTTTTTTGCATTCATTCTTCCCCAGGATAGTTGACAGTGACAGCTGACAATGTCATTAAGAAAGCGGGAAAGAAAAGAACAAAGAACCAATTTCTATTCTAATTCTAATTGAAAGTTGTAACTTGTGGATTGTGTTGTTTATAAACAGGCTACCAAATATTTGCCCATTGTGGCTAGGTAAGTTCCATGTGAATGACTTTTTTCTAAAGCTGGAGCAACTATTACCTATTACCCAACAACGACCCCTTCACGGTTTCCGCCTTGATGGTGGCGAGATGGCTTGAGTTTGAACCGCCAGCAATCCAGCCGCAGGGACCTACAACTAAGAGAAACCAACAAAAAACAGGGATGTTCATCCAAACTAATACAAATATGGACAAAAGTTTACAAGAAAATAATGAAAATCGAGTGGGGATATACACTCAAGTGTCGGCAGAAGTGACGGCTGCCGGCGAGGGCTTGGCTTCGCAAGAAGTTAAGTCGCCAGTGACTAAAAAAGTAAACAAGCCAATCCGTATTAAACGGCACAACCTTGCAGCGGTTTTTCTCCCTGCTCTAGATAGCCTGGCTATTGAAGGTAGGGAGACCTCGAACAGACGTTCTTCTATAGGAAGTCGAACCGAAGACGAGTTTCTGGAAGACTCGAGTCAAGAAGAGACTATGCTGAAGTCTACTGCACTGCCCAATGCTTCGAGGCAACGCAGTAACTACAGATCCTCTAAAAAAATCGTGGGTGTTACAGAGAAAAAGGACCCAACTACTCTCAGTTCAAGAGGCAGGGCCCTTCTAAAGAAACATAGAACTATGAAAGCCAGTTGACAAAGTCTACCACTGTACCAATAGCTTCCTCCCAACAACAGAACGATAAGAATCCAGTCAGCGAAAGAGTAGTTCCTTCCACATCGAAGTCTATCCCTTAAAAAATAAACCAAGAACGGGACAACAACAACAACTCAACAGCTCGTACCGGCATAGATACGAAAAAGACGACTTCCCTCAAGAAATAGCAAACCATCGCTAAATCGAACCTGAAAGGGAACGACAAAGCAAAGGTAGGCAACTCTTCTGGAGATTGGAGTAGACAGCCAAAGCCGACGGTTCTAAAAAAATTAAAACCAACAGTTTTTACAACACCCCGATCGATCTGCAGGTGGCCATTATTAGTCGAGAGGATTCGGTATCCGGATATGAAAATCACGGCCAAGAATTGGTTACTCGTGGAAAATGAAATCCTTAAAGTGATAATGGCGACATCTGAAGACGATAGTTCTGAGGACTACACCTTCGATGGAGCTGGTTGGTGGAAAGGAGTAAAAGTGGTTTGCTGTTTGGAGTCAAAAGCTGATGGTGGTGCAAATTAATTTGCAGCACACTAAAACAGCAACGCACGACCTAATGCTTTACATGTCTCAGGTGAACGTGGATGTGGCCTTACTTTAAGGCCTTGAAAAACTTTTTGCAAATTACACTTTTCAGACTAATCTAAGTGAATTGATACTAACATAAAAAGTGCCTTACGAACAAAATAGATAGAACCTCGTTGGTATAATTTTCAGTTTCATCTACAAACACGGAAACGGCAACTTAAAATGACAGAAATGAGAAATCAGACCAGCTGACAGCATCTTCATTAGCAGTCTTTCAAAAAAAAAAACCCCTGCAGTATCACATGGTCATATTAATGGCGGTACGATTTTCCAAGCAACTTCTATTTATTTGTGCATTTGGGGGCTTACACTTCCTCTATATTTTCGGCAACAGCCAATTCATCATCGGATGAATGTTGGAATTTGTCATTTGAGCTGTGTTCTATGTGAAATTGTCTGTGATAAATATTTCGTATGCGTGTCTTTGAATACTTAATCCTTAAAAGAGTGTTGTATGGAGTTCTGAAGGGTGGAAATGCCCGGCTGCATAGCTAGTAGGGAATTTCGTCTATTTTTTTTCTTTTGATTGTTTCCGCCTTCCATAAAATACTAGAATGTTATACATTTCAATTTCTCTTTTGCCAGCTGTGGGTTAGATTTATTTTCAGCACAAATGATTAATGTTATTGGGGATTTGTTATAAGAGAAATGAGTAAGACTTCATCACCCAATGGATTATTTCATTGAATTCGAATCGTTATAAAATGTTTGATTATCGCCAAAGTATGAAGATGTTTTTTTGCGTTAAGAAATTTTCATAAGCAAATTTTTTTTCCTGAGTGAAAAATTCTGGAAATAATTACAAAATCAATGCAGTTAACAAAACCTTTGAAATTTCGACAATAAAAAAGACACGACGAAATCAAGATGATTTATTAACGAAACTGTTCCAAGGCGTCTACAGTTCTGTTTATACGAGTATACAGATGAACAACAGAATCGGTCGTATCTTTTATGCAGTAGCCGTTGACATAATCGTTAGTGGGTTGGACTTGCATGGCGGATGTATGGGTTGCTTCTCTGCAATCTCTACCACCTTATGCAGTGCTATGACGAGGAAGAATTTATGGACTTCCTGGAGTCGCTAAGGTAATAAAAAGAATCATCCTGGAGGGATAAAAGACCATCTCGAAGACTCGAGTGTCAAAAAACCAGAATTCCATACTGGATCTTCCTGTGTTGACCACATCAATACCTTGCGAATCATTGTCGAACAGTGCGTTGAATATTGATCACCACTTTACTTGCTATATACCGATTTCGGAAAGAAGTTCTACAGTGTCAATGGACAATTTATTTGGCCTACTTTTGTGGAAGAAGGGCATTCCAGATAATTTCCTTTGTCAAGGCAACATACTCGAACGATAGATCCAAATTTCACGTTATGCAAAAAGCAAGGTTATCAAAAGAGTTTGAAATCCAAAGTGGTGTCCGGCAAGGTTGTATACTGCCACCAATAATGTTCTTGTTGGTGATAGGCGATATACTGCACGTAGCCGAGTCGACTAGAAATGAAGAAACTTATTTGGATTCTGAAATCACACCCGAAACATAAGGACTCCGGGGACGACATATGTTTACGCTCCTATAGGATCATGGATCTCTATCAACTGACAATAAAGGTCGAGATAGAAGTTGAAATATTGTGGAACCAAAGATCAAAACGCAAAATATAAAATGCACAGCTGGCTTCCAAGACCTTGCTTTTAAGTAATAGGCTTGCCTCTACTTCCAATCTGACAAGTCGCGGATAAATCCAACAATAACTAACTTTAATTGATTTGAGATCCCTTACCTCTGATGGGGGAAGTCTTCAAACTATAACAAGTATATTATCTTACTTCGTCTGCACTTCGGCTGATCTGGTGTTTGAGCTGCACTGTGTTACCCGATGTTTCCTGGGTAAAAGTCTTCCGCACTCTCATAGACGTATCTAGCAAACGTTTGTTTGAGGCTAGGGATTTAATTCCAACATCTGGACCGTACTGCGAATTGAACTGAGGCTACGGATTAAATCCTATTTCTTGTTTTTGCCTCAACATTCAATCAAGGCTTAGGATATAATCTCACTGTCTGACGAGTGCCCTCTCGTCTTTGACGTTAGTCAAGGCAAAGGAATTAATCCCACTGTCTGCCTTTTATATGAAATACCGTATTGTGTATATTAATCGAGCCATTCAAGCTCGAGACGCACTTTTGTTCGTCTTTAATATCAAAATAATGTCGAATCTGATCAAAATCTTGATTTAATTTTTTTTACGAGTCCATAACTTTCCCTATTTCTCTAGTAAAAACAGACCACTGTTAGCCATTTATTTTGATATCACAATAGCCCCTGAGAACAAATTGAATTGGTCTGAACCTTAATTGGCGTGAGTAGATATTGGTGGCTTAAAAGCTCTTAGCTCATGACTATAGACAACGACGCTTGTTCGCGTACTGGGCTTGAAAGCTTCTGGAAGATGAACCCAATTTTTGTATATAGGACGACAACAGACCATACGAGGCTCACCCGGTGATAATAGATCCTCAAAAGGTTATAGTTGAGTGTGAATACTGGGCCAGTGGCGTCATTGGTCAGTACATTTTCGAAATCCACGTTAGTAAAGTGTCCCTGTAAATGTCGACTACAGAACAATGATAACCAAATCATTAGGCCAAAATTCAACTAAATGGACCTAAACGATATGTCGTTTCAGCATGATTTTGCTGCGTGTCACACAGCTGACGCCACGATTCGCTTTCTTCATGAATGATTTCAGGGTAATGTTATCTTTTGCAGAGGTGACGTCAATTGGCCACCAAAGGCATACGATTTTACCCCTCTAGCAGTGGCGTAGCGTAGTAGAGTAGAAATCATATGTTTCATGACAGATCGTTTGACAAGTCAACAAACAACAATGATGTAAATTTGAAATTTGCCACCCTATCTGTGGTTCGTCGTTGACGCTCTCGGCTAATTTCCGTGAATTCGTAAACGGTGAGTAGGGCCGTAAGAGTGCATTCCGTATTGTCGCGCGACTCGCGAAACTAAAACAAAACGTTCCGAAAATCTCGCGAAGCTGAATGGGAGCGTTCCGGAACATATGATATGCCGATATGCGAGATATGATAAGATAACTAGGATTCGACGGAAACGTTGTTCTAGTCTCAGCCAGCTCAATGATTTGCTCCCTCCCGCATCACAGAAAGTTATTTCGATTATGTCGTTTATAGTTTAAATGTTGTGGAATCTTCTAAAACTAAGCACTTAGTACTTCACTCAACCTTTGAACTAGTTTTTGAAAATGAAAAGAGTTAAAGGAAGCGGCGCGGAATACCGCAAGAAAAAGGCTAAGAAAGAAGAAAATGCGAAGAAGTCTCCAGGTACATTACTGAAATATTTCAGTTCTAGTTCTGGTTCGAAAGCTACGTTAACGTCTTCGGCGGCATCCAGCAGCAGCGGAAATGATTCCAATGTTACTATGATTCCTCCATCTACAATCGTGAGTGGCCTAGAATCATTGTCATCCGGCCAATATTCATGAGAATGCATAACTTATCTCACAGGCAGAAGAAGAAGACGTGCCTGCCGTCGAAGTTGGAAGTCATTCTGGTCCCAACACAGAGCAGGGTCAAGACGAAGTCGACTCACCAGAAGTACCTCAAGCATCTAGTCACAAGCCTGCAGAAGAAATGAACCTCGTCTTGCCAAAGACATGAATCTGTAAAGACGCTTAAAAATAAGTTTGTGGAAGTTCTTGGGGTACTGGAAGAATTGACGGGAGCCAGTCTTCTTCTGACAGTCATGCAGTCATTAACTTCTTCACTTTCCTTGGCTTTTGGGCTGTAGAGCTACCCGAAGAAGATGACGCACAGATTTACCTGCAGCAGCGTGGACTGAGTGTGGATAAGTGTGCTCAGAAACTCTGCGTTTTAAAAGCTCTCCTAGTGGAGAGCAGAGACCGTTTCATCCAAGCCACAATCGACTTTTCTAAGACTCTCTATGAAAAACTCGGAATCGAACTCAAAACGAGAAGAATTCGCAGGAAAAAACGCATGCATGGCGATGAATCTGCAGATGTAGCTTTGTCTCACGAGCCTCATTCGTAAGGCCCGTAGAATCCGTTTTTGAAACCGCTGATCCTATTTTACCTTCAATAAAAGATACCTCATTGCCTGTGAAATAATGTCTCGAAATTTATTTTTAATTTAGTATTGAATGGGAGCGGCAAAATGGGTCTCCCGCCCCGGGCGCCGAGATGGCACGCTACGCCACTGCCCTCTAGACTTCTTTTTCTGGTGGAATCTTATAAAGTCACAGGTCTAGGCGAACAAACCACAATTGATTAATTCCTTTAAGGTGAAAAAAACACATACGAATTGGATCACTCCGATCCGTCCCCCTAAGAAGCCGAGGCGGGGATTTAAGCGATTCACATTCCATACACCTTCCAAATAAAAGTAAAATTTTGTTAACACCTCAAACACACATTGTCTTATTTTATCTCAACATGTACCCGCCCTTATTAAAGAACCCATTATTTCTTGAGATTGATGACATTTTTGCTTGCGACTTATAGGTTCTATAATGCATTATTAAAAAAAAATCAAACTCAAGATTTTGATCAAACTTGACATTACGATGATAGAGAACACGAAAAAAATGGGTTTCGCAATTCTGTCTGCCTTTTCGACTACAGCCTACACGACTCGTTCGATTTTCTTTAAACTTGGTAGATAGTATTTTATATTTGGCCCCCCAAGTAAGGGTATCCGTCATACGATTTTTTTTCCGAAAAATGGTTATTAATGGTACCCCAGCTGGAACTATTTTTTTGTTTTTGATTCTCAACAACAGTGCAACCGATTTTGAAATTTTTTTTAATGCTAATGGCTCCCCAAAAATTTGAATAGAATTGTTTATTCAAATTTTCAAAAAAAAATGTTTTGGATTTTTAAAAAAAGATTCAAAACTTTTTTTGAAAACTCAATTTCGAAAATCCCATGCTTTTTTTTTAATTGTTAGACAAAAGTTTCTTAACATAATCTACAAGATGTTAGAAAAAAAAAACTATTTAACCTAAAAATAATGATAGGTACCCACCATACAAATGTTGAAAAATGTTAAGAAATGAAATTTAATAAAAAAAATTTGAAATTTATATATTACTCACTGTACCTACCATAGAACCATTTTTTTGAATTTTGAATTTCTCATTATCGGCATAACGGATTTTAATAAAAAAAATTTGTAGAGAAGCTTCTACGAAGTTTTAAAAACTGCATTTCAAGACTTTAAAAAAAAATAGTTTTTTCATTTTTGAAAACAAAATCTATTTTTTTTGGAAAATTCAATATCTCAAAAACGGCTCAGTATTTTTTTTTGAAAATTAAGGTTTTAATCGTTAATAATGAAAACTTTAAGTTGGCGTACCAAAATCTTTTCTTAAAAATGTTTTAAAAATTTTGTATAAAAAGCTTATTTTTTTAAGAAACCACTACAGCGACTTATAAATTTTGTTCTTGGATAAGCCATGACATCTTGTTTTTAACTCCAACTACTAAAGGAGTTATTTTAGTCATTTAAAAATAATTGTAGCTTTTTCTCTAATAACATTAATTTTTGAAATTCTTGGTCTTTTACATAAGAGCAGGTTCGTGCGACCCAGTCGTGCATTTTATTTTTTGTGTAAAGTGTCTTTAAAACGGTGAGTAAATGCGAAATCAATCAAGAGAGTGAAAATTTTTTTTTCGTAACCGTCATTTTGACATCTCATTTCGATAGTTTTCAGTTGCCTTCATCAGAAGTATAGGAGGACGTTGGCAAAAACAACAAAAGCCTGCTTTCAGTTGCCAGCGATAAAGAGCAACAAAATTTCACGAGCAACTCGGAGCAAATTTTAGTTCTTCCCCATTAAATACCATACATTAGGAGTGTGCCCACCACAAGACTATAAGTTGCTCCAAGTTGTTGATAAATTAATAACACTTCAAGGAATGTTGTATATTAGTACAGGCTAGTGATAGTCCTATGACAGACTAATCCAATATTGTTTCACAAACAATTATTATTGGAATCATAGACAAGTGTGATGCTGATATTTACCCGAACAAAAAATTTTGTTCCTATGTTTGCTGTACTAAAAGTGAGTTAAACTCTTTCCAAAACGTCCTTCTCCACTTTACGCTAGCTACAAACTGGGCTGTATTCAATGATGGTAGAAGATCGCCTTATCTGCATGTCCCCAAAAATGCAATTCAATAATTGTGTAAAAGGCTATAGAAACTTATAACAGCGCAGCAATTGAAATTCAATAAAACGCTTTTTCTCACTTTTTTGTTAATTTCAAAAGCAACGGGAAATCAAAGGATTGATTCATTTTCCTTATCCTTCGGAAACGCCTGAAATATTAATCAAACAGAATAAAAATAAAACACATAGCAATGCAGCACACAAAAGAGAGTACATCATGTTTATCAATATCGATACTCTGCCAGTCAATTTAACTATCCATCACCATCACACACAATTCCCACAGAATTCGTTTAACGATGGGAGCTTGTGGGGTGGCTGCACAAGCGGGGGGCTGGAGGTGAACGAATATGAATTGAATATCATCAATAATAATTGCAATTCAAATTTCCAACATCCAACCAATGATACATACACAAGTGGGTATACTTCCTGAGCCATTGTGTGGAAATTGAACTTATAAGGTAACGCATTTCCGAAATGATTGAAGTCGATTTAATTGGATCATTGTGTTCGCTTATGATGGCACAACTTCAAGTTGATATAATTTATTTGTCGAAAATAAATGCAGCCCCAAACTAGACCAATGTTTACATCACTCAATAACAATACAAGTACTTTAGTGAATACTTGTACAATTACGAGTACTTTATGGAAGCTTCATAGATACGAGTATAGCTTACGTGGCGGTGATGAATGGCCATAGAAATTGGGTTTCCACTTGAAATAATAACAACTGTCTGCGGAAATATTATGGTGAACTAAATAATAATTATATGCGTTGCCTGCGTTTTGGGTCGATTGAATTAATTTAAATTAAATTCTTAAAGTTTGAATTTATGTAGGCACAAATCGATATTTTTATAAAACTAATTTATGGCATGTTTACTTTTAGAGATTTGTTGATTTTCATTAGGGCTATTATGGAAAAGTGAGTGGCTGGTACATATTATATGTACCCTGCGCGTCATCAGGTTAGCACACCTCCTTTAAGCTTAATAAAACTGATGTTCGGGTGGTTGTTGTTAATATGCAGCTACTTTTTTGTGCTTTATTTTTCTCATCCTTGTATACACTCTCACTGGCAAAAAGAGCATGCAAAGAAAAGACGGTGTTTGCTTTTTTTTTTTAATTTTCGATTGAAAAGTGTGCTCTTTTTTGCGTCATCAGGTTAGCACATGAAAATTAATTTTAGTTTTTCTTCATAAGTTGAACTCGTATAAGAACCAATTTTTTTTTGCTGCTCAAGTAATCTATTCCAAATAATATGGGTAAAGGTAAATCACTAACTGTTGAAGAGAAATCGAAAATTGAAGCTTATGAGTAGTTGAAGCTGTCAATAAGTGCAATAGCCAAAAAGATCGGTAGAAGTCGAAAAGTGATATCCGCATTTCTGTGCAATGAGTCGGGATATGGTAAAAATAACAAAGGTGATAATAATAAAATAATTTCGAATGCTGATAAGAGAGCTATTTTGAGAGAAGCATCTAACTCTCATAACTCGGCTTCAAAAATCGGGGCAAATGTTGGTGTTAAAGCGAGTTTATCCACCATTCAAAGAGTGATAAGGAGTGCTCCGCATTTAAAAAGGTTAAAGTTGAAGAAAAAACCCCCACTTAACATGGCTCGAAAGGAAATATCCTTGAATTTTGCACGAGCGCACATGACATGGAATTTTGATTGGCACTACGTTGTCTTTTTGGATCAAAAGAAATTTAATTCGGAAGGTCCAGACGGCTACAATTATTATTTCCATGATCTTCGCAAGGAGGAACACCAGTTGGATCGCCTTCATAGTCGGGTGGGGGGTGTGATGGTGTGGGGAGCCATTTCCTACTATGGAACGTGCGAGTTACAGTTTTTAAAATCAACTATGAAAGTAAACAATTACAAAAACGTGCTTGAAAATGCTTTTCCCCATTTTGAAAATTTGTTTGGTAGCCTTCCATGACATTTTCAACATGACAATGCTCCGATCCACACTGCCCGGGTGGTAAAGTCATGGATTCAGGGCCAAAACGTAACTTTATTGCAGTGGCCGCATTATTCACCCGACATAAATATCATAGAAAACGTGTGGGGATGGCTGGCTCGGAAGGTTTACGAATCTGGAAAACAGTATTCAAATAAAGAGGAATTAATTGAAGGCATCAAGCGCGCCTGTTCAGCCATTTCTTTGGACTACATTGGAAAACTGTACGATTTGGTTACAATCGAATCTATGAAGTCATTTTTTTTTTTTTTTTTATATTATACGCGCACTCAAGGGGTTATGACTACCCTTATAATGTTAAATACACAGTGCGAGCAATTAGGAAATTAGGATAGGATTAGAAAGGAGATACCGATGCACATTGGTTTTGAATGTCTGCACATTGAAATGACTGGGAAATACTGAGCCAGGTAAAGCATTCCACATTCGTGTAGTGCGACTAAAAAAAGAATCTCTGTATTTGACAGTACGTCCGAAGTTGGGCTCAAGGGTAAACTGATGGGCATTCCTAGAAGTTCGGGTATTACGGTTGAATTGTTTAAGGGGAGGAATGCATCTGGCTATTTCACTAGAGCACTGTTTATGGAAATAGCGGTAAAATAATGTTAGACATGAAACATTGCGGCGGTGCTCGAGAGATACAAGTGTTTCAGTAAGAAAACGGTCGCCTATCATTTTTATAGCTCTCTTTTGAATTCTGTCCAAGAGACTCAAGTGGGTTTTAGGAGCACCTGCCCATATATGGGAATTGTACTCGAGCTTCGGGAGAATAAAGGCTTTATATATAACAACCAGATCAGAAGGGGTAAAATACTTCTTGCATCGACGGAGAAAACCTAAACACTTAGCAGCGTTTTTGGCAACGTGAAATATGTGATCACTCCACAGAAGATGGTCTGTGATGTACATACCTAGAACTGAAAGCTGATCAGTCTCCTCGATGCAAGTGCCGTTCATAGAAAGTGGCATTGGGGGAGGGTTGCGCTTTAACGACAGTAAACAGCATTGAGTTTTTGAAGCATTGAATTCTACACGGTTTTTGATTCCCCATTGGACAATGCTGTCAAGATCAGAATTTAATGAGCTTATCATACGCTGCCGTTTGAAGTCCACATCCGAAGAACAAGGATTTGAATCTAAAAACGAATATGAAAAGCTGAGGGTACTGTCGTCAGCGAAACAATTAAGTCGATTAGAAGTTTCAGACAAAAGATCATTTATGAATATAAGGAAGAGTGTCGGAGACAAAACGGAGCCCTGTGGCACACCAGCGTTTATTTTGTGGATATCAGATTTAAAACCGTCCAATACTACTTGAAGAGAACGGTCCGAAAGGTAATTTCTAATCCAACGAAGAAGAGATTCGTCGATACCAAATGCACGCATTTTCGATAAGAGAGCTTGATGCCAAACTCTATCAAATGCCTTTGAAATATCAAGTGCAATAATCTTACTTTCTCCAAAACGATGTAAAGATTTGTTCCACTCTTCGGTGAGATATACCATCAGATCACCAGTGGATCTATTGCTACGAAAGCCATACTGCCGGTCATTAAGGAGCTTTCGTTCTTCAAGATATTTCTTAAGCTGAAAATTGATCAGCGTTTCCATGACCTTGGAAAGAAGGGATGTAAGTGCAATTGGCCGATAGTTAGAGGGGGAGGAGGATACGCCTTTTTTAGGGACTGGGTGGACAAATGCTGTTTTCCATCTACTCGGAAAGAGACCTGAAGAGTAGGACAGATGGAAAAGCTTACGCAGAGGTTTTGCCAGCGTTGAAGAACACCTCTTCAGAACAATAGCAGGGATACTATCCGGGCCAGCGGATTTGTGAATGTCAAGATCTTTTAGTACTCTAGCAACTGCACGAGTGCGAAAGAAGATCCGTCCCATATAATCGTTTACGCTCTCAAGTACAGGAGGAGTCATGTCACTACCTGGAAGCGTCGAATTAACAGCAAACTGTGCTGCAAGCAAATTGGCTTTATCTATCGAACTTACAACAGGAATGTCATTGAAGACGAGCGTTGGAACTGAGGATGACGTAGTGTTTCGTATGTTTTTTACAAATGACCAAAAATTTTTACTACCTTTGGGACATAATAGTATTTTTTGCCGTAATTTTTGATCATGTAAAAATTTAGTTCGTCGGATATGAATGTTACAGGTCTTTCTAGCTTGTTTGTACTTATTCCGGTTTTCCTCAGTGGGATTGGCTTTAAAACAACGGAAACTTACTTCTTTTACCTTGATAGCCTATTTACAGCTCGAATCAAACCAGGAGTTTTCTTTCGGTTTGATAGATTTTGTCCTATTAGGAATAAAATTTCTCATACCGTAGAGAATCAGATTTGTGACCATATCTGCACTGGAATCTACATCGCTACCGAGGAAGCATAGCGACCAGTTAAATTTCCCGAAGAAATCATTGAGACCGTTCCAGTTGGCTTTCTCGTACAGCCAAAAGGTTCTTACAGGGTTTTTTTCTTTAACTGGGGATTGTTGACACGAGAAATTCGCAGATATGACACAATGGTCTGATGTGCCTAGAGGCGATAAGACATTTATGGTGTATTTATCAGGGTTTGAGGTAAGGAACAAGTCTAGAGTGTTGGCCGTTTGACCTGCAACGTCAGGAATCCGAGTTGGCTCGTCAATAAGCTGGGTCAGATTGTTTAACTCAGCAAAAATCTCGACATACGTTCCTTCGGGTGTTGTCTGACCAGAATAGCGCAGCCACGAAGAATTGTGTACATTGAAATCGCCCGTAACAACGATCTCACTGTGCGGAAAATGGGAAACAATTCTCTGGATAGAGTCGGATAGGGCATCGAATTCATTAGAAGTCGAATTACTATCCAAACTTGGACTGCGATAAATAAAACATGTATGAATGATGCGCCTTTGAACAGTGAATTTGAACCACATATAATTAAAATTTGTATTTGTACAGGGACCATACTGTGGTAGAAGCTGATAGGCAACATCATTACGTACGTATACGGCAAGACCATGGTGAGAAAAGAATAAAGGCACTAAACTATACCCATGTAGGTTAAACTCCGTATGATCGGTGTTTTCACCAACCTGGGTTTCACTTAGCGCCAATATAGCTGGCCTGTTTAAAACAGAGTGAACGTACACAGCACAGAAATTCTTTCGGAGCCCCCGAATGTTACAATACTGGACACAAAACTTACCAGCCATCACAATACACAAACACAAATAAAAACCAAAACTAGACAATAATCTATGCTAGTAATTAATTTTGGGCAACAGAAACTTCACATTTGCAATTTACCATTAGTGTTATGCCTAAATGGAAAATCACATTGATCCGCTCCTGTACAACCAAAATCAACAACCGCAATCTATCCAATATTGCTATATATAGTCAAATGCCACACTGTATGGTGTTTGCCATACAATGTATGCAGTGGCTATAAGTTAACGACAACATAACTCATAATCAACAATAAATTGCTTCACACGAAAACTGCTGACATAGTGTCTGGGCAACGACACCAAACGAAGCCAGCAGAAGCAACATTAAAATTCGTGGAAATCGTAAGCAGAAATGTGGGAATGATCAAACTGCAATGTTAGCAGTTAATTAGTATTTAAGGTGTAGTTTTTAAGATTAATTTGTCATTAAGTATTTCGGAGGCAGAATCGCTGCCAGTTTGTTTTCAAAAGAATAAAATAAATAAAAGGAAAAAATATAAATAAAAAAATAAAAAATTATTTTTTTTAAAAAAATCTAAAGGAAATAATTTAATTGGCGCCCAACGTGGGGCCATTGTGATTGTGTCACGTGAATTTTTTTTAACAAACGCCCTTAAGTAGTGCAAAAAAGAAAATTCGCGTTAAATTGTCCCTAAGCGGTACAGACAAAATAAAACAACACAGTGGCTACCCAAAATTGTGACAATATATACAGGTGAATTACCTTACATTAAGTGATCCTAAGTCCCTAAGTGGTACGAGATTGAAGAATAATTTTTTTTCTTAAAAGTCCCTAAGTGGTACGAGATTGAAGAATAATTTTTTTTTTTACTTAAAAGTCCCTAAGTGGAACGAAAACTAAAGTGAAAGAAAAAAAAAAAAAACATTTAAAAATCCCTTTAAAAATCGTGACAATTTAAAGGAAAAAAAAACAAGTGAAAAAAAAATATAAACTGTTGCAGAAATAGTTAGTTTTAAATCAAAGTGGAGATACCATAAGTGTTGGAGAATTGGAAAAAGGGCCCCTAAGTAGCAGAACAGCAAAAAGGACGTAGTTGAACTACACGCCGCTCCACAAACATGCGTATCATCTTTTTATTGTATCTTACTTCTTTAATTCACGCAGATGTCAAAATCCTTGATTATTCTAATGCAGAGATAATCGTGCTTAGAAATGGAATTGCGCGAATCCAAACCGGAAACATCAAATTCATCCACATTATAGAAATACCTCCCTATGAAGACTATATAGCAAAAACTTCATCCCTCCTATACGAACATATCCCACCTAAAAATGTGTTTTTTCCCATCCTGGAACACGAACTTAAACACACTAAGAACCATATAAATAACATTAAAATAAACAGATCAAAAAGATCCTTAAACTTTATAGGTTCAGCCTGGAAATGGGTCGCGGGCAATCCCGACCACGACGATTATGAAGTAATGGTTAATAAGATAAATAATGTTTTAGATAATAATAATAATCAAGTTTTAATAAACAAGGCATACATTGAAAGAATAAATAAATTAACGAATGTAACAAATGAAATTCTAAATGAAATAAAAAAAGATAAAACCTTCGAAAATGAATTAGTCTTAAGTTTACTTTACAAAACGAAGTTAATAAAAGAAGAAATAATGTACTCAATAAATGCTATAGAATTAGGGAAAGAAAATATCGTAAGCTCTAACATATTGTCAAAATCAGAAATTGATATAATTATGAATAAAATTAATAAAGATAAAGTAAATGTACTATTTAAAAATATCGAAGAGGCATTAGAATTTGCCGAAGTCAAAGTTGCTATGAATGTTTCAACCTTGCTATATATTATTAGTATCCCAAGTACTGAAGATATAACTTATGAAAAATTAATTGTAAAACCATTAATAAAGAACAAAAAATACGTTAATAAAATTTTGCAAGAAAATATTTTAAAAAGAGATAATATTACGTTTGGAATCATAAATAAATGTAAGACAGTAAATGAAATATCATTATGTAAGCAATCAAATATCATAGACTTAAGCAACGATAGATGTATAGTTAATCTATTAGAAAGTAAAAATGCAACATGTACCAAAACGAACAGCCACCATATCCCACAAATTGAAGAATTAACCCCAGGAACAATCCTCTTAAATAATTTTGACGATTCTCTAATGTCACACTTAGTATAAAGAACATCCAATATACTGCAGAAGAAATATCTGAGATACACGCACTACCTCCAATGCTACACCAATTTTCCGATGATACAGAAATAGAAGAAATATTATCACTCCAGCTCATGAAAGAACTTCATATTAATAATACGAGACACATCAACAAGATTCAAGTTGAAAAAGAAGTCCATCAATGGGTCAACTATTTTATCTTTATATTCATATTTTCCACCATACTGATTATGAAGATAACAAATCTGAAAAACAAAAAGAAACCTGAAACGAAGATAACATTTATTCCTCCAGAGTCAAAATTGGCCTATCCCAAAATCACGGAACATCGCAGCATCTATAATCTTCCATATTTTTGAAGAAATACGAGGACGTCTTTACTTAAGAGGGGAAGAGTTAACGACAACATAACTCATAATCAACAATAAATTGCTTCACACGAAAACTGCTGACATAGTGTCTGGGCAACGACACCAAACGAAGCCAGCAGAAGCAACATTAAAATTCGTGGAAATCGTAAGCAGAAATGTGGGAATGATCAAACTGCAATGTTAGCAGTTAATTAGTATTTAAGGTGTAGTTTTTAAGATTAATTTGTCATTAAGTATTTCGGAGGCAGAATCGCTGCCAGTTTGTTTTCAAAAGAATAAAATAAATAAAAGGAAAAAATATAAATAAAAAAATAAAAAATTATTTTTTTTAAAAAAATCTAAAGGAAATAATTTAATTTATACAAAGCAACTGAGAGCGGAGTTAGAACATGGAGAGAGAGGAAGAGGAGAGGAGCACAGATGAAACTGCACTGTCACTGCACTGTATTGATGTTTTTTTCTTTTTGTACGGGGATATATAATTTTTTTTTTTTATGGTGAACTATTTTTTTGATTTTATTGATTAGACACGGCGCGGCGCGCTATTTTTTATTTTTTATTTAGGTTATTTTATTTATTGAGTTTGTTTTGTATTTTTTTTTTTTTGTATTACTATTGTTAAACTAAAAAAACAACACTACGATGCAATGTATATTGCTTCCTACTCTCCCGCGCGTGCGCTCGCGGTGGGATGCAGATCGGCACTGTCAACAAGGGAGGATCGACACATTATTAAATTTATTAAAAATGTTTGAATTACTTAATGTTTAAGTTTAATAACAATTTTTGTTTAAAGTGGCAGCTCATTTAGTTTGGCCAGAATCACTTACGCGAGGAGGTTTGCTAACCTGATGACGCGCAGTGTATATCTACGAGCACGAGACCGTTTTATAGGCTAGAACCAAAACATAGACCTAAGATAGGGTCCCTTAAAATGTATGGCCAAGGCGAGAACCACCGGATCTCAGCATAATATGATCCATACTGTTAGAAAAAAAATTGGACAAGTATCAAGGCATAGGAAATTTGTTCCAATGATGGAAATTTATAAATAAATATGTATGTAAGTATAGTTGAAAAATAAGAATTTTTTAACAAGTCATATGGCTTTTTTATATATTTTAAGGCGGCTTTTGACACTCTCAATAGGAATTGTTTGCTAGATAAACTCTCAACTAAAGCTTTATCGACGAAATTTCTGAGACAGTATAAACTTCTCCTCACCAATACCTACTTGCGGTTCTATTTCAAATAGTAGCTTTCTTAAGTACGAATGCTGGTGTGCCCCAAGGTTGCCCATTAAGTCCTTTAATGTTCACTCTGTTCATCGATGATGTTTCCAATGAGTTTCCAGGTGGATTTAGGTATGTAGGTCTGGTAATTAAGATTCTACTTTACGTTGACGATCTTGTTGTTTAGACAGATAACCCCACCACCCTTCAGCTACAAACTAATAATTATATTGAAAAGATTTTCTGACATATGGGACCTAATAAATAAATAAACACTTCAAAATCGAAAATTATAGGTTTCGAATGTATACGTCGGAAGAGGTCACTAGATCTACAGAGCTGGCTACCCAATATAAGTATTCAGGTTCTCTATTCTCTAGCCATCTAGATTTCCTTCCTCATGTTAAAGAAAAATGCTTGTTTGCAAACAAAATCTTCTGCAATAAGTACATAGACATTTCAGCTCAGTTTAGAGTTTTCAATTCCACGTTAACCTTGTGCTTGTGGTAAAATGTTAGATTTAAATTACAAACCGCACAGAAGTGATAATTCTAGGTGTAACTTCTGTAACCGTAATGAAATAGAAAATATCAAACACTTTTTTGTCGTTTGCCATTATGGACCTATTCCTTCTAAAATGTTTTTCAATGACATTAGCTGTTTTTTTTTTAATTTTAGACACACTAAAAGGAGTATGACTACCCTTAAAATATTTGAGCATAGTGCGAGTATTTTGGGAAATTTGGAGAGAATGCGAATGTATGAATATTATAACGGGAGGTAAATATTGATTTACGAAAGTACACGTATAAATTTCAAAATACGATGTAAAATGATCTACGTCAAAACTTACCATTAACATTATACATAATATGATCCACAATTCAGCACAATTTGAATATGTCAAAAAATTAATGTTCTAACTTTACAAATCGACTATATACAACAAGTCATATGACAATGCAATAAAAATATATTCGAATTCTTTTTGAACAAAGTGGTTGTGTTTCATTTATTTATATGTATATTCTATCATTTCTTTTTTTTTCCAATTATTTTAAATAAAAAATCTAGACAATAACATTTGGTCCTTCGAGCCGGATTTTCCGTTGCGGTTACGGGTTCAAGATTAATATGCTGGGCTGGCGCTACCCATAGCGTTTAATTCAGGCATGGGCAGGGGTTTGATCAGAACCTCCGGAATATTAACAATGAGACATATATGGCGATATATTCATGCATTGTTTCGTGTTAATCATTCCACATTCGTGTAGTGCGGCTAAATACAAAATCTTTGGATTTAACAGTGCATCCGAAGTTTGGCTCAGGGGTTAATTTATAGGCATTTCCTAAGCGCAACCATTACGATATATTTATAAATATATATCGGTAAAAAAAATGAAATACAAGAAACATTTTAGCTGTGCTCAAGAGATGTCACCTAACATTTTTAAAGCTCTTTTTTCTGATTCTATCTATAACAGGGTTATTGGAGCACAAATATGGGAATTGTACTCGTAATTCATCAAATATAGGATTACAGACAGATCAGAAGGGATGAAATAATTTCTTGCAACGTGGAAGAAAAGCATTTAGCTGAGTTTTGCTGACCTCGAATATTTGGTCATTTCACAAAAGGTATAGCCTGTGATATTCATACCGAGAAGCTGGTTGGTTTTCTTAATGTCAGTGCTGTTCATTGAAAGCGGCATAGGTAGTGAAGCATTAAATTCTACGCGGTTTGTAGTTCCCTATTTTATAATGCTGTCGAGATCAGTATTAAATGGCCCTTGCCCTATTATACACTGCCATTCTAAGTCCACTTCCTAAGGGCAAGGATACGAATCTAAGAACAAATATGGGAAGCTGAGAGTACTGTCGTCAGCAAAACAATTTAATGGATTAGTTTCAGGCAAAATATCACTGCATTGATAAATATGAGAAAGAGAGTCGGACACAAAACGGAGCCCTGCGGCACATCAGTATTTATTTTATGAATTACAGATTCCAATATAACTTGTATTGAACAATTTGAAATGTAATTACAAACGAAGTAAAGATTGATCAATACCAAATTCATGCATTTTCGGTATGAGGATTTGATGCCAAACTCTATTGAATGATTTTGAAATATCAAGTGCTATAGTTTCAGGTTTTCTCCAAAACGTGGAAAAATTTTTAACCACTATTTGGTGAGATAAGCTATCAGATCACCAGTAGCCCGGTCAATGAGAAGCATTCGTTCTTCAAAATAGTTTTTGAGTTGATAATTTATCAATATTTCCATGACCTTGGTGAGAAGACGCATCAGTACAATTGGAATATATCAAGAAGAGGAAGGAGATTAACCTTTTTTAAGGACAGGCTGTAGAAATACTGTTTTCTATCCACTCGGAAAGAAACCATTAGGGTAGGACAGATAGATAATATGGAACACCTAGTCAGAACAATGGAAGGAATACTGTCTGAGCCAGTGGATTTATGTACATCGATATCCGTCAATTTTCTTGCAACTGTAAATGTGCTAAAGAAGATTTGTTCCATCATTAATCATTAACGCAAGACAAGTCAGGACATTTTCTGGGAGCGTTTAATTAACAGCATACTGTACTGCAAGAATATTTTCTTTTTATTGTGAGCAAGCATTATTAGAGTCATTGAAGACTACCGTAAGAACCAAAGACAAAATTGTATATCGTACATTTTTATACAAATGATCAAAAATTTGAACTTCTTTTGGGACATTGTAGTACTTTTTGGCTTAATGTTTGGTTATGCAAAAATTTTATACGTATAAGATCATTGTTTGAGGTTTTCGAAAACCTCAAAAAAGGGCCAATTTTATTATGAAATAATCGTCATTTCTTCCTCAAATATTACTATCTTCAAGCATGTAGTCGTCGTGCTTGAACAAGATCTGTTTAATCAACGGGAGATTCAATTCTCTGGCACGCATTTTTAGCTTACGAAAATGTTCTATAGCTAGTTAAAAAAAAATCGTAGAATGAGGTATCTGGATGTGGCACCGCCTTGTTAGAATCATAAATGTTCTGTAGGCCTAATTGATCCGATTCGGAAAGTTTTCTAACCTGTCCCGATAGAAATTCACCAGTTACTAACACAGCGTTGCTTATGGCATCATAAAGGAAAAATAGCCCATTGCCAAATTCCAGTTGACAAATTTCATTCACAAAAAAATGGCAACAAACTAAAATTAACCGATATCATAAAACGCACCCTGTATCTACATATAGAGCTTGTTACATTCTAAGTAGATCGTTTTAAAAAACAAATGATTTGATTTTTCTCAAAAGCGTTCAGAGAGGAATCATATTTCCTACTTCATACCTATATTCTCAGCCAAACGACTCAGGCACGTCTAGGAATTTCCTGTTAGAATGAGGTTTTTTTTTCAAAATACTGTTAACACCTTGGTCAAGACTCCTGAGTATCAAGTCTCCAGAATATGATTTCAGCGGTGTGTTTTAGCCTGGTTTATAATCGAAATTGCGTTGGGTGACAAAGTCACACCATGAAATTTAACAGATGAAACTGTTGGTAAATTACCAGTCTAATTCAGAAGTTCAACTTCAAAATAATCAATAGCAGTTAATCAATTTCTTCTAACAAAACAGTAATCGATTAATGCACTATCTGACCCGTCACGAACGCAAGTAAAAACTCCTTCTGTCACTTTTGATATTCCCGTTAAGTAGCATCAAACAATCCGTAGTTATCGCTATATAAACATTTAGAGTTCTTACACCCTAAAGCACATGCGAAAAATTCTGCACCCAACGTCCAAACTGGACAACACTATTTAAAGACCTATTATTGAGGAATTTTAATGACGTTTGGGAACAGAAAAACTTAGCAGTCATACGAAGATCTTACGCAAGCATTCTAGAGGACAAAAAAAAAATGTTGATAGATGAAAATTTCCCTACTTGAATGTTGTTCTAAGACCGTTTGTACATAAAGTCATGGCACAAAAAAGGTGTGCAAACAGATGTGCCCTGCCCATGGGATCATTTTGCACGGTGATAGGCACAGTATTGACCCAATGAACATTTGTACGATTTGTAACATGCATGAAGATGACACAATTGATCACTTCCTCGTAATATATGTCCTATCAGATACATTGAGAAACCACTATTACTAACTTATTACTAACAGATTTTCCCATTTAAGTAGCATAATGGCTTCCGAAAATGAAAGCATTACAATTAATATTTATAAAAATGTAGTTAACTCGCTCAAACTAAGAGCCTTTATATTAAATGAATAACCAACTCAGCTTTATTTATTTTGAAATCAATGAAAGGGTGATTCTACAAAAGATGGAATTTTCGGCGGCCCCAGAAATATTTTGAAATCCGTTCAATTATTTAATCTGATTTTTTTTTATAAAATTAAATCTGACTGATATCTACATACCTGGCCTAACAATATTATTAGGGTGACCTTATTTTTTATATTACTCAAAAAATTATTCAAAGTGTCCGATTCTCAGTCCACTGACGTGTCCCCAGTGCGTTTTCGCAAAGGAAAATTATTACCGTTCTCTTATTTCAGGTCTCATACTAAAATGAATCCCACCGAAGTTACGCTAAATAATACATCTTTGCTACGGAATAGATACATATTCTTTAGTAATTGATTTTATTACAAAAAAACTTGATTAAACTTTGTCCCCCATATTTCATATCAGTCCCCTGGAATATTGAAACAGTCGAAAATATCAATAACTAGGATATCGATCGAATTTCCAGCACTGGCAATTTGAAGTACCAAGTCTCCTTACAATAAAATCGTGGTGCAACTTGATCCTGTTTCTTATGCTAGTATTGTGAAAAAGACATTTGTGTATGAAGTCGTGGATTGTCCGTTTAGTTTATCAGTCCTCTGGTGAGTTTTTACGAAACAAATTTGTATGTAAGTAGGCATCTTTTTTAGCAGTATAGTATAGGTTTGATAAAACTGTAATATTATATATATTTTTTTGATTTTTTAAGTAAAACCTTAATATCTTTTTTGCGCAAAAACCATGAAAAACCTCAGTCCCCTGACTAATAAAAAAACAAATCATATTTTATTCAGAATGAGAATTTTTAAGTTATGTTGAACTTCGAACTTCATTGCGAAATATTTTTAAAATTTTTAAAAAGAATATAATTTATTTTAAATTGATTCTAAGTAGAAAAAAAAAATTTATAATATATTATTTTCTTTTAATAAAATGCTAAGTTATTATGTATTAACAATGAATTTTTTTTGTTTATGAAGGCTAATTAAATTTAATTTCTATATTTCAATGTGTACCCAAGAGAAAATACAAAAACACTAAAGATTTATTCAGTCCCCTTAAAAAAAAACTCAGTCCCCTGAACATCCTTTTTCAAAATATGTCCTTAAAATCGTCATTTTTAATTTTTTTTTCCCTGGCCGCTTTCAACAACGCAAATAGACGTTCTAAGGATCAACTAGAACTAGAACAATTCTTACGACTTTTGGCTTCCAAAAATGTCGTGCCGAAATTTGTATCATTTTATTCCATTGTTTGTAGAATCACCCGAAAAACTTATTTTAAACTTTAAATATTATACGAATATTTGCTGTATGACTTATTTTATTAAGAAAAAACACTGTTAGTTTGTACCTATGTATATTGTCAATCAGTTTGTAAAAGCAAAGCTTAAAAACAACTAAATATATCTATTTACCTATCTAACATTCTGCTAGATGATCTACCAGTGCATTTTCAACCTTCTCGTAGCATTTCTGATCTTTGACTGTTTTTTTATCGACTTACGAGATTTATTACCCAATTTAAGATTTGGAAGTTCTGAGTAATTGAATTGATACTACCCTACTCATTTCACCATTACCCTATTATTTCTTGGCCATTTTCGGTGTCCTGTTTATGTGTCATGTTATTATTCCAAAAAGAACTCAAGCGAGAAAACTGCCTGAAAATAATCTATTTCTACATTCCGTAAATCATTTGCCCCAACAATAGAGAAATTCCAATAAATCATCTCCTCCCGTTACATTCACTCGAATGTATACCCGTATGAACCCTTCTTCACAATTGCAGTTAATTTCTATGAAAATATTTGTACTTTCCCTTGGCCATGTTGTTCGTATGGGGAGACAGGTAAAAGTGTTATTCAACACGAACAGAAAAGGAGCCAAATGGACTTTATACATCACGCAATTTGCCCTGCAAATGCACCCTATTATTATACAAGTAAACCTTCTTGTTATAATATGAAACTCCATTTTCCTTGATTGCAATTTTAAATTCAAAAATATACACAATCTATTGTGGTTAAAGTGCTGTGCTGCTTCTGCTTTTGCACGCACATCAAAACTCCCATTCCAACCCAACGGCATCCACTACTCACCTCTTCACCGGTCATATTTGCAATTTTGCAAAGTTTTAGAGGGTAAGAAGTGAGTGGGGATGAATAGTTGGAGATTTCCTTCCAACCGGAACCCAGAGTAATAAAGTTCTACAATAAATTTTGTTAAATGGGTTATGGGGTTAAATGATAGAAATACAGAGGAAAAGGGAGTATGAACTCTTTATAATTTATAGTCTGGGGAGGTATAGTTGCAAATGATTTAAACTGACATTGCTTCATGGTTATAAGTTTAGTCAAATAAGAAGGAAAAAGAAGCCTCATTTTACAATATTATCATTCCTGATTCAGAAACAGAAAAGTCAACTTGTAGAACTAAAGCTTCTGAGTGTGGTTCCGTATCTCACCTCCGGTGCAATATCGACGTAACTGCAATTTTTTCTGAAATTGAGTTAAGATTGGCATAATTACCTAAATGTCAAGTTTTATAAGTGGTAAAATCGACGTAATTGTATCTTTGCTATTGCCCAAAAGAAGCCACTTTTTTGTATGGACACAAAAGCTGAAACGTATGGTATTTTGATAATCAAGAAAACTTTAAACGTGATTCCTCAACATTTAGGAAAATTGCACTTACGTCGTTATTGCACTGGAGGTGCGATATGGCTTTTTTACAAGCTTCCTGAGCAGAAACAACATTGAATACCATAACAGAATAACAAATTTAAAAATTTCTTATAATCCTGACATTTCCAAACTTGACATGATAATGAATTCTCCAATATAAACACATTTTATGTAGATTTCTAAGAATATTGTGTTCCATAAGCAAGTAAGATAGTGCCATAGAAGCAACAATTTATTTTGATCAAAATTATTATGTATAAGTTTTGATATTGGGGTCCATCCATCGTATGGATAACAGAGAAAAGTCGACCGGTTCAGAAAATTGGTCTACATGGAGCTTTGTGACGAAGAAGCAATTTTAGCCTTTGGAAATGTGTTGAGCCTGTTTCTAATGAAGTCATTGATGTGGCTAAGGACAAGACCGCTCGATGTAAGATGATTCTAGTTATCGAAAAGGGTGCTCCAAAATATTTTTTTTAAGATTCATGTTTGGGCAGCCGGAATGGATCAGTAAAAAAAAATTTGCTCTGTGGTAACGGTATAGTGCTCAAGTGTAGAGGATTATGTCAGCAAAATCATTTCGACGGATCAAAAATTAAACGAAATTAAGTTTGTAGTCAATGATGAATGGGTTGGAAGCTTATTACTCAATGGACTACCAGATGAATACACGCCAATTATCATTAGCATTGGAAGCAGTGGTAAGAAAATACCAGCAAATCGTATAAAAAAGGAATTGCTGCAGGATGTTAAATTCGATTGAGTATTTATCTAACAGAGCTCTACTTTCCAAAAAGAGAGAGTTTTCAGGATGTGCAAAAGAAAATGCCTAAGAAAGAGCCTAAGTTTGACAAAGAAGAACAAATTCGCAGCTTCAACTTTGACGGAGTTTAACGCTTCGCTCCAGAGTGCTTATCCTAGTGTATATGGAAAGATTTCAAAGCTACATAAGGCGGTTCTACGTTGTGTAATGAAGTCACACCTTTTAACCTAACTACCTACACCTTTTACCACCCAGAGAAGACAGAACGCCGAAATTTTATTTCAATTGCTATTCCGGATGAAATTGCACACCTCAAGGCGCCCACGCAAAAATGCAAAAGAGAACACACACTGATGGTTGGCGACGTCAGCAAATAAATTTCGTTCGTCAGTTCTACAATCCACATTTGGTTTTGGCAGCCAAGTCGACAAGTAAGAGTTGGAAATTCATCGAAAGTCAGGTTCTTCTTGCCACCGTGTCTTTTGTACCAATCCAGTGTACGTGGTAAAGAATAAAGATCATCTCAATAAGAAGCACACTGCTGCTCGCATATATCAGGTAGCAGCTTCGAAAGGCTTCCGCCGTTAAATACCACCTCCACTCAGACTAGAGTCTCTATCCCAACCTTCGCTGTCTAAGTCTCCGCCGCCGTAGTTAAGACTAGGGACTCTATCCCAATCTTCGCTGTCTTAACCTCCTCCGAAAAGGTCAGACTAGGTACTCCATCCCAATCTTTGCTGTCTGAACCCCCTCTCCGATACCGCCGTTAGTGTATATGAAATACTCCGTTATCTTATTGTAAGGCCATGAATTTTGTTAAAGTATATGAAATATTTTGCTAGCTTTTATTATAAGATCGTAAATATTGTACACATTCAATAAATACAAATTGGAACTGGAGTTTTGAACTCTCTATTGGTCGAGTTTTACTGCTTTCTTCGGTTGACCCTGGACCCCGCTGACCTACCTCAGCTGGAAACAAAAACGCATCATAGTAGGCAACATTCCTCGCAGAGTCTAAAAAGCATGAATAGGTGGTGTAACTAATTTCAAAAAAACTCAAATCATTCAAGGGTCAAATTAAGCAGCTAGTAAAGGTGATATACTATATCTATAGTCTGTCAAAGCTCTTTTGTCTGTCTGTCAAAGCTCTTTTGTCTGTCTGTCAAAGCTCTTCAAATCCAGAAATCTCACCATAACTTCAAAACTGCTGCTGTACAGGACCATGGTCCTGCCAGTACTCACATATGGATCCGAGACTTGGGTGCTTAGCAAAAGGCACTCCGACCTCTTAGTTGCGTTCGAGAGAAAAGTCTTAAGGAGAATTGTTGGCCCCATATGTGAGGAAGGACGATTCCGGAGACGGTACAATCATGAACTGTACGCAATCTACCTAGAAGCAGATATCGTGACAAAAATTAAGCTCGGTAGACTCCGGTGGGCAGGGCACCTAGCTCGCATGAGCGAAGAGGAACCTGCTCGGAAAGTTCTTTGTGGTACATTCTATGGTAGCCGACAGCGTGGTAGATCATGCTTGCGCTGGAGAGATGCCGTAGACCAGGACGCCCGAAGTCTTGGGGTGCGCAACTGGATGGCGTCGGAGACCTGGATAGGTGGAGAGACTTGTTGAATCCGGAATCCGGTTGTCGAGCCGATGATGATGAAGGGTGATATATCATCGAACGTATTAACACTCAAAGGTAAACTAAATGTTGCAATTCGTGATGTTTTCTAGTTCCTAAAATAATAGTCAATTTACTTTCCATTTACTTCACTTTTGTGGATTAGTAGAATATTGGAAAGTGGAAGTTTGTTTCACTGAAATACTATACTTCTACAATCTGAGCAGAAAGTGAAGAGAAGTTTGGGCTTCACCTGTCCAAAGATGGGAATTGCTCTCAAATTCTGGACGTATAAATGCCCTATAAATTGTAGCAATATTAGTGGGGGTGGTATTTAGTTTTTAATAATTGCGTCTTCTATCTTCCCACTTAACGTCTTTTAAAGCGACTAAACGAAAAGTCACTTTGGATATGATGTAGAGTCACCCTCTTTACACCAACATTTGTATACCAATAAGTTTTAGGAATTCTTCGTCTTGTAGAATAGGATCCATTTGTAATAGTATTCTGGGGCTTAGGCAAAAAAGTTAATATGTAATTTCTCATATGTGAAACTTTGTAGTTATTACCCGGAAATACAGAGGTCAGTTAAGTTTCCGAAAATTATTGTTTTTCAAGTTTGGATTCTAACCATACAATAATACAATAATCATCATAATAATCAGTCAAATAATTCTAAAAATAGGGGGGCTCCTTATAAGCCCTTTACCTTTCAATATTACATTACTATTGTCAAGGCCTTTTGTTTCGATAACAGCTAAGGTAGGAGAAAATTGCCTAATATATCAAGAAAGTCAAAAATCCAGTATTTTAAATGTTGCTTTTATCTAAGATGACAGGAAGGAACTTGAAAGTTCTAATACCTGATAAAGTGGTGTTCGGTTTTAGAGTATATAAATTAATGGTTTGAAGATACATTTTTGAGCAGATCGATTGCTTTTTGCTCTGATACTTTTGGACTACAAATGAAAAACTGATTTCTTATAAGTTTTACATCCTTTATAGTCTTGAACCTATGAGCAGAAATGTTCAGAATTCCAAGCTCAATATTTGTTGACTTCAATCTTTTGTGCTCGACAAATATAGGTATTGAAATCAATTGACTGTTTTATAAAAAGCGATCAAGTTTGGTAAGCGGTAGCGCTGGGGTTAAATATCCTCCAACATTTTTTGAAAGATATTGATTCTGTTATACAAATCTTCTAAATCGATTTCTGGTTGATATACGTATCAATGATTTCTTTAATGAAAGGCCTATCAAAGATATTATATGTGAATATGACATGGGTTAAATAGCAACGGGTGGTTTTGCGGACAGCATGCATCTGAGAGCCACAATTTTCTATGACTCTGACTTATATATGTATATTTTGTCATCAACTTTGTGCAATTAATTACATATCGTTCACCATATCATCCGATTCGGCCAAAAGAAATTGATTACCATCGACTGGTAGTACCACTGTATATAAAAAAAAGATAATGGCAATGACATCGTCGTTTGCAGAGTAGTCCATAACCATGATGCAACGAGTCTACAATCCACATCAAACAGTATCCTACTGTATAGGTACATAGTGTTTCCAATTGGGGGCAGATTCACATTGTTTTACAACCGTCTTTGTCACTGAAGATGATTCTTAGCTGAAATCAGGTTTTCCGTCGAACTGATTTTTTTGTTTGGACGTGACTCCATATGAACTGTCGGAATCTATCCGCCCCTATTTTTTAAAATTGATTATTATTAGAACTCTTAAAAATGGCACAACGTGCTTAAGACCATTGTGAAAAATCGACCAATTTCTCGTGTCCCAACCATGCTGCTAAAGAGGAACAACCAATAAGGACCATATGTCAATACGAGAAAGCCAACTGGGAAAATCTTAATAACTGTTTTCGACTCTTTAACTGGTGACGATATTGCCAATGTCAATGTGACCAAAGAAGTGATTTATCTTGGGATTCGTACTTTTATGCCTATCAAAATTAAAATAATAAAACATAAAGAATATTTTTGAGTCGAGAGAAACTGTAAAGAACGTATCAGATAAGAAGAAGTTAGTTTCTGCGCGTACGAAGTCAACCCACTTGACATATATGGGGGTGGCCGTGGCGCGATGGTTGTGTGCTCGCCTGTCAATCTCAATATAACAGGTTCGATTCCTGCCGTCGTCTATGTCGTCTTCAATTCCATTAAAACCTTCTATAAATTGTCATCAATGGGATGCTGATTTACTCATTACATGTTGTTTAGGCATAACACTAACAACATGTGATTGAGTTAAACTAGTATGCCCAACAAGGATGGAAAACGAATAAAATAATGCGAATTATAAGGGACATAGAAATAAGACACGGCAATTCTCCGCTTTAGTTCAGCCGCCATCCCTGGAGATAAAAAATCTGAGACAACCACCTTCAGTCTCAGAACATCGTGCCACACATCTTTCCTATCCTTCTTTCTCTTCCGTAACTTCACGCCCACGCTGTGTTAAAACATTTGAAGGGTATTCATATTCCCTTGAGCGTGAGTAAATTATAAAAAAAAAAAAAAAAAGGTATATTTGCGAACTTGTGCAGTTGCAAGAGCCTTTTGAGATTTTGACAAACGTATGGTATACGGCTCCATTTCGTTGACAAGACCATTGCGCAAACTCTTCTATCCCTTTTTCTATTTTGGTATCTTTCCTAGAAGATGGAAAACAGCACTTGTCCAGCTTGTTTTGTAACGAAGCATTCCATACTACTCCACTCTATACGACTTCTGCATTAATACCGAGAATTGTACTTCGCTCAAATTCAATTCACAAGCACCATGAGCACATGACGTCACAGAAAAATCAAACGCATTAATATTTTTCGTTCACCACTTACATAGTTCACATTCAGTTTCTACTGAAAAACTATCAAGAGGACCTACTTAGGTGAACGAAAGGTACCTCTTCGCTAATACATACAGTCGGCGGCATAGTAAATTGATTGCATAAATCTTTCGAAGTCCAGTCGTAGACAAGAAGTATAGACGAGTTGGTCATTTAGCTTTCCTTGCTTTTTGCGGAGCTTCCCCCCACCAGTGGTAAGGGGTTTCGAATGAAGACAAGCTAGGTAGGTGAGATTGTCCAGCTATTTCTTATTAAGGCTTCCCCCCACCAGCGGTAAGGGGTCTTAGTTCGAAGTTTAATGTCCTAATTGCCACCTGGGGCTTCGGTACCTGCCGATCTACCAGAGCGTTTAGCCTGCTGTTTAGTGCCACCAGGGACGTTATACCTAAGGATCCCGTCAGGAACCAGACATCCGAATGAAAGTTCCATTACCCGAATTAAGTGAAATATTAGTAGCAGAATATTGTATGTTATAGATTTAAGAGTTATTTCCAATAAAGATTTTGTAATAAGGTTTGAAGACCTTTAAATCTGGAGTTTCGTGTTTTCTTCAGGACGACCCTGGCGAGCAGAACCTCGGCTGGAAAGCAAAAAGCACATCACAGGTTCTAAGAAAGGTGACTCTTCGTCCCCTTCTCTTTTTTGCACATACGTCTCTACTTTCCTACTATAGTATTTTGTATTAAAATAATTTACATAGTACTTTACATAATGTGTCCCCGGTCGGAACAGTCGGAACCTCTCTGAAGAGAACCTAGTCCAGCGCTACCCTTGAAATGAAACACGAAGGAACTAAACGGGATCCTTATAGGAGACTATATATCCCTACCATGCCTCCCAGAGAACAAATTGGTCTGAACTCACAGAGGAGGACCTTGGCCAGTGAGATTCTTATGAGTAAAGCTAAAGGAACTAAACGGTGAGGAATCCTTATAAGAAGCCCTTTTCCCAACACACAATCTTTTGAAAAAACGGTAGAAACTGCTGGAAGAGCACCTTGTCTAGTGATCTGAAACTTAACTTAAAATATCTTAACCAGCAGGAATCATTATTGAAAACCATTTTCCCTAATAGACAAGCGATCGGAACCCACAGAGAAGAACCTTGTCGAGTGAACTTCTTGAATAGCAGCTCAAAGGAACCAAACGATCGGGTACTCTAATCGAAAACCATTATCAGCACACAATCTGAGGATAAAAACATTTGGAACACTCAGAGGAGAACCTTGCCCTTTGACCTACTTAAAGAGGAGCTAAATGGTCGGGAATTCGTTTCAAATCCCTAGCAAGCAATCTAGGGCTTTCTGTAGCTGTAAATAACTAACTTCTGAAAGAGAGTTTTAAAGTAACTAAAACCTTTCTCCCTATAGCACGCATCCAAGGGAACAACCCGGCAGAACTCTAGAAGGAGAACCTTGTCCAGTGAGCGGTTGTGCGGTGATCTTTATCACGAAAATCTTTAGCGCGTTATCTAGGAAACAAAACGGTTGAAACTCTCAGAGGAGCTTGTCCAATACATTTCTTGAAAATGGTCGGCAATTCTTATAGACGGCCATTGTCCCTATCACACAATCTAAGTAACACGGGAACGAAATCAGTAATTCAATTTATTATAAAAAAGCTTGTCGTTGGTTTAGCTTTGTATTAGAAAGAAAGTCTCCAAGATTTAACGTGGAACCAACTCATGGTCTTAGTTTGTCATTTAACCTGCTGACAATCACGTCAACCTAAAATAACCGTGCCTCAAAATGTCACAAAAACTTAAATTTTGTACCAAAATTGGCTTCTTAAGCAGATCAATACTCTTTGTCACCTAAGCACCTTGTTAAAGGTTTGTATGTTGGTATCGGGATATGAAAGTGTTCTAACGCTTCTTTACAGGGTTATTCAATGGCAACCATTTTTTTTTATTTTCTCAAAAACAGTACAACTGATTTTGATAAATTCTTTTATACAGAAGAAGCTTCGAGAATTAAAGATTCTTTAATTTCCAACGACTTTAACAGGGAAATATAGTAGGTGTAGTACATCGAAATTAAGATGCTTCAAATTAAAATAATACTTGAAAACACAATTTGACTGACTCCATTTGATACTTCTGACTTTCAACCAACCACACGATCACTGGCCTATTTATTTTTAAAAAGTTTGAAAGGATTAAATATAAGCAATCAGTTGACTGAAACCCCACGCTCCTCATTTTATTTCTTAGCATTGTTACCATGAGACTTGTTCATTAACATAGAAATGCAACACTACCTCCCAGACTATTATTTTTAATATAGTCGCCATAGATAAACTATAAACCTAAAGTTTTGAAATGTAAGCCATCCATCCGGGGCACATCAATTGAAGAGCTGAAAAGTCGCCTCCCCGAAAACACTTTACCTATACAGTAATGAGCCACTAAAGCCCGGCAAATGTCCTGGAATTACCATAAAATACTATTGAAAAAGGAGCACGAAGTGGGTGTGGGTCCATTTGGGGTGGTAATGATTTCCAGATGACAAGTGCGAGATAAATGCCACCGGCATAAAAGTATAATAATCATTTTTCATTTCAGTATCACTGAGCTCAACCAAGACGCCCGCCCGCGCCCGCCACTCGCACACAGTTCATATACGAGTACGTATAGGTTATCCCAGACAAAAACACATAGCATAGCTCCTGCATTTGAGAGTGCGTCCTTCATCCTCGGTGTCTCCGTTAAGTGGTAGCGGATTAATCAATGCGAAGCGAAGGCAACGTTGTCGTCGATGGTGGCGACAACGACAACTAGAACGGCCATAAAATATTATCCTACTTGAGTGTGCAGGATTTAGGATCCCAAGATTCAGGAGAGTGGAAAATTGAAGAATATGAAGGACGCTCGCTCAGGGGGCTTGTTCCAAAAAAAAGACACTCAAGATGATACCGACTTGTAATGAAATTGTTTGGTAAATTTGTCAAAACGAGCAATTAGATTTATTACTGTCGACCTGGGTTGATGTTATGTTGTGTAGCTTGGAGGCATTGAAACAAGCAATAGGATTTGATTAATTAGTGAGGATATTTTTATTCGACTCTGGTCAAATGCGTTAAACGAAGCAAGCTGTCGATTTGGTTTGCGGTCGAGGGCGGCAAAAAGTTCGGTTTGAATGTTTAAACATAAATAACTAAGTAGATTTATAAAATAAAACCACATCAAAACTATACGCCGCCGCCACTGCTGTGATGACGGCAAATAAATTAATACGCGGTCATTTAATCAGCGTTTGCTATTGATCCAGTTTAAATTATTTATAAAATAATTTTTTTTGTGCGGTTGACATTTTATATAGAAGTCGATATACAGGATAGGGTTTATAGTGGTAGGGGATCAACTTTGCTTAGAATAAATTAAACGAGTATTTGGGGTCCAATTAAAAAAGGATTTTGACCACGTTTGGGTAAGTGAGTATTGCATAAGTATAGTCAGTAGGATGAAGTGTTGCAACAGTGAACCAGAAGTATGTACGTAGTCGTGCCATAAGTTCTGTTAAAACTGCTTCAATTCAGAGATTCCATTGGGCTTCCAATAAGCTTCATAAAATACTTCATCTGTATTTCAAATTGATTAATTGCATTTAAAGAGAGGTATCAGCTACAGATGGATGCCACGACTAACTATGTATATGACTTTAGTATCGTATAACAATTGAATGCTGCTTAAAAATACAGTAGATAAGCCATCTAAAAGTGTGGTTTTCCTATGAAAAAATGTTCACGATTGAGGAAGAACTAAGCAAAATCATCAAGTTTAGGTTAACAGCTAAAGAAGCTAAAGAGAAGATTGCAATATTGCAGAGAAGCCATCGTACAGCCTCTTTGATGGTTTATTGGGATATCAGCCGTGTAGGTGCCAAAAAGCTCAATTTTAGCTAAGAGCTGTGTCAGCACGAAATAGTGCGACCCACAAGTGTTGGTTTATTCTCACAAAAACATTGGATACTTTAAAAGCACTTGGCTCAAGCTCACAAAATTCAGTTCACTCAGGAATGGATGGAAACAAATGCTTCTTGGCTCATTGGAGGATATAAGAAAGATCCATTTGGAATAAATTAGTCCAGATTGAAGATCATGCACGCAGAAAGATATTTACTTTAAAACAACGTAAAATTCGTGAAAAATTAAACAAGTGAGACTGCTTGTAAGCTTATATCAATCAACTCGGTTAAAAAAAATAGTTTAATTTTAAAATCTTATGAGGTTGAAGTATCCCATGTGGATAGTAAACTAAACCTATTAAATCGCAACCAATTTACTCGGTTGTCATTCTTAATTGAGCTTATCGAACTTCTTAGGTGCCATATTTGGTTCTTTATCGGAATCACTAATTGGCAGTTGTTATCTATCAACGCAGCTTATATAGGTAACATACAAACACATTTGGTTTTAGCAATTCACTCGGTTGAAGTGACCAATGTACTAAGCTTAGAGCAGATTGTAAGCTATTTAATTTATTTATACACAGCAAAGGCTGCCCTAGCCCTGGTCAGAGCAGCATTTATGTCCGTCGAAATAGAAATACTGGTGCAACCAGTTGTCAAGTAACTGCTTACTAGTGGCTGTGCGTGTGGTCATGGAACCAATAGCTTGCACCAGTTCTTTCTCGTATTCCTTGAAGCTTTATGCAATGGAGTCCTTAACAAAATGTTTTAGACTTCTGAAAGTTAATTTTCAATTTTTCATACATAATAATGGTCTACAATTTCCGAGTATGGTGAGTCTAAGTAAGATAGAACCCAACCATATGGTATCGAAAAGCTTCTCTAATTCAAGCAGACTAGTAGCAGCATACTGCCTTTTAGTTTTGCTGCATTGGATATCTGAGACAAGTTTAGACGCTGCGTGAATTTTATCATCGATCCGAATACCTTGTTAATACTAGCAAGTAGACTTATCGACTGAAAATTCGCCGGGTGTGAGTTGTCCTTTCCTTTTTCCAGTTTTTGCACTGTGTTAGGTCTCTTTTTTTTAGGGAGCTTGACTATTATTCCCTTTTTCCACTCATTCGGAAATCCTTCGAAGACCCAAGCTCTCTTTATGAGTGTATACAGGAGTTAGCTTGATGTCGTTGGCGCCGATTGTAGAAGCTCTGCAAGAATGCCATAAAGTCCAACTGCTTTGTTGGTCTTCAGTGCTTTGATTACGTTGCAGATCTCATTCCTACTGGGGGGTGCAGTGCGGATTCGGGAATTTGTTGTTCCTGTCAGCTCAGCAGGTATCAGTACCGCATTGCTGTCGGTAACTCGGTTTAATACCGACGCAAAATGATCCTTCCACCTTCTCAGCTGATCCTCATCCGAACTAAGATGCGAGCCGTCTGAGTCTTTTACAAGGTATTGTTTGGAACTGCGAGCACCAACCAGTTCCTTTGTAATGCTGTAGACGGTTCTACTGTCGCATCTGTTAGCAGCATCTTCTGCTTGTTGGGCCAAAGCGAAGATGTGATTACGCTTGTTACGTCTTACACTGCGGTGAACCTCTCTCTTTCTCGTGTGGCACAGGGATTCTAGCTCTCTTTTTTCTACTCCAGTTGCAGCTGAAATACGGGACTTGAGTTTTTGCCGTTCGCCAATCCGTAACCAGGTTTCTTCAGAAAGCCAAGCGTTATTGTTTCCCCTCGCTCGGCCGACTATTCTTTCAGCACCTGATATAAGAACATTTTTCACAGCATTCCAGTGGTTTTCGATGGATTCAGGTTCAAAGCTGCTGATTGTCATCATTCCGTGTGAAAGGTGGTCTCTCAATCGTTGGCGTATTGAGAGATCCTTTGGTCTGTCGACGTTGAACCTGGGTAAGCAGGTTATGCCATTGGATCTCCGAGCTGCAGCTGTATAAAGTCTTACAGTAGCTACTATAAGGTGGTGGTCTTGAGCAAGTCCCATATCGGCTCCTCTTTTATTTCGACAATCCAGGAGACTGCTTCTAACGCGCCGGCTAATCGCGAAGTGATCAATTTGATTCGAAGATGCTTGCCGCTTGCCTGTCCGTCGACACCCAACTTGTTTTGTGGCACGTCTTGTGCTCAAACATGGTGCCGCCAATGACGAGTCCGTTAGTATTGCAGAAGTCAATGAACCGCTCTCCGTTATCATTGCAATTCCCTGGTTTCCCATTACCTGTTTGAGTCCATCGTTGTTGCTGCTAACTTTAGCATTCAAATCTCCTGTAACCATTTTGATATCTCCACGCGGTGTGTTTTTGTAAGCGGCTCCTAGCCGACTGTAGAGGCATTCTTTCTCCTCATCGGATTCGAGCTCCGTTGGGGCGTAACGCTATATAATGGTGAGGGGACGTACTCTTGTCCAGAATCATGCCTTTATTATTCTTTCTCAAGAGGCTCCCATGAAATCACACTACTGACAGCTTGTTTTGTTAGCAGCAGCGCAACCCCAGCTTCACGTGTGCTTCCTGGATCTTTTCCGGAGTAGAGCAGTACAATGTTACGCGATGGTGACTCGAACTTGCCCGAGACCCTCCAACGTATTTCGCTAAGGCCTAAGATGTCTAGCCTGTACCGCATGAATTCCTTCTCTAGTTGGATGAATCTGGCGTTATGGGGATCTTAAATGCCATCATCGAGGAGTGTCCTCACATTCCAGAAACCAATCGTTGTCCTAATTCGATAGCCAAAAGTCGTCAACATATATTATCATTAGTTATCCGAGGCGTTGTTTCCGTTTCGGTAGCAAGATGGTTTTCAGTTACGAAGAGTGCTAGCCTCCGTAACCTATCCTAATGAGTTAGGAGAGATTTTCGCGTTTTCCAATTTTAGCTAATTTATGTGGATACACATATCATTGCCCGGGGACCACCACGAGGAGGTAAAGGATAGGAAGCACTTCGACGTGACTAAAAGTTGTGCTGATGGACTTTGCCAGGTTAAAGACACTCAACAGTTTCCCGATTATGCACGCCGCAGGTCGCCCTAAGGTTCCTACTTAAGATATTATTATTTTGTGGACACATACTTGGGTGGCTATACTTACCTGGCGCATAGGTACCGTGATCATCAAGGCGGTACCCCGAAGTGAGGTCTGGCCATTGCACTACGGTCGGATTGACCTCGATAAGACGTTGTTGAAGCATGACCAGTGCATTTTACAATAACTGTAAGAATGCAGAGGCACAGACTCCTCCAAATTCACAAGATCGTTCGGAAGCTATATTACGGCGGCGGCTGCGGTTAGAACGAAGGATTAGTTGATTTCTCGATCTAGTTAACAATATTATAAATTGAAGGTCTTGCGTCTATCAGCAATAAATCTAGATAGGCACCACGTCTTAAAAATGATGGGCTTTCTTTAGAAAATAGGTCGATCCGATGTGTTGAAAAGCTCTACGGGTGATTTTTATGGTCCTACCTGCTTAACAGTGCGAGTGAAGGAAAATATACAAAAACGAACTATAGAGACTGTATAGAGACACTGACCTTGCCCGAAAATTTGAAACTTCAATAAAGAATATATCTGGTCATTAAGAGAGGACTTAGACACAAGTGAACTTGCCGGAAAAATATTTCAATCTTACCCCGAGAAACGAAGCTGTAGAGGAAGATGGGTTATTTATTCATTTATTTATTTGGTCTATAAGTACATAACTACTTTCTTAGACATAGCTAAAAATAAAAACATTGCGTGCTTAAATAATAAATAACAGAATTAGGTTTATTATATAAATTAACTTAATCAATTCGGTACATAAACAATGGTATTCATTATTCTTTTTTTGAACAATTCTCTAGAACAGTCAAGTTCAATAACGTCGGCATATTGGTTAAAAAAAATGACACGATTTAGTAACCGGTTTATTAACTCCATAATTCGTCGAATGATGTGTGCTGAAGAAAAATTGATTAGCCCTTGGTCTAAGACAACGCGCTGGTGTATGTTTAATGAAAATATCAACTAAAGGAACACAATCAATGTGCCCTGTTATTACATCTCTAGCAAGTGCAATTAAGAACTAAATTCTTCTAGTTACTAGAGGTTTTATATCAATTAACGCGCACCGATCTTTATATTTTGGCAAAGGCAAGGTCCATTCTAGCTTACGAAGTTAATATTTAGTGAATCTTTTTTGAATTCTTTCAATTCTATTAGATGCGTTTTTGTAGTAAGGAGACCAAACTACAGAGCAGTATTCCAAAATTGGACGAACAAAACTAACAAAAAGTGATTTAACAGTATAAGGACACTTAAACTCAGTTGAATTTCTAAACAAAAATCCAAGCATAGAATTGCCTCTAGATAAAATATAGTCAACATTCATTCTAAAATCAAGCCTGGAATCAAAAATAACTCCTAAATCTTTGTGATTGGATAATCTTTGAAGTACGTTCTCAGATATGCAGTAGTTAAAGAACACTGGACTATAAGATCTTGTAAATGTCATTACACAACATTTTTTGATATTTAAGTCATTTAATGTACACCATTTTGATAAACAAATTAAATCTTTTTAAGTTGTATACAATCAGAAAGCGAATTTACTGATCGGTATATCTTAAAATCATCTGCAAAAGACAGGCAACTTGATTCTAAGATAACGTTTAGTAAATCATTAACAAAAAGTAAAAACAACAGGGGGCCCAGGTGACTACCTTGGGGTACTCCTGAGTAATTATGTATTAGTTCCGATTTAGTTCGACCAACTTTTACTGATTGCACTCTATTTTCAAGATAGCTTTTAATCCAAATTAACATCTGAGAGTGAAAACCTAAATAGCTAAGCTTTAACAAAAGAAGTTTATGGTTAACTCTATCGAATGCCTTTGAGAAGTCAGTGTATATTACATCTACTTGGCTTCGTTTCTCAATTGCATTGATACAATAATTCGTAAATAGTGTGAGATTACTTGCAGTGGATTTTCCACTGACAAAACCATGTTGATAGGGTGAGATATGTGCTTTAACAGCGTCGTACGTTTTGGTTTTAACCAAGGATTCAAAAACTTTGGGAATTAATTGGAGTTTTACAATCGGTCTATAATCTGCAATTGATTGCTTAGAGCCAGATTTAAAGATTGGTGTGATGAAAGAAATTTTCCAAGAATCGAGGAAAACACCGTTTGCAAGAGACTGATTAAAAATTATTTGGAGTGGTTTTGATAAGTTGTACTTACAGTTTTTAATGAAGATTTCAGGAATATTATCGGGGGGAAGACTAAGGTTGCGCGTACAGTAGTGCGACAAAGCGATGCGGTGCGAGAAACGTTTGCGTGCGAGAAAAATATTTACATTTAGTCTTATATACATGCGCACAGTGAAGCGATATTTGATGCGAGTGTTGCGAGTTGCTCGCATGCCTATCGCAAGGATCTCGCACACAAACGGTTCCGACCACTTTTTCAAGCGAGTTTGTGCGAGAAGGTTGATTTTTTGTTGGTTTTCACGTTCAAAGAAAAAAATCAAACGAGTAAAATTTTGTTATTTCAGTGCTTGTGTTGTTGGGTGCAACTTTTTAATAATTTTGGTGGCAATAATTATAAAGGAATTAACAACACAGCTGCACAAAATCGCTTCTACTGTGCGCACTCTCTCGCATCTAATTCTCGCATCTCGAATCGTTTGTCGCATCGCTTCTCGTATCGCAACGCTTTGTCGCACCACTGTACGCGCAGCCTAAGACTGTTATCCAATTTACCAAGCGCAGACAGAATTTCTTCTTCTTATAGAAATATGGTACCGACATCAGTTATGGCAGGAATTTCATAGTTTACTTCAGAGTGAACTGAGTTTAATATGAAATTTGACGGAAAAAATGAAGCAAACAAATTACATATATTATTCAGATCGCTACTACCACTGCCTTTATAAGTCATATAAATAGGAATACCAAGAGATTTTCTTTTAAAATTTGTTTTGATGTTTGATTCCAAAGACCAAACATACTGCTTATGCAAGAATTTTTTTAAAAAATCATATTCACGACGTAAGCGGCAAAATTCACTTCGGAAATCTGAATTGACCTTACTGATGCCTTGCATTTTACTCATTGCATTTTTTAACCTTGTTAAACTTTTAGTGAACTAAACGGGCTTATTATTTTTCTTCATTCGTTTAACAGGGACAAAGGAAGAAAAGGCTTTGTAAATTATGTTTAGCAAAGTCTTATAATTTCGTCCTGGAAACATAAGATTTCCAATTCCAATTTACATTATTTAAGACATGATTAATGCTGATGTAATCGGCCTTGCTAAAATCATATTTATAATCAACATCAAGATTAGAGCAATAGTACACCACAAGTATTACAGAACCTTCATTAACTTGGGTAACTACCTATCTACAGGAACCGAGCTGGATGGAAGAAGCTTGTTGTTTGGGGCATAATTATGGCGCCACTTTTAAGTTTTATGACATCTTAGCAAAGTAAAATAGTTTAAAATAGCCTTATTAGAAATAAGGCTTGAATTCCATTTAAGTAAACTCGGATATCGTTTTCAAATTTCAATCAAAACAATGATACTTTTGAATTAATGAGATTATAAGCTTTTCTAACGGTATGTAAGTATGTATTTAAATGTAAAGTTCCCACATATCCTTCTATCAAATATATTAATTTATGAAAGGAAAAAAATCTGGCAGATTCATTACCCTGGTTAATAGAGAAACAGAAAGATCTTTGCATGTGACGCGAAAACAAGCTTTGTTTAAATACATGTTCCCCATACACTGGCTTGATATTTTCAATTTCCAAGTCATGATGCACCCTATACCTTATACCTTTACGACAACGACAGAGGCGGCCACGTTAACGTATATACATAATATACACATATACGACGATGAATGTTTGCTAATAAGTTTTCCAAGATTTTAATTAAGCTTGCAAAGTCTGCCAGTACCTCCTATACGCTGCTGAAGAGGCAGGAAATTAATTACAACTGCTTGTGCACACACCAGGATGCTTTTCATCCCCACCACTCAGGTTTATTGTTTTGTAATTTCGAGACCTAAATAAGTGTTCTTCCTTGGGTACCGAGAGCTCCTAGGGAGGTATATTTTTCTCTACCCAAAGGTCCCTGATGCACAACATACACATTGGAAGGTACTCGTAAACATTATTTGCATGCAAAAAAAAAAATGCAAATTTTTTGCAATGAAAAAGATTCGAAAATATAAATGTGAATGTGAAAACAATTATCAAAAGAAAATGTGAATAAGCTAAGGTTTGTTTTTATTCCAGTTTACGCACGCTTCTGTAACAATAAAAAGGCGGAGTAGGGGGGCGTGGGCAATCAGAGAGTTGGGCCTCAAGGATAAACCGAGTAGGGTACCTTGTTCAGTCTGTCCTACCAACACGATATCAACGGATTCAGGTAGACAAAAGCTTCGACGACATATTGTTCGAATGCGGCAGGATATAAGAGATACATTGAAAAGCCTAAGCCTATCACACAATGGTGCGGTATCAATTTGCCTGGATTGAGATAGCAAACAGACAATACCCACGTAAGGCAGTAGGCGTTGGAAAAAAGAAGAGATTACGTACCTACCGACAATACGTTTCGCATCGCACATAAACGTAACGAACGAAACCTACGGCGAAAAAACACAAAAATGTCCTGGAAGGCAAGAGGAATGTTAACATGAGGTTTTATTTTTGAGGAGACGTGTGCATTTTGCATAAACAAATTTTATTTGCTTTTAGTGGGTAGCGGTAGACAGACATGGCTGCGACGACGACGACGAATGGTGTTTGTTTTTTATTTTTATTTTCTCTATTAAAATGTCTTGAGTTGTATCTTCGCTGTGTATGCTGAATGCTGAAGACATGAGTTTTTGAAAATATTTACATTTCCGTTGGTAGCTACTTCGAGGAAGAGACTTGTGTCGACAACTACAGCAACTGCAAAGTACACAAAGTAGAAATAGGAAATAAATTCGTGACGGACTGGTACTTGAGACTTCAGCACACTCGTATACCTAGCAAACTTTTACAGCTTTGAGCTAGTATTTTATTAGTTTTTTTAGCAAAAAAAAAAAAAAATGTATATATATTAAATATGCAGATACTTTATGGAGGTCCTTTTTAACACATCGTTACTCAAGCTGGTGCTTGCGGCATGGTCTAGATGTGTACAATATTTCGTTTTGAATTTAATGTCTTTTTTTTGAGGATTCTTGGATGGAAGAAGAAAAAAAAACATTTTTTCGGTTTTTAAACAAGAAAGTAACAAACTGATAGATTTACATAGGAGGTGAAAACAGACCTATTCTGTGGTGGTCTGTGGTGAGAAAACCAGAGAGTGACGTGAAAATCTAAGTGCTCTTCACTTAATCTGTCACAATTTGTGAGTAACGTTTTAAGTGGTGGTTCGATAGTCTGGAATGCTACCGATTGCTTTGTGAATGCTTAGCTTTGGAAGCCAAGGGTTTCTTGTGACCATTTTACGAGTTGCTTCAAAGTCTATTAGGAAGACATTATCAGTTATCGTTTCGTGTGCTTAGCAACTAATCCACAAAATATGTGTTCTTTTAACTTTGCAGTCCATTCTTCTCATCTTACTTTTGATAGGCACAACAATAAAGAAGAGTGTTAGATCATACAAAAACGGGGCTAAATTAGGACCAGGCTTACTTCTGCACTTTGCCAAAAGGGCGGTCATCCCCAAATTATCGGGGATATTTGAAATGAAATAAGAACAGCAAAGCCAACCAAACAAGAGAAACGTGCAGCAACGTGGTCTCGCATATAATAACGTCAAACCTCGAAATTTCAAAGCCCAAATGGCATCAGGAAGGAACACGGTTGACCCTGCGCCATTAGTAGTTGAACAGATAATGATAGTCAATGGCTCTGAATGCACAAGCGGATATTAGAAGTACTCGTATGTTACAGGCCATTCAAAGAAAAAGACCGGAAAATAGATAACGATGTAGATGACTATATGGTAGACTATCGCTATTCGGTTTTGCCCCTGTGCAGGGACGGGTTAGAATATTCCTGCAGCGCCTCCCCGCTTGTCGTAAAAGGCGACTAAAGGAGTAAATACATCTAGGCCACAAACAGCAAGGTGAACCTAGCGACACGTAACACCTATAAACTTTCCCAAAAGTGTGCATGCCAGTCCCTGGGTTGGCACGACTGGAGATCACCGGTGCCGTAAAAGAGAGATCAAATACAAAACTGGAGCATGCACACGTCGATACTTACAACGGATTTTGTGAATTCAAGCATTATGGAAGTACTCGTCCAAAATGACACTACCCCGCCAGGCACTACCATTGTTACACATGGTACTGATCCTGGACCGAGCAGCAATGCTCGGGTCAGAGCTAGACGGATTCCGGGGGCTAGCAAAGTAATGCCGCAGATTATACAAAATCTGAGAGTTGCGAGTTGGAACGTTGGCAGTATGACAGGTCGAAGCTTCGAGCTGGAAGAGATGATGAAAAGAAGGCGAGTGGACATCTTATGTGTTCAAGAAACAAAATGGCGAAACACGGGAAACAGGGCCCGTTTCTTGGATACGAGGACAAAAAACTATAAGATGTTCTACTATGGAACGGAAAAGGGTAAAAACGGAATCGGAATCATCCTTGCAAAACATCTATTAGGCAGCGTATTGACCATTTCGAAATCCAGCGACCGTTTGATGTCCCTTAAATTGGTGATTAAACTAAAGTTGTGGAATATTGTCACTGCATATGCTCCCCAAATTGGATGTGAGCAGGTACAAAAAGATGCATTTTGGCTAGACTTTCACAATCTACTTAAGGACATCCCAAAGGAAGAGTTTTTGTTCGTGGGCGGAGATTTGAACGGACATGTCGGGAAGACAAACGAAGACTATGAAGATTGCCATGGAGGCCTCGGATACGGCACCAGGAACCCTCCTGGTGAAGACATCCTGAGCATGTGCAAAACATACGGTCTTATCGTACTAAATACCATGTTCGTCAAACAAAGCCGACACCTGGTCACTTACAGCAGTGGTGGAAATGAAACCCAGATTGATTACCATTTGGTATCTAGTTTCATGAAACCCAGGGTAAAAGATTGCAAAGTCATACTAGGAGAAGCGATCGCCCACCAACACCATCTCCTACTGACAGAATTTTTTATGGAGACAGTGAACGACAACAAACATACAAAAACTTTTGGGAAGATCAAATGGTATAATCTGGATAAGGAAAAAGGTGAAGCTTTTATTTCGAATATGCAAAACGTTCTGTATAACAACACCGATATAGTTCGAAATGAAGAGAGTACAGCACAAAGTATGTGGGATCTCCTACAGAGAACTTGCAAAGAAAAAGCCAAAACACTGTTAGGGGTTTCAAAAGGACACAACCAACAAGGCAAAGAAACATGGTGGTGGAATGATGAAGCTAAATCAGTTATAAGTAAAAAGAAAATGGCTTTCAAGGCTTGGTCGAAGTGCCCCTCTAATGATACAGAGCAAAAGTCACGCCTCGAAGTGGAATATAGAAACTGCAAGAAAGAAGCGAAGAAGAAGTGCGCCCAAATTCAAGCAAAGAATACAGAAAACCTGTATCGGGAGCTGGATGAAATTTCTACCCCGACAGCTGGTGCTATTCAAGAGCTACGGCAAAACACGAATAAGGGCGCAACTATCTTCAAAATAGCCGCTCAAAGAAGAAGAAATGCCCAGGAGATTTGTTCGCCAAAGTTCATTAACAATGCTCAAGGCTAACTACTTGTGGAAGACAACGAAATTCTTCACAGGTGGCGACAGTATTGTGACGGACTTCTAAACGAACAATTTCCAAGGCTATACTTTCCAATAGCTTCACCTAACTTAAGCGAAGTATCCGACGTCACAGTCGAAGAAGTTAGTGAGGCGGTAAAATACTCCAAAAAGGGAAAAGCTGTTGGCCCAGACGAAATACCCTCAGAGTTTTGGAAAAAGATGGGAGATATCGGGTTTAGATGGCTCATGATTCTTGTCTCCAAACTTATACGAGGTGATCGCATGCCTAATCAATGGAGGGAAAGTTACCTTCTTCCAATTTATAAAGGAAAGGGTGATACTCGAAGCTGTGATAATTACCGTTCGATTAAGCTGATGTCACACACCATGAAGATCGTTGAGCGAGTCTTGGACAGCCGACTGCAAAAAATAATTAGGCTATTTGATGACCAGTGCGGGTTTGTCGGTGGTAAGTCAACCACGGATGCAATCCAGAGTATAAGAATAATTATGGAAAAGCATCGGGATTCTTTGGAGGATTTGCATGTCGTATTGGTTGATTTTGAAAAAGCATTCGATCGGCAACCACGAGATCTAATATGGGTGGCCCTCAGGCAACGAGGAGTTCCAGAAACCTATGTGCGGATAATTATGGACATGTATGATGGAGCAGTTACTAAAGTAAGATGCGCAGCTGGAGTCACCGAAGAATTCGAAATCACAGTAGGTGTACACCAGGGAAGTGTCTTGAGTCCCCTGCTCTTTATTACAGTTCTTGATTACCTGCTTGAAGGCAAAGTGACGGATCCAAAAGTACATCAGTTATTCTTTGCTGACGATGGAGCCATCATAAGTGAAGACCCGATATCCCTACAACGAGCACTTGACGTATGGGTGGATGTTCTAGAAGGAAGTGGGTACCGCATAAGCGCGAAAAAGACAGAATACCTATGCTGCCCATTTTCTGATCCACACAGGCCTATTCCAGACATTTATTTGAATGGAGTAGTGCTTCCCAAGTGTGAAAAGTTTAAATATCTGGGGTCTATGATAAATAACGAAGCTACTTGTGATGACGATATCAATCATCGCGTAAGCGTAGGGTGGATGAAGTGGCGGGAAAATTCTGCTATCTTCTGTGACCGAAAAATGCCCCCTAAGCTGAAAGGAAAGCTCTACACTTCAGTTGTGCGTCCAGCACTTACATACGGTTCACAATGTTGGACAATGTACAAAAAGTATGAGAGTAAGCTAACGGCAGCTGAGATGAAGATGCTTCGTATGACAGCAGGAGTTACAAAGCTTGATCCTATTAGAAGTACGAAGATCCGAGGAAGCCTTCATGTTAAGAATACCATTTCCCAAAAAATTGAACACGACCGACTCAGTTGGTATTGCCATGTTCAAAGGAGAGATCCTGAGAACCCCGTCAAAAAGGCAATATCATACAACGTTCCAATTCGGAATAAAAAGAAAGGTAGGCCTAAACACTCCTGGTACAAACAAATGCAAAAACACCAGCATTCAGTTGGCCTCAGAAATGGAACAATACAAAACCGGGAGGCTTGCCGCCGATTTCTGAGGTCAACCCGGCGAACCCCACAGGCGGATCACTAGTGTGAAGCAGATACGTGGGAGAGTTATGATCCCCTCGACATCGAGATCATAACAGCGCCGAAGAAAAGGAAGAAGAAGAAGATCGTTATTCGGTTTTGCCTTAACTGGGCTTAACTAAATTAAATCTTGTGATTATCTTATACGATTTCAAAAAAGGCGTAAGGTAAGTACAGTCATTTTCGGTTTTACCCAAAAAAACTTGTGGGGGAAAAAAATTAAAAATGCTAGGTATTTCTCAATTTTAAAGAAAATCGCCTGAGCCGTTGAGGTTTCAGTCTAACAGACAAACAGCCAGGCAGAATTCCAAGATCTACTTCTTTTCGTTGTCCCTATCATTGTTATGCCAAGTACAATCAAAATCTCGACTTCGACATTTTAACGAATGCATAACTTGCCATATAGTACATACATATATATGTCACAAGTAAAATGCGAAATGTATTGTGCATTTGAATTTTCAAATGTTTATTTTTAAAACCTCAAAAAACCTTGAAACTTTGTAATCAACAAATTTTTAAAAATATCTATGTACAAGACGTAGTAAACAAAATTTTGATTTAGCCAAACATAAATGTGCCCACTTTACAAATGTTAAGAAATGGTTTGCGAAAATCAAATATTTAGCGGAAGTGGCACCTCTTGATACGAGTAGGCCGATTCAATTTTTTGTTTGTTTTGAAAGTAAGGCATTATTTACTCACAGCATCTATTACAGAACCATTTTCTTGATTTTTGACTTTGTCATTATCGGAATAACGGATTTAGTTAATGTCTCCTTTATTATAAGTTTTATAATTTATTAACATGTAGGCAATTTAAATTACAGGGTAAAGATTTCAGAACCGAACTACAGAGACTATTGGCACTGGATTTAAATAAAATTTAGCAAACTATTATAAAAAAAATAAATTTTTACTTGCGATATACATAGGTATACTATAGGGCAAGTTCTGCATTTAGAAAAAAAATCGAACTCGAGATTTTGATCAAAGTTGACATTACGATGATAGCGAAGACGAAAAAAGTGGGTCCGACAATTCCGTCTGTCTGTCTGTCTGTATGTCTGTACCTCGAACTACAGCCTAAACTCGGAGGTATTTTCTTCAAACTCGGTAGTTAAGAGTCTTCGGTGATTCCCTAGAGGAAAAATTGAATTTTTTTTTTAGCTCCAAGACTAAGGGTACCCCCCATACACCCGTAATGCAAAATCTTATTTATCTCAAAAACGGCTCTAACGATTTTGATAAAAAAAAATTAAGTGTGATATTATGGACATGGACTACATTTTGGTTAAAAAAAATTTTGGGGCAAAATGTTATTAGGGGTACGTGCCATAGACCCGTTTTTTTGATTTTCGACTTTCTCATTAACGGCTCTAAGGATTTTAACCCAAAATTTTCAGCAGGAGTCCCCTTAAGTTTAAAATAATATTGTATAAAAAAATATTCGAAAAAATATTTGTTGGTTTTTTTTGAAAAAAAAAAAAATTTAAATCAATATCTTCGAAACCTATGAACGATAATATTTTGAAATTATTTCCTAAAATCAATATTATTTAATACTTAAAATTCGCATCCCACATTTTTTTCTTGAAAAATTTTAGAGAAATTTCTTATATAAAAAATGTATTTAGGTAATAATAAAACGATTTTTTAAAGTTTATTTGCATAAATTCATACTTTTCTGGAAACCAGACGGCAATTTTATGCATTTGAACATTATTATCTCATTAAATCCATGTTTTATATTTATAAAATGTATCTTAAATTCCAAAGTACTTTTACATAAGAGCAAGTTCGTGCGATCCAGTCGTGCATTTTATTTTTTTTCAATTCAATTCTTTATTGAGGCTTTTTGAAAAACATAATAATTTTTTAACAATATTTGCTTATCTTAAATATAGTATGTAGCCGACTTTTAAATTTATGCCTGGCAAAACATTTTAAAAAGTAATTTTATTTGATGACTTATCTACACATTAGCGGATGCTTATTTGATTTTCTATAGCAAAAGTTAACTTGTATGCTTGCTCCCGGCATACTTTTTACTTGCGACTTATAGGTACTATAAGGCAAGTTATGCATTCGTAAAAAAAATCGAACTCGAGATTTTGATCAAAGTTGACATTACGATGATAGCGAAGACTAAAAAAGTGGGTCTCGCAATTCTGTCTGTCTGTCTGTCTGTCGGTTCGACTAGAGCCTAATCGGCTCGGCCGATTTTCTTCAAACTTGGTAGATATTACTTTTAATTTTTTCCCCCCACACGTTTTTTTCTTTTCTTTTTAAGACCAAAAATAACGGTACCTGCCATACGAATTTTTTACGAAATTTTGTAAATATTTTTTTTTCTCAAAAACTGCACGACAGATTTGAAAAAAAAGATACAAAAAAAATTTATTTAGTTAAAGCTAGGTACTGAATGAAAAATTTGTTCCAAAAAATGGATATTGAGGGTACCCCCCAAAGAACTATTTTTTTAGTTTTTGATTTTCTCAAAAACCGTACACAGGGTTCGGACTTAGGTTTTAAATTTTCGAAGTAAATACGGAAAAAAACTGAAGTAGATTCAAAATTTTCGAAGTAGTTTAAGGAAATTAAAAAAAAAACAATTTTTTTGAAACAAAATCCTTAACAAAAGTTTATTTAGTATTATTTGATTATTTTTCATTAAAAAATAAATAGAAATTAAATATACACAACAATAAATAAAGACTTCTTAAGAAAAACAAATCGTCGTCGTTCTATGAAAACTCCCTAAGTCCATTTTTGGTTTTTTGAGATATTTGCATTTGAACTTGGAAATTAATGTAAAAAAATCCAAAAATTATCAGAATAGCATGATCTCAGGCTTCAAGTGTAGAATTTGCTTGGCGTAGGCATTATGCAATAAAATTTTTTGCAAATGGTTTATCCGAAATGAATTAAATAAGAATTGCATCACATTTTTTTTTTAAATGGACTTAGGGAGTTTTCATAGAACGACGACGAAATTATATAAACATAAAATATAACAGTAAATTCAGATTTCTGACCTGTAAAAAAAAATTTTAACTAAATTTTTCATCAACGAACTTGTTTGTATGAATTTTATTAATTCAAAAGGTGTCTCTTAACTATCTTTACGTTTTTCTTTAAGTGATCTCGAAAACATTAAATTTTTCACGGTATTTACGTTTACACGTTTCCTAAACTTGTTTTTTATGCAATAGAGAGTGACCAGCGCTGTCTTTAAATATGTTGGTTAAGAATTTTTTCAAAGAGAAGTAGATCCTAAAAAAGAGAAGTAGGGAAGTAGATTGAATTTTTTTCTCAAAATCGAAGTAGATCTACTTCGATCGAAGTAAAGTCCGAACCCTGACCGTACAACAGATTTTTATCATTTTTTTTTGTGCTAAATCTCCCCAAAAATTTAAATAGAATTATGTATTCAAATTTTCAAAAAAAAATGTTTTGGATTTTTAAAAACTTGATAAATTAAAGTTTATCAACATAGTCTACAAGATTTATGAAAAAAAGTTTTATTTTACCTAGAAATAAAGGTACCCACCATACAAATGTCAAAAAATGATTTTCAAAAATCGTATTTTTCTCGAAAACGGAGCCTAGAATTTTGATAAAAAGTTGTTTGTTTCAATTAATTTTAACGATCTTTAATTTAATAAAAAAAATTTGAAATTAAGATATTACAGCTTGTACCTACCATAGGACCATTTTTTTAAATTTTGAATTACTCATTATCGACATGACGGATTTTAATGAATTTTTTTGTAAAGATGCTTCTAAAAAGTCTAAAATCCATTGCATTTCAAAACTTAAAAAAAAAAAAGATTATTTGAATTTTTGAAAAAAAAAAATCATTTTTTTTTTGCAAAATTCGATATTTCAAAAACGGTGCAATATTTTTTCTTGGAAATTTAATTTTCATTCGTACAGTAATAAAAACTCAAAGTTAGCATACCAAAATTTTGTATATAAAAGCTTTTTTTTAAGAAACCACTACAAGAACTTATAATTTTTGTTCTTGCATAAATTTTTGTCTCTAAAAGGATTTAAAAAATTAATTTTATCCTTATGAACAGTTTTCTCTAATAACATTCTTTTTTAAAATTCCTAGTCTATAACATAAGAGCAAGTTCGTGCGACCCAGTCGTGCATTTTATTTATTGTATGCCATAGGGGCAAAGTACCTGAAATAAAAAAAGGGCGCCAGCATTTTTTTTTTTTTGAAGAATTAGGAAATTGCAAACCTGAGGAGCGAACCTGACGGTGAAAGCAATTTTTATAACGAAAAAGAATTAATTTTTATGCTCCCACAAGGGAAGTTAAAAGGATTTATTGTTTGGGAAACCTTTATGAATTATAGTGTAAAAACACAAAATCTTTTCAGTAAAATTATTGAACAACGTTATATAAGATTTTAACAAAATGGACCGCTACTGTAATTTCAGGAAAAAAATTTACGAAACAAAAGTCAACCGTTTTATATAATAAATTTAAGCCAAACAAATTTCCGGGGAGAGTACGATAACTTGGCCGCCAAGATTTGATAACGGGTTTTTGTAGGGGCGTCAAAAACAAGCACTTTTTACTATGGGAGGGGGGGGTCTATCTCCCCCCGTTTAGGAGGTAGGGGCACTTTTAGAAAAAATGGTTTAAATTGAAACAAAAAATATTAAAAAACAACGGCAACACCTACAATAAAGTGCTATACTGCGTTTGAAAGCCAGAAGATTGTTCTATAATCCTGCATTTAAATTTTATTACTCATATCAATCGCATTTAAAGTCCAAATTTTGATAAAATAACGTGAAAAAAAAAGTTTAGACCGATTTTTTTCAAAATTGTGAAATGAAATTGTAAATTAGCTTACATGTGTTTCATGTATCTATCAGTTCTTAATCGAACACAAAAAACCGCATGGTTCTATGTCTTCTGGTTTTTGAGAAAACCTCCGTTTAAGAGGTAGGGGAACTTTTAGAAAAAAATGGTTTAAATTGAAAAAAAAAATATTAAAAAACTACGGCAATACTTACAATAAAGTGCTATACTGCGTTTGAAAGCCAGAAGATTGTTCTATAATTCTGCATTTAAATTAAATTACTCATGTCAATGGTTTTTGAGAAATTCGCATTTAAAGTCCAAATTTTGATAAAATAACGTGAAAAAAAAAGTTTAGACCGATTGTTTTCAAAATTTTGAAATGAAATTGCAAATTAACTTATATGTGATCTATGTATCTATCAGTTCTTAATCGAACACAAAAAACCGCATGGTTCTATGTCTTCTAGTTTTTGAGAAAATCGAAAATTACCAAAACTACTTTTTTTGATTTTTGGTGGTGACGGTGATTCCATTTTAAGGATTAATGTTAATAAACATAATAAATCTTTGTTAGTTCAGTACCGCAATTCATTTAGCGTTACCCAGAATGCACCATGAGGAGGTAGAATTGCATCTGGGTCAGTTATTTTGTCAGTTAGTCAGGAGTTAGTCAGTCATAGTTAGTTAAAAATGGTCAAAATGTATTAAAAAGGTGTGTAAGTCTCGTCAATAAAGCCATCGTCTGTACTATAACTGTCGAGTTCGTTGAGTTACTCTTTTATGGTGGGAAGCCGAGGATGTTTTGGCGGTAAACACTTTCTAAATTTTCGCTCTGAAGGGTGGGAGGATCGATGTCTTTTAACTGTAAACCCTCACATATATCACCATCGGTATAACAAGGGTAAACTTTTTTTACATCTGATAAAAACTCTATTATTTGCGAACCCCAGTCGTCCTTATATTTCCTTTCTAGGCAGTATTTTCGATAGAAAAATAGTGCCATGTATTGGTGAACATGGTCAGAAGTTTGTTTTGGTTTTCAAGATCGTTTATTGTATTTTATATGTATTTAGTGGACATTGGATAAATAGAATAAATTTGAATTTTTTTAAATACAGATTCTGTGAATGCAAAAGAAACTTTGCATGCACCCAACCCCGCACCTACCCCAAATCCTATAGTGTGCCCAAGCAGGGGGGTTGCAGGGGGGCAGCATGGCCCCCCATAGATACTTTACTGTTTATATATTGTAATGTTGGAAGCTAGCACTGATTTATTTATGTAAGGAAGCAAAAAATATCAAACATTTTGTAGAAAAGTAGTTTTAGTCATTTTCGATTTTCTCAAAAACTAGAAGACATAGAACCATGCGGTTTTTTGTGTTCGATTAAGAACTGATAGATACATGAAACACATGTAAGCTAATTTACAATTTCATTTCACAATTTTGAAAAAAATCGGTCTAAACTTTTTTTTTCACGTTATTTTATCAAAATTTGGACTTTAAATGCGAATTTCTCAAAAAGCATTGACATGAGTAATTTAATTAAAATGCAGGATTATAGAACAATCTTCTGGCTTTCAAACGTAGTATAGCACTTTATTGTAAGTGTTGCCGTTGTTTTTTAATATTTTTTTTTTTCAATTTAAACCATTTTTTTCTTAAAGTGCCCCTACCTCTTAAACGGAGGTTTTCTCAAAAACCAGAAGACATAGAACCATGCGGTTTTTTGTGTTCGATTAAGAACTGACAGATACATGAAACACATATAAGCTAATTTACAATTTCATTTCACAATTCTGAAAACAACCGGTCTAAACATTTTTTTTCACGTTTTTTTTATCAAAATTTGGACTTTAAATGCGAATTTCTCAAAAACTATTGATATTAGTAATTTAATTTAAATGCAGGATTATAGAACAATCTTCTGGCTTTCAAACGCAGTATAGCACTTTATTGTAGGTATTGCCGTTGTTTTTTAATATTTTTTTTTTTCAGTTTAAACCATTTTTTCTAAAAGTGCCCCTACCTCCTAAACGGGGGGAGATAGACCCCCCCCTCCCATAGTAAAAAGTGCTTATTTTTGACCCCTCTACAAAAATCCATCATCAAATCTTGGCGGCCAAGTTATCGTACTCGTGCCAAATTTCCGATTAACGCAAAAAAACCAATTATGAATCAAAATAAAATATAACCACTCTACTTATCTTTTCCTGCCAAAATTTCCTTCCTCCAGACCTTTATTATGATTTTCTTTTCTTGCTTCGTGTCTTTTCTCGTTACTTTTCCTCTCCAATTTCTCTAATCTTTTTTAAGAACAAAATTTTGAATTTTCAACAATATCTTTCCCTTTGCTATCACTTTCTCAAAAATCATTTATTCTTTCTAGTATGCTCTCCAGTTAAGAAGTGTCCGTCCAGATTTTTCCATGCCAGCGGTCCTGTTTACACGCACACTAAGCCTTGCTATGCGCTGACTTCATCGACCGCTGGTTTTACTGCCATGCCAGGAGCGGCAAACTCAATGAACGCATTCAGTCATTTTCCCACTATTTTTTTTTTTTTTTGAGAGAAAGCAAAGCAAAAAAACAAGAGAAAACTTACGGAAGCGAACTATATAATGACCCGTAACTTAAAATATTTCGCAGGGAAAAATTGGCAGCTATTTTCTTACACGCGAGTTACAAAAAAACTACTTCGGTGGACTTTTGTTTAAGTTATTATTATTAATTTTATGAAGATAGTTGAAAACCAGTTGGGCACTCAGCCATTCTCTTTCAAGTCACTTCGCGCTCTCGGGGACTAGTTATCGCCCGCGCTCTTTTGGATCAAACCACACCGCCCGTCTGTGGTGTTTTCATGTGGAGCAATCAACCACTTTACGGATAGAAGTTAAAATTTTTGTTTTCTCAAGATACTGAGAGAGTGAACCGATTGCTGATGGACCAATGCTTCCCTTCTCTCTCTCAGTATATTGAAACAAACACCTGTAGGGGTGGAAAGAATAAATGGAAGAGGTGGGAACAATGACTTTGGAAGCTTGAAAGAGCGATTTTCGTTGCGGTAAATTTTACCGTGATAAGGTATCTATATCTATCAATTTTAAGGAAAATCGCCTGAGCCTTTAGTCTAACAGACAGACAGACATGCAGAATTCCGAGATCTACTTCTTTTCATCGTCCCTATCATTGTTATGCCAAGTATAATCAAAATCTCGAGTTCGACATTTTAACGAATGATCTTGGCGGCCAATTGACATCGCCACCACGCGAGATAACACGGCCATTGAATTTGTCGCGCAAAAGAGTCATTCTTTCGTTAGCTGTGTGGCAAGTGGCACCGTCCTGTTGAAACCACATATCGTCCACATCCATATCTTTCAATTCGGGCCGTAAAAAGTTCGTTATCATTTCACGATAGCGAACACCATTCACATTAACTGCCTGACCGGTCTCATTTTGGAAAAAATACGGCCCGATGATGCCGCCAGCCCATAAACCGCACCAAACAGTCACCTTTTGTGGGTGCATTTGTTTTTCGACAATCACTCTCACTGGATTATGATGCCCCCTATTCTTTCTCATTGGAAATACCATTTTGGAATCTTGCCTGGAAGATAGAAAAGGGCGATTCCATTATAGCGGGTGCAACATTTAGACTCATTTGAAGTACATTTAATAATAAAATAAGCAAAATATTTAATGACATTATTACTTGAAGGGATACATTTTCACCTATTTATATTTAATCCATTTAGAATTCTAAAATGTAATAAATAATTTGGTAGAAGAATGGTTTCAAAGTGCGATCGCGGGTGCAACAGAATCGGCCCGACTTTTCTAGATCATAGCACAAAAAACACAAATTCTGTTAATTGTGAAACATTTATCATGCTATTCTTACATATATTGAACGACGTTGATTCAATTAACTAAATAAATAAAAATAAAGATAGAAAACAAAAGTAAGCAACGAAATATTAACTTTTAAATCAATCGCGGGTGCAACATCAAATTATCGCGGGTGCAACGCGTCTAACTTAAATTAGTAAACTGATTTAAAAAACTGGAAAAAATATAAAATAAGGCACATATGTAACAAGTCAGTACCCTTCTCTATTAATTATAATTTTGTTTTTTCAAATACTTCAATATTTTTTCGAAAATACATATATGTATGTCAGAAGTACTCCATCTTCATCGATATCGGTTGAGGATAACCCCACATAACGATATTGTGATATTGAAGCCTACCTGGTGCAAGAAGGTACAAACCTGCGGAAATAACTTTTGGAAATACTGCTGCTGTAAAAACAGAACGGTATTTTAGGGCATGGATCTACTGGATTTATAGGGGGCTGAAAAGGCCCTGTTGGAGATTTAGAATTTAATGCTTCATCTTCTGACTCAATAAAAACATCGAAAACTTAACTTCACGAATGCTCATGGTCATTGTATTCTTCTCCATTCTTAACTTCCGACTTAATCGATTTCACATCTTTTATACCCGGCACTTGTCTGCTAATATTATCCCTTTTATAGAAATCATCTGTCATCCTTCAGTTTTTTAGACATTGCTTTGGTGGAACAAGTTTTTTTTTTTTTAATACATTTTTTAACACTTCAACTACGTTAGTGGGACTCCTTGGGCGATTACGTTTCACTTGTGCGACTTTTTTAGTCTACAGGGACTGATGTAATGAGCGCCTGCCTTTTTTTGTGTTGACTGCATTTTTTCGTTTTGTCTGATTCTGGTCAGAATTTTAAAATTTGCATCTGCCTTCATTTTCCCTTTCAATACATCTCTCCACATTATATTTCTACGTCCTTTTTCTGCATGAAGCTCAGCATATTTGTTAATTTTTTGTCAATTTTCTGTAAAGCAGTCTCTTTTTCTTGTTTCACTTCCCTATAACCATATATTTTTATATAAAAAAGAACAAAATATTATATTACATAGTTAAAAAAAAACGTGAACAGCAGAAATTATTATTCAAAGCATATTTTATCAATAAAATACAATAAATCACGTTATAATGTTAGTAGTCAATAAGTTGCACCCGCGATCTTAATATTGGGATCGCGGGTGCAACCAATTTAAATCAACGTTTTTTTTCGTTCAACGTACAATATATTCCTAATAACGACTGATTTAATTTTAGTTTTGTTTTCTTCTTACTTTTAGAAAGTTTCAAAACGCTAGCACTTTATTTCTGCCAAAAAAGTAAACTTTTATATCTTTTATATCGCGGGTGCAACAACTTACAATGGCTTTTTGCAATCAATAATGCTAAAAATATAATAACAAATTCGTACATGTTTTTATACAAACGATTAAATCGCATGTTGCTTTATACGTCTATTGAGTAAAGCATAACTCAAAACTGTCGGAAATAGCTATTTTGAACTTATGTTACCACTTATAATAATTGCAGTTCGTATCGACTTCGTATGATAATGTTGCCAAGCGCAAACAAAAATGTTCTCTATAACTTAGGTCTCAGTTTTTGTTTTAATTATTAAATATAGTATTTCTACTTTGAATATTTATCAAAAAAAGTAAAAAATATTGTAATTCAAAAATTGGTGTCAAAAATTGTCTACAGCGGAATCACCCAAAACAGCATTTGTCCAGCTTGTTCCTATAAAAGCGACCCTTCTTCCCCCACCCCCTATCGACTAATTGCACCATCATATCTCACTTATTTCCAAGGTCATGATATCGCTGATCACTCATCAGCTCAAGAAAAGCTTTTGCAGCACTGGTGATCTGATGGAATGTCTCCTTACATTCTTTTCGAGAAAGTGAGATTATTGCATTTTATATTTCTAAGGCATTTAAGCGAGTTTGTGATCAAGCTTTCTTATCGAAAATACGTGCGTTTAGTATCAACGGAAGCTTTTAGATCGTTCAATACATGTTTTATTGGATGGTTTGAAGTCTCATCATCACAAAATAAATACTGGTATTCCCCAGGGTTCCGTTCTCTCTCCGACTCTATTCCTCATTTTTATAAATTACCTTTTGTAAACTTCTAATCCACTTCATTTTTTTCCCGACGACTCTACCCTCAGCTTTTCATACTCGTTCTCAAATTCACATTCATCTTCTTCGGAAATGGAATTGAAACGGTAACGTATGCTGTTTTCAGAATTGTTTGATGAGGTTTAATAAATCGTATGGAGTTTAATGCTTCGAAACTCTTTGAAGATAAATGAATCATTATGCCATTTTCCTTAAATGGCATTTGAATCAAAGAAGCCAAGCTCTTAGTACCTACTCGGTATTTATGTGAGCGACAATCTTCCTTGGAATGACGCTGCTAAATCATTAGGATTTCTCTATACCGGTGTAAGATCTGACTACAATTGATATACATACGTCCTAAACTCCAGTATAAATCTCATCTTTGGGCAGGCGCAGCACAAACTTATTTTTATTTACTGTATAGAATCCAGAACAGAGCGAAACAGAACGATCATGGAATCATTCCCATCTCTTAAACACCGTCGGAATGTTACATGCCTTCCCTTGTTTTATCGCTTTTTTTCACAAGAAAAGGTCTCACGAAGAATCCAGTTGTATTCGCCTCCTCAATCAGTTAACCACCTATTGGAGGAGTTCGCAAAGCCTGTAGCTACAAATTTTAAAGAAACTCGATTCAATTAATTAAGTCTGAGCCGAACAGCAGACAGACAGAATTGCCAGACAGTCTTTTTTTGTCTTCCCAACCATCGAGTTTGATCAATGTATGACTTGACACCTTTAACTACGAGTAGACGAGTATATCCCAAACTAAAAATGATTTCCGACTTATTTTTTATTTATTATATTATCCCAGCACAAAAATTAGTTTTGCCATTAATGTTTAAAAGTTTTGCATACTTTCTACTTAACCGTCATTTCAGGAATCCTTAAATATAAGTATGGTATACCTTAATTTTGTCCACGTTCACACAGGGACAAATACACGTACATATAATATCCATTGAGGATAAGAATAGGCGTCATTATTTCACGTTTTGCCGAGAATTAAGGAACAAAAACCTGCCAAACATGCAAACGAGCTTAAAACTAATGCATCCATTGTGCCTTTGAAAAACACGAACATTGTTAGTCCCTTGATTCATTGCTTTGATGTGTTGTTAGCTAAATTCTCAAAGCTTCAATCTACCTGCCAACTAAAACCATTCAAAAACATTGCATACGTTTTATCGTTTCATTTCAAATCCCTTTTCACATTTCATCACTATTGTGCCAGCTCTTCGTCCTCGTCGTTGATGTATTTATATAACAAATTTCCTAGTTTTCTAGTTAAAACATCAAACAAATAAATGAGTTTTCCACCAAAAATACCGCAACGCCAAATTAAACTATCCCCAGGATAACGATCTCGAATACACAAAACGAAAGCCCACCGTCCCCCACCCTACTTTTTCTGACCTTTAAGCATAATATCCTGTCGATTTCCCACACATGCTCATCCTCACCATATGTTTTGTTCGTTTAAGTTCGAGGGGGGGTGAATTATTTTAGAAATTCGCACAGAACTGGCACATTGTCTGCCATATAGCCACAAACACAAATTCACTATATCCAGTGTGTAGGGGTTTGTTTGGGAAAATTTTGAAGTTTGGTGACCACAGAGCACAGCACAATGGCAATAACCGATGTTTTAATTCCCGTTCAGAGGATAAACATGCCGAAAAACGGTCCGGTCCGGTCTTTTGGCTATTCAGTCGAAAATTTAGGATGTGCGCATTTACATCTGATGGCCTGTGTGAAAAGCCACACTATACACTCTTTAGCCGTAATAGCCCTCCACCCCCCCACAGAAACAATGAGGTCGACAAAGGTTACATGTTTTTCTGAAAAAACAACCCCAAACCTCCGAAGCTCGATTGAAACGCGTGCGATCAGCCAATTCGCGACGAGAGTTTAAAATTAAATTCAATGAACATGAACACAACAAGCTTAGGGCTGTTCCCTGTTCTGTGTGATGTCGATGGCCATGGCGACACCGGAGTCGACGACGCGACGAGGATGCTTGGTGTCAGCCGGGGCTAAATAAATTTTCTTTAGGAGCACTTGTTTCCGTGTTGACATATTCCTAAAAACAATCAACATACACGGATGGGAAATTGGAACTCATCAGTGGCATTAACCGCAGGACCTGCTCGCTGGGCTATTGGGCGCGATTAAATTGACATTGTCCGAATTTCGCGCGCTCCAGGTCTCCGGGCAAGAAAGATTGATGGATTCCGGTGTTGGGTGTTCCACGGTGCGGTTAATTCACAATTAGCCTATGGTATACGGGGGGAAAGAGTGTGGGTGTGGGTCTGAAGCTTGTACTCATTGTTGAGAAATTTGAGTCAAACATTGTCGCACATGGTTAACAGCAGATAAACCATAATGGGCTTTGGGGAGACATCGATGGCGGCTTATATGACCAAAGAGCGGTTTATTGGTGCACACATCGTGATCAATGAACAATGACGTGGCCTTATGAATGGGTATTTAGCCCTAATCGCAGCATCTAGATGGGCGAACAAACACTACAATTTATCACTCCTTAATCGAACTATCAATTTATAGTGCCGCTATTCAATTTGTCACTCAGGTTACCTGCCGGGCCAAGTAGCTCCTTATAGTGAATGCAAATTTTAAGTGGTTTCGTGGAATAATCAATATCACAGAATTCCGAGCCTGGTTTAAGGCTGAATAATGACCTCTGGTAATTAATCCAATGAATGTTGGAATGATGAAGGCGAAAAAGTTACAAGTTACCTTTTTGTGGGTGAGGTCTTTGTGGTTCCTACAGTGAAACTTAATTACAAAATTTCAACTTTCAAGTGCTTTTGGTTAAGAATGAACCATATGTATAGTAGGCGTAACAATGGGTGGGTTTGATTAGAATAACTTTTTAAACCTTCCTGTTTTTAATAAAAATAAATTGAAAACATTTCTGAGAAAATGCTTCAATAGCTTGTCAAACATATTTGAGAATGTGAAAGCTCCTAATTGTGCACGAAATAGATAGTATATTGATAGTAGTAGGTACTTAGTCGAATATTTTCTGTCTATCAAGTCGAATGCTGTTGGCCTCGACGGAATAAACCCAGTCTTCCTCAAGGCTTTATTAGCTGTTATTTTGCCTTATGTAACACATGCATTTAACACCATATTAATGACTGGTATTTTTTCTAACTTATGGAAACTGGCAAAAATTATACCAATTCCCAAAACGTGTAGAGGTAATGACTTTCGACCAATTTCTGTTCTCCCTTTTTCGTCCAAAGTTTTTGAGAGAGTTTTACAAAAACAAACAGCAGATCATCTTAGATAAAATAATATTTTATCGCCTATGCAGTCAGGTTTTCGTCGAAAACATACCTGTACCAATGCTATTATCAACATTGTCGATGATTTGAGACTGGGCATGGATGAAGACTATGTGACTTTCCTGGTTCTTTTAGATTTTTCTAAAGCCTTCAGCATTATTGATCATTCTATCCTTTGTAATTGTGAAAAATACCGACTGTAAGAGGGGTGCCCCAAGGATCAATACTTGGACCCCTACTTTTCTCCGTCTATATAAATAAATTCCCCTCACTTGGCGATGTTCAATTGTTTAGAAGCTGCCCGCTTGGACTCATCGAAGACTGTACAAACACTATCAATAAGAATTTGGAAAGGATTTCACTATGGTCTAATAGGAATGGTCTGTTCATAAATCCAATTAAATCGAAGTGTATAGTTATTAGTAGAAATTTTTTTGGACCTTTCCTATTTCCCAACAATTTTCCTCAATAATTCCCTAATTGAATATGTAGAAACAGCTAGGAATTTAAGAATATTATTCAATAGAACTTTAACTTGGAATAGGCATATCAACGCAGCGGTAGGAAAAGTTTATGGTGTCCTTCGAATGTTATGGACATAGCAGAATTTCACTCCCTTAAAGATCCGTTTAATGGTCACGAAAACTCTGATTCTACCAATTTTATCATTTGGGTGTGAAATTTACTGTGACTGTGATTCTGTCAGTAGAAGGAAGCTGAATGTGGCTTATACTAACATAGCGCGGTACATATATGGACTAAGAAGATATGACAGCGCCTCTAAATTTTCAAGGCAAATCTCAAACATTTCATTAGATAGTCTATTACTCTTATATTACTGTGCAATGTAATTCAAACACATCAACCTTGGTTTCTGTTCGATAGATTAAGATTTGGTTCCTCAGATAGATCCCAAACAATAATTCATCCGCGGTATAAGTATTTAACCTCAAGGAGGCAGTTTTTCATTAATTCGACTCGCCTCCTGTGGAATACCCTGCCACGGCATGGTGCATCTATGTATGTTTCGAAGAGAGTTACTTGTCTACTTTCAGTCTAGTCCTTCTTCTTTTTCTTATTTTACAAACCTCAAGGCTGTAAACTAGATACTTTATATGCATAGTTTATATGCAAATTAAATAAATAAATGAAATGAAAAAAAAAATGAAAATGAAAAAAAAGTAACTACAGCCTAAGTGACTTGTACCTGCTATACGAATTTTTTTCGAAATCTTATAAATATTTCTTTTTTCTCAAAACTGTTCGAAGGATTTATTTCAAAAACATTAAAAAAAATTTCATTTCGTTAAAGTAAGGTAATGTTTTGAAAATTTGGTTTCCAAAAGTGGTTATTAATGGTACGCCCTTGGAACCATTGTTTTCTTTATGTTATCAAAAACGGTACAACCGATTTTATTGTGTATTCAAATTTTCAAATTTTCAAAATTTCAAATTCTTTTTTTAAAAACTCAATATTTCGAAAAACCCATGCTAGATTTTTTACTTGCGATATTATGTATGTAGATAGGGAAAGATGGCCTAAAATGGCCCACCAATGTACATAAAATGGCCCCCTTTCTAGAAATTGTAGAATTGAACAGAATTAGAAGGTTTTGGTAACACAATTCTGTAGTTTATCTGGTATCACTGACATAAACGAAATATTAGCAGCTTCAAGCTATTGTTTGAAATTTTACAGGTCAAACTGTCTCTAACCATCTACAAAAGTAGAACCAATAAAATGTTGTAAAAAGTTTGTTGACAACAAAAAAACTATAAAAAACATTCAATTTTGCAGAAAACAGTAAATGCATGTAAATATTAAGTATTTCTTATTAATTTACTGGAATTAGTTGGCCTATAACTATTTCAGTGTGTTCGGAATTAAAACTTAAATAAAAGAACCCTAAATGGGCAAAATGGCCTACTAAGCACTCGCCTAAAATGGCATAGTGTGCCATTTTATACATACCAGTATGCCATTTTACCCTGACAATTTTAATCGTTGGGATTTGAAGAGTTTTTGAAAATTAGATACCTTAAGTACTTTTTGAAACTTTTTAAACTGGTAAAGCAAAAAAATGTAAGCGTTATTGATTTAGCTTTGAGAAGAATATAACATTTAAGTTTAAATGCCACATTTTTGCGGGATATGACACATTTTCCTTAGGGGTGCCATTTTAGGCCACCTTCCCCTACTATAGGGCAAGTTCTGCATTTGGAAAAAAAATCTAACTCGAGATTTTGATCAAAGTTGACATAACGATGATAGGGAAGACGAAAAAACTGGGTCCGGCAATTCCGTCTGTCTGTCTGTCTGTATGTCTGTATATCTGTACCTCTCACTAAAGCCTTAACCACTGAATCTATTTCTTTCAATTTCGGTAGTTAAGGATCTTCGGTGATTCCCTAGTGAGAAATTGAAATTTTGTTTTATCTCCAAAACTAAGGGTACCTCCCATACACCCGTAATGCAAAATCTTATTTATCTCGAAAACAGCTCTAACGATTTTGATAAAAAAAAAAATTGTGTGTTTTGGGTCCAAATGTTATTAACGGTACCTGTCATAACCGTTTTTTTGATTTTCTACTTTCTCATTAACGGCTCTAACGATTTTAACCAAAAATTTTCACCAGGAATCCCCTTAAGTTTAAAATAATATTGTATATAAAAATATTCGAAAAAATATTTGTTGCGTTTTTAAAAAAAAAAAAAAATTTTTTTTGAAAGATCAATATCTTCAAGACCTATGAACGATTTTTTTTTGAAAATATTTCCTAAAATCAATATTATTAAATACTTAAAATTCGCATCCCACATTTTTTTCTTGAAAAATTTTAAAGAAATTTCTTATATAAATAATTTATTTAATAAAAAAAACATTTTTTAAAGTTTGTTTGCATGAATTCATACAAACATTATTATATCATTAAATCCATGTTTTATATTAATAAAATGTATCTTAAATTCCAAAGTACTTTTACATAAGAGCAAGTTCGTGCGATCCAGTCGTGCGTTTTATTTTAATTCGATAAATTAAAATTTCTCAATATAATCTACAAGATGTGAGAAAAAAATATATTTTACATAAAATTAAGGGTACCCACCATACAAATGTTCAAAAATGATTTTCAAAAATCGTATATTTTTTTTTTGAAAACGGCTCCTAGAATTTTGATAACATATTTTGATCTAAAATTTAATAAAAATGTCAAAAATAAAAAAACACGGTTCCATGACAGCTACCTTAAATGAAAATTGTTTAAATATTAAATTTTGTTGGCCAAATAGTACACATCATTTTTGTTTAAATCGTTAGAGCCATTTTCGAGCTGTGTGGAGTATTCCTATAGTTTTGGTGAAAAAAAATAATTTCTGCTTTAGGGAATCGTAAAAGAACCTTAAGTACCGTTTTTTGAAGAAAATCGTTTCAACGGCTTAGGCTGTAGGTCAAGGTACAGACATAAAGACAAAGTTGCGGGAGACACTTTTTGCGTGTTTTCTATTATCTTAATGTCAACTTTGATGAAGTCTTGAGTTCCATTTAAATGCAAAACTTGTCCTTTAATACATACATACATACATATATATCGCAAGTAAAAATGGCTCTATAGGAACACTATTAGTAACCAGTTTACTGAAAAAAAAAGTGGTGAACTGTTTTAGAGAAAGAAATAGTTTTTATTAGTTTCAAAAAACGGTAGTTGCCAAATAAAATAAGACTCTGAATACTTTGGAATAACTTTATTTAAACTCAATTATTTGACTATACTTTAATTATAGCCATTGTGTTGTCGGAAAAACGAGTGACTTCTGAATTAAATTAGCATGAATCGAAATGCCGAAAAGCAGCCATTCTTTGTTTAGTCTTTAGTCGTTAAGTCTATTTCAGCACTGCCAGAGGTTCCATCACTTCAAACCTGGCATTTAGACTGTAACTGAATAGACAGATAGACACAATTGCGAGGCCCAATTTGTTCGCCTTCCCTATAATATTAATGTACATTTTGATTAAAATCTAAGTTCGATCAAGATCTCAAGTTTAATCTTTTTAACGAATACTTAACTTACCACATAAGACCTTATACATCGCAAATAAAAACGTGATTTGACGACTCTGTCACCATAAGTTATTAAATCTTGAGCTCTTCTTTTTGCTTTTTAAATGTTCTTTTGGGCGCTTAAAGAGCTGAGTGTTGTATTACTTACCGAGAATATTCAGATTGAATAATTGTTTTTTGTTTAATAATCAAAGTAGTAAGTTGACTTATGATTGATTATACCGCGAAAAATCATATTTCGCCCTGATAAAGTTGAAAGAGTAATGCCCTAACCCAGATACTTTCTATTGCATTGTTTTGACATAGTTTTCGAGAAAGTAAGATTATTGCACTTGATTTTGAAAAGCGTTTAATCAAGTTTCGCATTAAGTTCTCCTATGGTAAATGCGTGCATATAGTATTGATCAGTCTCTTCTTCGTTGGAATAGAAACTACCTTCAAAACCGCCCAAAACAAGTTGTTCTGAAAGATTTGAAGTCTGATATTCGGAAAATAAGCGCTAGTGTGCCACAGGGATCCGTTTTGTCTCCTGCTCTCTTTCTCATATTCATCAATGATATTTCACCTGAAACTTCCAGTCCATTAACTTGTTTGGCTGACTCACAGCTTCTCTTCTCTCTAATTTGGATGTAGAATGGGGAAATGGGGAACCATAAACTTCCTAGAATTTTATGTTTCAAAACCTCTCCATGAGCAGCACTTTCATTAAGAAAACAGTACTCCTTTCAGTTCCCAGCATGTGCATAACAGACCGCCTTGTGTGAAAATACCACATATTCGACGTGTCCAAAAACTCTATTTAGTACTTGGTATTAGTATTCCTTCGACGACGTAAGTAAAATTGTTATTCCTTCCGATCTGGCTATAATTTTTTGATGGCCATTTTTAAAAAAGGTCTTATCCCCTTGTAGTGTTAGTTTTTGTTGTTCTTTAAGAACGGTGCGTCCGTCGTCGTTGTAGATTAAATCTTTATATTTCTCGTCTGTGGCGGGTTGGGTGCTGAGGCCGTAATTGTTTTGGCAGGAGTTGCTGAATTTCAAGGTGCAATATTCAATATTCGTCCGGGATCTTGAAGATTCTCCTGCAAGGCTGCAACTAATCTAATAAATTCTCGCGAGTCACTTAAAGTTATATTATGCTGCATTTTACCTTCACGACCTGTTGAATCCTATGAGCCTGTCATAATTATGCGATTGATCATATAATAGGTCTATGTGACCCCCATGATGATATCCTACTTTTGGGTGACTTTAACCTCCCTCGTCTTAAAGGGACCTTATCTGACTATAGATAGCTTTATCGACTCAAGCCTCACGTTAACGGCATTTCAAATTTTATGAATAGTCTCACTCAGTCAACTTGCTCTATCTTCAATCGATAAAAATCAACCCCCTCTCAATCTTAATTTTTATCACGATTCTCCTATACAGACTTCTACTCCCACAAATTTATCTTCTCATGGTTTTTAAAAAACTAAATTTAATGAATATATCTAGGTATCAACAGGGTTTCCTATAATTTTGACAACCTTACCCACCTTGGTACAATCACAGGCTACGATTGTTGCGTAACAAGAGGAATAAGTTTTGGTCAGTTTTTCTTCCTTCTCGACCTCCCACTCATTTTATTCATATCTTCACTTCACTGAACTTTAGAACTCCCTCTATCTAATTTAATCTAAGTCCAAAGCAATCTTATTAAAGACCCTAAATCTGCCAATTTGTCAACTTAAAACAAAAATCCGATGGTTAAAATCCCTCTCTTTAAACTTCAAACGAGCCACAAACAGTCGAACACTTTATTGCTAGTTTTAAACAGTCGTTCACAAACTGTCGTCTAATTGCTTAACTTTCACATATTCCCAGTATCTTTGAAAGCATTTTATACGTTGTCTTATTTCCCCTAGATAACACGCCTTTGCCAAATGTAAGTCAACAACGACCAACCTTGTTGAATTCGCCTTAGAGAAGAGAAAGAGAAGTGACAAAATCTCACATAAGCTTATACTATGCAAACTGTCCACCCTTGGACTTGAACCTATATTCTTAAGATGAATTTCTTCTTACCTGAAAACCATTTCCTACAAACTTCGATTTAGATCTTCCTTGTTTGATGATTTCTTAGCTATATCCGGAGCCCCACAAGGCAGCCACTTAGGGCCTCTCCTCTTTATTCTTATATTTCACTCTATGCCGACGATAGAAAATTTTTCAAGACTATTTCTTCCACACCGCTCCTCTACAATTCCCACCGTACCTCTTAAGGCTGTTATTTAAATGCATTTAAGAAAAAATCTAATTTTAATTTAAAAAAATAGATATTTCGAAAATTCGGTGTAGATTTTTTGTAATTTAAAAACTTAGATTTTGTATATGACAAAATAATTTTTTAAAAAACCAGTGGAACGATTTTAAACTTTTTTTTTTAAATTCATCTTTATTGAAAAAATCATGGCATTTTTTAAATCAAAGAACTAGGGTAGTTGTAACTAATTTGCATTTCTTATAGAAAAAGAATTTCACAACTCTGATCACCAAGGTCATAGTATCCATAGTAAAAGAAACCTTCAAACTAAAGGAGAAAAAGACAGTTTGTCATCATTAAACGTTCAACAAACTTTCAACATTTTTGTAGAAAAACATTGTTTTTTTTTGTTGTTAATTAGGAACCGAGTTAGGGAAACTTTTCTTTTGTACAAAAAATTTCCTTAAGACGTAAAACACAAAATAGATAGCAGGAATGTCAGTTCGAGATTGCTTAAGGCGTCAAACTGTTCCGTGCACTTTTGAAACCCCGGAACTGAATTTCTCAAGCACCCTTTTTCAGACAAAAAAATGTCCTTAAAAACCAGCTCTCCCAAGAAACACAGAACACTAAACACCAAAAAGTTAAAAAAAAAATACCGAGACAAAATGGTTGAGGCGGAAACATTTGTTTTGCAAAAGTTTGGACTGTCTTTATTCTCGGCGACCGGAAGAACTATGTGGTGTTGATTCTCATTCTGGCAATCTGATCTATGGCCAAACTGAAAATGTAAAGGATATACACATATCTCCCGGTCTCACTGCATGTGATATGGTGAAAGTGATGAAACACATATCGTGCCTGGGGATTTCGCTTTGAAAAATGCAAGGAAGGATATACCAGTCATTGTGATTTATTCCGAGTTAACTTTTTGGCATTGCTGTGCCATGCAAAGTTTTACATAAAAATTCACAAGGAGTGGATGTGGAAATTTGGAGGATTCAATAAAAACAAAAAAAAGTCCCTTAATGGCATGTGCTTTTGAATAATAGTCTTTCATTTCAAAGAAGTGTTCATTTCCTTGTTTCAAAAAGGAAAAAAAAAACAGTTTCAAAGGAATCAATTCCATGGCAGCAAGGCTTAAGAAAGACTTAATATTTCCTATTTAAAGCACGTGCATGTTCATACTTCCTTGTGCGTTGAAAAAAAAACGAGGCTTAGAGAGCTCTTGCAGCGATTTTTCATGTCCTTTGTGGTGCAAAATCACACGAAGAAAGTAAACAAAAGCAGTGTTTGACGAACACACTATCTACCAATCTCTAAACCAAGAAGGAAAAAAAAACTACACCATTGGATCTTTTTTTTTTCTAGTTCAGTAACATTAAGCAGATTAAAGAGCACAATGTGTAAACCGCACAGAAAAAGGATTCAATGCAGCTCCTTGAATTTGAAAATGTGCCAAGGATATAACTTCAGCAATCGGAATTTTGTGAAAGGTTGGAAGAAGATGGTGACGCCATTGAAATGCACAGGGCGCATCTAAAGAAGACTCAGTGTTACTCGGAATTCTTTGATTGGTGACGGTGAGTCCTTTGACATTCGTTTGAGCTTAAGAATTTCCTAAGTGTAGGAGCTTGAGTAAATGCAATCAAAAGCCTTACTCGAATAACATTTTCAAGGAAACGGTTTAAAGATGGTATCTAGTCTTATGATACGTGTAAGGATGAGGAAGCTTTTAAAAGAATTTCTGTTATTGAAGTTTAAACTAGGGAAATAAAAGTTGAATTTTAACTATAGGTTAAATGTGATGTATTCATAGGTGGATTGACCATATTTTGAAGGTCTCGTTTGAAAGAAGTTTTTCTATCTATCTGTAACCGAAACTAAGATAACTATGAAAGAAAGGTTAACAAAAATAATTCTATCTAGATTTGCGTTAGACTTATCTCGAGTCGATTTCCTTGATTCTAAAATTACTTTGTCGCCTTTTTTTGTATAATTTTTTTTATTTATTTTATTTGTGTAGGTCTAGTTATATTTATATTTTTGTTTTTAATTTTTATAATTAATAATATTTATTTAATATATATAAAAAAAGCATCCGCTCGTAACGAAGCGTTAAAACGCCTACATATTCCTAATCGTATTAACGAGCAAAACGGTACGACACCTTCATACCACGGTATTAAATAATCACATTACACATATCCAGTGTGTACCCGAAGTCATGTGATCAATACCCACTTTGATTCACATGCAATTTTGTCGTTTATTTGTTTCAATTCACATTGACTCTTAGCCGTAGATTCAACAAGTGGAGGTTGGGAAAACGAAAAAATTGTCTCCCCCAGCAAACCAACCAACTGGACAACCGGGACTGAACAACCCGAGAAATAAACCATGCCATCATTTTAATTAAAATAACAAGTCATGTATATTATAAATGCTTTAATTCTAGAAAAATGTCATATCTTAAGTTAGGCCCCCTATGTGCCAACAAAATTTTGTAGTTATATTCATATTATCCTTAAGTTTAAGTTTACCAAATTGTATATATGTATATACAGGGTGATTGGCATAAGGTGTGACAAAAAGCTAGGGCGTGTAGGTGTGACTTAGACAAGAAAAAAATCGTATGGGAGGGGGGGGTCTATTTCCCCCCGTTTAGGTGGGAGGGGCAATTTAAGAAAAAAATCACTTAAAACAGAAAAAAAATTATTAGAAAATAACGGTGATACCTACAGAGTAATGCTATGGCATTTTGAAAAGCCAGAAATACATTCTTTTATTTTGTTTTTAAATAAAGTTGTTCGAGTGAATAGTTTTTGAAAAATTAATTTTCAAAATCAAAATTTTGAAAAAAAAATGAAAATTTGTTTTTAAACTAATTTTTTTCAAAATTTTACGTAATTAAGTATTATTTTTTTATTCAATATTCAATACTCATATTAATTTTTGATCAAACACAAAAAACCGGATGTCAAAATGTTTTGTAGTTTTTGAGAAAATCAAAAATAACAAAAACTACTTTTGTTCTAAGAAAAGCGTTTTATTTTAGTTTTTACGTTTTTGGATTCTTAGGTGAAGACGCGCGAACTCCAACCGCTGTTCTTTTTTTGCAGCGTTAAGTTTTTTTTTTTTAGCTTTTTGAATTTCAAGTGTTGAGTACCTAAAAAAGCTCGAAGAACAGTTGATTTTCTTGCACTTACCCCCGCTAATCGTTTGATTTTCATCGTGGAGTTAGTTAAATTTGAGGCAATTCTTATAATTTTTCGCTTCTCGTGTGGTGTAAAGGGTGTTTTTGTATATACGAGTTTCAGAATATGGGTGAGTTTCTGGGAATGTTTTGAGGAATTTGCTATAGACAAAATGATAAAGATGTTGAAAAAACTGCCATTGAAAACAAAATAGATTTTTTAAAGAACTTTTCGCCAAGGAAGGATGGCAGACCCTTACAAGTGGTGGTCAGCAAATACAAAATTGTTTCCCAATTTGACAACATTTGCTAAAATCTACCTCTCGTCTCCTGGTACTATTGTATTAGTGAGAGGTTATTTGCAGAAGCTGTAATTGATTTCGAATATAGACTTTACATAAAACGTATGCTACAAACGATTGCTGAAAAAGCTGTTTTTATTCACCACAACTTACCATTTGTAGATTTTAAATACAAATAAAAAATTTTAATAAAAATACAAAATTTGTTATAAAATAATAAATCTTTTTTATTTTCCATTTAATATTCGGTATTCGGCCGAATGTTGTGAACTATTCGGCCGAATACCGAATATCAAAAAAATGGGCCGAATAGGCCGAATACCGAATAGTGGCCGAATATTCGCGGCATCTCTACCTTAAACACTCACAAAATCTAGACTTTTCACTCCACATTGAGAAAATTGTCAGTAAAGCAAACTCAATGCTTGGATTTATTAAGCGTTGGAGTAAGGAATTTTCTTGCAGTCTTGTAATATCTTCGTTGTACAACACCTTTGTTAGTCCCCAATTAGAATATGCTAGTTCTGTATGGTCGCCACTTTACTCAATACACATTGATCGAATCGAATCTGTCCAACGTAAATATGTATACGCTTCGCATTAAGTCATCTTAATTGGAGTGACCCAAATCATCTTCCTCCATACAGCAGTCGCCTTCTTCTTTTAAACATGAATTCTCTAGAAAAACGCCGGAAAGTCAGCGATGTTATGTTCTTATACCAGCTCTTGGTTGGTTCCATAGATTCACCGGTTCTTCTAGAACAAATTCATTTTAAAGCTAGAAGCCACAGTTCTCGGACCTCTGAAATTTTTCATATAGACTTCCACAGTACCAATTATGGTCTCAATGAGCCTTTGCCACGTATGAAACATGAAGCAAAGCTAATATAAACCATGATGTTTTCGATTTAAGTTACTCAAAGCTTACACTTAAGCACAGGTTGTATGGGCGTTCTCATTAAGTATTGGAAACTACTCGTAACGTTATTGTTTTTATAGCAAGTAGTATTTGACTTGTAGTTATTTTTGTAGCTACAGATAGTAGATTAATATTTATTATTTCTTTGTTTGTCATATTTGTTCGTTTATTAGTAGAGTGTTAGGCTATATGTATGTATATCTATTTACTAACAACTAACACCACGCTAAATGATGACTGTGACAAGCTGATGTTTCCCAGTATCTAAAGTGAAAAAACCCGAAGAGAAAAGAAATATTGTTACAAATGCTTGCATTAAGCAGTACTGACGGCGTTAAAAAACTTTAATAACGTACACTCATTAAGGAAATTTAATTTGTATTACCCAGCATTAAGAAACTAACTGAATTAATTCGTGCGTCTATTCAAATGAACCGATTTATTTGAGCTTTTTTAGCACTAATGCGAAGAAAGAGATCAAAATAATCGTTAAGTGTCTCTCACTAATCTTGAATTTAGGTTTTTTTCCCAGAGAATTTAATAACCCTTCAAATGAATGCAATTCTTTCGTAGTTCATGAAGAAAAACAAAAAGAAAACTGCAATTTATTGAGAGAACAATGGTGCGTCTAATCATGTGAACCGCACTGTACATACATTACATACCTATATTTAGTAGATATTGGGTATAGGCCATACGGTAAATTCAAAGTTTCTTTAAATCCAGATTCTGTAAATGCAAAAGAAACCTTGCATACACCCAACCTCGCACCTACCCCAAATCCTATAGTGTGCCCAAGCAGGGGGGTTGCAGGGCGCAGCATGCCCCCCATACATATCTCACTGTTTATACGCCGTAATGCGTAAGCAAGCAAAAAAAAGCAAATATCCCATAAAAAAAGTAAAAAATTAATATTATTATTGGAAAAACTTGGCATTGGGACAATAATGATTGGAAACCATTGCCTTGGGAATGACAAAAATTGGGAAATTACATTTTGGGAAAAATGGACATTGGGACACACGGATTGGGAATTTTGTCCTACAACCCTTATCGGCGGTGATTTCAACGCTAGGCATCACATTTAGCTCGATACTACGATCTCACCTGACGGTAAGGCGATTGTTGGCTGGCTGGAAGCCAAGAAACACCATCACTTACTCGGTTGCTTCTAACTCTAATTTTTCTTGTATACTTCTCGAACTCAGGAACTACACCTGTTCACCAATACCCGGGGACTCATCAACTGCAGGAGACTGCATGTGAACAGATTTCAAAGAGACACTGAAGCCACCATAACGCAGCTACCTCAAAAAAGGAACCTGGCACAACCCGGAAATCGACACAGCCATCAACTGTCAGGAAATGCTGTTTCTAGAGCAATGGACATCCAAAAATAGTCCAAGAGGTTGCCAGTGCCATAGACAGTTTTTATCCTTCTAACCATCATATTGAATAAGTGCGTCAACAACAACTACTTCCCAAAAAATGGAAAACTGCTAACTATAGGTTAATATCACTCGTCAGCAACCTAAGAAAGATCTTGAAAGAGCTGATATTAAGAAAACTTAAGAAGTTTTGCAGAGAGAACAACTTAATACCTGATATGCAGTTTGGCTTTAGGAAGAAGCACTCAATACTGCACCCACTCCTGAAGAAAAAGCATTTGATAGCGTCTGGTTAGGAGCTCTTATACACAAACTACATCTGAACTGATACATCTACCCCTGCCACTAATAAAATTTTAAATTTCTCTCTTTGTACAATTGGGAAACTGCTCATCAACTATGAAGAACGTCAGAGCCGGAGTCGTACAAAATTCAAAACTTGGCCCCTTCCTCTATAGTCTCATGAAATCAGACCAACCTATCCCAATCGGCTGTGAAAACCTCCTCTATGCTGAGGACTCGCTTACGTATGCAACCTCAATGTCACCACTAGTCCGTGGCAGGAAAGTAGAGGCTCATATCAAGAGACTGTTCGATTTTTACAAAAAATCCAAATCAATACAGCAAAATCGGAGCTTGTCTGCTTAAGGAGACCTCGTGAAGGCAGATGTCGCTTAGCAATGACCTTGAGAAACTTAGTTCTGAAACTTCCATATGGATCCACCATTGCAACCAAAAGGAACGTCAAATACCTGTGTATCAACTTAAGCGAGTTGCTAAGATTCAACCCACACTAAAAAAGTATACTCAGAAAAGCCAACTGGACATTCCCCCTACTTCATCCCTTGATGAGGAGAAGATCAGAGCTTATAGGCAACAGATAAAGGTACTCATTTACAAACAACTTCTACGGCAGCTACTTTCAGCTAGTTTTTCCCAGTCTGGTTCACGATATCAAAGAACGCGATTGAGGAACTCCAAATCTTTGAGAGGAAGATGCTAAGAATCTGGACCGGACTCTACGGAATTAGGATCTCTACAGAGAAGCAAAGACAATACCGCTGAACAAATACTCGTATCTACAAATTCGGCAAAGAAGCTGGTGCAGAACACCGTCAATCACCCTAATCACCTAATGCGCCATAAATTTTTAAACTTAAGCCAATATATAAAGTTAGGCCTTCTGTGAGCCACCAGACGTAAATTATTATAATAACTTATTAGTTGTAAGCAAAATTGTAAATAATATGTTCAATAAAACGAAATATAAAATTGTTGAAAATTTGTTTCCAATGACAAAGGGAACGTCTCCTTCTACGCTGACCCACGCTCATCTCAAGTCCGTGGCTGAAAACATCATCTCGCCTATACCCAACCACCATAATGACAACTTGAACTGTACAATTCCAAAATTGAAACTGACATTAACAAACAAATTTAATACAATGACAATGAAATTTAAATTAAGCAAAAAACACTCAATGTAAAGATTCTTATAGTGCTAATATATTTTTAATAAACAGTTTATGCTTTTCAGATAACTAAGGCTTATACGCTATAACGCTTTGACGTCAAACGTGTAGTTAAGACTACCGAGTATATTTGTTATTTCAAATTAGTACTCGCTACGACAAGTGAGAAATTTAGTTGCCCCAACAATGTATTTCTGATAATGTAACCCATTAAATTTACTACATCAATAAATGATTTAATTGACTTAATGAACTTATTCACTGATTCTAAATTAGAAAAAAAAAATAAGTGAGCAAGAGTTTAATAAGATTCGGTATACTTTAGCGGATACAATATTGTTTTAATGAAGTTGATTTGGTCTAATTTTTACCGGAGGGAGATTAAAAGTTGTATAAGCAGTATCACTGGTTTTTATTTAACACAAGTCTCAGGATATTTTTAAAAATCTATTGTTCTCCATTGGTGCATTTCTAGTTTTGTTTATTGGATAAAGATTGGTTAGTATACAAGCATAAACACAATTTTAAAAAGAGCACCCAATAGATCCAGTCATGTATTTTATTTTAAAGTGACTTAAACTAAAAGGCTTGAATAGTTATCCTTGATACGAATGGTAACCTTTCCAATACAAATACGAACTTTATTTTCTTCTTTTTTTCAATAAAATCGAGTAACCCTGCCATGTAAAATCCCTAGCAGCATGTCAACATATCCTAGCCCTTCTTCTTGTACTTACATGTATACACATAGGAGCATCCTTTTGCACCTGCAATCCATTGATTGGATTTCTATTGAAATCGTGAGCAAAACCTTGAAAGGGACAACGAAGAGTTTTAGTAAATTTGATTAAGTTCAAATTCTATGCATGTAGGGTGCGAAGGTATGTAGCTGCCTTTCTATGATGATATTGGGCCACTTGCAATCGAACACATATACCTACCTTCCCACTGCTCTACACATTGCAAACAAATATATGAATGGAAAGGTCCTGTCCTGATAGACTGACTGTTCAAAGGCACGTATTTAGTTAAGTCAAGCAAACATCATATACGAATAAATTGATGCAGGGCAATTTGTACCGTGGAGGGACCATTTGAAGCTGTTATATGCAGCGAAAATATTTGATACTTACTCCATGAGGACCACCGATTCGGGTAAAATATATTTTTCAACAAACGCTTGAGTCTTTAGCATGGAAGGGAATCGTCGAAAACTTTTGTCACTAAAGTGAATTATTTTTGAAGTTTTACCAACGAAATGCCATCAATTTGTTATCGGACGTAAATACGAAACTTTGCAAATGACAAGCAAGTTACTCAAATTGTTCGGAAATTCGTATAAGACGTGGATGTCTCAACTGTTAGCAGTCAATATTAAGTTATCTTTCAAAAATTCAGCGTGCAAGGGATTTACATATTGTACGAGTATTATGAAAATGGAAAAAAGAAAAATTTTGATTTGATGACGTAGAAAATTCAAATTGCCAGGAGCAACTAAAGATTTTCCTCAGGATTTATTTATTTATTACGATTTGCAATTGTTTTTAATACCCATCCTCTTTAAGTAACAGACTTTGAATTTATTTCTAAATTAGTATTGGCTTCAAAACAACTTAAATTCAGTAAACTGATTCCAAACTTTTCACCCGATCAAAAAAATATCTGAAATATTTGTTTATCAATAAAATAAATGCATTCGCAAGAGCTGTCCTCCAATACCCTAAGCTATCCGAACAGCAGTTCAAAGGAGAGTTGTGTGCGGACTTAACTCTTACCAAACTTTCATTAATAGCCAAGCGGATTTCTGTCATTGAAATTAGATCGGAGGTTGCAACTTGCTGTTGTGAAAATCTAAGGATTCTTGGAACACAGCACAACATAAGGATCTGTTGGATTCCTGGTTACAGTGGTGTCCCAGGTAATGATAGAGCTGACTAGCTGGCAGGAATAGGATCTTAATCAGGCTGACACAGCAGTTCAGGTTTCACCCTGTGATCTTAAACAGGTTATCGAGAGCAAATTTCTAACTACAACATACAAACAAAAGCCTGACATATCAACTAACTCAGTAAAAAGTCTCGATCTCTTCTCGGACACAACCAACTGGGTTACTACAAGAAAAAGATGAAACTCATTAGGGATAAAGAGATACTGGGGATACTGCTCACTACCTCTGTCACTACCCTGCGCTATATTATCTGAGAAATAGCCTACTAGGGAGACACTTCTTCGACGACTTGAAAGAATTCTCTGACATTCTAAGCATTGAAATTTATTAACGCTGCTAAATCTTAAGCTCTGAGAAAGAAATAAATAAATAAGTTAAGGATATGTACATAGTTGTTATACTCGTAGTTGTCAAATTACAGAATTGACTAGCGCTCCCAAATGGTAAAACTTTTCATTATTTTTACAATAGACATGCCTTCATAGTCGAATCTGCAACGCAACGTTTGGTGGCCAAATTTGAGACGACCGAATTGCAAATCAATCAGCCAACTTTCTTTCGTCAAAGGAACGCAATATCGGCCGAGGAAATTGTCGCAGTCTGTGAAAGTGTACAGCAGAACTCGAGGCAGTGCACAAGAACTCGACATTTCTCAGACTTCAACTTGGAGAATTTCGCTTCAGGACTTGGGCGTGCACCCGTAAAAGATCCAACTAACCCAAGAACTCAAAATTTATGACCATACATAACGCTGCTTGTTTGCTGACTGAGCGTGTGTGTCGGAGCGCTTGGAAGAAGCCAGCCTTAAAATTATCATCCAAGATAGCCAAGGTGGCCACCAAGGTCATGCGATTCGACAGTATTGGCTATATCATTATTTTATAAAATTATAAAATTAGACCTTTCTGACATTTCGATTCGATGACAATATTGAGTCTGATATTCAAATAAATTAATGCCGGTGTACCGCAAAGATCCATTTTATTTTCGGTACTGTTTATTATATTCATTAGTGATCTTTTGCCTGAAACTTCTAACCCACTTCATTGTTTCGCTAACGAGAGTCGTTTCCAAATATACAAACATTTTTGGTTGTGAAACCTGAACTGTATAAACAGCTTAATATTTTAAACCACAAACCTGGCTTCAGCCGGACAAGCAATATAATATATTCATGTGTCTGAAATAATTCATGATTGTTACTCTCATTAACGTAAGTTAACGTACATATGTATGTCTCTTATAGAATGACCATAGCTATATCGATCTTGTTTGACATAGCCAAAAACGCAACGAAAAAACGTAATCAGTTTTCTTAAATGATGTAAGAAATATTTTTCCTTCATCTTACCTGAAAAGCTTTACTACAAATGCTGACTAAGTTCTACCATATCTGATGACTTTTTAGCTACCTATTGGGTCCCACAAGACAGCAAATAGGTCGTTTCATTTTATTTCTTACTATTAACGTAGTACCCCTTGGTGTAATGGTTAGTGCGTTTGATTGTCATTCAGAAGGTCTTGGGTTCGATTCTCAGCCGCTGCAAAAAGTTTTTTGAGGGGTGTACTGTCTCTAGCGAGTAGTTGAAAAATCCTCTAAGAGTATGGGGAGGGGTTGTGAAATTGGGACGTGACGGGAAGGGAGAAATGTATAGGGATCAAATGGCAAAAATCTGTAAAAGAAGTTATAAAATTTATTCATCATCATCATCATCGGCTCGACAACCGGGTTCCGGTCCTGGCCTCTTTCAACAAGTCTCTCCACCTATCCCGGTCTCTAGCCGACGACATCCAGTTGCGTACCCCAAGGCTTCGGGCGTCCTGGTCTACGCCATCTCTCCAGTGCAGGCAAGGTCTACCACGCTGTCGTCTACCATACAATATACCACAAAGAACTTCCCGAGCAGGTTCCTCTTCGCTTATGCGAGCTAGGTGCCCTGCCCACCGGAGTCTACCGAGCTTAATTTTTGTCACGATATCTGCTTCAAGATAGATTGCGTACAGTGCATGATTGTACCGTCTCCGGAATCGTCCTTCCTCACATACGGGGCCAACAATTCTCCTTAAGACTTTTCTCTCGAACGCAGGTAAGAGGTCGGAGTGCCTTTTGCTAAGTACCCAAGTCTCGGATCCATATGTGAGTACTGGCAGGACCATGGTCCTGTACAGCAGCAGTTTTGAAGTTATGGTGAGATTTCTGGATTTGAAGAGCTTTGACAGACTATAGTAGGCTCTGTTGGATTTGAGAAGCCGCCCGCGTATTTCTTCTTCTATATTGTTATCGGCTGCTACTATTGACCCAAGGTATTTAAAGGATTGCACCACTTCAAATTCGTGCTCCGCTACCTTGATTGTTTGACCAACTGTTCCTCTGTTTCCTAGATTTTGTCGAAACATGTAACCAGTTCTTAGGTACTATAAAAGACTAAGTCTTACTTGCACACCCTTTTTGAAAATAAATTGAATTAAATTGAGTATCTCTTGTGATGAAAAGTGCTGCTCATTAGTTGTTCAGAATCGGCAAACAATTGTAGGTCAACTCCATTCCTGGTAACACCCACACTGATATGGTTGAGAGTTGTAAGTCACTAGATCCTGGTTCTCTTCGAGCATTTGCACCTATTAAATTTATTTTATTCTATGCCAACGATACCAAATTTTCCAAGAAAATTTCTTCGACATATTATTCAATTCTTCCTTAACTTGATTTTGACAGTTTCTCTGTGTGGTACCTGAAAATTTGCTTACAGCTAAATATTGCTAAATGCCAATCAATCACGCATCAATCTCCTACCCGTTTCTAGCTTCTTCATTATCAATCCTTATCCACCGCTGAATCAATTCGTGACATTGGTGTTTTATGTAATTGAGAGCTTTTTCGCATCAATTGATAGGAATTTGTAAAGCAGGCTTTATGAAACGATGGGCCAAAGAGTTTTTCGTACCGAGACCGACTGCTATAAATTAACTTGATTACGCTGTAAAAACGAAGAGAAAAACATGACAACAGAACTTTACTGAAAAACCCAGTTGCATTTCTCGCTTAAACAATTCCACCGTAATATTCGCCTAGTTGTCAATGTTCATCAGTTTGCTCTCGAGTCTACTTCGGAGTCAATTACTACCTATAGTCAATTATGGGGGTTCTTTCTTGACCTGCACTACTTGAAGTTAAAATACTTTGCCTATCTATTTCCATCGATCGACTCTTCCTATTAAATACCCTCCACTTTACCTAAGCGTCAGCACTGTGTTACACTATAACAATATAAGGTTAGCTTTAATACCTAGAGGGTGGCAAGTCTATTAAAAAAATAAGCCATCAATACGAAACAAAATTGGCCAACCCTTAGTTTTGCTGGACATAATAGTAATAGTATACGTAAAGACTACTAAGGGTTTGGGGTGTCGTAATTGTTACATTTTTTTGTCACAGTTCCAACATACAAAATTTACACAAATTATTCTAGGAATCCAAATTCACCAGACTAAATTAATCCCCATAGACTAAATGTAAAAAAAAAAAAAACAAAGTTCAATATACGACAAATAATGTTTATTATTTACCCTAAAATGTAATTTCTGACTTTAATATGCCCTTAATTGGAACATGGGAATATTTGACTCTAAAATATTTATTGAAATTCAAAATACAATTTTTTCTAGAAAAACAAGTAACTTTATCCCCAATATCGGTGAAATTTCATTATAACCAAAACAATACCGTAATTTATTACAAATTCCCTGAAATCAACCAACACAAAAAACACAATAAACCTCTCATTATGTCCGAGAGCAGACTTGTGCCATAAAGGAGCGCACTCAATGACATTTCCAGCAAATTACAGGATGTCAGGGACATTACCTTCGTTCAATGGGATGGCGAACTGCAAATAACTGATAGCTCCACCCCCAACCCCATCCCTGTTTTGTTTATTCATTTTGGCATAATTCATCTGTAAAGCATCTAAATAAACGAATATGAATATGACCCACATACAAGTTACACACACGGTAGGTAGGTATTTCTTTGTTTTTCTTATTTAGGTACATTTATCTGCTTTTGTGTTTTTCTGTTTACTTGATATCTGTTAGCTGTCATGAATTTCTATATCGTAATAAAATACGTGATGTGAAATCATAAATCCCTTCCTCTTTGCCACATTCACAAAAAGAAGATGCAGAACAAAAACAAGAAATCATATTTCACCGACGAAAAAAAAATAAGAGATACCGTTACGACACGTCTCGTATCAGTTGGCTCCAGTCCCAGACTTTCGTGTTTGTTTTCCGATATAGGTACAGGAGCAGCCCAGTTTAGTGCTGCAGCCACTATCCTCTTAGCTCTCAGGTGTAAGTACCTAACCTACCTATACTTCTATGTATTCCTACCTTCTCGGAGTAGGAACTTACTTTCGAAGGAGAAATCCATACCATGTCTAGAGAAAAATATAAATAATACCAACGATAGGTACTTACGAGTATAGCGTACTTCGATGAAAGACGAATTGCAAACGAAAGGTTAAACTATTACAACCAGCTGGATAAGGCTCTTCGAAAGATGCTATATGCAGGAAAATAAATCGGAACCAAATTCAATATTCGACGAAAAATTGAATTTTCAAGATTTATCATACTTTGTCGAATATGTATTGTGTCGATATACAAAAAATGTCATTTCATATGCAACTTATACTGAGGAAGACGTCGACGTTGCCACTTGGAGTTGTACGTGCAAGAGTTGAAAGTACCTACTTACAACAAAGTGGCACAGAAGTACTGAGCCAAGTTGTCGAGTGACTTTGGCACCAAACTTTTGCATTCTGAAAAAAAAATTCAAATTAATTCGCTAACAACAAATTTAGAATTTTCAGATTTTATTAAAACCAATCTCAAGATCAAAGTTGTTAGATAAACCTATATCGAGGTATTTTATGGCTTTTCGAACAATTGACTTGCCGAAAGAACCAACTTGGAAGAACTTTGTATTTGAAGTGTAACATACACTTGTCCTTGATGGATTTTAGACCGGTATTGGTTGAAAAATGATTTGGTAAGGTTCATAGTCCCTTTCATCTACAAAATATGTTCAAAAGGAAGCCTACACGTTAAATAGAACCTCAAGTTTTTTGAATAATCCTTAAAGAAGGAGACCCTTTGAACTTTGTGATGTGGTTTTTGGTTTCCAGACGGGGTTTTTTCCAGGGTCTTTCTAAAGAAACACAAACTTTAGAAAAAAGGTCTTTCAAGCCTTATAACGAAATCTTTATTAAGAAACAACTCTTATAGATTTAACAAATAATTTTCTATTTGCTTCAAATACTTCAAAGATGGATCTTTTCTGGTAAGCGAGGTTTCGGTTTTGAGGAATTCTTGTACTCCGTGTTTCAGTCTTGGAATCTGGTTTCTGATGAACTGCGTTTTGGAATTTTAGTCTGATGGTTTACTTAACTAGAATTCACTCCCTATAATCTGGTAATCGGGAAAGCTTCGGATAATTCTGGCAACGGTGGACAGGTACTAAGTCCCGGACTGCACTTCAGAACAGCAGGCTAAAAGCACTGGTACATCAGCAGGTACTACGCCCCCGGTGGTATTGAAACAGCAGGCTAAACACTGTAGTAGATCAGCAGGTACTCATACAAGGCTCCTGGTGGCAAACGGCAGACTCATCGCTCTGGTAGATCAGCAGGTATAAAGCCTCCTGGTGGCAATTAATTTATATTGACCAATACGGAATCGTTGCCGAACGACTGGTGGTTTTCCTCTGTCAAAACAGTTCCGACTATACTACATTTGCGTCAAAACTGCATGTGAACTATAAGGCCGATGAATGTAAAATGGTATTTGCTTACATTTTCCTGGGACGTCACATGCTGCTAGTGAATGTGAGTTATATTGATGACATTCAAAATTTTCTGGCGATCGGCTGGTGATGACTTTCAGGTTGAAATAATATTATCAATGATGACATAATGTTCTGTGGTATGGGGGAAGCTGCAGAAGTGACGATTATTTTTGAATATTTGTTACTTAATCAACAAAGCAAATTTGTCGGCTGTGAAAGTAATTAAGAAAACTGTGTAGCATGGAACGTTTCGTTACAACTTCGCTAATACTCGTAACAGAAAGCAAATCACTTTTCTTAACATCACTTACAAGATATTTTGTGTCGTATTATAAGTAAGGGCCTGGACGAGTTCATCAACAACCAGACTTAAAGGACATATCAGTGTGGCTTTAGTTTAGAAAAAAACATATGAATCATATGATCTATAAAAAGAGATTTCTAGGAATGACAATGGAGAATGAACACTGTTCTGTCAATGACGCCAAAGACTTTAACGATATTTTGTAGCACTTTAGCGAATTCTTTAACATTTTTCTTTGAAAAAAAAAAAACAATAGAAAACTCTTGCACCAACTTATTAAGTTCACGACTGGGTCACACAAACTTACTCTTACGTTCTTATGTAAAAACTTAAGAAATTAATATTTCTAGAGAAAAATGTTCATAACCATAAAATTCATTTTTTAATGACTTAAACAACTCCTTTAGAAGTTGGAGCTAAAAACAGGACAATAAATAATGACCCGTTCTTGCGATATCGAATTTTCCAAAAATTCAAAAATTATTTTTCGACTAAACACATTTTTCTTCTTACATCTTGTAAATTGTAATAACAGACTTTTATTTGACAAGTTTAAAAATAATCGAGCATGAGTATTTCGAGCTTTAAAAAAAAATTGAAATTTTTTTAAAGATCCAAGAAAAAATGTGTTAAAACATTTGAATACACAACACTTTTCAAACTTTTGGGGAACTTAAGCATAAGAAAAATCATCAAAATCAGTTTTACCTTTTTTTGAGTAAATCAAAAACAAAAAAAAATAGTTCCAAGGGAGGTATCATTAATAACTATTTTTTCGAAATTTTTTCAACCATTACAGTTTTTATTAAATTAAATTTTTTGAATTTCTCTTAAAAAATCTGTGGAGTAGTTTTTGAAAAAAAAAATTATTGCTAACATTTCAAAAAAAAATTCTTATGGCAGGTACCATTATTATTGTTTTTTCTTTTCTTTTCTTTTCTTTTCTTTTTTTTTTTTAAGAAAAAATCATGTTGGGGGGGGGAATTTAAAATGGTATCTATCAAATTTAAAGAAAAAAAGAAAATCGGCCGTGCCGTTTAGGCTGCAGTCGAAAAGACAGATGTGCGAGAGCAACTTTTTTCGCCTTCGCTATCATCTTAATGTTAACTTTGATCAAAATCTCGAGTTAAATTTTTTTTACGAATGCATAACTTGCCTTTATAGTATCTATAAATCATCATTTCAAAGGCTATTACGACATTATAAGGCATGAGTGCAAAAATCGTAGTACAACCTTAGAATTTATTGTAGCATTGGGCCAATCGGAATAAAGTGAAATATATTTTAATTTTCTCTTCTGTTGCATATGTTACAATTTTGCTGAAGATCAGATCTATGCGCTATGAAATTTAAATTTCAATCTATACAAAGACTCTTCGTCAATCCTCATTATTCTCGTTAAGTAGTCTGAATGAGCTTTCAAATTTTGTAAATAGATGGAAGGAAAATCTGATTCGACGCGTATAGCATAGAACGGAGTTGTGAACGGCAAATGGAAAATTCGTTTGAAGAAATATGTTTGGGCAACTTCAAATTCCTCAAAAAGACTGACTCCAAAAGCCTGCGCTCTATAACATATTATACATGTTTCAACTGTAGCGTTAAAAACTTGAAATTTTGAGCAAGATCCACATTTGAATTTGCAAAGTATTTCGTGTACATCATGTTAAGTGCCAACTTAGCTTCACTACATTTTTCTTTTGCATGTTTTCCACAGTTCAAATTAAAATATAACAACACACTGAGGTATTTAAAATCACTAACGACATCTATTCGCTCGTTATTTAGACGCCATGCTTCTTCAAGTAGTCTACCCCTATGACGGCTTTTAAAGATCATATTTTTCATTTTCATGGCGTTGATATGAAGATCCCATGTCACGCAGTATGATTGTAATCTAATTATTTCTAGTTAAAGCGTAAATGGATTCTCTGTAAAAAACACTAGGTCATTAGCATAGAGAAGGACTATCCCAACCGGAAGAATATCTGCTACATCATCAATGAACAAAGCAAATAATGTAGGTCTCAAGATACATAGTTGTGGGACACCTGCAGAAATATCAAACCATTCTCACAACTTAGAACAGAACCATCCCAAACAACTGCACTTGATGAGTACAGAAATTTAAAATACAACATTGAAAACTTTTTGATATCCCAAGGTCTGTTAATTTGTAAAACAAAGTCTACCCATTGCCCGTGTTGTATGCTGCTTTAAAATCTTAACAACACACATAGAGCTTCTTGTTCCTTTCAATATATTTCCTAGCAATGCTAGTCAAAGCAAAAATGGGATCTATAGTTGAAAAACTTGGACGAAAGTCTACTTGAAAAAATGTTAAGCCGGTTGGTGTTTTGTGTCCAAACAAAAAGTCTCCCATACAAAATAGTAGCGAAAATCTTGAAAAATCTAGAATGTAATTTTAAATTGTTCACTTGTATTTTTATAAAATTTCACTGCCTGGAAATTATGAAGATTCTCATCCACTGCCAATAAAGTTTTAAGTTACGCTGCTTGAGTCACCCACTCAATTGTTGTACATTGCCCCAAAATTCTTTTGAGTTTTTAGAAACACGGTTTTTAGTTCAGGGCGACAAAGATGACCGAATCTCCAGTTTAAAGACCAAGCCATCGGGAATGCCAGAGCGCTTGGCCTATATTACTGAAAGCTGCTCGGGGTCGCAGAGGATGGAAAGCTGCCATGTTTCAGGCAGATACCCTTCATGGATCGGGGGCTTGTTAAGTAAGTATAAGTAAGTAAGTAAGTAAGGATGAGTGCATCACATCTGCCTTATAAGTGGTCCAGTTTTTCATCATGAGTATTACAGAATATGCATGTGGCCCTGTTTCCGAGGTAAAGAGTAGCTTTTACAGTTTTAGGCGACCAGTTAAAGTTGTTCCCTATACAGAATATAAAGTTTTGTAGGTTGCATCTTCCGACAAGCAGTTTGGCCTTCATCAGTTTTGGGCCTCTTTTCCTGTGTTGAATTTATTTTAAAATTAGATTTTCTTCAATTCTACAAAAGGGCTCCAGGGAGCCATAAGGGATGTCGTTACTCCTATTTGTACCAAAGAGTCTGCTTAATTGCACTTGTGACATTAGACTTAAGTGTGACAAGTGTATCAAGGTTCTTAAGCCCATACTTAATTAACAATTAATGGCGTAAGAGGCTAACACCTTCAGCACCACTTAGGTGTCCGACTTGATGGCAATGTTATGGTTATGGTAGTTTCTTTCGAGATTTCGTATGGCTCATTCTCCTATGTCATTCACTTCCGCCTGGAAAATGCTTCTGGACTACCCCATTGACAAAGAAAGTTTAGTTGAGGGTCCAACAAAGTCTGTACCTGTCCCTTGAGATGTTCTCAATACAACATTTTATCATCTGGGAATATCTGCGTTTAAAGAGTAGTTCACTGTTCTCCCTACCCACACTTTCTCGCTACTTCAGTCCGTTCTTAATTTGTCTCGGAGTTATACTTTAAGCTTAGTGCTGAAAACCTGGAAATGGAGAAGTTTTCTCTGAGACCTATACAGTTACTCTTCCCAGTACCCTCCATGGAAAAATTTTAAGATGTCTCCCTTGCCTACATTTTCCATTACCACATGTAGTGGTGTTAGGTGAAGGATGCAGCGTATGTCTTAAGAAGTAAGACTTTCTAGCAGTTCATCCACTATAAGACTTCAATTCAATTCAATTCAATTCAATTTTGTTTTATTGAACATACTATTTACAATTTGGCTTACAACTACATACATATGTATACATACTACATACATATGTATGAAAGTTTACTTTTGTTGGCTCATAGAGGGTCTAACTATATACAGTGACTTAAGTTTAATTATTTTATTATTTTTATAAAATTAAATGACGAAAAAAAATAAAATGCACGACTGTGTCGCACGAACTTGCTCCCATGTAAAAGACTAAGAATTTCAAAAATGAATGTTATTAGAGAAACTGTTCATAAGCATAAAATTCGTTTTTTAAATGACTAAAAAAAACTCCTTTAGTAGTTAAAGGTAAGAATAGGATGCCATGTGATTCAAGCAAATATAGATTTATGCAAGAACAAAAATTATTAGTCTTTGTAGTGGTTTCTTAAAAAATAAGGTTTTATATAAGAGAATTTTAAAACATTTTTAAGAAAAAATGTTGGTATGCCAATTTGAAGTTTTTATTATTGTATGAGTTAAATTTACAAAAAAAGTATTGAGCCGTTTTCGAGTAATTGAATTTTCAAAAAACAAAAAATTGATTTTTTTTTTCAAAATTCAAAAAAATATTTTTCTTAAAGTTTTGAAATGCAATGTTTTTTAAACTTTTTAGAAGCTTCCCTCTACGAAATTTCATTAAAATCCGTTGTGCTAATAATGAGAAATCAAAATTTTAAAAAAATCGTTCTATGGTAGGTACAGTCAGTAATATCTTGTTTTCAAATTTTTTTTATTAAATTACAGATATTAAAAAATAATAGAAAGGAAAAAAATTTAAGCAAAATTCTCGGAACCGTTTTTGAGAAAAATACGATTTTCGAAAACCATTTTTTAACATTTGTATGGAAGGTACCGTTATTTTTATGTAAAATTAATTTATTTTTCTTATATCTTGTAGATTATTTTTCCAAACTTTTATTTATCAAGTTTTGAAAAAATCGAGCATGGGGTTTTAGAAATATTGAGTTTTCAAAAAAAAATTTTGAAAGTTTTTTTAAAAATCCAAAAAAATTGTTTGGGAAAATTTGAATACACAATAATATTCAAACTGCTGGGAAGCTTTAGCATACAAAAAATTATCAAAATCGGTGGTACCGTTTTTGAGAAAATCAAAAACAAAAAAAATGGTCCCAAGGGGGGTACCAAAACTACTCATTTTTTTTGACCATTACCTAGGTTTAACTAAATTAAATGTTTTGAATTTTTTTTAAGGAAATCGCAGGGACAGTTTTTGAGAAAAAAAAATATTTATAAAATTTCGGAAAAAAATCGTATGGCAGGTACCGTTATTTTTGGTCATAAAAAATCAAATCAAAAAACATCCGGGGGTAAAAAATCAAAACCCATATCTACCATGTTCGAAGAAAATTGGCCGAGCCGTTTAGCTGTAATCGAACAGACAGACAGACAGACAGACAGACAGACAGACAGACAGACAGAATTGCCAGACCCACTTTTTTCGTCTTCGCTATCATCGTAATGTTCAAAATCTCGAGTTCGATTTTTTTTACGAATACATAACTTGCCTTATAGTACCTATAAGTCGCAAGTAAAAATTAAATTTAAAATGTTGGTTGTATTGTCCTCAGGGTGTTCATTCCTGGTTGTCAGTGGTGATTTTTGTGGGTTGTGGGCAGGGATGGCGTTTTAGCCGCGGTGGTAGGCTGACCCAATGTCAGCGTAGAACGAGACTACTTCCACGTTGTCCATGATTACGTTGTCATCCAGAGTTTCCATCACACTGAGGTACCTCGGCTCGGGATGTCGTTGTTCTGTGGTCATCCTTCTCATAAGCTGATTCGGGTGGTCGATGATGTTCCCCATTAGTTTCTTCGTTGAAAGAACTAGATATTTGTCCAGCGGGATTAAATTGGCTTCTGTGTAGAGATGCTCGTTCCTGTAGTGTTTCTGTCGTTGACGGTCGAAATAAGACTTCACAGTAAGGCTAATAGTACTATTCTCTGAGAAGAGCCTTTTGTTGTGATGATTTCCTGGAAACTTTATTATGCGAAATTTTATTCGCCATCCTTGTGCTTAGAATTTCACTTATAAATATGTTTATATTTATGTGCGCGCGTTTCCTTACACGTGTTTTGCTTACAGGCTCATAAGAGGTGTTGTCAAAGATATCCTCAATATCAAAGAAGGCGCATAAGGTAATTTTTTGGAATTTAAACTTATTCGTACGGTGATTATGAGCTCAAAATGGGTCGGTCTCTGTAGATCTTCCCGCTGGCGGTGGTTAAGACTCAAATCAACACCTTTGAATCAACTTTGCCCCCTACCTCCACTAAATCCCGAATGGCTTCCGTTCAAAAAAGGAAGTAATGGTGCAGCACTCTGTATATAATTTTTTAAATTTAAAATATTATACGGTCGAAAAACTACGCATATTTAATTAGCATGCACTGCAAGGTAATAATTTAAGAATGCCCCCTATCAAGCTTAAAACATAACCTGCACAATTTATTTCCAATTTTGTTTTCATAAAATTCGTTTTTTTTTTTTTAATTTCTCTTCCAAATTTTTCCTTAATTTTTCAACATTTGACATTTTTTTAAAAAATATTCTGCACAGATTGTCCACCGTAAACATTTATGCATGTACTTTTCCCACAGCTATTACCATATCCTTCTATGTTCACCATAGTCAGATAGGACCCCCTTTGTACAATATTAAATTTCTCTCTTAATTAAACAAATACACAATGGTCTCAACTTACTTGCTTAAAAAAAAAACCAAAAATAATTCATAAAAGTTGTAAGCAAACTTCAACATCCATTTCAAAAAATATTAAGCCCCTCCACGGTACATGGAATTCTTTGCTTGAAAGCTATTCAATTAGGAACCACCATTCCGTAAAAAAGTTGACAACTCCACCGTGCAAAAGTCATTATTCAGCCTTTTAAATAATCGTTCTGTTTTCAATTTCCTGAAACGTAAAGGACATTCCAGGTCAAGTTGCAAAATGAAAAGAATTCAAGGCACAAAAAAAAAAAAAAAAAAAAATTGGAAAAACCTAGGGTGGAAGACATTTGCTGCTCAATGCCAAAGAGCAAAAAACGCCGGTAGCATTGCAACATTTTTTCGTTTTGCATTTATTTTTTGTACAGTACCTACAACTTCCACCGCCCAACCTAGCCACAACCCCAGCCATTGTCGTAGTCGGAGTCGTCGTCGTTCTTTCATGTAGAAATAATAGTTCAGGTCCCTCTCCACCCCGGTGGCAATATGCGCTCACCCTTTAAACATATATTCGCCTTTGTTTTTTCACAGTCAATAAAACTAAAGGACATTGTAAACGTGGAACGATTTAAGAACACGAACAACTACTGCCAGATGAGAGGGAGAAAAAAAAAACTATCCTAGATAGAACAGGACAGAAACCACAAAACTGAGTGCAACTTGTATCATCAGCTATACACTACACACTACACAGCCGTAGGACCTTATGAGCTTTTTTTACGAGCTCCAACTATTGGTTCTTTTAGTTGGTGTCCATATGTTCCAGCTGTAGGTATACCGAACCGAAACTATAGAACCCTCTAACCAAAAAACTGTCGAATAACTCGAATGTAATATCCTGCCATTTTGTGTCTGCCAGTGCAAGCTATCCTTGTATCGAAATCCGTACATACACACCTCTATGCCTTGAAGGAACAGCCAACAAGCATCTCTGCATCCTTGCGTCCAATATAGGAACAGAATGCATAAATGGAGTGGCCTGGAGTGCAAGGATATGTGTTGTCCTCCCGGTTGTGATCCTGGACCATGTGTGCTGATGGTGGTGCTGGGTGCGTTTGTTGAGTGCACATGGTCCGACACAATGCTTCCATTAAGCCAAGTGGAAAATCTCGTTTGTCATCCATCGATATATCGGTGTCGCATTGTCAAATCCAGGACACGGCTGTCTCTGATGACTTGACATTGTTGTAAAATATTCATCCCCCTTCATAACTTTTCTGTTGTGCAATCCGCTATAACCAGAACCACTATGATGGCCCAGTGTCTATTGGATCCATCGGCTTTCTATCATCGAGATTGACTGCCGGACTTCTCGAGCACTCTCACACTCACACTCATCGTCATCATCGCAATCGCAATAGACAATCGAATCGAAGAGCTGGCAGGAGATGAGGCGCACAGGATATTGGGTGGCTTGAGTGATTAAGGTGGCAGAATCGATGCCCAAATGGTGTTCTCTTGTAAAGTGTCAGTCCATAAGCTATGTGGACAATCTGAATGCAATGCTCGGTCAGCCATCAACAACATTCCTTTGTCCTTGCCTTTGGTTTTACGTTTTAAAAAGGCTCTTCCATTATATATATACTGGTGCCTCAGCTTACTTCATCATTGGTTCATCACTGTCAGAGTGGTTAATTTTTCAATGTGTCATCATGGCAGGGGATAAATCAAAGGCGAAAATTAGTCGACTTTCTTTTCACTCCGATGCTTGTGCATGTAGTTTATTACCTCTAACTTTTTTATGGGCGATTATCATTTCTAAGGAGATACGACGTAGACGAAAGTCTCGGGATTAAAGCACTGTTTGCCTATAAATAGGCAAAAATCTAACCACACTCTAGGTTTGGGTAGATCATCATACAAGGAGATTTTTAAGTCGGGTGAATTTCACCAAGGTGTGCACTTAGTGACAGAACGTATGAGTGCGCCAATCTTTTCGAACCTTAGAAGTCCGCCGTAAACAATATGAAGGGTACCAAAATATGTTATATGTTAATAAGAAAAACTAAATTTCGGGGCCGATTAGAGACAAAATTAAAAATGATAACCTCTTACATTGGGATGGCCAAACATTACTTTACTTGATCAATGTGTGAAAATTGGAGGATAAAAATAAATAAATTTTGTGAAAAAGCTCGTAGGAGACCAGGAGTCCGGGACCTAGTGACTTATATCTTTCAATTATTCCTGTGTAGATGTTATCAGGAATAGAGAGAAGCTACAATTTTCTGCCGAGTCCGAACCGCAAGATGAGCTGGACTTTTTATGATAAGGGAGAATCATGGAGGATTAGGCAATTTTGCAACGACTGAAGAAGATAAGTTCCAAAATGTCAATCAAAATCTGTAAGTCTTGGCTCTATCGATAAATTAGAAACTGAGAATGAAGGTATTGCTAAAAACTCATCGTTCGTGTTCTCCACATTTGGATTCCAAACATTCCGATTTGGATTCGTGTTGATTATCTCAAAAATTGCTTTAACGATTTTGATAAAAAATTCTGTCTATTATTGTAGGCTATAGCTATATTTTACCTACTTACTAAAGTATATGATAATATTACGTCTGTGAGGTATCCCTTTCATAAGCCTCCACAACTTCTTCGCGCGATCGTGTAGGATTTGTGGAATGTATCTCTGCTTTCTTCAACTCTTTCCCAGTTGTTCTTATTCGTTCGACCGTTATTCGTCAAATACTTCTTTGTCGACACACTCGCTTGCCTGACTGTGTGAGCGGATTCTATTGTATCGGTTAAGTTGCAATGCACTCTTTGCCTTGCGAAGCTTTGGCTAATCCACTGCCTCTTTCGTCTACATATAATAGAGTGAATGGTACCCTGAGACGTTCTCGCACTAAGTTCATCATTAGAGATGCGATTGGGTAAGAAATTCTCCAAGATGTTCCGCTGACATCTATTCGCGAACAGTTGAAAATTTTTCGTGACAATGGATTTGACTTACCAATTGGTGCATTCATATAGAATCAGAGTTTCAACATTTGGGCGAAACATTCTCTGCTTGATTCTTAAGTTTATAAACTTATTTCTCCATTATAAAGACAACATTCAGAATCCAAAATTGTTTTCCAAATCAACAGCTTTTAAATTCTATGGTTCCATCATTGGTACACACAATACTCCAAGGAAATTAAAACTTCTTTACCAACTCTACCGGGTGTTCAGAAAAATCCATTTGGATAGACGAGGAAGTTCCCAAATTGATCCTTTCGTTTTTCACGTTTTCATGTTTGGCCCCACGATTTCACCTTGTCTCTCCACTTGTGTTGTCATTTAATCGAGATCCACTTTTTTATAAGAGAGACAAGCACACGTCGTTTGCGTAGTCAAGATGTTTGAAGTGTGATTACTGAGACCACTAAATTACAACTGAACACCAACAGGAACAATATTAGTGACAGTACTCGTACATAGCCTTGCCTGACTCCACTTCGGATTTGAAAAATTCTCTGACAACCTTCCTTTACGCAGAACGTGACATTTGGATCAATCGTATTTTGATATTGATTGATAATAGCAATAAATTTGTTTTGGAATTCTCCTCCTGCGCAACGCAAACCAAATAAATTCTCTGTTTACACGATACTATCGAATGCCTTTTGGAAGTCGGTGAATAGCAGGTCAATTAGTGATCGATATTCAAAACGCTATTCGATAGTAATCCACTAGGTGTTAATCTGTTGATGTTCGTTGACAAAGGGAGATATAGTACGTCATACTGCCTGTTCGGCATCAAATGTGTCTTCGAGATGATCTTTAATTTGCTCCAGGACGGTTCTTGCCATTACGAGTACCTTAGCGACTGCAGGTAAAATGCAAATTTTTCCACTACAATTTTTGCAATGCGTTTTCTCCACTTTTTGGGAAAGCTCTCTGTTCCCTAAGCTTTCTCAACGAGTTAGTGCAGTAGTTTACTCGAGGTTTGTTGTCACTGTTCGTAAGAGCCCTAAAGGAATACGGTCAAGTCCAACCACTTCACTGCTTTGATTACATTAATGATTTCATTTCTACTAGGGGATAAATTCGGGAATTTGTTACTTTAGGCAGGTCATTGGGTGTTCAACCAAATGATCCTTCTACCTTTTGAACTGGTCCCTATCGGAAACTTATCCGTCTGTGTATTTTACCAGATATTGATTAGAACTCTAGACACTTGTTAGCTTTTTGGTAATTCTGAAAACGGTTCTACTGTCACATTTATTGGTGGCATCTTCTGCTATTGTAGCCAATCTACTCCCATCCGAGACTAATCAAAATTTTTAAAATAGAAGCTCCTCCAAAAACTTGTCTACTGTAAGCGAAGCCGGGACTTAGTTTTGTCCAGTATTCTGCAAGCAACTTTTCTATAAAGAAGGTTCTTAACTGCATACTATTCTCTCAACTCCGGTTCTACCCTACTTGAATGAAATCTTTGGGTATATTATAAATAAACATATACATATATGAAAAAATGTCAAGACCAAGGTTTCAAATCTAATCGATTCCCAACTGCCGCCACTTAACACAAAACAACATTTTTTACTTGCGACTTATAGGTACTATAAGGCAAGTTATGCATTCTTAAAAAAATCGAACTCGAGATTTTGATCAAAGTTGACATTACGATGATAGCGAAGACCAAAAAAGTGGGTCTCGCAATTATGTCTGTCTGTCTGTCGGCTTGACTACAGCCTAAACGGCTCGGCCGATTTTCTTCAAACTTGGTAGATATGGGTTTTAATCTTGCTAAAAAAAATTTTTCTATTGATTAATTTAAACGATCTATAATTTAAAAAAAATTGAAATCTAGATATTACTGACTGTACGTACCATAGAACGATTTTTTCGAATTTTGAATTTCTCATTATCGGCATAACGGATTTTCATGAAATTTTTTATAAAGAAGCTCTTAAAAAGTTTAAAAAACATTACATTTCAAAACTTAAAAAAAAATATTTTTTCAATTTTTAGAAAAAAAAGCCATTTTTTTTTTGGAAAATTCGATATCTCAAGAACGGCTTAGTATTTTTTTTGGAAATTAGACTCTTATTCGTACAATAATAAAAATTTAAGATAGGCGTACCAAATTTTTTTCTTAAAAATGTTTTAAAAATGTTTTACATAAAAGCTTATTTTTTTAAGCAACCACTACAACGACTTATAATTTTTGTTCTTGCATAAATTTATATTTGCATAGCATTTTGTTTTTATCTCTTACTACTAAAAGAATTTTAAAAAATTTTAAAACTCTTTAAAATAATTTCTTTGTTTGCGACACTTCAATAAAAAACGATTGTTCAAACCTTCTTTAATGTCTGACTCGAACAATCAACGAAACAATTCATCCAGCTCCTAAATTAAAACTCAATCACCTCGAACCCCCGTGGACCCCATCTCACGCAAAAAAAATTCAAAACACAATATGGCTGATGAAAGTAAAACTTTGATGGATAAACTGGATGAAAAACTTAACAAGCAAAGTGAGTTTATCATTACTCTCTTATCAAAACAATTTAAAGAAAATAATGAATCACTCGCGCAACAACTGCAAACTCAATTCGTCGAAGTTAATAAAAACATATCCGATGTTGTAAACAGAGTCTCACAACTCGAGTCATCAATTACAAACTCTCTCGCCGATATTGCTGCACTCAAATCTGACGTATCTCATTTGAAATCACTATCATCTAATGTCAACACTGAATTTACTAACACAAAATCTCAACTCAATGATTACAAGCAACAACTATCCGATATGAATAATAAACTAGCCGACGTCACAACAAAACTCCAAAATTCTATCGATTCACTAGACGAACAAGATAACAAACGAATAGCATCTGATGCAGTGATTTTTGGTATCCCGCACACACCCGATGAGAATCTACGCTCAATGTTTAATTTACTGTGCCACGACATTAAGATCAAACCACCTGTATTGCAAGAAATTTTTCGCACTCGCCCGAGTAAAAACAATAGCAACAATACAGCAATTATTTTGAAATTTAAATCGGCTTATGAAAAGAACTTTGTACTCACTTCCATAGCCAAATTCCGGAAAGAGACAAAAACACAACTTTCACTATGCAACGTAGGATTTAAAAACTCTAAATCTCAAATTTATTTCCGCGAATGCTTAACAAATAAAAATAATTTGCTGTTACGGACGGCACTTCAATTGAAAAAACAACAAAAAATTGCGTCGGTGTTTACAATCCGTGGTCTAGTCTACGTCAAATGTCTGTCATCAGATGAGAAAGGAGTCTGTGTCAAAAACAGCGAAACCCTTGATGGAATTGCCAGCCTCACTCATGATCATCTTTAATTTTGTATTATTATTATTATTTTTTTTTATTTACATAAATTACTTCCTTTTTTTATCATTTAATTTTAATTTTTAATCACTGTTCTACAATACATTTAATTTTTTTTTCTGTTCTACATATCATCTCTATTTTTCTTTTTTGGTAAATATTTTTTCTTCCTATTTGTCTTTTCTATCCATAAACAGAATGGTTGTAAATTTGTATGAGATTTTGAATCTGGTGGACCCGATTTCTCGAATTCTATTGCCTACCATTATTTTTCTTCTATTATATGATGGCAATGAATTATGATGATGATGTTCCTGCGGTCGGCGGCGGCGTTGATAGAATTCTTCGGCCGATGATTAAAATTCTTTGCAAACAGAGGTTGGGTTTAAAAGTATGCCATTTAAATGCTCAAAGCTTATTCTGTAAAATTGATGAGTTTAGGGATGTGTTTGAGGAATCTGAGATTGATATAATCTGTGTTACTGAAACATGGTTTTCCGATAAGAATAGTGATTCGATGTATTTCTTGGGTGGTTACAGGCTTTTTAGGGCTGATAGAAATGGAAGAAGAGGTGGAGGTGCCGCTATTTATGTTCGGAAGGGTATTAAGTGCAAAATTAACTGCAAGTCATCAGAGGGTAGTGAGTTTGATTTTTTATTTTTAGACATATTCGGTGATGAAGGAACTCTTCTCTTAGGTGCTGTTTACAGGCCTTACAATTTTGTAGATATTAGTCCTTTGCTTTCTCTTTTGGAAACTATTACTTTGGGCCCATCCAAGATTATTTTATGTGGAGATTTAAACAGTAACCTCTTAAACCAGACTATTCTCATCGAGGGTTTGAGAACTTTTAATCTGACTCCAGTTAACACTACCATTCCTACTCATTTTTCCAGAGATTCACAAACTCTTCTAGATGTTTTCTTTATAAGTGATGTGAATGATCTTATTCTATATGACCAGTTGTCTGCTGCAGCTTTCTCAAGATATGATCTAATTTACATGACTTTTAACTTTAAGATTAAAACCCCACCTAGCTCGTATGAATACAGAGACTTCAGACATATTGATTATCCTGGCTTAGAGCTAAGCACTCAGAGTGTTAACTGGGAACAGATTTACTTTCTACTCTCCCCGGATGAGCAAATTGACTTTCTTAATAACAATATAGTTAGTTTGTTTAATAGATATGTCCCGCTTAGAACCAGAATTATTAAACTTGGTCAACGTCCTTGGTTTAGTTCTGAAATTAGAAACCTGATTCTTCAACGCGATCGGGCGTATAATATTTGGAAGCGTTATAGATTAGATGTCCATCACAATATGTATCGCAGTTTGCGTAATCAAGTGGTTAGCAAAATAAGATCTGCCAAAATTCAACTTTACAGTAGAAACTTAGATCCCTCAATGAATAGTCGTCAACTATGGAAAAACTTGAAGCAAATCGGTTTAGGGAAAGAAAATGTGAATTGGGAAATGAATATTAATGTCGATTCGTTAAATCATGACTTTGTTACGTTACCGTTTCCAGCTCTTTCCAGTAATTCCTTAAACTTACCCGGGCCTTTAAATGAATATTCTGCAGATGATCGCTTTGAATTTACTTGTGTGGATAGTACTGACATAGTGGAAAGTGTTTTGTCAGTTAAATCCAATGCTGTTGGGATTGATGGAATTCATCCTATCTTTGTTAAGTCAATATTACCGGTGATTTTGCCCTATATAACGCACACTTTTAATACCATTTTAACAACGGGTTTATTTCCATCCCAATGGAAGCTAGCCAAAATTTTACCAATCCCGAAAAATGCAGGTGGAAATGAATTTCGACCTATTTCTGTGCTCCCTTTTTTGTCAAAAGTTTTCGAGAGAGTGGTGCAAAAACAGCTTAATGCATACCTTAGCGAAAAAAACATTCTTTCATCTAAGCAGTCTGGTTTCCGCCAAAAACATAGTTGTACTACTGCTATTATTAATATCGTTGAAGATATCAGACATGCTTTGGATGAAGACCATGTCACGTTCCTTGTACTGCTTGATTTTTCTAAGGCCTTTGATACTGTGGACCACTCTAATCTCTGTTTCAAACTCTCATCTCTTTATGGTTTTTCACCCTCCGCAGTTCTTTTGTTGTCTTCGTATCTTCGGGATAGAAGACAAGCAGTTTCAGTTGGTAATAATATTTCAAGTTTCCTTCCGACCACTAGAGGAGTCCCTCAGGGTTCAATCTTAGGACCTCTTCTTTTTTCTTTATATATAAATGAGCTGCCCACTAAGATTTCAAGTTCCTCCATTCAAATGTATGCTGACGATGTACAATTATACAAGAGTTGTTCCCTGGGACTTATAGAAGATTGCGCATACAGAATAAATGATGACCTAGAAAAAATTTGCCACTGGTCTTTGAATAATGGTTTGTTCTTAAATCCGCTGAAATCCAAATGCATTGTGATTAGTAGAAAAGTTTTGAACCTCGATTACTTTCCCAACTTATATTTAAACAACGCGAACATTTCTTATGTATCAACCGCAAGAAATCTTGGTCTGTTATTTAATAGAACTCTAAGTTGGGATGTCCATATAAACTCTGCAGTCGGTAAAGTCTATGGTGTTCTCCGAAGATTATGGCCCTTGCAATATTACACCCCCCTGAAAACACGTATGCTTTTGGCTAAGACGCTTGTTTTACCAATACTGACATACGGGTGCGAGATATTTAGTAACTGTGACGCCATCAGCAGAAGAAAGCTTAATGTCGCATTCAACAATACCGTGCGATATGTATTTGGGTTGAGAAGATTTGATCATGTGTCGAATATCTCAAAGAAACTTTATGATATGTCCCTTGATCATCTTATGCGTTTTCGTACCCTTATATTACTGTTCAACGTTATTAGTTCACAGCAACCCTGCAGTCTTTTCAACAGGTTACAGTTTGGTTCCTCTAACAGATCTCAACAACTAATTCAATCCCGCTTCTCTTGTCTGGCATCAAGGCGACAGTTTTTTGTCAATGCCACCCGATTGTGGAACTCCCTTCCTAGGCATTTAAGGAGAGTGAGCGGCGAAACACAGTTTCGTAGAGATCTACATACGCATTTTAAAAATTAATTCTGTTTTTCTTTTTATTATTTTCTATTTTCTATTTTTTCCTTTTCTTTCTTTTCAATAGAGATGTATTGTATTTTTTTCTCTTTAAAAATTGTAAAAAGTGTATATAATTATATAATTATCTCTTCTTTTTATTAGTAACTTTTTTTTTTAATTTCCTTTTTCCATTTAATGTAAATTAATTTAAAATTAATAACTTTGTTTGAATTTAAATGATAATAATAGTAGTTTTCTTCAGAGTATTATGATTTTTTATTAGCTTAACACTAGCTTATAAGAAGTATATTCTTAATGTGTATAGGCGTACATTGAATGAAATAAACTAAACTAAAACTAAACTAAACTTTTGAGAAAACTTTTAGATATTAAACCTGGCCCTGACGCATTTAAAAAGATCAATCTGATTGTCGGTAGAGCGAACTCAATTCTAGACACCAAACTGCATGGACAAGTTAGTGACAAGAAGGTTTAACAACTTTTGCTGAGAAAGCTGAAGCATGTGCCAATCAATTTCATGATAGTTTCAAAGACCGCCCTCTCATACACCTTCTTGACTTTATTGAAGAAGTAGAAACTCGCTTTGAGGAGATATCACCAACCACCAAAACCGTGTCCTTGTTCAACAAAGAGAACCTAACATCGAAGCTGTCACTGACAGATGTTTTCACTTCTCCTGAAGAAGTAGCTGATATCACCTACACTGAATACATCAAAAACTCAACATCAAGCTACAAGTCAAAAAGTTACCAAATTTTGCTGTTCTCCTGTTGACTATAGTCTTCAACAACTGTCTGAATAACAGCTTTTTCTCTGCAGTCTAGAAAACAGCCAAAGTTGTCCCCGTCCTGAAGAAGAACAACCGCGCAAGTATGTAAGAACATCGGCAAATTTCATTGCTCAGCTGTATGAGCAAAATGCTGGACGAGTCAATATTGAAGAAACTCAACGTTTTCTGCAGAGAAAGAGATATCATAGGGTAAACCGACCAATCATTGGCACCTTAAGGTTACTCACCACTTATTCGGCTTATATAACTTATGGGAATTAAGAAACGACAGTTTTTTTTATTTTTTTTTTTATTTTTAATTATATTTTTGTTTAGTGAAAAACATTAAATATATTATTTTTTGTTAAAATTAATAAATAATTAATAAAAAGTAAAACAATGTCCTTTTACCAATGATTGGCACCATTTTCCAATCATTGGCACTGAACAAACCAATGATTGGCACATTGATTTTGTTTCATTTTTAAAGTTTATTAAAACCAATAAAAACAAAATAAACAAATAGTATAACTCAATTATATAATTTAATAAATAAAAGGTAATTTATTTTTATAATTATATTTAAGTCTTTTAAGTTACATTATGTTTAAATTAAGGCCGAGATTAGATAAGATTTTTATTGATTGATAAAAAAGTGTTATTATCAACCTAAGGAAAATTGATACAAAATTATGAAAATCTATAACTTTTTCATTTACCAATGATTGGCACTTTTTCTAATGATTGGCATGGCATCCAAAGATGGGTATAGTGCCAATCAACCTAGTAATTGGCACCTCATCCAATGATTGGCATGTGCCAATAAATGGAAATTTGATGGATTTACATTCCTATAGTTGACACCCCTCATAAATACTATATTTTTAATAAAATATTAAAATAAAAAGAACTAACCTCTTTGTTATAATTAATTCTTTTATAATAACCGCACTTGACAATGGTTTTCCTCTTAAATTTATTATTAAATTACACTACAATGTCACCACTTTCCTTACGGTTTTCACAAGCTTCACATTAAATTTGGCGCGAACTTGATTCTAAATTTTTAACAGCGTTTTTTTAATTGCTACTAACTTCAGATGCCAAAAGAAATGATGCCAAATCATCAGAAATGGACTAAGGCTAATATTTTTAAAAAGATTTTATTAGAAAACTTTTAAATGTTATTAATACGAGTAATTTAAACTGTAAGTGCCAATCATTGGGGGGGTGCCAACAATTGGGCAGTTTACCCTACCAGAGTTCTAAATAAACACTACCCGAAATCCACTACTGGCACTTCATACTGATGTTACGAGTACACTTGGATTCAACAAAATGGAAACCACTGGAGCGTGCTGGCTGGACTTCGACAAAGCTTTTAGTCCGGGAGCTGGCGACACAAAAAATTGTAAGATTTGCGTACTCATGATTTTATGTTTTTTGTGTAATTTAGGTGCCCGACAAACAGAAAACCGACTGCTGCAGGCTCACCCGTGGTGGGTTGATTTACTGTGAATTTTTGAAGTTGCAAAAAAAACCGAAAATTTGTCTAAAATGCGTACTCATGAAACCAGTGACATATGTTAGTTTAACTTTTGAAACGATGAAAAAACTTGTGCTAACACCTGGGGGGTGGTGGAAAGTACCGCTGCCAGTTAAGGGAAGTTGGGCCCCCTCGTAGTGCACTGTAACCTAGTTATTTTTTTCCTGGCTTAAAATCTTGTAGAAACAAATTTTTTTGATTGAATTTCATAGATAATTAGACAAAGATTACGGAAAAAATAGCACGTGCTTTAAAAGGTCATCTTTTATCCTAAAAAAGGGGCAAAAGGGGGGAAAAACACTCTTTTAAAAGTTTTTTTTTTAAATCTCAAAAACTACATGCATTTTCATGAATCTGATAAACAAATTTTAGATTTCATACACAAATAGACCAAATGATAAAATTATAGAAAAAAATTGGGGGTGCCGGGGTTAAATTTTCCCTTTTTACGCATCTCAAAAACAAAATGTATTTTGAAGACTTTTTTCTTCTGAGGTTTTTTTATTCACAAATTCATACATATTTTATTATACATATATAAAATAAGGGAGGGGGCTTGGGGAGGGGAATACATTTTTCGAGTTTTTCGTCATATATCATAACAAAATTCATTTTTAGTAATCCGCTAATGAGGTTTATTCTGTACACATTCAAAATCAAACAAATTCAAAACAAATCGAAAACAGAATTAAAAGGATGGATAAGAATATTCACAAACCAATATATCTACATAGCTAACATTTTTTCCTAGTATAAGTTCCTATCCGTTTTAATCCTGTTTCTAATTATGTACTAATTACCTAAAATTTCCCCGTCGTGACTTGCAGGTCACCTTAATCCCTCAAAGAACAACATACCGTTTTTTGAAGTATAAGTTCCTACCTGTGCCATATTCTGTTTCTAATTATGCATAGAAGAAGTTAACGAAGTACCACGAAATATTTAACTTTTCAGTACAATTCTTTTTCTCTTAGATAAAGACAGTAAACAGTAATCAGTTTGTGCGATGGCTAATTCTCGACCAGTTTGTGTTTTTTGTGGAAATAAAAAAGATAAAATTATTTTATGCACTCAAAAAGGTTTAGATAAATGTCTTGTTGGTTTGAAAATTCGTCAAGAAAATAACTTGACCGGGCGCGACATTAATTTGCAACCAATTTTAAGAAAAAGTGAAGGTTACCATTCAAAGTGTTTGAGCAAATTTAATGCAGTAAGGGAAAAATATAAACAATGTGATGTGAAGTGAATCTAATATATCGGGACTTTCAACATCTGTGATCACAAAGTAAGTGTACCTAAAAAATTTTTAAATTATAATTTATCTATTTTCACAATCTCGTGCAATAACAATAGTTTCGAATCTAAATGAAAAGTGTTTATACTAAAATTCTATTAACGTACAAATTTCCATATTTTAAAGTGAAAACATTGAAGTAACTGAATTATCCGAGCATTCACAATTTTGCAAAACTCTCCTCAATTCATCGAAGCCTTCTCAAGACTACAAAATTATCCAGATGTTGAAGCAGATGTATTCCAAACGTTGGAGAAATTTGTTTGCTGTATGTACGGCTACAAACAGCTTAGCGACGTGAATGAAGCCCGAATATCAATTTTTACAATATCCTTCAAATGCAATGATATTGAGGAGCAATTTAAAATCAAAACAAATAATTTCGACGACTCAATATTACCACCCAGCAAGTCGTAGCTTCGGCAGCAAATTTTGAGATGTGCTTACATCTCAAGGATATGGTGCAATGCATATCGTCGTCGTTCTATGAAAACTCCCTAGGTCCATTTAAAAAAAAAAATGTGATTTAATTCTTATTTAATTCATTCCGAATAAACTATTTGCAAAAAATTTCATTGGACAATGGCTACGCCAAACCTATTTTACAGTTGAAGCCTAAGACCGTCCTATTCTCAGCTATTCTCATAATTTTTGGATTTTTTAATATTAATTTCCAACTCTAAATGCAAATATCTCAAAACACAAAAAATGGACTTAGGGAGTTTTCATAGAACGAAGACGATATGTTCAAATCCACACCTTTCTGTCTTCTTCGGAATGTGGATGGCAAGAAATCGACAACAAACTGGACTTTCGATGGTTTGAAGGTGATCAATTACCAACTTCAGTCAGAGAAGTTGTATTCGAAGATCTTTTGAAAATCAGTTATGCAGGTAGTTACAAAAATGACTCCTTCTTCATTTTATACTTTTTTTGAAATTATTTTTCAATTTTATAGACTCTAGTATTCAAAATGATAGTGAGGAAACTGATGCTGAAGAAGAATCAAGAAACACCCAAGTCAGCACAAGTGAGGATTTTGATGAAGAAGATTTATCCTGTTTAATGGAAACTTTTGGATATTCAGACGAGAGTATAATGTTATAATTTTTAAAGAACACGAAATTAAAAAAGAAGAAAAACATATAAAAAATTGCGTTTTGTATTATTTTTCTTCTGAATAAAAAGGGTATGTTGTTCTTTGAGGGATTAAGGTGACCTGCAAGTCGCGACGAGGAAATTGTAGGTAATTAGTACCTAATTAGAAACAGGATTAAAACGGATAGGAACGTATACTAGGAAAAAATGTTATTGGTTTGTGAAATTCTTATCCATCCTTTTAATTCTGTTTTCGATTTGTTTTGAATTTGTTTGATTTTGAATGTGTACAGAATAAACCTCATTAGCGGATTACTAAAAATGAATTTCGTTATGATATATGACGAAAAACTCGAAAAATGTATTCCCCTCCCCAAGCCCCCTCCCTTATTTTATATATGTATAATAAAATATGTATGAATTTGTGAATAAAAAAACCTCAGAAGAAAAAAGTCTTCAAAATACATTTTGTTTTTGAGATGCGTAAAAAGGGAAAATTTAACCCCGGCACCCCCAATTTTTTTCTATAATTTTATCATTTGGTCTATTTGTGTATGAAATCTAAAATTTCTTTATCAGATTCATGAAAATGCATGTAGTTTTTGAGATTTAAAAAAAAAACTTTTAAAAGAGTGTTTTTCCCCCCTTTTGCCCCTTTTTTAGGATAAAAGATGACCTTTTAAAGCACGTGCTATTTTTTCCGTAATCTTTGTCTAATTATCTATGAAATTCAATCAAAAAAATTTGTTTCTACAAGATTTTAAGCCAGGAAAAAAATAACTAGGTTACAGTGCACTACGAGGGGGCCCAACTTCCCTTAACTGGCAGCGGTACTTTCCACCACCCCCCAGGTGTAAGCACAAGTTTTTTCATCGTTTTAAATGTTAAACTAACATATGTCACTGGTTTCATGAGTACGCATTTGAGACAAATTTTCGGTTTTTTTTGCAACTTCAAAAATTCACAGTAAATCAACCCACCACTACCCAGGTGGCAGCAGTCGATTTTCGTCGTCACCTACCTCAGAACTACAAGAAAAAAAATATTTCACGAGTACGCATCTTAGACATTGAAAAGTGTCGCCAGCTCCCAGACTATTTTGGCAGCGTTTGGATAAAAGGATTACTAATCAAACTCTCGTAACTTGAACTTCCTAATCACTTGGTTAGAATAATTAATAATTTTCTAATTCATAGACTTTTGCATTGAACAGGTATAGCAAAACAAGTATCATCAACCAAGAGCATCAACGCTGTAGTTCTTCACGAATCAGAACTTGGACCGTCGCTGTTCAACATTCACACTGCTGATCAATTAGACAACATACAAAATACACCAGAAATTGCTACCAGGAGAGTGCAAGAGCACATTAAAAACCTATGGGAATACTATATCAAATAGGGACTGAAGATAAACAGCAAAAAGACAGAACTCATCAAATTCCAGACAACACTGAAGTAGCATTTAAATCATCAATGAAGTACTTGAAAATCCACTTTTCCAACAAATTCAAATTCAAAAGGCATGCAGACTTGATGTTAAAGAGAGCCAAATAAAATAATCCTTGCACTTGGTCCATCCGCTTTTCAGGAGACGAAATGGACTAAGTAAGATTAAGCTGCTTGTGTGCAAGCAACTTATCCGATCCGTTCTGATCCACGCCTTTCCCATCTGGTTTACTATTTCATCTACAGCTATTAAGAAGAATACTGTAACCCATCACTGACGAAGAAATATATACCAACTAAGAAGCTGTACGATAGTCAAGTTAATATCACTGGACAATAGCGTGTCCCGTCGTTGTATGACGAAAAAAAATTTCTCGAATTTTTTATCGAAAGGAGTATCAAAAGTTGCGTATTAACGAGTACATTCTGAATATGTATTTAGTTTTTGATTTGGACATGACCTTTAGTACTCTAAATTAAACTGAAATTCAATTTGGTGGTGCAACAGCTTGAAGTACACCAGGACCTAGTGACTTACAACTCTCAACCATTCCTGTGTGGGTGCTTACCAGGGAACGGAGGGGACCTACAATTTTTTGCCGATTCCGAACGGCTAATGAGCAGCACTTTCCATGACAAGAAATATTCTTGGAGGATTTGTCAATTCCTCGCAAGAGGCAGTACACCCCTGAAAAAAACTTTCTTGCAGCGGCTGAGAATCGACCTCGAGACCTTCCGCATGACAGTCCAACACACTAACCATTATGCCAAGAGGTACTACTCTGTACTCTACCGCGGCTTAAAGATCTTAAGATAAAGTAAAAACTATATTTTTGTATCCTTTTTACTTGCGATATAGGTACTATATGGCAACTTCTGCATTTGGAAAAAAAAATCGAACTCGAGACTTTGATCAAAGTTGACATTACGATGATAGCGAAGACGAAAAAAGAGGGTCCGGCAATTCCGTCTGTCTTTCTGTATGTCTGTTACTCGAACTGTAGCCTAAGCTACTAGAGGTATTTTCTTCAAACTCGGTAGTTAAGGGTCTTCGGTGATGCCCTAGAGGAGAAATTGAAATTTTTTTTTAGCTCCAAAAATGATATTATGGACATTGACTATATTTTGGTCAAAACAAATTTTGGGGCAAAATGTTATTAACGGTACCTGTCAAAGAACCGTTTTTTTATTTTCGACTTTCTCATTAACGGCTCTAAGAATTTTAACCCAAAATTTTCAGCAGGAGTCCTCTTAAGTCTAAAATAATATTGTATATAAAAATATTCGAAAAAATATTTGTTTGGTTTTTTGCAAATTATATTAAGAAACTTTTATTTATCAATTTTGAAAAAAATCTAGCAGAGGGTATTCGAAATATTGAGTTTAAAAAAAAAATTGAAATTTTTTCAAAAATCCAAAAAATTAAAAATTAAAAGTTTAAATATGTAATAAATAATATTCAAACTTTGGAGCCTTAGCATAAAAAAAATGATTTAAATCGGTTGTTCCGTTTTTGAGAAAACCAAAATAACGATTTTTTAGAAACTTATTTCAACCATTACCTAGCGGAAACTAAATAAAATTTTATGATTTTTTTTTTCAAAATTCTGTAGGACAGAAATTTGGAACAAAATTCGTTTGTTCTGTTCCACACAATTTTAAAAAAAAAATTATATTTTTAGTCTTAAAAAAAGGAAGAAAAAAACGTGTGAGGGGAAAAAAATAAAAATGATATCTAAATTTAAAGAAAATCGGCCAAGCCTTTTAGCTGTAGTCGAAAAGACAGGCAGAAAGACAGACAGAATTGCGAGACCCACTTTCTTAGTCTTCGCTATCATCGTTATGTCAACTTTGATCAAAATCTCAAGTTCGATTTTTTTTACGAATGCCTTACTTGCCTTATAGTACCTATAAGTCGCAAGTAAATATCATGAATTAAATTAAGAAAACATTTTATTAATATGATATTGTAAGCAAATAGCACTTTGTTGAGTCAACTTGATGTTATTTAGAAATAAGTTATAGCTTTAAGTCAAATTGTATGAAAATAATATTTAAAAAAAATTCTCAATTCAAAAAAAAAACTGATGCGGTTTTTTCAATAAAACCATTGTATACAAAGATTCTAGCTAGGAGACTCAATTCATTTATACGAGCACCGGCCTGCAGACGTCAGAGTTATACTATATATTTTTATTTGATTTGGTTGACGTTTGATACTTTTTAACTTCAACAAAGTTTTTGCTCAAATAAATATCAAATGAATCGATTAGAAGTTTCAAATAAGAGGTCATTAATGAATATTAGGAAAAAGGGAGATAAAACGGATCCCTGTGGCTTACCAGCATTTTTATATGAACTTTAGATTTTACACCATCCAAAAAGACATTTGTCCACTAGACAGTCTATAATGTGTTTCAACAATATCCAGAGAAGTCCTTTAAGATTGTAACAAAATGGTTGATAAATCATGTAATTTCCAACTTCTTCATAAATTCAGAAGATACTACGAACTCCCGGGAGGGACGTTAGAGCTGTTTTCGAGTTAATTTGAGTAAAATCCATAACTATTCTAAATAAATAAAAAAAAACTGAGGTTTCTAGGAAACTCTAAGAATTTACTATCATATCACCAAACCAGCAAATAAGCATGCACGTAAGCACGGTATGACGAAACCAATAATTATTATCATATACCAAGGTAAGAAATGGTCAACTTTTATACTATGCGTGCAGCTAGGTACCGACTATCTAAAATTCACCTTTTGCCAACATACCTTCTTCTTCTTGTTATCAGGAAGACAACTTTATGTGGTTCTTATTTTATATGTATATCCATTTGCATACCCACAGCAGCGTTAGGTTTCCCCATCAGAAGCCAATAATTCTTGACACATTTTAGCACTCGTACATCACGTTGTCGTATATAGCTACTTTAACAACCTTCAAGTAAGCTGACGAGAATGGGTTGAATTTTCTGATGATTCCGGTGAATTCCATCACAAAATCGTAATGTTGAAATGGAAGCGGATGGCTTTGAGACACCATTCGGTGGGGAGAAAAAAAAGAGATTTCCAAGACTTCCTGGCGTTTCAAGTTTAATTCTATCACTAAATCCCATATTTATGCAGATGTTACTCATCTCATAATGGAATTGAATGGACGTATATTATGAAGATAGGAACACGAGCTTCATATTCTCATCCATTGATTCATCTTTCAGAGAGTTGAGCCGGAACACTTCGTAATGATTCATCTTCGTCATCAGGAAAGAGCAACGAATGATATCAACGTATTCGTGCGTTATATGTATATCTATGGCCGTAACCTATACCAACCACATGAGTATATATCTCAAGATTCATATCATTGCAAAGACTGCTGAATGTGATTTATAGCTGGTAGGTAGGTACCTAACCTAACCTTTTTTTTATTATTTTTGCTGATGCTAAGCCTTGACGTTTCTGAATATTCAAGTAGCAAAGAGACTGAAGAGGAAAAGTATAAAAAAAAAACAGTAGAGAAGCAATCTGAAGTTAAAGTGGCATTATTAAGGGTTCGTTCAAAATTGAGGTTGTAATAAAAAAAAAAAACGTGATGAAAACCCAAGAGATCAGTGCTTAATTTACAATTGGGTTTTTATTTTTCAGCTAAGCGGTTTATCCTTTAAAAGAGACCGAAATCGATTTAGAACTGAAAATATGGACAGTAAAATTCACGACGGGCTCGCACATACTGCCTCTTATAGTTCAAAAGGCTAAGAATTTTTTTAAAATCTTATATTAATACGAGTACGTATCATAAACGTTTACTTCACGTAACAAAACAAAGCTTTTATTAACAGAAAGGTTATGTTTCGGAGATGTGCAAGAAAATATATGAATTTAAGTGAAAGTACAGTGTGTTCTTGTACTACAAGTGGGCGCCAGGAAGTTTTATGATACTCACTTACACAATTTGAGAAAAGCTAAATATTTTAAAGATTATCTTCCAAAGAAAATGAAAGGACAATGGTATTTAAATTAGAATTTCAACAACAGAATTTACTAAGAATATAAAAAAAATTCAAGGAAACCTTTCTAGGTTGGCATATATGTAGGTATAAAACCCAGAATCTTTTCTTAAATATAAAGCTAAAAAAGTTCTCGGAAATTGGCAGATCAAAGGAAACACAAAAAAAATACTTAGGGAAAGGTCTCGAAAACGGTCAGGAATCCTGCAATATTGTGAGAATTAGAGAACGGTACGAAGTGGTTACACCATTTTACAAATATAAAGGTCCGAATTAACAAGATCCCACAAATCGAGCAAAACCAGACAAAGATTACAAAATATGATACTTAGCTTCAAGATGAATTATTGGCTATCACGAAAGCATGCAAGATACTCAAACCAGAACCGGAATACGGCTATTATCACAGACTCCCAGACAGCTGCTAAAGCCATTAATAATTCTACTACATCATTCTCCAAAAATTGGTCCAGCAAATTTCGGGATGAACTTGCTAGACTCAAAATTAACCACACTCTGCGTTCCGGGTCATTGTAGCATTGATGAATAGGTAAGGATCAGCCCTTCATAGAACACTTGCGGAAAGAGTCAACATTCAGCTCGGAAATATGAAGGGTAATATTCTCTCAATTTTTCAACTAACTAACCTTGTTGAATTCGTATCTTTTAGCGTTTCAGCCCTAGAAAACGGAAAGGAAGTCGACTTTGTCTCAACCGATTTCAGTAAGGCGTTTGGCAAAATCTCACAAAATGTTATTCTACGAGTATTCAAACTGTTCACCCTTGTGCTTGAAACTGTCTTCTTAAGACGGATTTCTTCTTACCTGAAAACCCTTTACTACAAAGTTCGATTCAGATCTTCTTTTTCTGATGATTTCTTAGCTATGTACTCGTATCTCCGGGGTCCTACAGAATCGTCTTTTGATTTTACGTGAGTACCTGCCGATTGCCGGCTCTACCTCACGGGAATCTGGCTCCATCGGAGTCAGATTGGGCCCAGACCATTAACCCCGACTTAGCCGAAGCCATCTCGGTGGCAAAGCTGTGACATGTTGCAGGCATGAACACACCTCTTGCTTTGGAGGCGAGGTCTATCTAACACCTCTTGAATTCAAGAAAAGAATCTTGAAAACCATGTGTGTCCGCATCCAAGCCGCCATGAAGCTCCCACTAGGGGGGCTACCTCATAGATAGGGTTTGAGCAGAGGGCAAAACTCAACCCTCAAACTCAAATGGGCACTATCTCCCATGGTACCCGAATATAGCTTCCGTTGGAGCTTCGCAACCGAGGTCACTTCCAGATGAGTTACTGCAAAACTCTGGGCCTATCAACCCTTAGGATACACACACCAAGAAGTCGGCCGGGGCAGTAACCAGCAACTAAGTTTGCTTCTTTTTTGTCTTCATTTACCATGCGACAAACTAGAAAAGGCTCCTAGTGCCTAGTCTTTTGCTCACCTTACGGCAAACTAGGAAAGACTCTCCTAATCTTTGCTCTGAAAAGAACTAGGAAAGATACTCCTAATCCTTGTTCTAAAAGAACTAGGACGATGGTTCTACTATTTTTTGCTACTTAACAATATAGTTACACAAGTAACCGGAGACTTGACCTTTATATATCCTTAAAAAACCTTAAAAATCTCCAGCCACGCAAGTAGCCGGAGATCTTACCAATTTCACCCTTCATCATCCTTAAACCTTAAAAATCTCTAGCCACGCAAGTAGCCGGAGACTACCAGTTTCATCCTTCTTCCACCTTTTAAAACCTTGAAATACCTTCAAATCTCCAGCCACGCAAGTAGCCGTAGATTTAACCATTTCACACCGTTTTAAACCTTCTAACTTGCTTTTCCTCCTGTTTTGGGTTTTCATAGTTGTCTGAATCTCCAGTTGATCGAGCAGCCAGAGAATAGACGTAAGCCTCCCCACCGCGACAAGGTCAAACCCATCGGGGAAGTCCAGGGTCCTACAAAGCAGCCACTTAAGACCTCTCCTCTTTATTCTCACTATTAACGATATTGAAAGGGTCATTAAGCATTCCCATATTTCGCTCTACGCTCTCTGATCCCTACGTGACCCGATCTTTATACGTAACCTTTTTTGGCCCGCTTCTTGAATACTCCTGTCAAGTATGGTCATCTTACCAACAAATTCATTTATCCATAATCGTGAGCATTCAACATCGTTTCATACGTTTCACACTTTTGTGGTCTGTCTTGGAATAACCCTCTTATTTTATCTCCGTATCGAAACCGACTTCTGTTAATCAACTTGAATATGCTGGGAGAACGAAGAGCAATAATCGACATTCTCTTCATTCATCGACTACTTTCAGGGTCTATTGACTGCACAACTCTCTACAATTCCATCTCTTTCAACACTAATTCCAGTAATATAAGAAATCCTAGTCTCTTCTATCTGTCTACCCACCGTACCTCTTATCACTCCAACGAACCTATTACTCGCATGCTTCAGAGGATTAATTGTAACATTAACTGTTTCGACTTCAACCTCAGTTTAACCTGCTTGAAACTCCGCCTTAATCATCCTTCCAATTCAATCCAATCCTAGATTTAAGAGCTCTATTAATGTTAGATTAAGAACTAGCTTATATTATGGGGGTATTGCCCCACCAAAATTAAAAATAGAATATCTGGAAAGATTTGGCCCACCCGAACACTACTTGTTATAATATGCAGACCCAAGCAAGACATAGCCAGGATCGGAGCTACCTGTAGTGGATACTGGCCAATAGGAGAGCATGCAGCGAAGCTGGGCATTACTCTCAACACTCAATGTCATAGCTTTCATTACGAATCAAAGACCTGGAATTAGTTGCTTTGAAAAATACTCTAAGAACAGGTTGATGGATACTAGATATCTACTGAACTCTATGTAGAATTTAACCAACTGATGATAAAGCGTCTGAGATATACTTTGCAAAAATTCATATGGAAACCTATCCTCTCCTGGTGCTTTGCCATCTTTTTGGAGTATTTTAGGGCTTCCTCTATTTTCATCGCATCTATTTCCCGATCTAGAATTTCATTTATTACGTATGTTTCCGCAGTCATTAGGGAAATATTTAACTTAGATGAGAGAAGATTTTTAAAATAGAAAAACTCCAGAAAAAACACCCATCCCAATTGATAATCCTGATCCAGAGAATACTCTTTCCAATTTCCAGAACACTCTTAAGAAGATATAAGTTTTACTAGCTGAGCAGCTTGATTGTTGCTGAATTTATGGGATGGGATTCGAAGATTTTCTTGGCTGGAGTGTTGTTGTCCATTCGCTCGATGTGACCGAGCCAGTGTAGTCGACGTGTTTTGGCTTTTTGGACTACATCCACATCTTGGTACAGCTCGTATAATTCACGATTGAATCTTCTCCTCCATTCGCCCTCTTCGCATATAGGACCAAATATCCGCCGAAGAATTTTTCTCTCGAAAGTGCCCAGTATCAATTCCCCTTTTTTACTTATCGTCCAGCACTCGGCGCCGTAGAATAGAATTGGTAAAATTAGCGTTTTGTATAGCGTGCACTTTGTCTTTCGAGAAAGGAGTTTTGTTTGGCCAAACCGAAGTAGCAGCGGTTTGCTAGGGTAATTTTTCGTCGAATTTCCACTAAGGTGTCATTCGTGGGATTGATGTTCGTTCCGAGGTAGGTGAACTCCTTGACTACCTCGAAATTACTGCTACCAACAGTGACGTTTTGTCCTAGGCGATGGACAGATGCGGCTTTGTTTGTTGATAGCATATACTTTGTTTTGTCCTCATTAACTTCAAGACCAACGCGTTTCGCCTGTTCATCAATAACTGTGAACGCTTCTAGCACAGCTCGCTTGGAGCGGCCGATGATATCGATGTCGTCCACATCCAAGCAGTTGGAAAGACCTGTTGAAAATAGTGCCTTCCAGGTTAACACCACTCTTGCGCACTATCTGCTCCAGGACTAGGTTGAAGAAATCACATGATAGCGCAACTCCTTGTTTGAACCCTGTGCACGTCTGGAATAGCTCGGATGAGCTGTTACCCATTTGCACGTTGCACCGCGTATTTTGTAACGTCATGCGGCATAGCTGGATCAGTTTTCTCGGGATCCCGAGTTCCGACATTGCCAATAGAAGCTCTTGGCGACTTATGCTATCATATGCGGCTTTAAAGTCGATGAAAAGATGGTGGGTCTAGACTTGAAGTTCGTTGGTCTTTTCCAGGATTTGCCTCAATGTGAAGATTTGGTCTATCGTTGATCTGCCTGGCCTGAAGCCACACTGGTACGTGCCGATTATAGTGTTGCAGAAGGGTTTTAGACGCTCACATAGTACGGTGGATAGGATCTTGTCACAACAAGAAAGTGGTCAGAGTCCACGTTTGCACCTCGGAAAGTTCGCACGTCCAAGATGTTCGACGCGTGCCTTGCGCCAATTAGCACGTGGTCGATTTGGTTGGCGGTTCGACCATCTGGAGATCGCTAGGTTGCTGTGTGTATCCCTCGCCTGGGGAACCTAGTGCTACTTATCACCGTATTCCAAGCTGCAGCAAAGTCGATTAGTCGGAAGCCGTTATCTGTTGTCATTTCGTGGAGGCTGTGCTTTCCAACTAATCCGCCAAAGATATTTTCCTTCTCGACTTTAGCATTGAAATCTCCGAGCACGACTTTGATTGATATCGTACTCCGGACAGGCTCCGTAGGCTCCATCCAGGAGGTCGTAAAACTCCTCCTTGTTAGATTCCTCAGCTTCATCGGTAGGGGCGTGTGCACATATTAGGCTTATGTTTTGAAAAGTAGCTTTAATGCGGTTCACAGCCAGGCGATCACTAATCGGCTTAAAATCGATGACTTTTGATCTGAGTCGATTTCCCACGACGAATCCGCATCCTAACATGTGCATTCTTTGATGACAGCTGTAATAAATGTCGCAATCTTTTCTTTTCGCTATTCCTGATCCTATCCATCATATCTCCTGCATCGCTGTAATGTCTGCCTTGTACCGCGAGAGGACAGATTCAAGTTTTTGAGTAGCACCTGGTGTGTAGAGTGTCCTTACATTCCAGGTGCATACTCGTAAATCGTAGTCCATTTTCGTTCCGGGTCTGGTTGCTATTTGAGGGAGGTCGTTATCCGAGGCTTCTCGCGTCTCTCTCATATCAATTGGTGTTTTTTACTGCGGCCGGGTCGTTAGCCCGACGCACTAACCTCCAATCTGTAGGGCCATGGGTTTAGTGTTGCAATTGTTTCCTTGGTCAACACTCGCTCATACAAGTTTAGCAAGTCATGACATAAAGCCAAGACCAGTATCCGGCGGTTACCAACGAGGAGGTAATGTAAGCACATGATGTGTAGGAAAAGATACAGCTCGAAGCCCCCAGTTCCTACAGCATCCAACCACCAATTCTGTTAGAAAACTTTATTTCCAGGAAACGATCTGATTTTGGCTTGTATCTCAACCAAATTGGTATTTCTTATGTTAACAAAACAATCGTCAATAGCTTGATTATTATGTTACAATATTTTCCAGTTCAGTTTTGGTAATAGATTATGATTTCTTTGGTGTCCTTCGATTTGAATTTTCCATTCAACAATTATGTGCATGTGGACCGAATTATTTTCTGCTTGTACTTTCAGTTTAGTGATAAGAAATATACGCATTTATTATTAACAGCGCAGTAATATAAGACAGACTTCCACTCACATCGAATAAAATTTTACTGACCGTCAGTATCTCCTTCAGTGCACCGGGTCAAAACTGCCCACAAATAGATAATGTATCAAATCTTTACACTGAAGCAAATCCTCGAAAAAACCAATCAATTTTAAGTCGAGGCACACCACCTTGTCATCAACCTCAAACAAGCATTCATCGTCAGAAGCTCCTTGTGTCGATAGTCGAACTATAAAAACTGATCTAGATGAAGTTTCCGATATCATAAGACCAACCGCACTGAGGAATATGTCGAACAAGATACAAAAACTGATAATGATCATTTTCGACGAACCAGATTTTTTCATGACCACCACAAAATACAATAATGTCCCAAAGGTAGTAAACATTTTTGTTAATTTGTAAAAAAAAACTTACGAAATACTACTTCGTTTTCGGATCCTAGGGTCGTCTTCTATGGCACTCGTTTTGTCAGCTCACAAAAACTAGACGCTCCCAGAAAATTTCATCTCTCATTGTTTTGCACAGATTTCTTCAACACTGGAAAAATCACTTCAGCCTGTCCCAATAAAAAAGAATCTTCTTCGCTCATAAATTATCACCTCAATAAATATCTTGCTATTGTGCCATAGGGCTTCGTTTTGTCTCCGACTCTTTTTCTCATATACATCAATGATTTTTTAACTGAAACTAATTAAATAAATTGTTTTGCTGACGAAAGTACTCTTAGCTTCTCATATTCGTTTCTAGTCGAACGCGTCCGTTCCGTTCGTAGGTGACCCATAGAACCTAGTTAGCTACCAAGCTAATAGGAATATATCGCAATCTGTAACGTCAGTTAAGCTTTCCGATTGACTTTTTCTTTTGAGCAGATTGAATCAAATTAGTAACTTAGTTGGAATGCAATTTATTCAGAAAAATTCATGTCCATCAAGTCCGAGTTTCATGAGTCACTTCATAAAGTCAGACTTGAAGAAGCAAAATAATAAAATAAATGAGTTAGGTTAGAAGGGGTTCTTCAGAAAGAAAATAAGGAAGATGTATTGAAGAGCACGGAGGGGTATTAGAGGGAGCGTAGGTTTTCGATGCCTCCCTGATCGGTCCAGAATCCGGAATAAAATTTAGGATGTTTTTTAGTGAAAAGGTAGAGTTGATCCACAATCAAATCGTAGACAAAATTTTCTCCGAGGGCTGTTTTACTGGTTCTGGCTAGGCTGGGACATTCACAAGAGAAGTGAAATGAGCCTCCCCCATCTCTTCATCTTGACACCCTTAACACAAGTTCAACGACACCATTCGTTTCATTGTATTGTGTCCTGTCAGGATAGATAGTTGAAGATTAAAATGTATTGTTTTTTTCTTCAAAATATTCGGCCATAGGTTTCTTGAAACCCGACAAGTGTCGAACATAAAAAAAATAATTTCAGACATTGACCAATTGAGCTTGACAAGGAAAGAATTTAAATAATTTTTAATATATGTATGTCAATTTTATCAGCAAACAATGCTCTTAATGCCCATATCGAACCAATCAAAGTGATATCTCTTCACACCCCCAAATACATATGTATCTGCTTTGGCCACCAAATGAGTTATTCATATTATTCTCCATAATTTAAAGTATTCCGATTGCTATATTAAATTTCAATAACTCAATTTTCCATTAAACAATATTTCTTCAATTGAAATTCATTTCGCAGAATTTCGAATAAAACAAATAAATCATTCAGTGAATAAATTGATAGCTGCTAACCATAATTGATATTCAAACAAAAGCGTTATGTCCAATTGCCAATTAAGTGCAATTTCGTTTATACTACTCTTGTCATTAAAAAGTCCTTTTTTGCGCCAAACAGACGGGAACATATAATTCCAAAAAAAAAAAAAAAAAAAATTCATTTGTCCCGGCCATATGATGCTGGGGCTACGACGACGCCGTCGAAGGGCAGACGTATAAGAGTAACGTGAGTGTAAAGTAAGCAAATGAATCCTGCTCTCGGACTGATTCTGACAATTAAATGAATGTTAATAAATTAATTAAGTTTTAATTTAACTTTCCGTAATGGCAGCTGATGTCAGTGCACAAAGTAATGGATTACTGGCTGCGCGACGTGGCGGAGCGGAGCTCCTTCACAAAATACTATTTAATGCAAAATAATTGTTAATCGGGAGACGCTGCTGTGTCCTTGTTTTTTTTTCGGGTTTGTCTTTTTTTCAGTTCATCGAACTCAGTGGCCCAGAAATTTATTCGAATTTAATTTGTTGCAAATGATTGCACTACACGATACATTGCTTGACCCATGACATTTATAATGTTCTTGGGGGGGATATTTCACGCGCAGTCATAAATCACTCGAACCGAACGATGGTCATTAAAATAATGTCCTTTAGCTGGATTTGGGTTCTCGCAGCGTGCCTGTGCCAGGAGTATGGCACCTTCACCGCACAGCCACTAAATGTTTCAGAACTTAAGCGCTACTTGTAAGCAAGATAATGAATTCAGCCCAAAGTCCTGAATTTTCAGTTGAATCCAATCAACGAATCCTTACATTATTCCAGGATAATGGCTGTACTGGTGTTCCTTTCGCCGCTATAAAAGGGACTCGCAGGTTGGAGTGTATAGAGAGAGAGATAGAGAAGCCCTGAATTGAAAATTAATTTTCCATGCCGTCGCGTTGGGTCGCGTGTCAGCCTTGTACGCTCTCATGTGGTGGAGGTACTACCTACTACAGTTACGGTATAACGCTATACAATATGTTTTGTTTGGGCGATAACCCATTGTGGTTTTTAGCAAAACAGTTCCACCATTGTTAGTTTAACAATAGTAGCTCTTTCACTAACCAAAAAAGTACCCTGGTCTATCACTACACCTACCTATCTACGTTCTCTCTGCGCTGGGCTCTGATGCTGTGTAGTATCTATTGTTGAATCGGCTATTGTTGGATGAGCGTTAGGATAGGAATCGTGTTCCATGCAATGAATCCCCACAAATTCTATGCGCGAATTTTAGTTCTATGCGTTAGATCCCGTTGCATCAGCATTAGCCCTTGTTGTGCTTACTTTAGTCTCCAATGTGAGGTGCTTTAGAAATTATTGTAAAAAAAACGTTGTGTTTACATTGGGATGATTGGATGTGACTATTAGACTGAAAGGACTTTTGAAACCAATGAAATTGCCAATCGATCTATTGATAAAAGATTGGTCATCTATATTTTCTACAGCAAATATTTTCGTTTAACAAAACATATTCAGGTTTTGTAGTAAAGCATAGTGGGTAAATATTAGCAGTCCAAGAGGAACAAATTTTAAGCTATAGTTTTAACCATACAGGCAGAAAAATACAATCTAAGCGAAAGCAGTTGTCCGGAGGTAAAAAAATGTGTTAAAAACAGCGTAGTTTCGGGAAAAAACTACGTTACTCTATGTTGCCAAAAAAAACGTAGTTAACTCGGTTAAAGACTGTTGTTTAAAAAATTAAAGAAGACTCTTATATTAATGGACAAACTTAGTTTAATTAATCGACGGAGGCTAGCACTCTTCGTAACTGAAAACCATCTTGCTACCGAAACGGAAACAACGCCTCGGATAACTAATGATAATATGTTCGACACTTTTGGGCTATCGAATAAGGACAACGATTTTTTTCTGGAATGTGAGGATACTCCTGGATGATGGCAGTGAAGGTCCCCACAACGCCAGATTCCTCCAACTAGAGAAGGAATTCATGCGGTACAGGATGGACATGTTAGGCCTTAGCAAAATACGTTGGATGGGCTCGGGCAAGTTCAAGTCACCATCTCGCAACACTGTACTGCTCTACTCCGGAAAAGCTCCAGGAAGCACACGTGAAGCAGGGAGTTGGGAACTGCAATGATAAGGGAGAGCGGTTCATTGACTTCTGCAATACTAACGGACTCGTCATTGGCGGCACCATGTTTGAGCACAAGATGTGCCACAAAATAAGTTGGGTGTCGATGGACAGGCAAGCTTCTTGGAATCAAATTGATCACTTCGCGATTAGCCGGAGCTTTAGAAGCAGTCTCCTGGATGTTCGAAATAAAAGAGGGGCCGATATGGGACTTGCTCGAGAGCACCACCTTATGGTAGCTACTGTAAGACTTTGTACAGCTGCAGCTTGGAGATCCAACAGCTTACCCAGGTTCAACGTCGACAGACTAAATGGCATGATGACAATCAGCAGCACGGAACCTGAATCCATTTAAAACCACTGGAATGCTGTGAAAAATGTTCTTATATCAGGTGCTGAGAGAATTGTCGTCCGAGCGAGGGGAAACAATAACGCTTGGCTTTCTGAAGAAACCTGGTTACGGATTGGCGAACGGCAAAATCTTAAGGCCCGTATTGCAGCTGCAACTGGAGTAGAAAAAAGAGAGCTAGAATCCCTGTACCGCAAGAGAAAGAGAGAGGTTCACCGCAGTGTGAGCCGCGATAAGCGTAATCACATCAATGCTTTGGCCCAGCAGGCAGAAGATGATGCCAACAGATGCGACAGTAGAATCGTCTACAGCATTACAAAGGAACTGGTTGGAGATCGCAGTTCCAAACAACACCTCGTAAAAGACTCAGACGGCTCTTAGTGCGGATGAGGATCAGCTAAGAAGGTGGAAGGACCATTTTGCGTCGGTATTAAACCGAGTTACCGACAGCAATGCGCAACTGATACCTGCTGAGCCGACAGGAACAACAAATTCCCGAATCCGCACTGCACTCCCAAGTAGAGATGAGATGCGCAACGCAATCAAAGCACTGAAGACCAACAAAGCGGTAGGACTTGATAGCATTCCTGCAGAGCTTCTACAAGCGGAGCCAACGACATCGAGCTTGGGTCTCCGAAGGATTTACGAATAAGTGGAAAAAGGGAATGATAGTCAAGCTCCCTAAAAAAGGAGACCTAGCACAGTGCGAAAACTGGAGGGGGATTTGCGTCCTACCTGCCGTTGCCAAAATATTAGCAAAAATAGTACTGGAACGCATCAGGGAACATCTAGAAGCCACACTCGATGTCCAACAAGCAGGTTTCCGCGCTGAATCCGCATCCATTGATCATATACTTTAATAATCATAATTGAGCATGAGCAGTGCGTCGAGTATCGATCACCACTTCACCTGAAACTCATTGACTTTGAGAAGGCTTTCCATAGCGTCAAAAGAGAATTTATTTGGCTTGCTTTACGCAGGAGGGGTATCGCGGATAAATTAATAGCATTATTAAGGCAACTTATGATGGATCCAAATGTCAGGATCTGCACGAAGGGAGGCTGTCAGAAGAGTTTGAAGTCCAGAGTGAAGTCAGACAGTGCTGCATTCTGTCACCAATATTGTTTCTGTTGGTGATAAGCGATTTCCTGCGAGCGGCCCTGACGGGAAACGGAGGAATTCGATGGACTCTGACGTCTCAACTGAAATATCTTGACTATTAGGACGATGTATGCTTGGATCTCCACCAAATGACAACAGGGGTGGAGAGGGAAGCAGAAATCGAGGGGCTGAAAATCAATTCCGGCAAAATAAAGATGATCAGCCTAAGAACCCCGTCATCTTCTCTCATAAATATTTTTCAACAACTGGTAGAGAAAGTACAAAGCTTCCAATACCTTGGAAGTATCATCCCTACCGAGGCGAGGATGGCACCGAACAGGACATCAGCAGTCGAGTCGGGAAGGCAAAGGCTGCTTTCGGTATGCTTAGAAATATATGGAGGAATAACTCTCTAAGCTTAAGAACCAAGCTACGGCTGTTTCGATCCAACGTCGAATCAGTATACCAAACGAAGAGCTCCTCAGGAAAACGGGTCAGGAACCTATTGACTCTATTATACGACGTCGAAAGTGGCAGTGGATCGGACATACGCTTCGAAAAGGCGACAACTGTATTGCGGCGCATGCAATGCAGTGGAATCCGCTCACTCAAGAAGTTAGAAGAGCTGGGCGACCGAGAAGCTCATGGAGGACAGTCGAGCAAGAGTCAGCCTAAATAGGCAAGAGTTGGAGGGAGGTGCGACTCATATTCAGGAACCGAACACGATGGCGAGCTGGTGTTGTGGACACACTATGCCTCACTAGGGGTCCCCCATGGACATAAAAGGTATGAGGACCTAAGTAAGTAAGTAAATTGATTACAAATTTAAAACTTAGAAATCTTCTCGTTTACTTTAACCGAATGGTGATGGTTATACTAACACATCCGATTACTTTTATTAACTGATTGAAGACTGTTTAAATATATGAGCAGCCTCGAACTCTTGGATTGCCTGACCTCCTGGCTACAGCAATATTAAGGAGTTGATTCCAATAGAGATCCTTTCACTGACTACTGTGTTGCACTCAACCCGACGCGAACCGAACAAGATTAATTTATTATAATTTAATTGAATTTATTAAATTTACGAAAACTGACCGACGCACGCGACGCAAACAACTTAACCACGATAATTGACTTGATTTCGATTTTTGCTAGACGAATGTCAAGCCAAAGAGAAATGAAAATCGAAACGAAGCTATGTTCGAATTCGTATCAAGTGCAACAGGTAGCGATTGGGATGCTACCACCACGACTAGCTTAGAATAAGGGGGTGGGTTCAACCAATTATTTATATTGGAGCGATTAATTTTTTTTTGATGATTATGGACTTGATAGTTTAATTGAATGCCGCAGGGGCGTAGTATCTGAAAATTAAAAAGGGCGCCAGTAATTTTTTTTTGAAACAAGGAAATTACAAACCTTCGGAGCAGAACCGACGGTGAAAGTAATTTTAAAGAAAAAAAGATCAAGTTTTATGCTTCCAAAAAGGGGAAGTTAAAATAATTTATTAGTTTGGGAAACCTTTATGAAATATAGGGTAAAAACCCAAAATCTTTTCAATAAAATTATTGAACAACGTAATATTTAACTGGAACAAAATGGACCGCTATCACTTGGTCCCGAACGAATAACAGATATAATTAACGGGGTCGCGAGTCCTGCAATTTCAGGAAAAAAAGAATTCCGAAACAAAAGCCAACCGTATGATAAATTGAATAAAAAAAATGCAATTAACGTAAAAAAAAAAAACACAATTATGAACCAAAATAAAATAAACACTCTACTTATCTTTTGCTGCAATGATTCCCTCCTCCAAAATCTTTGCCTTTTTCTTTTCTCTCTTCCTTTTCCTGTTCTTCCTGATTTTCTCCTTACTTTTCTGTCCAAATTAATTCCTTTTTCCTCTAATATTTTCTTCTATCGTGACACAAAATTTAGTTCGACCTTTTGAATTTTTCACACTTTGCTCTCTTTCTCGTTATCGCTTTCTCAAAAAAACTCTATCCTTTCTGATATGCTCTCCAGTTAAGAAGTGTCCGTCCAGATTTTTCGATGTCTCTTCGGACCTTCTTAACTTTTAACCCTTGTGCTTTCAGCCAATTGGAATCCGCGGATTTCAATCACGTCATTGTAAGCCACATTCAGCTAATTTGCTGAGATGCGCTCTCGTTTTTGAAAGCCAGCGGTCCTGCTTACACGCACACTAAATCTTGCTCTGCGCTGCCTTCGTTAAATTCACCGACCGCTGGTTTTACTGCCAGGGGCGGCAAATTCAATGAACGCATTCAGTCATTTTCCCCCTATTTTTTTTTGAGAGAAAGCAAAACCAAAAAAAAACAAATCGTGAACCATTCAAAATTTCGATTTCTTGAATACATTTGTCCCCTCCAAACTCTACATATAAACATTTGATAAAAGTAAAGAGAAAACTCACGGAGCGAATTACTTAATGACCAATAACTATAAACATTTCGGAGGGAAAAATTGGCAGCTATTTTCTTACACGCGATTTACAAAAACTACTTCGGTGGACTTTAGTTAGATTTGGGGATTAGGGATAAGCGTATAGCGTTCCATTTTTAACAAAATCAAGTTTAAGTAATTAATCATTTTCAGAAAGTTGTTGAAAATCAGTTGGGCACTCAGCCATTCTCTTACGAGTCACTTCTCACTCTCGGGGACTAGTTGTCGCCCGCGCTCTTTTGGATCGACCCAGACCGCCCGTCTGTGGTGTTTTCATCATCGACCATCAACCATTTTATGGATATTAGTTAAAAATTTTGTTTTCTCAAGACACTGAGAGAGTGAACCGATGGCTGACGGACCACGGCTGCCCTTCTCTCTCTCTCAGTATATTGAAACAAACACCTGTAGGGGGGGGAAGAATAAATGGAAAAGGTGGGAACAAGGACTTTGGAAGCTTGAAAGAGCGATTTTTGTTGCGGTAAATTTTACCGTGACAACTGCTCCCCTAAATTGAACATCAGTAAATAAAGGGTGATTTTTTAAGAGCTTGAGAACTTTTTAAAAAAAAAACGCATAAAAATCTCATCGATTCTTTATTTGAAACGTTAGATTGGTCCATGACATTTACTTTTTGAAGATAATTTCATTTAAATGTTGACCGCGGCTGCGTCTTAGGTGGTCCATTCGGAAAGTCCAATTTTGGGTAACTTTTTCGAGCATTTCGGCCGGAATAGCCCGAATTTCTTCGGAAATGTTGTCTTCCAAAGCTAGAATAGTTGCTGGCTTATTTGTGTATACTTTAGACTTGACGTAGCCCCACAAAAAATAGTCTAAAGGCGTCAAATCGCATGATCTTGGTGGCCAACTTACCGGTCCATTCCTTGAGATGAATTGTTCTCCGAAGTTTTCCCTCAAAATGGCCATAGAATCGCGAGCTGTGTGGCATGTAGCGCCATCTTGTTGAAACCACATGTCAACCAAGTTCAGTTCTTCCATTTTTGGCAACAAAAAGTTTGTTAGCATTGAACGATAGCGATCGCCATTCACCGTAACGTTGCGTCCAACAGCATCTTTGAAAAAATACGGTCCAATGATTCCACCAGCGTACAAACCACACCAAACAGTGCATTTTTCGGGATGCATGGGCAGTTCTTGAACGGCTTCTGGTTGCTCTTCACTCCAAATGCGGCAATTTTGCTTATTTACGTAGCCATTCAACCAGAAATGAGCCTCATCGCTGAACAAAATTTGTCGATAAAAAAGCGGATTTTCTGCTAACTTTTCTAGGGCCCATTCACTGAAAATTCGACGTTGTGGCAGTAAGTAAGTTTATTCACGATGAAATGTCAAAGCATACTGAGCATCTTTCTCTTTGACACCATGTCTGAAATCCCGCGTGATCTGTCAAATACTAATGCATGAAAATCCTAACCTCAAAAAAATCACCCGTTATTTTAAGGTTATGTTTCCATCAAGAAAGGACTGGGATGATGACATCGTGACTCAAAGATATAGTGTGGTGTTGGTTCAGGAAATTTCTCTGTGACTTTTTATATTATATCTACGTCAGTTAGGCTACCCGGCTTTGCTACTGTTTTAAAAGCTGAATGCAAGGTACTCAAAGTCTAAACCAGAACCGGAATAAGCCTATTATCACAGACAGTCAGGCGGCTCTTAAAGGCCATTAGTTCTAGTACATCATACTCCAAATTGGTCCAGCAATGCCGGGATGAACTTGCTAGACTCAATATAACCACATAATATCATTCTTATCTGGGTTCCGGGGCATTATGATACGAACGGACAGATGAGCTGGCCAGGAAAGGATCAGCCCTTCATAACTCACTTGCGGAAAGAGTCAGCATTCTCCGCGGAGTTATGAAGGTTTAAATTCTCTCAGTTTTTCTTAGTGAAACAAACTCCTGATCGGATATGCAGACCCAATCAAGATATAACCAGGATCGCAGCCAGCATGCAGCGAAACTAGGTAATCCTCACCACAAATACTCGTAGATGTGGGGACCAGCGTGAAAAGGAAACATTCTTTCACTTCCTCTGCAATTGGCCTGCTCTGGCCAAATTTTGGAAATGCATTTTTCGACGACATTGATGAACTTTTGGAAATGAAGATCAAAGACTTGATCCCTTTTCTCAGCGCGACGAAGTGGCTCTAGGACGGACTTTGGTTACTTCTGTCCCGTGCCCTTCGTTTGACTTCTTAGATTCCAATCTAGTGGACTGAAGGCTTTGACGGAGGCTTACGGTGCGGGGGGCCGGATGATCAGTCAATCGGATTGGCTACTTTTTCAGTAAAAATCAACAAGCTGCCTAGCTTGGCACAGTATAGATGGTGTCGGAAGAGTGTGCTGGTCCGGTTGAGTAAGTGTTCCAATTTCCGGATCATTTTTCAAAAGCAAAAACATAATAAAAGACATCAAAACCTATTATGTATGTCCATATTTTTTAACTTAATCCAAATTAGAAGAATGTGTGAGAATATCCACAATTTCTCATATTATTTTCATCGAAAGGTTCATACGAGTTATGGTATCAAAATGGCGGACTTCAGCGCTAATTGGGCCACAGGACTAGAATGCCGGTGGTCGCCATTTCAACCTACCTGACTTGTTTAATTTTAACCGACTTTTTCTCTGCATGTAGATAGGTGTATTTAATGCTTACTCCTAGAAGCGGTTATCTTTCTATTCACAAGTTCTAGTGACACTTGTATAAGAGCATAAGAAATAAAATGCACAACTGGGTCGCACGAACTTGCTCTTATGTAAAAGATTCAGAATTTCAAAAATGTATGTTGTTAGAGAAAAACTGTTAATAAGCATAAAGTTCATTTTTTAAATGACTAAAACAACTCCTTTAGTAGTTGGAGCTGAAGACAGAATGACATAATGATTCAAGAAAATATTAGTTAAAAACCAAAATAATAAGTCGTTGTACTGGTTTCTTAAGAAAATAAGCTTTTGTATACAAAATGCTTAAAACATTTTTAAGAAAAAATTTTGGTACGTAAACTTAAAGTTTTTATTGCTAAACGAATAAAAAATAAATTTCCAAAAAATAATATAAAGCTCTTTTTGAGATATTGAATTTTCAAAAAAAGAGATTTTTTGTTTAAAAATTTAAATTTTTTGGAAGTTTCTATGAGAAATTTCATTAAAATCCGTTATTTCGATAATGAGAAATTCAAAATTTGAAAAAATCGTTCTATGGTAGGCACAATTAGTAGTTTATTAATTTCAAAATTTGTTTTATTAAATTATAGATCCTAAAAATTAAACGAGAGAAAAAAAATGTATCGAAATTCTCGCAAGCGTTTTCAAGAAAATTACAATTTTCGAAAACCATTTTTTAACATTTGTATGGTGGGTACCGTTATTCTTAAGTAAAACAAAATTTATTTTTTCAAATCTTGTAGATTATATTAAAAAACCTTTATTTATCAAGTTTAAAAAAAATCGGTCATGGAGTTTTCGAAATATTAAGTTTCCAAAACAAAATTTTGATTGTTTTTTTTTTTAATTCAAAAAATAAAAAATTTAAAATTTGTATTATGTAATAATATTCTAACTTTGGAGGAGCTTTACCACAAAAAAATGATTTAAATCGGTTGTACCGTTTTTGAGAAAATCAAAAAAAAAAAAAAAATGGTCCCAGGGGTGGCTACCAGAAATAACAATTTTTCGGAATTTTTTTTTCAAAATTTTATGATTTTTTTTTTAAATCTGTGGGACATTTTTTGAAAAAAAAAAATATTTATAAAATTTCGAAAAAAATCGTATGGCTGGTACCGTTATTTTCGGTCTTAAAAAAAGAAAAAGAAAAAAAAACGTGCGGGGGGAAAAATTAAAAATACTATCTACCAAGCTTAAAGAAAAATGGCCGAGCCGTTTAGGCTGAAGTCGAAAAGACAGACATACAGACAGAATTTTGAAACCGACTTTCTTGGTCTTCGCTATCATCGTAATGTCAACTTTGATCAAAATCTCTAGTTCGATTATTTTTACGAATGCATATAACTTGCTTTATAGTACCTATAAGTCACAAGTGGTTCATCCGCCAACGACTCTTTTGCAGCAATCTGGCAAGTATTGAAAGCCCCTACGGACCTCATCTCTTAGTAGTATGTTGGATTAGCTTACGTTAGGTAATCACCAAGTAGTTCTGCTTAGCTGAATATGGAGACACCAACGTTAGTCTTTTCGAGAGTGCCCTATTTGAAGCACTCTTCTATTCCAGGATAGTTATAAAAAGGTGCAACATCTCGTAGAGAAACTGGGGCCTAATCCCTAATGGCTACCAATCTCAACCATTGTTTGTAGGAATGAAGGCGACATACAATTTCATGCTGTGTCCAAAGAGCTTAGATGGGAAGCCATTGTTAAAACAAAAAATTCATTTGGAGGATTTGTCACTTCCTCACAAGGGGCAGACCAAGGAACTAACCATTACTTTTATTAAGAACGTACACACTTTCAATGTTATCATTTGATTTTTCTTAAAAAATGTTTGTGTATTACGTTTTTTGGCCCTTTGATTTTTAAAAATCTACGGTCAACCAGGGAACTAAAGGACTATTCACATGTGACCAACGACCGACGAATGAACAAACATTCGCCCATTTTGACATTTCGTTCACATGCATTGTTTTTTATTCGTCGCGAATGGCGTTTACTTAGGCAACTATGTATGTTAGTTGCTTTTTGATTTTCAGGTTATCCGCCATCGCGAACAAAACAATTAATTCATTGCAGTGTGGATGGTATGTGGAACGCGAATAGTGTTTGGCAGTTCGTAGCAATCATATTGCAATTCGCGACAATTTATTTTCTCAAATTTATCTCATTTTAGCAATTACAACGCAAATTTTATTATATTACCATTAAATCAAACAGGATTTCTACCCTTTTATAAAGTTTTTGTGAAGAATTAAGGATTATATACATACATTATGTTTTAAATCCCATTTGTTTTTTTATTCGTTGGTCGCTCTCATGTGAATAGTCCTTAAAACTATCTACCGTGAAATAAAAAAAAAGCAAATCTATGTTTCTAAATAGTGCAAGCGTTAGGAGGATTGAATTTTAGAAAATATCCATAAACTATATGAAAATACATACTTACAAAAATAAATAACTGTGAAGTTATTGTTTTCCCTGGATATTCCGATGAAACAATTTTGATTGAAAACGCATTCAAACAATAAACAAAAACAAAATATTCCTCTGAAAAAGTGGAATGGACCTGCACCATATAGGTACGGCAGAATGTGATATCTATTTATTGCTTTGATGAATTTCATAAAATAAATTTCAACCTCCGAGGTAGTCTAAATGGAGAATATATATATTTTTTAAATTTATTTTTTAACAAGTATTTGAAAAGGTTAGTATTCATAAAACAATTTAAATTTTTTTCAAACGGACTTGAATTGTTTTTTTAGATAGGAACTTTGCTAGGACATCATGCAGTGAGTGCTAGTATTTTTTATGCTTTTGTTGAAAAATCAACGAGAAGCTTTGTCGGGAAAAAAGAAACGTAATATCAAGGGTTCACGTTCCGGGTATTTATGAATACACCTATATGCATACAACCGTATTCAAAATCTTTTGATATACCAGGTTTAAGTGTGTCGGTGATTGGAAATCCAGTTTTATTATTATTTTTTAATAATAAGTTTTGAAACGAAATTGAAGTATTTAATAATATCAGTAGTTGTGAACCATAACATTTTAATATTGTTGATTCCTGACGTAGCTACCTAACCCAGTTTTATTATTAAAGTTCGAAACACACTAAACCATCGACTCAATTTGGACACAAACTCAAACTTTAATTAAAGCCATACGAATAAAGCAATTAATGGTCAATTACAAAACTGTGAAACAAAGAAACATGATGATTGAAATATAATCGCTCTTATACATATACATATGTAGATACAAATGTGCAAACATATGTAATGGAATAATTCAACCCTAAAATTGGTGAAAATAAAATGTATGAGTTTTTGAATTTGTATTTTTTTTTAATTAAGACACATTAGCAACAAATTGTATGCAAAAATACGCTAGGCAAGTTCAAAGTATCCAAATTAAGCGGAAATAAACATTTTGCATTATTATTCATGAAAGCCTCTTAAGTCGAAACAATGGCGATCAACTTTATTAATTTACATTGTCGATCAACAAAATAAATTTTTATACCTGTCAACATAGCCTGAGATAGTTGAAGAGAATGTGTGTACCTTTTGGTGAGAAAGATGATATTCTTCTCATCTGAGAAATTTAACCTACGAATAAAAAAAGTTAAAATATTCCACTAGCCGTAGAGCGGCGATGTTGATCAGCAAATCTGCATTAACTCATTATTATAGATCAGTGATGTTGATTAACTCAAATCAACATTATGTGGACGCTAGGATATCTCTACAGGGTGTCCAGTAATTCGTCTGCCATACTTTGGGATGTGATTCTTGATCATATTATAAGAAAAGAACTTATTCTACAGTAAAAGTCTGATTTTCAACTTTGACATAACTTTTTGACTATTTAAAAAAGGCTAACTTTGGTGTACCTTGACCCATGTTAAGGTCAATTTCTCTGTCAGTACTAGTAGTAGGGACCTTATTTTGGACTTTTTTTTAGCAGAAATACTAGCCCTTAAAACTATGTTTAAATTGAGCTGATGTATTTTTAGGGTTGCCAGGTATGGAATTTTAAATGATGTTCAATTTTTCTTGTCCGAGCAAAATTTTGAATTAAGTCGGGGTGGTAATTTGAAAGGCCCGATTAATTTATTTGCAATTACACCTGCCCACATATTGACACTGAATCTGTACTGAAATGATCTTTGCCGCCTTGAATGTGAATTGCTCGAAGCCAATGTGTGGTGATTATGGAAATTTGTAATACCATCTCTTGTGAATTGAGATTCGCCTATCCAAAGAATTTTGTTTAAAACTGGTTGTCATACAAGCTTCTCTCTAGCAAACAGCTATAAAATTCGAGTCTCTTTTCAAAATCATCGGGAAGCAGTTCTTGCACAGGTGTAGGATGATATGGATACATATTTCCTCCATGCAGTATACTGGAAATTCTGTGTTTGGAAACATTAAACTGTAGAGCCAAGCGTCCACGGGGATAGTGATTACTAATCCCCCGCTAATTATAGCCCCCAAGGAGTAAGGACCATGGAATCACTGTCACTGGGAAGGCCCTCTGTAAAGAGAGCTCGTGGTGGCTGTGGTTATACCAATCGAGTTACGCGATTGGCTATTGTGGTTTTTACTGCAATAGTTAGATAAACACAATTAGATCCGTACCAAAGGGTAATGAACTGCCTACACAGTACAAAATTTGGAACAACCTGGAGATGCCTGATTCGCACTCCCTTGACAAGACCAACGATGATGCATTTAAACCGGATGCGGAGAACAGTTTGTCTTGGGGGGTTAGTCTTGCACGAGGTTGGAAGGCTGTGGCCACCTTTCATCCAGATAAAAGGCAACTGGGACCTAGTCCTGGGCCGTCAGTGCTTGAGGTTAAGCAGTGGAGTGAAGGCTTAATCGCTAGGTATCCACTATAAAAGCTTAAATTTCAGTTCTGTAGAGCCAAGCGTCTTAAGCTGATGGAAGGATCGATTTCAACAGCTGCCAGTATTCTTTCATCCACCGAAACTCTTTTTGTGCTTGCAGCTCCCGCGTAAGGTCTTGCAGTTGAAACTGATCCAGTTTCTCAAAGCCTTCGAAGGGTATTTCCAAAAACATTTCGAGAAGGAAGTCGTCTGTTAGGATAAAGTTTCTGGTATATTCGTTGTGCTTTTCTTGAATTTCCAATGCACAACTCATAAACGTCTGCGTATTCTTCTCTCGTAAATGAAGGCATTTTAAAAAGCGCTCTTATCCAAGTGTAATCGTGACTTAACTTGATTTTTTTGAATTTGTTTTTCTATTCTTTTATACCACTTATTTAGTTAATTTACCCATTAATCATTCATACCCCAAATTTAACTCTCTCTCAGAAGAGGTAAGGTAATTAGGGTTTTTACAGCAAGTCAAGTAGGCATAAGTATACTTTTAACCCTTTTGATGAGTGCACAGCCTTAAAAATTACCTAAAAACTATCAATTCTTGGAAAACCACTCCAATTGTCAAGTGCTGCAAAAAAAGTAGGTAAGAAAGCCAAAATTCGATCTTGTACCTGTTTCAGATTTTCTGGGTCCTTTTATTAATGAGTATTTTCTTATTATCGTTTTGTTTATCAGGTAAAAATAAGATTTAGATATGTTCATAACGCATTTTTTGAAAAAAATTGACCTCAAAGTCAAAATTTTGATCGGGCAAGAAAAATTGAACACCATTTAAAATTGCATATCTGGCAACCCTAAAACCACATTAGCTCAAATTAAACGTGGTTTTAAATGCTAGTGTTTGTACTAAAAAAACGTCCAGAAATAGGTCCCTACTGTGAGTACTGACAGATAAATTGACCTTAACATGGGTCAAGGTGCACCAAAGTTAGCCTCTTTTTAAATTATCAAAAAAGTGATGTCAAAGTTGAAAATCAGACTTTACTGTAGAACAAGTTCTTTTCTTAGAATATGACCAAGAATCACATCCCAAAGTATGGCACACAAATTAGCGGACATCCTGTATACAAAATTTTTAAAAGATTTTTAAGAAAAAAATTTGTTATGCCAACTTTAAGATTTTATTGCTCTACGAATGAATATTAAATTTCCCAAAAACATATTGAGCGGTTTTTGAAATGCCGAATTTTCCAAAAAAAAAAAATGATTTTTTTTTTTAAAAATTCAAAAAATATTTTTTTTTAAAGTTTTGAAATGCAATGGTTTTAAAACTTTTTAGAAGCATCTCTACAAAAAATTTCATTAAAATCCGTTATGTCGATAATGAGTAACTCAAAATTTGAAAAAATGGTTCTATGATAGGTAAAATTTTTTTTTATAATATTAAAGATAGTTAAAAATTAATTGAAACAAAAAAATGTTTATCAAAATTCGAGGCGCCGTTTTCGAGAAAAATACGATTTTTGAAAACCATTTTATAACATTTGTATGGTGGTTACCTTTATTTTTAGGTAAAATAAAACTTTTTTTCATACATCTTGCAGGTTATGTTGAGAAACTTTAATTTTTTAAGTTTAAAAAAAATCTAGCATAAGGTTTTCGAAATATTGAGTTTTGAAAAAAAAAAATTTAAAAAATCAAAAAAAAATGTTTTTGAAAATTTAAATACACAATTATATTTAAATTTTTGGGGAGCTTTAGCAATAAAAAATTATCAAAATCGGTTGTGCCGTTTTCGAGAAAATCAGAATCAAAAAAAAAAACGGTTCTTTGGCGGATACCCTCAATAACCATTTTTCGAAAAAAAATTTTCAACTAGTGCCTAGTTTTAAGTAAATGAAATTTTTTGTATCTTTTTTTTTTAATCTGTCGAACAGTTTTTGAGAAAAAAAAAATATTCACAAAATTTCGAAAAAAAAATTCGTATGGCAGGTACCGCTATGTTTAGTCTTAAAAAACAAAGAAAAAACGTGTGGGGGGAAGAAATTAAAAATGAAATCTACCAAGTTTAAAGAAAATCGGCAGAGCCGTTTAGGCTGTAGTCGAACAGACAGACAGACAGAATTGCGAGTTCCACTTTTTTAGTCTTCGCTATCATCATAATGTCCACTTTGATCAAAATCACGAGTTCGATTTTTTTTTACGAATTCATAACTTGCCTTATAAGTCGCAAGTTAAAATACCGACCCGTTTTGAGACATCAAATTTTCCGTTATGTTAGTAGTGAGAAAGTCAAAATAAAAGTTGTCTTATGTTAAGTACAGTCAGTAATGTCTTAGTTAAAATGCTTTTTTATCGACTTATAGTAGATCGGAACAATTAAGCGAAGAAAAAAATTTCAAAAATTCAAATTCTCGGTGTCGTTTATGACCAAATTACGATTTTCGAAAAATTGAATGGTGAATACCGATATTTTTGAATCGGCCGATTTTCTTCAAGCTTGGTATATTGTTTTTACTTGCGACTTATAGGTACTATAAGGCAAGTTTTGCATTTGGAAAAAAAAAGTTGCTTAAACTGTATTCGAACAGACAGACAGAATTGCGGGATGCCATTTTTTCCGTTTCCTCTATGTATAGCATAGTCTAGACACCCTGTTATCTTTGACGAACATTGCTACTAACTACAACATAAATGGCAGTGGATTATCGAATTAACATATAACTGAATAACCTCCTCTTAATTGTAAATTGTAATATTGAAACCTAAGTCTATTAACTTCACTTTTGAGCGTTTTATTTTAAATACACAATACTCTATTATCGTGTAATGTCCATTTGGATAAAAACGATAAAGTACGATTACCTACGTAGAATAATATTATATCGGAAGTGAAAAGTAATTCAAAATCAGAGTTCTTAAAAATCGTAGAAAAAGGCGTAAATAACAAAAATCCACATTATTTTTGCAATATGAGCAAATCAATTTTTCTTCAAAAAGAGCTAGGTATGGTTTTATTTTTTTAACCGTGTGGATAATAAAATGCTGTCAAAAATTTACAGAGTTCAAAATTTTTGATTAGCTTAAAAATTCAAAAATCAGTGATTATTATTACAATTTATTTCTTAAAATACCTACATATTTGGTTTTATAAAAAAAAAGAAACAACATTTGTATTTTCTGGAATTCGGTATGGTAACCGTATTTGCATAACGATTGCTTAGAAAGTACGTTGAAATGTACTCAATTACATTCTTAATGTATTGTGTGCCTACGATATTCCAAAAGCTGTTGCCTTAGTTCGAATTTTGCAAAATTTCCTATCCTTCTTTCTCTTCCGTAACTTCACGCCCACGCTGTGTTGAAACATTTGAAGGGTATTCATATTCCCTTGAGCGTGAGTAAATTATAAAAAAAAAAAAAAGGAACTAACATGTGCAATGGTGATTTGTAGTTCCACACCAATCGTCGGATAAACAATCCAGAAGCCTTAAAAGGAAAAAAAGGACCAAATCATAGGCTTTATGAAAAAAATTAGAAAATTGTCGGAATCAAGGAAGTACCTATGTAGATATGTGCACGTATTTGTTCGCTCAAAAGGAAGACCGGCGCGGCGGCGGCGGCTTTATGCGATACCATTAAGGATGAGGAAAATGCTTCTTTTATTCCCATCTGTGAAGAAACTGTCGACTTTAGATACTCATTTCATTCACCCTCGCCTTATAATACCTACCACAGTCCTCAAGGTCAATTGGAAAAGTTTTTTGTTGAACCAAAAAACAAAAAAAAATTAGAAAATTGACTGAAAAAATCAACTGAGAGCAACAACGATAAATTTATTGTTCAATTTATATCCGCCTTAGGTTTTGTTTTTTATATACATACATATTATGTTGCAGGTATAGAAACCAATTCAACAAGAAGAAGTAATCTCATCCCGAGTCGGAGCCGGATCCTGATCTGAAGCCATCGCAGCCAATGCCAGGACCTGTGGTGTATACCCACCACGAAGATTTTGCACCGTTGCCTTTTATTTTTATGTTTTTTCTTTTTTTTTGTTCCTTCTATTGTGTTGGAAAAATGTAACTTTTTGGTTGTTATTATTCTAGAAAAACCGGAAGTAAGCCAAACAATTCGTCTCGTTTCGGGCTTCAAGAGAGATTTAATAATAATTTATCCCCCAATTGAAATTGAAACTTTTTGTTGTTTCGTTTTCGGCGAAACTTGATTTTATATATTTTGTTTGATTATCTTTTTTTTTTTTGGATTTGAAATGGTTTGTTGGTAACCTTTTTGTTTCATTCAAAACCGAGCGTGTATTTTATTTAATTACATATTTAATAATTCTTAAATTATTAGATATTCAAGTGCATTCGGGTTTTTTGATGGGAATTGTTTTGTTTACCTATTAAGAAACAAGTGTAAAGTTTAAGTGCGGAAGGATTTTAACGTTCCAGATAAGGAACGGAGAGAGATTCACTTCCGCTTAAGACTTTAAGTTTTATTTCTAATTTGAACTTAAACCTCCCTTGACAAATTAAATAAAATGCACGACTGGATTGCACGAACTTGCTCTTATGTAAAAGTCCTTTGGAATTTAAGATACATTTTATAAATATAAATCATGGATTTAATGAGATAATAATGTTCAAATGCATAAAATTGCCGTCTGATTTCTAGAAGAATATGAATTTATGAAAACAAACTTAAAAAAACCGTTTTATTATTAAATACATAATATTTTTTCGAATATTTTTATCTACAATTTTATTTTAAATTTAAGGGGACACCTGCTCAAAATTTTTGGTTAAAATTCTTAGAGCTGTTAATGAGAAAGTCGAAAATAAAAAGAAACGGTTCTTTGACAGGTACCGTTGATAACATTTTGCCCAAAATTTCTTTTGACAAAAATGTAGTCCATGTCCATAATATCACATTTATTTTTCTTTTATCAAAATCGTTAGAGCCGTTTTCGAGATAAATACGATTTTGAATGATGGGTGTATGGGGGGTACCGTTTGTTTTAGAGCTAAAAAAAATTTCAATTTCTCCTCTAGGGAATCACCGAAGACCCTTAAGTACCGAGTTTAAAGAAAATACCTCCAGTGTCCAGTAGTTTAGGCTGTAGTTCGAGGTACAGACATACAGACAGACAAAGAGGCAGTATTCCTAAATGTGGCGTGACTAGCCAACGCTCTTATTATTACACCAAGGCACTGGTCCACCCCAGACTGTAGCGAGTACTATTTCATAAAGAAATCCAATTTTTGAGTCGTGGCCCGATTTGATTTGACAGATTTGAAGACGTTAAAGGGAATGACCTATTTACGGGACCATGTCATTCAAATACTCAGTATTTCAGAAATGTCTAAAAAACTGAAAGGGATACAAGTAATTCCCATCGGTTGAACTGAACAAAATACTGTTAGCTTGACTGGGATGAAGCCAAATCCTAAAATCTAAACACTTTTTTGCCAAAACTTTTGTTCTGCATTTTTATTTTGTTTAAATTCGTTATTATGACGGTACTGAAAATGTTAAAAATAAAAAAGTGGTTCTGCAATAGTCACTTTTAAAAATGAAGCGAAACACGAAAACTCAAAATTCTAAGAGTAGTTTTCGAGAAAAAAACGATTTTTTTTAACATTTTTTCTACAACTTTTATGATGTATTACAAAAGCGTTAATTTTGAGGTGTCAAATGGCAAGTGATGCATTCGTTAAAAAAAATCGAACTCGAAATTTTGATCAGAGTTGACATTACGACAGTAGAGAAGACGAAAATAGTGGGTCTCGCAAATCTGTCTGTCTGTTCGACTACAACCTAAAGTCCTAAACAGCTCTCCAGATTTTCTTTAAACTTGGTAGATAGACCCTCCACGGGTTTTTTTTTCGAAATTTTATAAAATATATTTTTATTTTCTTAAACGATTTTTAATAATCCTTTGTATGCTAAAGCTTCCTAAAAGTTTGGATAATAAAATTTTCTTGGAGTTTTAAAAGGGGTTCTGAATACCCTTAAAATGTTTAACACAGTGCGAGCAATTAGGAAAAGGAGAAAGGAGATACCGATGCACATTGGTTTTGAATGTCTGCGCATTGAAATGAATGGGAAACACTCAGCCGGGTAAAGCATTCCACATTCGTGTAGTGCGGCTAAAGAAAGAATCTCTGTATTTGACAGTACGTCCGAAATTGGGCTCAAGGGTAAACTGATGAGCATTCCTAGAAGTACGGGTATTACGGTTGAATTGTTTAAGGGGAGGAATACAACTGGCTATTTCACTAGAGCACTGTTTATGAAAATAGCGGTAAAATAATGATAGACATGAAACACTGCGGCGGTGCTCGAGGGATACAAATGTTTCAGTTAGACAACGGTCGCCTATCATTTTTATAGCTCTCTTTTGAATTTTGTCCAAGAGACTCAAGTAGGTTTTTGGAGCACCTGCCCAGATATTGGAATTGTACTCGAGCTTCGGAAGAATAAAGACTTTATATATAACAACCAGATCAGAAGGGGTAAAAAATTTCTTGCATCGGTGGAGAAAGCTTAAACACTTAGCAGCGTTTTTGGCAACGTCAAATATATGATCACTCCACAAAAGATGGTCTGTGATGCACATGCCTAGAACTGAAAGCTGTTCAGTCTCCTCGATGTTAGTATCATTCATAGAAAGAGACATTGGGGAGGGTTACGCTTTAGCGACAGTATGCAGCATTGAGTTTTTGAAGCATTAAATTCTACACGGTTTTTAATTCCCCATTGGACAATGCTGTCGAGATCAGAATTTAATGAGCTTATCATGCACTGCCGTTGAAAGTCCACATCCGAAGGACAAGGATGTGAATCTAAAACGAATACGAAAAGCTGAGGGTACTGTCGTCAGCGAAACAATTAAGTGGATTAGAAGTTTCAGACAAAAGATCATTTATGAACATAAGGAAGAGTGTCGGAGACAAAACGGAGCCCTGGGGCACACCAGCATTTATTTTATGGATATCAGATTTGAAACCGTCCAAAGCTACTTGTAGTGAACGGTCCAAAAGGTAATTTCTAATCCAACAAGAAGAGATTCGTCGATACCAAATGCACGCATTTTCGATAAGAGAGCTTGATGCCAAACTCTATCAAATGCCTTTGAAATATCCAGTGCAATAATCTTACTTTCTCAAAAACGATGTAAAGATTTGTTCCACTCTTCGGTGAGATATACCATCAGATCACCAGTGGACCCATTGCAATGAAAGCCATATTGCCGGTCATTAAGGAGCTTTTGTTCTTCAAGATATTTCTTAAGCTGAAAATTGATCAGCGTTTCCATGACCTTGGATGGACGATAGTTGGAGGGGGAGGAGGATTCGCCTTTTTTAGGGACTGGCTGGACAAATGCTGTTTTCCATCCACTCGGGAAGAGACCTGAAGGGTAGGATAGATGAAAAAGCTTACGCAGTGGTTTTGCCAGTGTTAAAGAACACCTCTTCAGAACAATAGCAGGGATACTATCCGGGCCAGCGGATTTGTGAATGTCAAGATCTTTTAGTACTCCAGCAACTGCACGAGTGCGAAAGAAGATTCGTCCCATAAAATCGTTTACGCTCTCAATTACAGGAGAAGTTATGACACTCTCTGGTAGCGTCGAGTTAACAGCAAACTGTGCTGCAAGCAAATTGGCTTTTTCTATCGAGCTTACAATAGGAGTATCATTGTAAACCAGCGTTGGAACTGAGGATTTTGTACTGTACAAAATTTTTTTCTTGAAAATATTTTAGAAATTTTTTACTAAAAAGTAGATCTCGAAATTCTATCTGTCTGTTCGGCTATAGGTCAAACGACTGGGTCGATTTTCTTTAAGCGTGGTAGATATCATTTTTAATTCCCCGCCAACATACGTATTTTTCTGTTTTCTTAAAACTAAAAATAACGGGACCTGCCATAAGATTTTTCTTAGAAATTTAAAAAAAAAAATTCTCAGAAACTGGTCAACAGATTTTTTTAAACAAATTCGAAAAAATGGTTAAAAAAAACGGTTCAAACGATTTTGATCATTTTTTACGCTAAAGCTCCCTAACAGTTTGGATAATCTTGTGTATTCAAATTTTGAAAACAAATATTTTTTGATTTTTATGAAAAAAAAATCAAAATTTTTTTTTGAAAACCCAATACTTAGAAAACGCCACGCTAATTTTTATTTTAAACTTGGCAAATAATAAAGATTCAATACAATCTACAAGATGTGAGAAGAAAATATTTATTTTACCTAAAAATAACGGTACCCACAGTATCTACAAATGTTAAATAATTGTTTTCGAAAATCGTACTTAGAATTTTGATAAGAAACATTTTTTTTTAAATTCAATATCTTAAAAAACGGATTAATATTTTTTTTATTGACAATCCTCCATACATAAGTTAATAGTTTTAACATCCACCTACATTTTGTGTCTATAATTCAAGCATGTGTCAGTAAATGTTAAAAAAAAAAATTAAATCAAATTTATGTTTTTCAATGTTTGACAATATTAAATTGGTCTTTAAGAAACTGCGAGGGATCTTTATTTGTTTTAGCTCAAAACGTTTTAAGAAGCTGTAAGGAAAAACGAATTATGTGGTCACCGTGCCTATAGCAAAAAAAAAAAACTAACCTCCCCGAATACCACAAAACAAAAACTTAGAACGTCAAAAACGAATTCTGTCGCAGAGTGTCCCGAGCTATTTTCGAAGGCCTCTGGGGTGAACATAATTCTCAATGGAACGAACAGCTTGCACAATTTGAGTTTGGATAAAACATTGGTTGGCTGGTTCTTTGGTTTAACCACAGAATGAGCAAAAACTGGAAGTGAACATTGTCGGCTGGGGTGGATAACGAAAAGGAAATTTAATAGAAGAAAAAATAAAACTGCGGCAAGACGTTATGTCCGTTCAAGGTATGAGTACACATAACTATAGTGCCATTGGCAGCATTGCAATCAGTGAATTTAAATAAAAGAACTGAAGTTTTTAAACAAATGGAGGTCACGGAAGTTGTTTTTTTTTTTTTGCATTTTAAACTCGTTGCTCGTTGTTTTATGGGAAATATCCTCTTTGTGTGATTTTTATCTCGGCGAAATCTTTTGTCGTAGGAGAACTTTAAAAAAAAAATCCATCTTGAAGGAAAAAGGGTTAAGAACTATTTGGTAAACTGGTTTAGTTAGCGGGAGTTTCTTTCTCTAAGTTTGCTATAGTACTTGTGGTCTAGTGGAAGAAGTTTTTATTAGAAAATGTCTTGTGGGTTTATCTTGGTTAAATTCAATGTGAGCTGGATTAAGGAAGTAGGTGGGTGGTGGTACAAGAGTTTGCTAAATAAAAGTAAAAGAATTATTTAACGCAGTGTCATTTTAAACTAAATGTGCATTAAGGATTGGAAATATGCGAGTATGGGTGAAGTCTTTTGAGTGATTTTCTATTAAAGTACATGAAAACTCTTCTAAGAAGTAGATTATAGCTCTCATTGAAATCATGGAAATAAGTATTTCGTCCTACTTTTCGAGCAACATGTTGTAAGGTTAGGTTAATTAAGAAGAGGTTTTAATCTCACTCGGATAAGAACTTGTTCTATTTTTCTGACATCGGGATTATGACGGGATCGGATGGTACTATGCTCCTAGTGGCGCTTAAAACAGCAGGCTGAAACACTCTGGTATATCAGCAGGTACAACACCCTTGGTGGCAGTTAAGACATTTAACTTCGAACTAAGGTCCCCTACTACTGATCGGGGGAGACCTAAGTAAGAAATAGCTGGACTTTCTTTTCTATCTAACTTGTCTTTCCACGAAATTCCTTACCACTAGTGGCCTACGAGCCTACGCTCGTCTACGCTCGTCTACGACCGGAATGCTGATTAATAAAATCAATTCACTATTGTCGCTTGACTTTATACGTATGGTCAAAGTAGTGATTTTCGTTCAACCAATTAGGTCCTCATGCAGCGGCGACGCGTGTCTAAAAAATGTAGTCGTTCAGTTTCAAAATTCTTATTTGCAATGCCAAGAAGTCAAACAAGTCTTTTTTTATATAAAAGTACATTATAATGTTTTTATTTTTATGTCAATAATAAATATGTAGGTATGTGTTGATTAAGTACCAGCTAGGCGTTTTCCTCATTTCCTTCATTCCACAGTAAAAAAAGCTTTCCTCGTTCAAAACTGATTTGAACGAAACCGTCCCTATGAACGACGCGCGTCTCATTTCTCATATTCGAAAAAATAAAAAAAATTAAATATTGGAATATGTACCTAAATAAATAAATAAACTACTTACCTACGCCCTAGCTACCCGTTTTCCTCATTTCCATCATTCTATATATTAAAAAAAAGCTCTACTCGTTCAAAACAGATTTGCACGAAATGCTCCCTACAACGAGCGAATTGTTTTTTTTTTTCTTGTATGCTTTCTATGGGTTCATTTCGTTGCCAAACCGTATGAACGACTTGGGTAGATACTGATCGGTTGAGTGAAAACAAAGCAGTAGCAGGTAGCTAGTTCGTTTTGTTTTATTTGGGTAGTTCACAGAAGGAATGCACGAGTTGGAAAATGGAAAATATGTACGTATACATTAGATATAACTATAAGGAATGAGCGAACAGTATGAGTATGAGGTGTGGGTTAATTATATAGAAATTAAAATAATGTAGCCTGTAAGTGTAAGCTAGTCGTTCATGCACGACTTGAACAATATGACGCCTCGCCACTGTCCTCATGTTACATTTTCAAGAAAGACTGAATGTGAACTGTATAAGTGATGAACGAAAAATAACAATGTCCGATCTTTCGTAAGCAGATCAATTGGAGCTTTTGAAAGGAAAACTTCCAAGGCTGCCGTAGTACCGTTGTAGTTCTAATAGAACTGATTGTGCCAGTACAAGAAACACTTGCAATTTTTGGCGATGGTTTTTCAGTTGGTTTCTATATCTTATGCTGGCCCCCAGCGTACCATCAAATTGACCCTATTTCGGCCTTGTACATCCAATGAATGGTCTTAGTCCTGACACTTTATTTTTAAACAAAGAATCTACTGCAAGTGTAGAAATAAATTGAGGCCTTTTCTCTCTTTCTTTAATATTTTCTTTCAAGTTTAGCTTACGGCCAAGTACAACGCTAAGGTATTTGGCAGTGCCCGAAACCTGAAGCGAAATTCCGTTAATGGTTTCCGTTTACAAGCTGAGAAGATTGCATCTCGTCGTAAGCAACACCGGTTCTGTCTTCATTGGGTTAACGCGATAGCTTCTCGCCGAATTACTGAGCTTATAAAGGGCCACTTTTATGCATTCGCACAGAGTAGGGGCAAATTTATCTGCAGTCATTAACATGATGTCAACGACGTATGCAAATATCCTGACACCCTCCGGATTTAGTTTTACTAATATTTGGTTAACGATGAAAAGGTAAAGTGGAGTAGATAAGACTCCACCTTGTGGTATACCTAAACACGACCTTACTTTTAATTTGCTGTCACCCATTTATGAATTTATAACTCAACTTTGAAGCATGCGGTCTCTTCATTTTGCTAGCTTGCTGGATCGACCTTGATGGAGTTAAGGTCTTGTCGGATTGCATTGTATAAAATATTATTTAAGGTCCCTTCTATGTCTAGCAATGCGGTTAGGATAAATTCTTTGTAAATAATTGAATTCTCGATTTTGCCGACCATTTCATTAAGCGCGGTGTCAACAGATTCATTTGCCCTTGGGATATGAATGTTGGGCATGGGAGAGCATACCATAATTTTGCCTTAGGTAGATATTATTGACAACCAATAAGTCTTTGTGGGGTCTTGAGAAGAAAGGAAGATAGGTGTAATGCCTTGAAGTCTATTGGTTGTCTTCAACAATTTTTTAAAGATGTCCATGGCTCCTGACGCTAGTTCACTTACATGGTCGATTTTTATACTGGCCCTATATGAGACGGCCAATATTATATTGAAGGAGTCTCATTTTGCGATTTCTATTTTCTAAATCATGTTCAATTTGGACAATTAATATTCTGTGATTTGAGAATGCAACATTACTTGAGACCTTCTAGTCACTGATTGTTATGAATTCAGAGTTTGTGGAAAGCTTCACATCGAGCACTTCTTCTCGTCTTCTTGTAATAAAGGTAGGGTCGTTACATATATCAACAATAAATTCCCCATTTTCGAATGATGACCATTTGCGTGGTAACCAACTATGAGGTCTTATGTGCTGTTGTAAGTAGGTCATCAAAACAGCTGCCGTCAGAGATCACCTATATCATTGCATAACATACCATGCCCGATAGTTAATATCTGCAGATCCTTCATTTAAAAAAAAAAAGATATGATCTTTGAGCCTGAATCTAAAGATCCTGCCGCTGATGATCCAGGGCTCTTGAATGAGGGCTATGCCAATGTTGTCAGTTAACAACAATGAGGCTAATATAGCCAAGATCATCTTTCTGTGTGGTATGTTTATTTTTAGCACTTTCATTATTTTGTTTTTGTTTAGTCTTGTAGGTTGGCAACCGCTTTTAGCTGCACCCTAAAGTCAGTGATGCCGAATATACGAGTAAGTTTCAAGCCTTTGGATGGAGGCACATCTATAGTGTGCCTTGGCTTAGCAATACTATGTCTTTATAGGCTGTTTTACAAGTTCTCCAGTAGTTAGTTGTTAGTTAGTTTTATGACTTTTTATTAAACTGTATATAACAAAAAAAAAAAAGTAATACAATATTTTTACAATATTTTTTTAAGCATAAAGTCTTATGGTTTGGCATTGAGCCGTCTACCAGATTAACATTTTGTATTGTTAAACATAATTCAAAATAAGAAAATTTACATTTAAATTATTATTTATTAAAGTATTCTACGTTAATTTTTTTATTACTTTTTTTTTTATTTTTAAATTTATATATATTTTTTAAAAATTACCATCTCTGATTTTTTTTCTATAATTAAGAGCACTTTTGGCGTATCTATGCAAAATATTCCAACACCAGTCACCATTCAAAATACTCATCAGCTCCTCCCTTTGAAGTGACCTCACTACAAAATACATCCTTCGAATTTCATTTAGAACAGGGCACGCCGCAATAAAATGATAGACGTCCTCTCTCTCTTCACGGTTGCATAGATCACACAATATTGGTAGGTCTGGTCGATGTGGCACGAAATTTAAGCTGATTAATTCACCTCTTAGCATAAAGATAGTTGTTATCAACTCAGTTTTGTTCCCATCCAGGAAATATGTGTTATCATTAAGATTATAATTGGCTTTACTATAATACATCCTGTGTAGTGATGATTTCGCTTCATTTACATATTTATTGTATATGAACAAGCCCGATTTTTCTAATATTTTTTTTTTTAATTTTCTTCTGAGGGTAGTAGCTCCATCACTAGATCAGAAGCTTATGTCACATCCACAGCTATTCGACAGTTCTTGCCATTCTTTGACGCAATGTCCATTTCTTTCTACCATATGCCTTAAGACAATCTTCCATTGCTATGACTTTAACCATATGGTCAAAGTGTAACTTTAACGTTTCCAGAAAAAGAGGTGGACAGCCCGTTTCCAGATGGATCATGTAGTTAGGAGTATTATTAGGTAACCTAAAGATGCGTTTTATACAGTAACGTTGGAACTTTCCCACGGAGTCAAAATTCCCTTATCCCCATACTTGTGCCGCATGAAGAAGAATAGTTTGGGCAGTCGCTCGGATAATGTTTTGCTTCGAGCTATGGGATACAAATCTACTTTGGATGCAGGTACTCCATGTTTAATTTATGGCTCGTTTTGCTTCTGCTAGTTTTATTTTTAAATGTTTTTCCACGTTAAGGTTAGACGTTATCAGAAAACCAAGGTACTTGTACTCTCGAACAACTTCAATTGGCATTGTTTAGTAAGTCCACGTCGTCTCGCTTCTTGAGAATCGCCCTCCTCCGCTTCTAAATACAAGAATTTTCGTCTTTTCCTTTCAAGTCTATTGATTTTAAGCTGCATGCTACTAACTGTGTCAGAAAGAAAAACAATATCGTCTGCATACATTAAACCTGGGATTATAACCTGATTGATTTCCACGCCACCTCCAACTTCCTCTGTTATGTCATTATTGAACAAAATAAATAGCATCGTGCTCAAAATACAGCCCTGTTTCACACCCATCGTTGTAGCAAATTCTTCGGACAAAAAGTTTCCATCCCATACCGCAGCTATATTATTCTTATACAGAGCCCTTATGATATTTACTATTTTACTGCTTATACCCATCTTATATAGCTTGTAAAAGAGTGCGTCACGTGGGATAGAATCGAATGCTGATTTGAAGTCTACAAATAGGCCGTAAAGTTTTTTTATGTTTTTGCTTGTATATTTGAGCGATATTTAATAAGGTGAAAATTTGATCTACTGTTGAATACTTTTCTCTAAAGCCAGCTTGAAATTCATGCAGGATATTTTTATCTTTAATCCAGTTTGTCAGTATTTTGAAAATTAGAGCTGTAAATAACTTAGAAGCAGTGTTCAGGAAGGATATTCCTCTATAGTTACTTGGGTTCTTAAAATCTCCTTTTTATGAAGCGGATATATGATTGACTTTTTGAAGCTCTGGGGAAAATCTGCACTCTCAAACAGTCGATTGAACTCATCAGTAAGGGCTTGCGCAAATTCTAAGGAACAGTTTTTGAAGAACTTGAAAGGAATTCCATCTTTGCCTGGCGCTTTGTTGTTTTTCGCGTTTCGGATCACTTGAAGGATATCCTCAAGGCAAAATGGTTGATCAAGACACTCATCAATTATTTGGGGTTCTGCGTATTGGATTTTGAGCAATGTCTGTGGAGAATTCAAAAGTGCTCTGAAGTTCGTATATAAATCACTTGCTTGGAGACTTGTTGCACTGCGGTTCTTTCTTCCATTTAAACGTTTGACTGTTTTTCAAAAGTCGGACCAGTTCTCCAGTATTTCCTTTATCTCCACTTCAGTCGACACCTGGTCTGTTTCACAGTCTTTGGGAGCTCCCCTTTTGATAACAACCACCTGAAGGTTCTGTGTTATCGCCTCTGCTAGAGTACCTGTGCTATCTTATGTGCCGTCTTAGGCTTTTTAGTAACAGATATTGGAGTGGGCGTTATGTCGTTATACCTCGTTCTCTTTCTTTGACCTGCGGCCTGCTCGACCCTCGAGTTCTTAGGACCTTCAGTCGATCTAACTTTGAGTTTAACTTGATCGAAACCTCTTTCAAAAGTCGATGCAAGTCAAGACGAAATCGATGCAGAAAAAACTGGTACATCTAAAGAAGCAGAACAAGGTAAGGGACCAAACAAGTTTTGTCTCAGGGATTGGAAGTTTTATAGCTGAGATCAGAAGCTTCTTGACGGAAATAAAAATGAAGCCTGCAGTACTCACCTGTTACTTCGAAGAAGAGGCCCCTTATTCAACAGTTTTTTCTTTTGTTGGATTGTTTGAATAAGGATCTACTTTAGGCTTGCTTTTGATTTCTGCCTTAGAAAGAAGTTTTTGAACTCAGCTATAATGCTTCCAGTCCGTGTTTGGTTCCTCACCCTGTTATTTTTTTTTTAGATGTACCAGTTTTTCTTGCATCGGTTTTGGTCTGTCGGTCAACTTATATCGATCTTTGGAAGAGGTTTCCATCACGGTCAGAGAAGACTCCATCCAAATAGACTAAGGTTGTTTCACAGCGTTGATTGATAAATTCCGAAATATCATAGCATTTGAATAAAGTGCTTTAAGCACCTGAAATCTTCTAAGCTTGGACCCATATAAACCACTTTATTCTATAATATAGCATATACAAGCCAAACGATATGGCTGATGGGAATATTTAACCCTACCTCTCTTAAGCCTTGTACATGTTGTCTAGAGAAGCCCTTCAACAAAATGTCAAAACCAACCGCAACACGCAAATACAAAACATATTGCAAACATTAAACATGCCAACTGAATCCCTATTTCCTGACAGACAATTGATTTACCTTCGCTTACATTTATGCACATTTCTGTGGTGCATTCAACCGAAGCTCTATATCTTTCAACACATTCGACCTTATCTACCCTTGCATCGTCATCACCATGGCACCGCCATCGCCACGCCATCCATTGCCGTTGTCGTCTTAGCTTGGAGCAAACAAATTGCTAGAAGTGACACTTTCTTAAGGGATTTCAAGGATCGGTGTACACACTGTACAGTGAATCGACTTTCACAAGGACCTTCAACTGAAGTGTGGTAACTGTTAACTGAGTTTTATGGAAGTATATATGAACTGCAACCCATTAGAAGGCTATAAACACTCATATATGTAGGTTAGCTACACAAAATGTGTGGAATATTATATCTACATGTAACACCTTTAGCAGAAGAACACATCGGTTTTGTGGGAGCAATGTAAATAAATCGCTCCTTGAGCTTTCTTGTGGATGAAATGAAAATTGTATGATGTATTTAATTGATGTTTAAAATGAGTTTTATGATGCATAGCGCAATTAGGATGCAGGTTATTTCTTTTTTTATACATAAATAACGTACACTAAAAAGCATGCCTTATTTTTTTTCAGCATGCGGCATATTGCTAAGAAATTATACGTCTATTCTGATACTCTTAAGTGGTATAGTGAACACTCTGTATTTCCCTCTGGACCATACGGGGGGTAATTTAGACAGAGCAGCTGCTCTCTGGTTTTAAAGATTGTACAGAATAACGGTTATTGAAATAATTTTTGACACCAAGGTTATGTTGCAGATATATACATGGTTCTAAACTCACTCCGTAGCTCCATCTCTGTCAAAGGCATCTTTGATCATTGCCAGCTACACGTGCTCATTATAAAGGTCCTTAATAAACCCGTGAGCTCGTGAGAAAAAAAAACATCTCTCTGCCATTCGGCCATTCTATTGAATTTCCAGCAGTGACCATTCCGAAAAAAACTGAGAACCGATCCATGAAGGGTTGCGATCCTGAGTACGCTGCTTCCAGTCATATATGCCAAGCGCTCTGGCACACCCAGAGAAAAAAGCACGTAAAATCAAAAAAAAACTACTTTGAATCAAAGTAAAACCAATATGATTTGGCTCTAATGCCGAAAATATTTAAATCAAAGTTGTTAATCAATGAAAGGTGATTCCCTACTTCATTTCAAATCAAATTTGAAACCAATATGATTTAAAGTTGTAGCATTATAGTTTTAAATACGATTCGCATTTGATTCAAAAAAATATCAATTGATTTTAAACACGCTTTGCGTTTAAAGTAAATAGATATCGGGAATAAATCAATTACAAACAATTATATACTAGCATTCATTGATTTAAAGTCATTCTCACTATATTCAAATCGATTAAAAACAATTATTTTTGCAAAAGTATTTTCTTTTTATTGTAAATAATATAATAAAAAAATTTTTATAAACTAACTTAATAACAAAACAACAAACAAAATTTACAAATATTTGTGTCTTACATAATGTATGTAAGTCTTGCCATTATTAATTTGAAACAAGTGTAGTGGAGGGATTGTAAAGACTGGATCAATGATTTCCCTTTCGATGATGAGTTAAAAAGTTTTAAAATATCCTATAAAATATAATTACATTATAATTTTTATATTGAGAAAAATGTATGTATGTATACTTACAATTTTAAGAAATGATTTTAAACGTTGACGGGAATCAGAATTGTTGCAATTTTGGCACTGCCAATTTGCCACTTTGGAGATCTCTGAGAGGGTTTCATCGTCAATTCGGAATTTGAATAAAATTTATATAATAAGAAAAGAAAGAGATAGTTTAATGTTACCTTCAAATTTCTGAATAAGTATACCCAATCAACAATTTGTGGTTTGAAGGCGGCTTATTAACCGGCTTTGAGCTCAGGCTTTCCAAACCAAGGGGTTACAAATTGGCTAAAAAGCCGTTCCAAAACCATTCTAGAAGCATCTCCATAACCGAAAATAGTCAGTAACAAAATAACTTCAGTTATTACTGAACGATTTTTGAACGTACATATCTTTTAAACGCTTTTATTAGGTCATTTAAAACCGTTTGTATAACGCCATTAGAAAACTTGTAATATGTACAATAATTGGTTATTTAAAAACGCTACTAGGACGTTAATTTGCAACGTTTTTAAATAACCTGTATTATGCTCAAATAGTTATTTTGGTGGCTATTTTATAACCGTTTATTTACAGTTTGTAGAAAACCTGTAATCAGCCCTAAAAGTTATTTTGACGCCTTGTTATAACCGTTTACCTACGGTTTGTACGAACCCTGAAATTATGAGTTTTCTTCAAACCATGATATATGGTTATTTTGAAACTCTTCTCAAATATTTTCTTCCCAGCTGAAAAAAAAATCCTTTTAAAAATAAAACAGTACAAGCGCTATTTATAATGAACATTATTGAATTTTATTTAAAACGTTTGGTAACTTTAATAGTATATAACTAAAAACTATAACTTAATAGTAAAATATAGATAAACTTAATACTAATATTATATAAATATAAAGTATCTTCAACACTGGCTGGATAATTGAATCATTTATTTTCAAAACATGATATGTCACATCTTCAAAAAATAGATAAGTAATGACGTTTTAAGAAAAATCAAAAGTTTTTATAACCTTAATGCAAAATTTTGAAGATGGACATATCTATTTTGAAAATATACGATTCAATTAGAAAAGCAAAAAAAAAATTAAGCAAAATTGGAAGTTATAATATTGATGTTTGTGTAGTGATTACAGTGGTGTCAGTAGTTGATGAAGTTTGCTCTGATAATGATGATGACTCGTTTCTGGTTTGAAAATAAAAATAAAATTGAAATTTTGTTTAACTTACATTTTTTTTGATGGAACTTACAACAAAGATTTGTTAGCAACTAGCCTAAGCAGTGGTAAAAATAGAAAAAAGAATAAAAAATTAATAAGAATGTTTGAATATAATGAAAATCAGCCTGTAAACGAACAAATGTACAATATTATTTTTATAAAAAGAATATTTACCAGTTTTTTTTTTGAATTATGAATAAGCAGTGGGAAAAACCAAACATCACACTTTTTGCTACCCTTATTCATAATTTTTAAACACACTACAAAATGCAAATATATTATTAAAAAAATGTATTACCAATCAAAATGTTCACTTAAAAGAAAAAACCAAGAAAAACACTGTTAACTTTTTTTAATTTTTAATTATCGCGCTCGCGTACGAAAAATAAAACTTAACCAACCGCTCTGAGAACAAGAAAACAATGACGAGCCTTAGAGAGATGAGCGTGGTGGTTGTTGCTGGTTAAAGAATAAATTTGGATTTGGTTAATTTGCAACCTATAAGTTAAAAAAGAGCTCTTTAATAACTGAATGTAAACCTGGGGTTTATCGAAAAAGCTTAAGATTGGATCTAAATTAACTACAATTTATCCCAAGTAAGTTGTAAATAACTTCTTTTTTGTTAACCGACAAAGAAATATACTGGATCGAAATTAACCTTAAATTTTTGTACCGAATAAATCGAAACTAACTTTAATAAAAGAACTTACTATAAACTAAGTATTCAATTGGTTTATTTGCATCCAATACATAACTTTTATGTTTAAAAATGATTATTAAACGACCTAACAGAATTGGTTATTCAACCTATATGAAACTTTTTATGCGGAAAAAAAAGTTATTTAAAGTCTCACTAAAAACATGGTATAAAACGGGTTAAATTTCAACCAATATGTAACTCTAACGGTAAAAAAGAAAGTTATTTAAGGACTTATTGAAAACTTAGCATAAAATTGGTTTATTTTTAGCCACTTTATAACTTTTCTTATAAGAAAAAAAAGTTATATTATAACTTATTTTTACTTAAAGGCTAGGAAAAAGTGATAAATGTACTCAAATTTAACCTAGATTTAAAAATAGTTATTTTCGAACCAGAAAAATGACAATTTGGTTTTGAAAGACTTAAAAAATATCCAAATATTATCTTCAGTTTAAAAATGGAATTTTTCAAACCAATATATGACCAAAAAGTTGAGAAAGATAGAAAATTTTACCGAAATCAACCTTAGGATAATTTTTGGTTTGTTTTTACCGTATAGCATACTAGAGTAATAAAGTATCTCATTTCTAGCCCCACTATGACCAGAGTTATCTTAGGTTTTTTTTATAACCTCGGTTATTCTAGAGCCAGGGCTAAAAATTGTTGCTTGGGTAGTTCCAGATCTTCATGCAGCTTTGCGGAATCGTCGCGGCTGTTCTCGTTAGCAGGATTAGAATAAATTAAAATTCGTAGCTGTCCGCTTTCGTTCACTACTTGAATTATTTTAATTTATTTTATTACTTTTAGGTTATAACGTTCGGTAACACTTCACAATAAGTACAGCTCACAAGCTCTAAAGAGAATGGCAGATACATTTTCCTCGACCCGCAACAACGACATCCGTGAACACACATACATACATATGATTTCTTTCTTATACAAAATGTTTACTGTTATCGTTCACAAGTCAAAAGGATTACAACTTTAATTTGTTGTACTTTAACTTTGGTTCAAAGTGAATTATGTATACGATTCAAAAAGGAAAGAAAATCAAATAAGTTACCGCTTTGATGTATTAAGTTTCAAGTTTGATTCAAATAAATTAAATATCAAACGTCTTTAAATGAACAACGAAAATGCCTCGATTACATTTCAAAATAGAAAAACATTAATTCAATGGTGTTTAACTATACTGTGATTAATTAAACATTTTTCTTATTTGAAACAAAGTTGATCATATTTAAATTAAAGCGTATAAATCAAAAGTTATAGCAACGTAATTTTAAATACTTTCCTACTTAATTTTATGATGTTGTTTTTCTCTGGGTGCATCCGCGATGGCTTGGTCTTTGCACCGTTCGGTCTTTCTTGTCACCGCGAACCTAGCATCTGGGTTTAGAAGACTCTCTTAGGTGGAGATTTGTTGTCCATTCGTTCAATGCAGCCGAGCCACTGTAGTCGATGTGTTTTGGCTTCCTAGACTAGGCACGAGTACGATAACTTGGTCGCCGAAAATTGATAACGTGGAGGGATCAAATACAAACGCTTAGGAGGTAGGGGCGATTTTCAATAAAAACGGCTTAAATGGAAAAAAATATTAAATAACAACGACATTACTTTAAATACAAACCAATAACGGTTTTAAAAGCCAGAAGTCTGTTCTTTCATCCTACATCCAAATTATATTATTTTTGTCAATAGTTTTAAAAAAATTTGCATTCAAACTCAAATTTTCAATGCCTATTTTAATTTTTAATCAAACACAAAAACGCAAAAGAATTTATGTCTCCAAGTTCTTGAGAAAAATCAAAGTTACTGATACTACTTTTTTGAGATATTTTCTATTTGCTTGCATTGCCAGCATTACGGCAGCGTTTTAAAAGTGAGATATGAATGGGGGTACATGCTGGCCCCCTGCCTGGGCTCACTATAGGATTTGTTGTGTGTGTGAGGTTCGATGTATGCTAAATTTACTTACTTACCACGTCCTCGGACCTGTTACGTCCGTGCGGTTCCCCTTGCGGGGCATAGGGCCTCCACTACTCCTACGCGCCATCGTGTACGGTTTCTGGAGATGTACCTCAGCTCTCTCCAACTCTTCCCCAGTTGTGCTGATTCCTCTTCGACCGTTCTTCGCCTAGTACTTCTGGGTCGGCCCACTCCTCTGCCTCGCTGCGTAAGAGGTTTCCATTGAATCGCTTGACTCACAATGCACTCGTGGCCTTTTCGAAGCGTATGTCCAATCCATTGCCACTTACGTTTTCGTATTATAGAGTCGATGGGTTCTTGACCTGTCCTCGCATAAAGTTCATCATTGGAGATACGGTTAGGCCAGAAAATCCGCAAGATGTTTTGCAGACAGTGGGTGTTACTTTCTAAGTACTGCATCTATAAAGAAGCACGGGTTCTACATTGGAGCGGAACAGTCGTAGCTTGGTCTTTAGGCTTATAGAGTTGTTTCTCCATATTTTGGACAGCATTCCGAACGCCGAACGCAACTGTCCCGCCATCAGTAGAGACAATACTCCCAAGCCCCAAGGTATTGAAGACTCTACCGTCTCTACTGGTTGTCCAGAAATATCTATTTGAGTAGATGAGGAAGTTCCAAGGCTGATCTTTTTAGTTTTTGCCGTATTGATCTTAAGCTTTCTCCACCCTTGTTGTCATTTTATGGAGGTCCATGATCCTATGAGAGAGTAAGCACACGTCATCCGCATAGTCCAGATGTTTCAGGTGTGGTAGCAGATTCCACTGAATTCCTCTATTTAAAGTCGACAAGGCTGCATGCAGCACATCACTTATTACCAACAGCAATAGTATTGGTGACAGTATACAACCTTGTCTAACGCCACTTTGGATTTCAAACTCCTCTGACAACCTTCCTTTACGCAGAACATGACATTTGGATCCTTCATATGTAGCCTTGATTATAGCGATTAATTTATCCGGAATGCCCCTCCTGCGCAAGGCAAGCCAAATAAATTCTCTATTGACACTGTCAAACGCCTTTTCGAAATCGATAAACAGCAGGTGAAGTGGTGATCGATATTCAACGCACTGTTCGATGATGATCCGCAAGGTGTTGATGTGATCCACGCAGGAAGATCCAGTGCGGAAACCTGCTTGTTCGGCGTCAAGCGTGTCTTTTAGGTGGTCTTTTATTCGACCTAGGACGATTTTTGCTATAACCTTCTCTACAGCAGGCAGCACGCAGACCAACCCTCCAGTTTTTGCACTGAGTAACGTCTCCTTTCTTTGGAAGCTTGACAATCATCCCCTTTTTCCACTCCTCAGGAAAACTTTCTGTTTCCCAAGCTCTTTCTATGAATGGGTGCAGGAGCTCAGACGATGTTGTTGGCATTGCTCGTAAGAGCTCTGCGGGAATACCGTCAAGTCCAACCGCTTTGTTGTTCTTCAGTGCTCTGATTGCGGTTATGATTTCTTCTGTTCTGGGGGATACAGTGCGTATTTGGGAATTTGTTACTACGGACGGCTCATTGGGTGTTAGGTTGACTTCGCTGGTGAAAACGCGGTTTAAAACCGCAGAAAAGGGTTCCTTCCACTTTTTGATCTGGTCCTCATCCGAAACTAGCAGTGATCCACACGGATCAGTGATCCGTCTATGCCCTTTACCAGGTGTTTCTTAGAGCTTTGGAGACCAGTTAGCTCTTTGGTAATTCTGTAGACGGTCCTACTGTCGCACCTACTTGCGGCCTCTTCTGCTTCTGTTGCCAATGCGTTGATATAGTTACGCTTGTCACGTCGCACGCTACGGTGAACTTCTCTCATCTTCATGCGGTACGAAGACTCTAGCTCGATTTTGCCTGCTGCTGACGTTGCTGCAATGCGAGCTTTGAGCTGTTTTCTTTCTTCGATCCTGGCCCAAGTTTCTTCGGAAAGCCAGGCACTGTTTCTTCCTTGCGACCGACCGACTATACTTTCAGCACCTGATATGAAAACATTTTTAACAGCGCACCAATGGTTTTTGATATGGAGGTCGGTTCTGTGCTACTGATTGCTCTCAATTCTTCTGAAAGATGGTCCTTTAGTTGATGGCGGACTGCGGGATCCTTGAGTCTATCGGTGTTGAACTTGCAGGGCATTCGGTTGTTTTTTTGGGATCTCCGAACTGTTCGTAATCTTACGGTAGCAACCATCATATGGTGGTCCCGGGCAATCCCCATGTCCACACCTCTTTTGTTTCGGACGTCCTGGAGACTGCTTCTTAATCGCTGACTGATCGCGAAGTGAATCAATTTAGCAGCAATATGCCTAGATAGTTCTTGCAAGACATAGGATCACCTTTTTTGGTAGATGTAGCCAATGTAGCTGATGTACCAGCTATCGGACATGCTCCTACCGCACATATTGGGTTGATGGTTTGATGTATGAACCCTACCAAAACATCACCTCTGTATTTGAAGAGCTCTGCATGTAAGCCATCAGATCCTTGGGCCTTGTTATTCTTAAGATTATTTATAGCCGGGTCTATTTCTTCTATACTGGGTGGTAAAACTTATTCTTCATTGATTCTTCGAAGCGGGTTGTCTTCTTGCCCTATTAAAAGCTCTAATCATGCTCATTTAATAGCTGCTAGAAATGCTGCTGGAAAGCATTTACAACTGCGTTTAGTGTTACCTTCGTTGCTTCGAAGGGCCTGCGTTCCGGTTTTACTTGGCTACTTGGCTTTTTTAAATAAATTCCGGGTGCGGTTTCTATCGCGAGACTCTTTGATCTTCTTGAGCTGCGAGGGTGGGTAAACTCTCTTCTTTCTACGCAAGATCTTCTTTTCTTCTTCCTCTTTGCTCGATACTCTTCTCTTGCTGTTTTTTTTGTGCGCTGCAGCGTATTTGCATGTGCAAATCACTCGTTTCAGTTGAACGCATTCATCATCATACCAAGGATTCTTTCTCTGGGGTGGTTGGTAGCCTTCGGTGGTTGTGTCGGCTCTCTTACTGATATGATAGCCACATCAGCCTTACCTTACCTATTATTGGTTTGATTGATTAAATAAACTTAACGAAAGTAAAGTTCATTTCACAGAACTTTCCCTTATTGTTCCAATATCGTAAACAGTTACCTTACTAGTTTTTGAAACAATATTTCTTTCCAAATAAAAAAAAGATTTTGAAATAAGAAAATTGAAGAAGAAATATATTTGAAGTGCTTTTTACAGTATTTTTGAAATAGTTTGTAAACTTCTAACCACAGAGTCAGATTTACATAAACTTAGTAGCACTAAAAAATAAAGAAAGTATTTAGCGCTATTAACTTCAATAGAATGAAGGAGATTCTTTCTTTTAAGCTCGAAATGTAGGTATACCAAAAGACTCCATTCCAAAGTTAATCGAAAGGAATATTAGAACTTATGGAATGAAGCAGCTTTCAGTACCTACTGCTGCCATTTTATCAACGAACTGAGCCAGCTTAATATCTCCATTTCTATTGCATTCACTATTCCGTTCATTGACGTTGTGGTCTACAGCCACAAAGGATTATAATCCCACCATTATCTGCTTACATACGAAACTTATCAGTGTTCAATTATAAATCTTCCTATATGACCCAATGCCAAAGGGACGAAACGAACAAGCTGCGCCCCTTCTATTTCCATGCTTAGGAGCATGTTATCGTGTATATTCAATATCAATTTACTAATAGCAGTTAATCCTCTACACGATGCTTGTACATATATTTCGCCAGTCAATCAGAATAGCTTTACCTGCTTCGGCGAGGAACAAAGGATTTGTGTTCTGTGCTCACCGGCACTGACGCCGCGGCCGAAGCTGCGTGGGACGTTGGCGTTGCTACCGCCCGCCACCCAAAGTAATTCATTATACTCGTAGGACACACTTCCATATTGTTCATTTTGTTCGGGGCAAAAACCAAACGAAGACCCAGTCAGAGATCTCACGAAAAGGACTTAATCTAAATAGAATTTGTAATCTATAAGTTAATTATTTTAGCCCCAACTGACGATGAGGATGACGACGAAACGAACGCTGCTAACCCATTCGGTTGAAAGGACGGGCCAGAGGGTATCGTGTGAAGGTGTCTAGTGTAAAAAAATAAAAATAAAAATCTTCTCTATCCAATGGCATTGGCATGGCATGTCATGGTCTAGCGCGCAAAGGACAAAAGCGCACAAAATGGATTATATTTGGCGCACAAAAGATTTTCTCGACTTTAGTGAGCTCCCTTATGTCCTTTTTGCAAAAACCGATAGATAGGATTCCATGGCGTGGTGCACAGTCATGTGTTTTCCTTTAAAGACTGGATTGAAACAAATTTAAGCTTCTAAGGTTTAAAAACCTGGATTTAAATGTCGAATAAATTTTAATTATGAATGCTGTGACTTATTATGTTTATACAAAGTAATCGGAGAGGCTCTTTGAGATCCTTGTTGTGAATGTAAATTCGCAAATAAGGACCGAACGAAGAGCTAATCTTTTCCAAGTGTTGAAAGGAAGTCCAGATGAGCTTATGGCCAGCGAAACTAAGCTGAACCAGAAATATAAGCTGACCCACAATATTACAATATTGTATGAAGAGATCGGCTCAATTCTACTCAAGGAAAAGGCGCCCCAATCTGCATACGAAAAGGCATCGATCATAGATCATAGATTTCGGCATGAAGGCATGGATCTCCAATACGCCAAGGTACTTTACTATACTTTTACTCGTCAGTGGCTATCCATGTGTCCCTACGATCACTAGCTTGCGCCCGATCTTTTCTGGTATCACTTTGGGTTACATGCAACGAAGTCCTTAACAGAACAGTTTCAAATTTCTGAAAGATGATTCTCAAATTCCAGTCATCTAAATATGGCTGAATCTTGTCGAAGTCGCGCTGCAAAAGTATTCTGATGACTTCAACGCTATTAGATCGTCGGAACACGCAAGTGCTAGAGTTAGACTCCCTACCAGAGCGCTGGTGTAAATACCGAATAGAATCTGCGATTTGACCGCTTCCTGCTGAAGCCTATTTTAATGTCTAAGGTGACTGTTGTGAAAGTTATATTGCCAATTTTGACAACAAACTTTCTACCAATGTCATAAAGCATACTAGTATAATAGAGGTCAGCTTTAGATTGAGACTCTCTAAGCATTCGGTGTCGTAAGTCTTCCCTAAGTCAACCAGACAGACACCAGTACATTGGCATTTAGTTTTATTCCATTGGATATGTCTCAGAGGCGGCATAAATTGTATCGTATTTTAAAGCGGACTGAGTATCCGATAAGATTTTGTTGTGTTCCGTCTTTTTGGCGTAGTTCTTTTATTAAGAGAGAAGACTTATCGACCGGAGATTTGCCGGATAGGAGTTGTACTTTCCCTTTTTCGGGGGAGGAAGTACCACATCTGTATTCCATCGCACTGGATAATTTGCATTGCATAGCATTGTTCAATGCGTTCTTAAGCAGTATAGTATAAATACCCAATGCCTCCGAATTCGAAGGTAGATGTCACAGTGCAACGTTGGATATACCATTGACTTCTGTTAACTTCTTTTCCTTTCATAAGTCGAAGATGAATTGGAGCACCACCTTCGAAACTAACAGGGATCATTGAACCCGGTTATCCGATCACCATCGCGTCATTTCATCTCGAAGGTAGAAATGGTGAAGCAGGACTCTGTTTTCTTGGTCATGATTTTGTTGAATGCTAGCATTCACCTTGTACACTAACACTTCCAAAACGGCGTCCTCCGGATCTACACCTGCTGTCAGAAGTATGTCTTTGTTTTCTGTCGTCCTCTGAAGCTTAAGATACGGAAGATCGTTGTGATAAACCCTCACATTTATGTTTTTGGTCTTATCTCACTCCTTTTTACAAAGATTTTAATATTTTACCATTTCAAAAACTCGAAAGATACGGAAAGATAGAAGGGTGGACTCTACCTACTAAAATAAACTTAGTTTATAGGTTCCGATTTCTTTTGGTATATTTTCTTTTTGTTATTGGTTGTTTTGATTTGCGCTTCAATTATTTCTTCTTGTCCTGGCAAGATACCTAACACTAACATACCTACCTTAATCACAAAAATCGGAAGTGCTCCGTATAAATTAAACATTTTCTCAGAAAGTGGGTGGATACCACGCCCTCTGAATGGAAAACCTCAATTTTTATTTTTGGTCCTTTATATGCAATTTGAGCCCTACCGTTCTATTGCAATCGGAAGTGTGCCATATATAATTTTCATCAGTTCTGAGGAACTGGGCGGATACCACGCCTCTGAACGGAAAACCGCTAATTTAAAATTTTTTTATTTGCATGCAATTTAAGCCCTGCCGTTTTACCAAATTTCATCGTTTTACAGCAGTGGGAAGTGCTCAATTCAACCAACACCAATTCAGAGAAAGTGGGTGGATACCACGCCCCCTGAATGGAAAATCTCAAATTTTTTCCTCTACTTGCATGAAAAGACCTACCCTTGTGCAAAATTAGAAGATTCTACGATGTCGGGAAGTGCTCCATAATTTTGATGATCTGTCAGTCAGTCAGTCAGTTACGGTTTTTGTGAATTTTGAGGCCTTTTATCGCTGGAACCGCTTATGCCAGAAAATTGAAATTCGGTGAGGCGCCTGTGCCTGACTAGCTTAGTAAATATTCGAAACTTTGAGTTTCTGACTTCATTGGTATTGAAGATAGGGAGGGGTCAAAAACCGCTTGAATTTGTTCCTGTAAAAAGGGTGTAGTGCCAAAACTTGGCTGGGCACTACTGTGTTCCCGAGTGGTGAGAATGACGGTATAAGGGGACCAAATATCAAGTGGAAGGAGTCTTTCAGATGATAAGAGTTTTAGTCCGTCTTATTGCCAGAGTGTTAACCACTACCTTCAAATCAACACACTACAATCCCTTCTTACTCCTAGAAGAAGTGTTCTTTAGAAGAACAAAGACTGTTAAGAACAAAGACTGTTTTTTGCTCATATGCCCATCAGAAGCTGCCAACGGGAAACCAAGCTTCTTCAATAACTGTGACTACGTCATTATGTTATCAGACTGAAGTGAAACCGAAAATTCAAGGTTATTACCTTGCATTCAGAAAAAAGACCTCAGGTAGACCTTAACACTGCTGGTGTTAGTAAGTCTTAACTTTGTGTCGTTGTTTTCTTTTTATTTTTACATATGGATATTTTCGGTACTCTACATATATATAATCTCAAGCCCGAAAGGTCCAGCTGGCTGTGCCGTCCCCACGCGCCGTCAGTGAGGTCTCGTGTACAAGCACCCTCGCTAAAGGAATTGTCTACGCAAAGCAAGACTGAGACCTAAAACTTATCCAGAACCCTCTGGGTTCAACTTAACCTACCACATTTACCAGATTACCTACCATTTTTCATCCAACATCCCAACATATGGACCAAATTAATCCCTAACCAAATTTATCCCTAAAAAATCGAACTCGAGATATTGATCAATGTTGACATTACGATGATAGCGAAGACGAAAAAAGTGGGTCTCGCAATTCTGTCTGTTCGACTACAGCCTAAGCAGCTGGGCCGATTTTCGTTAAATTTGTAGATATCGTATTTAAATTTTCCCCCCACACGTTTTTTTTTTTCATTTTTTTAAGAGAAAAATTAACCAGTACCTGCTATATCCCCTTTTTCTCAAAAACTGTGACAGATTTAAAAAAAAAAATTACCAAAAATTCATTGAGTTAAGGCTAAGTAATGGTTCAACAAAATTATCCGCAAAATGGTTATTAATGGTACCCCCTTGGAACCATTTTTTTTTAATTTTTTCAAAAACGTTACTACCGATTTTGATCATTTTTTGTATACTTAAGCTTCCTTAAAGTTTATATTTTTGTTCATTTCAAATTTAAAGAAAACATTTTTTTTTAAATAAATTTGGTGGTGCAACAGCTAGACCTAGTGACTTACAACTCTCAACCATTCCTGTGTGCGTGTTACCAGGAACGAAGGGGATCTCGATCTACAAGTTTCTGCCGATTCCAAATGGCTTATGAGCAACACTTTCCATGACAAGAGATATTCTTGGAGAATTTGTCAATTCCTCGCAAGAGGTAGTACACCTCTGAAAAAAACTTTCATTTTTTTTTGGATTTAAAAAAAAATTAAATTTTTCGATTTTTTTCAACTTGTCCAATAAAAATTCTCAATACAATCTGCAAGATGTGAGACAAATTTTTTTTGTTTTAACTAAAAATAACGGTACCCACCATACAAATGTTAAAAAATGGGTGTCGAAAATCGTATTTTTCTCGAAAACGGCACCTAGGATTTTTATAACATTTTTTTTTCTTTCGATTAATTCTTACCATCTATAATTTAACAATTTGTTTTTTGAAATTCAGATATTACTGACTGTACCTACCTATCTAGATACCATAGAACCATTTTTTCAAATTTTGAATTGCTCACTATCGGCATAACGTATTTTAATAAAAAAATTTATAGAGGAGCTGCTAAAAAGTTTAAAAAACATTGCATTTCAGTATTAAAAAAAAATATATATTTCTGAATTTTTGAAAATAAAATCAATTTCTTTTTTGGAAAATTCAATCACTCAAAAACGGCTCAATATTTTTTTAAATTTAATTATTATTCGTATGATAACACAAACTTTTAGTTGGCCTACCAAAATTTTGTCTTAAAAATGTTTTAAAATTTTTTTTATGTAAAAGCTTATTAGGTATTTTCCAATTTGAAACCACTACAACGACTTAAAATTTTCGTTCTTGCATAAGCTAATATTTGCTTGATTCACATGGCATCCTGTTTTTAGTTCCAACTACTAAAGGAGTTCAAAATAGCTTTTATGGCCTTTAGTCCACAAAAATTGGCGTTTCGTCCCGGCGATCTCACATGGACTCATCAGTTGACTGTGAGGACCTTATCAATACGCAATTTTTGTTAAATTCAGTTCAGCTTGCATCGATTTTTTGACAAAAATCCAATTTTTGTGGACTAAAGGCCATAAAAGCTATTTTGAATCAATAATAATTCAACAAGTCCAATAATAGTGGTAAGTCTTCTACTTGGCTGATTTATTTCAGTAGTATCTAGAGTTTGTATTATAAAAAACCTTCATATACTAGAGGAGTTGTTTTAGTCATTTAAAAAATGAATTTTATGCTTATGAACCGTTTTTCTCTAATAACATTCATTTTACAATTCTTAGACTTTTTCATAAGAGCAAGTTTGTGCGACCCAGGAATGCATTTTATTTTATTTAGTTATCTACTTTAAATTTCAGTCAATATTTTTGGGCTTAGTGATTTACAACTCTCAATCTTTCCTGTGTTCGAATTGGCAGGCAGCAATAGAGGGAACCTATAATTTTCTACCGAGTCTGAACGACTAAGATGAGAAGTACTTTTAACGGTCAGAGATGCTATTGAAGGATTTTTTTGTTTCCTCGCAATAAGCTGTACGTAGGAAAAAACAGTTTCTTGTTCTTAAGTGTCAGTGGCTAGGAATTAATCCCAGATTTCCGCCCAGGCAAGCCAACACACTAACCATATCGCCAAAAGATAGCTACTGCTGTAGCAGTTTGAACACTTCGGATTAGGATACCCATATTTATAACCCCTTTAGAAAAACTTTAACTCGCCTACATTCATTTTTGGATTTTTTCCTCCGGATATGTGCCACTGTGCTAGGGGGTTGTATCGGTGAATAGAAAACCCTTCGCAAATTTGGAGTTCAAAACTTGTGGATTTATAAGACGTATTGTTAAGCTTGCGCTATGATGCAGCAGCAGTTGATGGATAAATTAATTTAGTATCATCTCACCCGGGATAGCACTTAAACTTACAAAAGCGGACAACCTCAGACCAGGGATTTCTAAAAATCCTTCTTCATAATTTTTTTTCTTCCTTTGTCCCTTAACATATACACAAAAGAGTGTTAATTTTGTTGTTTGCCCAAGCTCACGGTACCTATGCTTTGTTTTTTCTTGTCTAGCTTTACCTTGGAGCTTGGAGGAGATTTATTTTGCAAAGTTGTAATTATCTAGCCGCATGGAAACTTTTCCACAAGGGGTAGTTTGCACCTTAACGGCAGTTACTCTGAAAAGGGTGCGCAACACCTTAACGGGAATAAAAACAAAACAATACGGTAAATACAGTACGAAAAAAAAGGATTTTTAATAAACTGTAATCAAATAAGAGGATTGGTTAGCCGTTTGCGTGTTTACACGGAAGAGTTTGCCTTTCGGCTAATTCCATGGGTTTAAATCGGTGATTTAAAAAATAAATTTAGCATGGGTGAATGTAAATGTGTATTGGCTGAAAGCCATTGGGCATGTGAATACACATAGCGAAATTTTTTTAAATTCAAATAAGTCGCAAAGTAAACGCTGTAATTAACATGGCTGAGGGTAATTGTTCCTGTATAATGTATACATCGTGTTTGCTGACAATTGTTTTGACAAGTCGGACAAGTTGAATGTTTTTTTTTTTATGGAATTTTCTGTACCTAAGGTCTTTTGTGTTTTGGATTTTTTTTGTGAAGCCATTTGAAAATTATGATAAGCACAATAAGGGTTATTTTATTTTTGAGGATAATCACTATTGCGATAAAAAGAGACGCAGAAGATATAAAGGGAAATTTGTTGTTAGATTTAATGGCGGTTGCAAAAATAAACCAACATCTTATCATAAAAATGCCTTCAAATAAAAAGAGAGATTTTAATCATTATTGTGAAAGGGTCAACCGTTTTATGGGAACGCAGAGAGCTGAAGTTGTTTTTTTTTTCGCTATTCATATCATTGTCTGTAGGGTTTATCATATAGAAAACAGTTTTTTGTGAAGATTTTGTACAGGGTGACTACGAGGAAGTGGAAAAATAATTCGAAATAAATACATCGGTTTTTTTTAAAAAGAACGCAAATTTGCAATAGTTATCGAAACATTATTCAAGTTGGCGTAAATTAAATCATCCAGTTTTGTTTTTGAATTACTTTTTTACCTAATAAATACAAATGATTTTGAGTGATGGAGATCTTTATTTGGACCTTTAAAATTTTGTCTGTTAAGTGGAAAAGATGGTATCCGTCAAGTGACTGCAAACAGTGTTGATACACATTTGTGCCCGTTTTATAGGATTTTTCATGACTTTCCACAAGATTTCCCGCGACTTCAAGTAGGCTCAAAAAAAGAAGTATGGCAAAGTCAAATTAAGCGATCTTGCTGGCCACGCCAAGTCGCCAAAACGGTAGATTACGCGACCGGGAAACCCTTCCCTCACAGTATCATTGTGTTGTGGCTCTTGCGGTTACCACCGTCTTGTTTAAACCACATATTCACCAAGCCCCGGTCATCCGATTCCGGCAGTAACAAGTCGTTTATCATATAGCCTTGTAGCGTTCGAAAGTAATAGTGACCATAATTACCGATGGCGTCCTCAAAAAATACTGTCCAATCACTCCTCCCGCATGAACGCCGCACAACATAGTGGCTTTCAGTGGATGTAATGGCTCAGTGACCCAGAAACGAAGATTTTGTTTATTGACGCAACAGCTTAAGTGGAAGTGCGCCTCGTCGTTTATGATGATTTTCAAGTTTCAACCCAAAATCGTTCTCTTTCTCTTAACGTTCGCTGTAGGGTCCGTCTGGTGATGTCCAATTGCGTGGACCGTGTCGTCTGTAGAGCTGTGTCAATCGGGATCGATTCGATTTTTTTGATCCGATCATCGAAAAGTATTGAGATAGATAGATAGATAGATAGATAGATTCGATTTATTATTCCATTTAAGTTTACAATTTACATAATAGTTTATACAAAAATCGTTTAAGCATGGCTTTGCCGTCTGCCCGATTGACATTGATACGAAAATAGTAAAATAATACAAATGTACATAGTTTGCTTTAAGTAAATTAAACAATTTGTTGAATATAATAATTTTTTTCTCTAAGTTTAGAAAGCCTCATTTAAAATTTGATTGCGATAAGACATTGCGTTTTTGTAGTATCTGTAGAGGTTATTAATATTACATTGACAGTTTAGTAGCGCCATTACTTCATCGTCTGATTTAAAACTGCTGTTCAAAAAAATTCTTCTCGTTTCGCATAAAACAGGGCATTTTCCAATGAAATGGACAATATCCTCCCGCTCCCTAAGGTTGCATAAGCTGCAGTAAATAGGCAGATCCTCACGATGTGGTATATAGTGTAGGTTTATAAGCTCCCCTCTCATTTTGAAAATCGATGCAATAAGTTCCTGACTGTAGTCGTTGTGAAAATAATTTTGTTCACATAAATTGTGGTTCAGCCGGCTATAGATTGATCTATGGGCCGAAGACGTAGCCTCGTTCAAGCAGTCGGTTCTATGCTGTTCGTCAACCTTCGAAATAAGCTCCAAGAGTTTGTCTTTGGACAGTCTTCCATTTTCACCCAGCAGTCTGAAATCCGATCCGCAGTAGCTCCCAAGTTCTTCCAGTTTCTGGTACCATGCATTTTTTTTAGCAATTGTATCCAATGCTAAAATTTTAGGTAGTCTTTCATCTGGCATTTCAAGTACTTTTGTGATGTAGTCTACATGATACTTCAGAGTTCTTATATATAGAGGTGACAATCCTGTTTCAATCATAAGCATGTAGTTAGGGGTGGTTTTGGGCAATCGGAAGCATTTTTTAATAAAATATGTTAGAAGTTGTTCGACTGCTTCATATTTTTCATATCCCCATGTTTGTGCTGCATAAAGCATTACAGATTCAGCCACTGCAACAAATACCTTGTATTTAACACTATGCGAAATTGTTTTGTTCGAAAAGCATTTCCTCCACGTTGCACTAATTGCACTTTTAGCTACAACTAGTTTTTCTTTGAGGTGGTGTACCATACTAAGGTTGTAAGAAATAGTTACACCCAAATACTTATAGGTTTTGACAACTTCGATTGGATCCCTGTTGAAGTACCATTTTTCGCTCCTTGCAGTTCTGCCAGACCCCTTTCGGAAAATCATCACTTTTGATTTGCCCAGATTCACTCTCAAATTCCATACTCGACAATACGCTTCAAGTTTGTTAATCATCAACTGCAGAGTTTGAGGGGAATATGCAAACAGTATCACATCATCGGCAAATAAGAGTGCTTTGATATTTGTCCTTGGCATTTCTATACCTCCAGGCAAAAAATCAATTAAGTCATTAATAAACAAGGCGAAAAGACTTGGACTTAAAGCGCACCCTTGTTTGACTCCCATGTTTGACTCGAACCACTTTGAGATATCGGAACCATTCCAAACCGCTGATCGATTGCCATGATACATATTTTCAAGTACTCTCCCAAATTTTGCTGACATACCCACGTTATACAGTTTGAAGAACAAAGCATTGCGATCCACAGTATCGAAAGCTGCTTTAAAGTCAACAAAAAAGACGTACAGCTTCTTTTTTTGTTCAATACAGTTGTTCGCTATGGTTTGCAGAGCAAAAATGTTGTCGATAGTTGAATAACCGCTCCTAAATCCTGCTTGAAATTCACTGAGCAACTCGTTTCTTTGTATCCACTGTGTCAAGCGGTCATTTAAAAGTGATGTGAAAATCTTATAGAATGCGGTAAGAAAAGATATCCCTCTATAATTGCCTGGATCTGCTATGCTACCCTTCTTATGAATCGGAAAGATGAGAGATTCTTTGAAGTTTTCTGGTATTTCACCAGTGTCTAGGATGTTGTTATACACCGAAGTTAATTTGCCGGTTAAGATTTCCGTTCCGTATTTTATGAATTCTGTTGGTATTCCATCTGCTCCTGCTGATTTCCCGTCCTTTAATTTTTGTAATACGTAACACACCTCCTCATGATTTATAGCAGAGTCCAAAATTGAATTTGAATGTGCTGGTTTGGCGTAGTGAATAGGTGGGGTCAAAGATTCAGGATTCAAAAGGATTTTAAAATGGTCGTGCAGTAAATCGATTTTTAATCTGGTGCTTATTTGAAGTTTTTTACCATTTAGTTGGTTGATTGCACTCCAAAATGTTTTCGAATCTTTGCAATTGGTTAATTTAAGAGCCTCATTTTCAAAAAAAGTTGATTTTTTCACATTGCAAATTCGTTTGAACATGGAATTTGCTTCCATATACATACTTTTGAAGTAATTACAACTATGTTTTCTAAAGGCTTTTAACCATCCGAAAGATTTTTGGCGAGCTTTTTCACACTCAGTATCAAACCATTTCTCCTTCTGTTTAGTAACTTTTGTAGGGTTATTCGTGGCAGGGCAAGATAGTTTGATAATGTCTTCAATATAAGCTATAGTAGTTTGGCCCTCTGAATGTAGGTTTCGTTCTAAATTCCGTTTATATTCTTCCGCTTTGTTCTCTTTCCACCTTAGTTTTGGAGGAAGTTTTAAGACTGTTGTATCCGCTTGGTCTAAGTGTTTGAGCCCAAATTCGACTACTATTGGCATATGGTCAGAATAAGGAACGCTCACGACCTGGAAATCTGCTACAATAGAAATCCAGCTTCCCCTCACCAGGCAATAATCGACTATTGAATGTCCTTGCTGACCCACAAATGTAAATTCTCCATATTTATCCGATTCAAAAACGCCATTCATCACACGGAATCCAAAGGAATTACAAAAATCTAACAACTTAACTCCTCTCGAATTTATTGTTGTATCTTTTGAATGTCGAACCTTTCCTGCAAACCTGTTATCTCTACCTTCATCTGTTCCCATTCTCGCATTCATGTCGCCAATTATCATAACATCATCGCTTTCGAAAAGTATTGATGATCGAAATCAATCATTTTAATCGATCTCAATCTCAATCATTTACATGATTCTTGATTCTGGATTCTGGATTCTCGATTTTCTATTTCAATCTCAATCATTTCAATGAGTCTCGATTTTCGATATCAGTTGACTCGATTAATCATGATTTACTTGATTCCATTTCTTCCGATTCAATCAACGTGGATTATGAACGCCAAACGGACGGTGGACTGGAACTTCTGGGTTGAACTCGGCATTGAACAACATGATTGATCGGGTTGATCGTTGATGTTGTAGGCCGCAAAAACAATTGTTGGGGTGAACTGATGTTATTTGATGTATCAGGATCCGGTATGTTTAATGTGGATTTTTGGACGTTCCTTAATCCATCGGCATCGTAGCCATCCTTTGATGAAATTCGACAGTTTACGACTTGACGAATAGAGGACGAATTCAGTTATGACGTACAAGGTATATTTCGTACAAAATGTCGGCCGAAAGCCCTAAAATTGCACTTTTCCGGAGCAACAAATAAAATCTCTTTTTAATCCATTGACATCGTAGCCATCCTTTGATGGAATTTGACAGTTTATGACTTGACGAATAGAGGACGAATTCAGTTATGACGTACAAGGTACATTTCGTACAAAATGGCAGCCGAAAGCCCTAAAATTGCACTTTTCCGGAGCAACAAATAAAATCTCTTTTTAATCCATTGACATCGTAGCCATCCTTTGATGGGGCATTTGACAGTTTATGACTTGACGAATAGAGGACGAATTCAGTTATGACGTACAAGGTATATTTCGTACAAAATGTCAGCCGAAAGCCCTAAAATTGCACTTTTCCGGAGCAACAAATAAAATCTCTTTTTTTTTGCATTTTTAGACGTTTTTTAATCCATTGACATCGTAGCCATCCTTTGATGGAATTTGACAGTTTATGACTTGACGAATAGAGGACGAATTCAGTTATGACGTACAAAGTATATTTCGTACCAAATGTCAGCCGAAGCCCTAAAATTGCACTTTTCCGAAGCAACAAATAAAATCTCTTTTTTTGGCATTTTTAGACGTTTTTTAATCCATTGACATCGTAGCCATCCTTTGATGGAATTTGACAGTTTATGACTTGACGAATAGAGGACGAATTCAGTTATGACGTACAAAAGTATATTTCGTACCAAATGTCAGCCGAAAGCCCTAAAATTGCACTTTTCCGGAGCAACAAATAAAATCTCTTTTTTTGGCATTTTTAGACGTTTTTTAATCCATTGACATCGTAGCCATCCTTTGATGAAATTTGACAGTTTATGACTTGACGAATAGAGGACGAATTCAGTTATGACGTACAAAGTATATTTCGTACCAAATTTTAGCCGAAAGCCCTAAAATTGCTCTTTTCCGAAGCAACAAATAAAATCTCTTTTTCTTGAATTTTTTGACACTTTTTAATCCATGAAGTAGCCTCATCATAGAGTATTTTGTGAGAACTATCAAAGCCACAAGTCAAGCCCTAAAATTGCACTTTTCCGGAGCAACAAATAAAATCTCTTTTTAATCCATTGACATCGTAGCCATCCTTTGATGGGGAATTTGACAGTTTATGACTTGACGAATAGAGGACGAATTCAGTTATGACGTACAAGGTATATTTCGTACAAAATGTCAGCCGAAAGCCCTAAAATTGCACTTTTCCGGAGCAACAAATAAAATCTCTTTTTTTTTGCATTTTTAGACGTTTTTTAATCCATTGACATCGTAGCCATCCTTTGATGGAATTTGACAGTTTATGACTTGACGAATAGAGGACGAATTCAGTTATGACGTACAAAGTATATTTCGTACCAAATGTCAGCCGAAGCCCTAAAATTGCACTTTTCCGAAGCAACAAATAAAATCTCTTTTTTTGGCATTTTTAGACGTTTTTTAATCCATTGACATCGTAGCCATCCTTTGATGGAATTTGACAGTTTATGACTTGACGAATAGAGGACGAATTCAGTTATGACGTACAAAGTATATTTCGTACCAAATGTCAGCCGAAGCCCTAAAATTGCACTTTTCCGAAGCAACAAATAAAATCTCTTTTTTTGGCATTTTTAGACGTTTTTTAATCCATTGACATCGTAGCCATCCTTTGATGGAATTTGACAGTTTATGACTTGACGAATAGAGGACGAATTCAGTTATGACGTACAAAGTATATTTCGTACCAAATTTTAGCCGAAAGCCCTAAAATTGCTCTTTTCCGAAGCAACAAATAAAATCTCTTTTTCTTGAATTTTTTGACACTTTTTAATCCATGAAGTAGCCTCATCATAGAGTATTTTGTGAGAACTATCAAAGCCACAAGTCAATCTTATCATCGAAATCGAAATTAATATCGAATAGGAACAATATTGAATCATTTCAGTGAAATGAAAATGATCGAATGATCGATTGATTGAAAAGATCGGATCATTTTCGTAATCGATTGTTGAACGATTCGATCATTTGAAATGAACGATTTACACAGCTCTAGTCGTCTGGTTGATGTTTCTTTGTTCTCATCGACATCGGCAGCCACACCCGTGATATTCTCGGCCGAACGACCAGTCCATACCCTGCATGTTCATGTATACTTCCAGTCTTTTTGTGTGAAGTAGCTAAGCGCCGGAATGTTTGTCCAACTGGAGCGACACGATTAGAAAATCCACTTCGAAATTCGCGTATCGCTAACACTACCGACCGATTAGTGTTCAAAACAATCGACACAATTATTCCACGCTGTTGCAGAGTAAAGCTCTCCATTACTTGTCTGTTTGCATTCTGCAGCTATTTAGTGTCAAATATCATTGACGTTCTTTGCCGTTTCCAAAAATTGTACCAGCTTCCGTCAGATATAGTGATTCATTTTCCGCCACCTATAATAATTTCGATCTTTCGAGTTTTCCATAAAAAATGTGAGTTTTTCAAAGCCCTTCAATTCTTAAGAAAAGTAAACAAAAAAATTAATATCTAATTCAGTCATAACGGTTATAATGCCCCACTCTGTACCGCAGCGATAGTTCCTGAGAACAAGATCGGGATCTATTGAGAAATTTGATTTATCGTTGGAGGCAGACTCAAGCAAGAAGTCTTGAATTTTAATTATGTGAACGACGGCTTCACGATAATTCGCACCAAAGGTAAACTACTAAACATACTCGTAAGTCATGCCCCAAGAAAAGGGAAATCGGACGACATCAAAGAATTATTAGGAGCTGCTTTACCAATAAAATAATCTTAGGTGATCCTAAAGCCAATCCGGTAAGGCTATCCGCCTTTAATATTTATGTGCTCGAACATGATATCGGGCTAAACATTATGATATATAGTTTGCAATGCAAACATCTCAATATTCATAAGGGGAAATACAAAATTCGTGATGAATCAACCGCCAACTAAATTGATGATAATATTAGATCGACGCAGGCATATCTCCATAGTATCCAGTTCCGTGTGACCTACATTATAAGCAAAAAGAAATGCTGTGAAGAATTCGACATTCGACAGCTACAAATCTTAGATATCGCCAGATCTTTCTCCGATTAAAGCCTTTAAAGCTACTATGATGTTCCACACTATTATAAGCTAAGCAGTTTAAACTTTGCTTAATACAAAACTAAAATAATATTCGGTTAAACAAATAAAAGGTCTTTCCTCTTTAACAGATCCACAACAACTGACCATATCATTATTCTCTCAGTATATTCTTCTACCTAACCGGTAGTCTCTATTAAATACAATCATTATATCTTCTTTCTGAACATTCATTTGTTTTTCTTTATTCTTTCTTTTGGAATTGTTGCCAGACTATGAAGAATTGAACAATAGAGGAAATATTGCTAAGAAGTCATCCGAGATCCCGACTCTGATGTGCAAGATCTTACAGAACCACCCCAACGAAATCCCTTGCTTTATGAAAAGTGGCGGTAAGTAAATTAAGCTAAACAAGAAGCTACAAACAAGAACCAGAGTAAATCGACTCGGCTTCTCAAAAGAAGCAAGAGGGTTAAAGGCAAAGCTGAACAAGAATGATTATCGGAAGACTTATGAAAAGTTGAAAAGAAACTCTCAAAATTACAAAACGCAAACTGAAACCTGCAAGGACGATCAAGAAATATCGTAATACAATAATTGCAGTGGCTTTTGCAAATATGGAAAAATAATTTTTGCACACTTTATACATACACAACTGCAATGAGTCAAATTCCACTGTTTGGGTAGACTATACCTAGACGTAGACGACATAAGCCAAAAATTCGGTTCACCCTATTTTGACGAAGAAGTAAAGATAGCTGTATATAAACTTAAATCCCAATAAAGCAACTGGAACTGACAGTATTGGTATCGAGCTGCTTAATCCAACAGGGCGATGACTAGCTTAAGAGAACGCACTAGGTTATCTCATCTATAAACTTATGGTTAGAGGAAACTAACAGCGATTAATGGAACCTTAGGATTGCTTACCCCATCCTAAAGAAAGGAGCCCATCGTAAATCTGCCAACTAGAGAGCCATTAGAATCCTTAATATTGTCTACAAGATTTTTTCTGCCATACTATGTGAACGCACGAAAGCGTTTGTCTATGATCTGATAGCTCCATATCAAGTTGCCTTAGGGTCAGGAAAGTCTATCTTCAATCAAATGTTCACATAACGGCAGATCTTAATAACAAAAAAAAAATAGATGCCACCGTCTTGGGACTCAACCCCAACCACCCACAAGACTTTTAAGTGAACTGATTGTTATGACAATGAAACGGAGACAACTAAAACTTTGAAGTAATAACAAACTTTGTCTAAGCTTAGACTACAATTCCAGATCTGATATCAAACCACAAGAATGACTTTGGCCAATTGCTGTTTTTTTGGCCTAAGAAGGCTATTGCTTAACAACATTCAAAACACTTATAATACCGGTCCTGATATACATACAGTGTAGATTCATGGACCCTACCATATTTGGATAAGAAAGTTTTACGCAGCCGGCCGTTTCAAAACGAATGTCAAATGGATACCAAGGCTCCAACCTGAACAGTAGATACTGGAGGCTCAAGGCTTATTAAGAAAGAACCTTCAAATATTAGACATTCCTCGAGCAATATGAAATTAGGGAAGGAAAGAAAGGAGGTGGCGATGAACATTGATTTTAAAGGTTTACAAATTGAAATGGCAAGATAAAATAATGGTGGTTAAATTATTCGATAATCGTGTTTTGCCACTAAAAGTACTCGTACATTGGAATTGGAGGAACGTTTTCTTCAACGAGTTTTATTGGACTTTAATGAGCTTATCATACAGTACCGTTGCAACTCCACTTCCGAAGGAGATAGACGTGAGTTTGAGAACGAGTATGAAAACCTGAGGGTATATAGTGTTCGGCAAAACAATAAAGAGGATTGGAAGTTTCAGAAAAGAGATCATTTATAAAAATGAAAAAGATAGTTGGAGAAAAAACAGAGCCCTGTGGAATACCAGAATTTATTTTGTGAAGATCAAACTTCAAACCGTCCAATATTACATATTGTATTAAACGATCCAGAATTTAAGTTCAAGTCCATTATCAGCACCAGTGAATTTGCTTGTATCATGATTTCCAAGGAATCTTGTTCCTCTTCCATTAAATGATTTTCATTCTCAGTTACAGAAGCAGTAAAATGAGCTGCCAGAGCGAAGAGAAGAGATGATGAGCATTCGAACCGAAGATGAGTTGAATTTTTTTACGTTCTTGATAAATGCCAGGATATTTCTATTGGCTTTGTGAGATAATTTCTTGACTTAATTTCTGGTAATGTTCGAATTTAGTTCTTTGCAGTTGGGTTTTATTTGTAAGAACGAAAACTTACTTTTCTTTACCTGATAGCTTCTTTACAGCTTGTACCGCGTCCAGACTTTACTTGAGTTTTACTCTTACGCATCCCAAGAATAATAACTTCTTTAATCATATCAGCACTCTCATCAACGTTAGTATGGAGGATATATAGTGACCATTTAAAGATTCGAAAAAGTAATTAAATCCGTCCCAATAAGCTTTTTCATGTTGTCAAACGGTCCTAGTGGGATTTTTCTCTTTAACTGGTTGGATGGGACACAAGAAATTGTCTACTAATTACACAATGGTCCGAAGTGCAGAATGGAGAGGTTACCTTAATGGTTTACTTAGCAGGGTGAAAAGGAAAAAACCATTCTAGTAGGCTCATCTACAAGTTGAGTAAGGTGGTGCATCTCAGCAAAGATCTCAACATATCATCGTTTGGGTGTATCCTGTCCTGAACAGCGGAGCCAGCTTGAATTGTGTACATTGAAGTCGCTTAAGGGTAAAGAGAAACAATTTGGTAAATGTGGTACATGTCACATATTAGCTCGTGGCATCACTCATCCATTTTACCCAAATAATGCCGGTGAATGGCTTCTTGAAAAGCTAGGTTCAACCAAAATTTTTCGATTCCGAATTAATCCAAAAGTGATGAGCAGGATTCCTATGGGGAAGAGGTTCGAAGTTGTAGTTGACCCTTCGGAAAATTAACCCAACATTTATGTATCTCTGAGATACCACCACGGCTAATGTCATCTCTATATTTACGCAGTAACACCTTATCATACAGTTGTTTTACTTGCGACTTAAAAGCAGTGTAAGGCAAGTTATATAGTAGTAAAAAAAATCGAACTCGAGATTTTGATCAAAGTTGTTATTACGTTGATAGCGAAGACGAAAAAAGTGGGTCTCGAAATTTTGTCTTGGTTTCTGTCTGTTCGACTACAGCCTAAACGGCTTGGCCAATTTTCGTTAAACTTGGTAAATATCGTTTTTAAATTTTTCTGTCCACACGTTTTTTTCGTTTTTTTAAGACCAAAAATAACGATATACTAAATTACTCAAAAACTGTCCCACAGATTTTTTTTAGAAAAAATTTAGAAAATTTCATTAAGTTAAAACTAGGTATTTCCCTCTTTTCGTCTTTCCAATCACTGTAGCATGTTCCAGACAGAACTTCTAACAGTAAAAGAAGTCCCCTCTTGGCTCAAAGAAAACGTGATATCGACTACTGATATACGAGTACGCATCTTCTCAGACAGTCAAGCTGCCATAAAGTTATTGTACTCTGTCTCCAAGAACCCAGTAGCAGCCCAAAATGTTCGATCATCTGTTGTGGAGATGGCAAAACAGTTAAACATTCATCTAATATGGGTGCCGGGTCATAGATACATTCCAGGTAACTGTAAAACCGAGGAACTTGGGAAAAATGGAACAATTTTACCTTTGTCGGATAGCAAATCCAACACCGGTATACCCCTAGCTACTTGTAAACTTATACTAAAGCATGATACCATAAAGAAAGCTTACCATTGATGGACCAGCACCCCTACCTACATGCCAGTCTACAAAACTAATTTGGCCATTGCTTGATGCTAAACGCTCAAAACAACTAATTTCTTTTGGTAGATTGCACATCAGCACCGTTATAGGTGTCCTTACTGCATGGATGAAGAAGAAGAAGAGTCACTTTCTCACCTTCAATGTTCTTGTCATGCCTTAGCACAAAGACGTAGACTCCACTTGGGAGACTTCAGCTATAATGATCCTAGTGATCTAAGAAATTCCGACACTCTGTCATTGTCTCAAACGCTTCATTGCTAGCGCCAAATGGTTTAACGAGTAAAGGTGATTTTTGGAGTCCTGTGATATCACAACTGGCCAAATATTGGTCTAAGTGTGCTGGCTTTTCCGGCCAGCAGCCACATTAACCTAACCTAACCTAAAACTAGATAATGGTTGAAAAAAACATAGATATTTTTGGTATCCCCTTGGAAACATTTTTTTGTTTTTGTTTTTGATTTTCTCAAAAACGGTGCAACCGATCTCTTTTTTTTTATAGTAAGGCACCCACAAAATTTTGAATAGTATTGTGTATTGAAATTTTAATATTTTTTTTTTTTGGATTTAAAAAAAATAATTTTTTTTTCAAAACTCATTATTTCGAAAACCCCATGCTCGATTTTTTTAATCTGGATAAATAAAAGTTTTTTAATATTGTCTACAATATGTGAGAAAAAAATAAATTATCTTACCTAAAAATATATTATATAAAATGTAGGTAAATGTTAAAAAAACAGTTTTCAAAAATCGAATTTTTCTCGAAAACGGCTGCGAGAATTTTAATAATTTTTTTTTCCTTTCGATTAATTTTAACGATCTATAGTTAAATAAAAAAAATTGAGATTAAAATATTACAGAGTGTAACTATCATAGAATAATTTTTTGAATTTTGAATTTCTCAATATCGGCTTTAAGAATTTTAATGAAATTTTTATAGAGAAGCTTCTTAAAAGTTAAAAAAACATTGCGTTTCAAGACTTTTTGAAAAAAAAATTCTATTTTTTTGGAAAATTCGATATCTTTCTTCTTGTTTAGAAATTCTGTTTGTATTCGTACAATAATAAAAACTTTAAGTTTTGGCGTACCAAAATTTTTTCTTAAAAATGTTTTAAGAATTTTTTGCATAAAAGCTTATTTTCTTAAGAAACCACTATACAACGACTTATAATTTTTGTTTTACGTAAACTAATATTTGCTTGAATCACATAGGGCATCGTGTTTTTAGCTCCAACTACCAAAGCAGTTGTTTTAGTCATTTTCATCATCAGTTTTTCTCAACTAACATTAATTTTTTGAAATTCTTAGTCTTTTCCATGAGAACAAGTTCGTGCGACCCAGTCGTGCATTTTATTTATTTTATCGGTGCCATTTTGTTTATTGACAAAAATCGGCCATATTTTTTCGGTTTTAATATTTTGAGAAAACCAAAAACCAGCACGACTTAACTAACACTTTATAAATGTTTTTAATATACTATTCGAACCACCCTGTATTCAAGTTTATAATTCCAGAAATTTAAATAGGATGAAATGGGTAGTTCATATCGGAAAATCTCTTTAAAGTGGCACTTTATTTTTGTCAATGGATTTTTTTTTTCAAAACTTAAATATATGTCAGCTCGGTAAGCGATTACGATTCAAAAGTTGACAATTTTCTTTTTGATACAGAATATCAGATGTGTCGGCTTATTTTATGTAATGGTTTTTTTTTGTTGTTGAAGTGAAAAAAAAAAATCAAATGACATTTATGGCTTTTAAAAGAATTACAAAATTTAGCCTGAGGGTGAAGTTTGAAACTGTTTTGATGGGTGATTTCAGGTGTAACCAACAGAAGCCAAGAAGCTAGCTAAAGGTCTCTTTAAAGGTTATAAAAAGACTTCTAATGGAAAAGGTTTCCCCTTTATCTCATTCGGCCTACATTATAGTTCAATAGAGGTTATTAGTAAGTAAGCTGCCATTTCATAGGAATTCTTGAAAATAGTAGTGCTGGAGTTGTTAATAAAAAATTATTTAATCAATTTTTGAGGGCCTCAGCAGCCCCTAAGGGTGTGTATTTCAAAAAGAAGTTTCTTCTTCTATGATTAGTTTCATAAAATTCCTGCTTCACATGTTAAAATTTTTGGGTCAAGGTTTGAAACTACATAATTGGAAAGTTGAAAAGTTTGGCTCGGTGAGGGGCTCTTCTTGGAATGCCTATACATTTTGTAGAGACGTTTCCCAATATCCATCATGATTTCCCGAAGCAGCAGCAGCCCCTTCCCAAGTACATACTGCCAAAGCAATTTTAATCTAATATTTTGCATTTTCTAAGACCAAACTTGCTTCGAGGTTTTCGAATAGTTCCCATAAATTCTTCAAGACCTTAATTCCGATGTATCCATATGAATATACGAATAGCATAATTTGCATGTAACGGGTGATTTTTTTGAGGTTAGGATTTTCATGCATTAGTATTTGACAAATCACGCGGGATTTCAGACATGGTGTCAAAGAGAAAGATGCTCAGTATGCTTTGACATTTCATCATGAATAGACTTACTAACGAGCAACGCTTGCAAATCATTGAATTTTATTACCAAAATCAGTGTTCGGTTCGAAATGTGTTTCGCGCTTTACGTCCGATTTATGGTCTACATAATCGACCAAGTGAGCAAACAATTAATGCGATTGTGACCAAGTTTCGCACTCAGTTTACTTTATTGGACATTAAACCAACCACACGAATGCGTACAGTGCGTACAGAAGAGAATATTGCGTCTGTTTCTGAGAGTGTTGCTGAAGACCGTGAAATGTCGATTCGTCGCCGTTCGCAGCAATTGGGTTTGTGTTATTCGACCACATGGAAGATTTTACGCAAAGATCTTGGTGTAAAACCGTATAAAATACAGCTCGTGCAAGAACTGAAGCCGAACGATCTGCCACAACGTCGAATTTTCAGTGAATGGGCCCTAGAAAAGTTGGCAGAAAATCCGCTTTTTTATCGACAAATTTTGTTCAGCGATGAGGCTCATTTCTGGTTGAATGGCTACGTAAATAAGCAAAATTGCCGCATTTGGAGTGAAGAACAACCAGAAGCCGTTCAAGAACTGCCCATGCATCCCGAAAAATGCACTGTTTGGTGTGGTTTGTACGCTGGTGGAATCATTGGACCGTATTTTTTCAAAGATGCTGTTGGACGCAACGTTACGGTGAATGGCGATCGCTATCGTTCAATGCTAACAAACTTTTTGTTGCCAAAAATGGAAGAACTGAACTTGGTTGACATGTGGTTTCAACAAGATGGCGCTACATGCCACACAGCACGCGATTCTATGGCCATTTTGAGGGAAAACTTCGGAGAACAATTCATCTCAAGGAATGGACCGGTAAGTTGGCCACCAAGATCATGCGATTTGACGCCTTTAGACTATTTTTTGTGGGGCTACGTCAAGTCTAAAGTCTACACAAATAAGCCAGCAACTATTCCAGCTTTGGAAGACAACATTTCCGAAGAAATTCGGGCTATTCCGGCCGAAATGCTCGAAAAAGTTACCCAAAATTGGACTTTCCGAATGGACCACCTAAGACGCAGCCGCGGTCAACATTTAAATGAAATTATCTTCAAAAAGTAAATGTCATGGACCAATCTAACGTTTCAAATAAAGAATCGATGAGATTTTGCAAATTTTATGCGTTTTTTTTTTTTAAAAAGTTCTCAAGCTCTTAAAAAATCACCCGTTATTAGTATTGTTAGAGACATCAGATAAGTTTATTAACTTATAGAGATTGCCTGAAAGCCCAAAGATCTCAAATGCAGAACTTATTGACGCCATCGAAGTATTGTGGCTTAACTATTTCGACTAAGGCTCAAGAAAACATCTCATATCTTGATGCCGTAATAATTCTAAAGCAATATGCACCATAATCTTTCTTTTTGTCTAGACTTCTTAGAGTAGAGGGGCATTTGGGGAAAGTCATCATAATAGAATAATTTAGTGCATCTTATCGAGGGAGTTTCAAGTGTAAGTCAAATCCCCAATTAATAGAAAGCTTGTTAAGCTTATCAACCCCAGAGAGACAGCAGCTGCGTGCTTGTCGATAAATAACTCAACAAAAGGACTCATCACTCTGCTCCTGGGTCCTTCTGCCTGCTAAATCTGGTTGCCTTTTGTTTGCTATTTTATTTGATTGCCAAATATTAAAGTATGTTTACTATGCATTGATTGATGTTGTAGGATGTAAAGTGGGTGGGAAAAAATCTGAACGGCGGGGGGGGGGGGGATTAAAGTTTTGTCCCTCTTGTGTCTATATTATGTACACAAGACAAGAGTCTTGGTATTTTAATATCATCAAACTGACAAGGATGTTATTCTCCCCAAAGGATGTGTTTAATACATTAGAATTTCAAAGAGATCCTCTTTTCAACTGTATAGGGGGTGTATAGGGGGTGTGTAGTATTGTACATAAATAACATGCTCTAAAGTTTATGAGGAAACTTCGTAATTTGATGTCAGTTTCTCAAACTTGCCAATCCTTGCTCAGTGCTCATTGAAAAAGGGATCTCTGACCCAATACAATGTCTGGAGGACATGTTTTGCAGTTTTGCTGTCTATATTTGCGGCAAGGAGAATTCCTTCTTCAAAATGTTATCTGAAGTTTTTGTGTGTCAAAAGTGTTTCGTAAATAAAATTCAGAGTTGATTACATTTGAAGTGATGAATGAATGAATGTTCTTGGAATTGGCTTTGACTTTGCCTTTTTGGCATCAGGTGAGAGTTAAGTCATCTTAAGGCGATTAAATAATTTTTCTTTGATGTGTTTGGTTTACCTAGACGAAGGTATTTTGGGGAAAATAGTTAAGATACTGTAAATAGATAATTTCGTTGACCTTCAATATGTTAAACTATCAAGGTTCACTATTGTTTTGAGTGAGGAGTGTTAATTAAACTTCACATTGATTATAAAATAGATAGGCCAGATAAGACCCAGTGATCTAAAAATACCCTATAGGTTATGCTTTGACGGTGTGACTTGCGGCGACCCACGGCGATGAAACCTAGAACTATCCTATTGCCGAACTAGTTTCTGCCGAAGGACCACTCATGGTCGTCAGGTCGAAGTGGAGTAGAATGTCGCTACTGCTTATCTGGTAATGAAGGAGGGTTCCAAGGCATTTTGACAATGAGACAGCAGCTGAAGAATTCCCTAGATAGAATCACCAGTAACGTTTACAGTAACATTTGGGCCGAAGCTACTTGATGAACAACAGTAAGACTCGGGTATTGATAATTTTAGTGTTGACGATACCACCAAACGAAACAAGGACAAAGAACTTCGGATCCGTAGGTAGAATATGCTGTCTGTGGCGTGAAGGTGGTTGCGTATGAAGATGATTTGACACTGTCAGGACATATCACTCTTATGTTAAGGGAAATCACGGAAATGGCTTTAAGAATGTTAAGTAACTCTGCTGTTCGTTAGGGACAATCATCATCATCATCGGCTCGACAACCGGGTTCCGGTCCTGGCCTCTTTCAACAAGTTAGGGACAATGTGTTAACTAAAATACATCCCTTAACTATATCTACCACGACTTAACGGTCAAACACTTCTGCAAAACCTTCGTGAGAAATATTTAGGTGATATTTTTGAACCCGAAATTAAAGTAGAAATATTGAAGAAAGGGTTGAGTAGGCTTGTATAGCTTTCTACGCTTGTAGCAAATCTTTGGGAAGAAAGTGGGTTTTCCAATATAAGATGATCATTTGGCTGCACACAGAAATGGTACGAGTACGACTGATCCACATATTGGATTCGATTCATCAATTCTTAAACTCAAAAAGGAACAAAGACTGCTAGCGTTGGCAACACAAGGCGTCTAAGATCTTGGCCAACTGATGCGTGCCTTAAGCGAGTTTCTGCTCCTTTTATCACTTGATTAGTATATTAAGTGTATCTAATATCTTGTAACAGATTCAGGCTTAGGGATTCGAACTCTTGGATTACCAAACCTTATAACCACAGAAATATTACTGTTGATTTCAAAAGATATGTTTTCGACTGTAACTCATTATTGCATCAGATTTTAAGATTTTTAGGCAAAGTTCCGATACAGGAAGAACCGGGATGATGTCGTCGTCACGAAAGACTTCGACACAACTATGTATCTGTAGTGATGACTCAAAGATTGTTTGGGTTGTTGGCTATGGTATCTTTTCTGAGACTCTGAATAAATTGTTGTCTTTAAAGATGCTCGACTTTATTACTGTTTTTCAAGATGAATAATTGGTTCTCGGGGAAGCATGGAAAGGAATGAAACAAGATCTGAACCATAACCGGAATAAAGATGTTATCATAGAAAGTCTGGCGGCTGTTTAAGCCATTAGTTCTAGAACATCATCTTCCAAATTAGTCTAGCAATACCGGATAAACTTGTGAGCCTAATTATCAACGTCAGTTTCGCTCATATGTGAGTTCCGGGAAATTGTGAAATTGATGGAAATGAACGGATAGAAGAACTGGTCAGGCAAGTATTAGCGGAAAGAGTAGACATTCCGCTCGAAGCTCGATGAAGGCCGATATTCTCTCAATTTGTTCTTAATGAATTAAACTGCAGGTGGAACGTTAACCTAGCAGCATTATATCTACGAAGAACTGGCACACCTATTGTAAATCCCGAAAACTTGATCTGATATGCAGACCCATGCAAGACATAGCCTCAATCGTTGATACCTGTAGCGGACACTGACCAATATGAGAGCATGCAGCGAAGCTAAGGCATTCCTTACAATACCCACTCTTGTGGCTGCACATTCCCTGATCTGACCAAAATGAGATCACAGTCATTAAGAAGAGAGTTTTTAAAAGAAATTGACGAACCACCGGAAATGGAGATCAAATACTTGATCTCTTTTCTCAGCGCTACGAAACGGCTATATAGGTAGACTCTATAATGACGTGCCCTCCCTATGATTGCTTAGACTGTGAGCTAGTGGACGAATGACCACTCGATCGGATTAGAAAAACAAACACACATCAAAACCTACTACATCCACTCTTTTTGAGCTTAATCGAATCTATACGACTACGTGAGAATATTTCTACAATTCCCTATACCGAGTCCATCCACAAGTTCAATAATTATGGTATAAAAACGACGATACAAGCAAGTCAGAGCTATTTGAATTACAGGATTAAAGTGCCATTGTGTTTTTTTGATAAAAGGTAGAAGTCCAAGGTGTTTGGGGTACAAGCAACCGCATGGTTACAATCCATATCGATGTCAAATATCTGAGCTCAAATCGTCCGTGAAGAGAGCGAAATAACTCATCCAAGGTAGGGTAGATTTCCTGGGGAACATTTATGATATGCACCCGACGTACTATGTGAATGTTATTTTCGGCGACATCAATGCCAGACTCAGACCTCATGACCAACTTCTGTAATAGATAGTGGCTATTTAATTTTGTGATGGGGCGAAATGTCATCACATTAAATGGCTGTTTTGCACACCTCAATATACATACACAATGGGACTTGGCGATCTAGTGATCAATCAACCGTCAACCAATTTGACCACATTGCAATGGATGCCAAGCATGTTTCATGTATCTTGGATGTCCAACAGTTACCAGGAGCTAGATAGATTACAATTGAGTATATACATGACACTACAACTCCTAGCAGATTCTGTGAAAAGATTTGATATTGCGAACCTTACACAGCAAGAACAAGTCAGAACTTTTGCTAAACACTTCCGTATTAATCTCTTGGCTTAGTCCACCACCAGCATCAAGTGCAGAAGACCAGTGGAAACATTGTCAATAAGCCATCAAAAGTTACACTTCTAGTGTGCTGGTTTTCACTAGGCGACCAATATGAAACCTCTGGTTTGTACGCAACCTGCTAGGTAATGCTACAACTAGAACCAGAGCCTACGATAAGAAAAGAAGGAAGGAGAGCCGAATTTTCTGGAATAAAAAAAACGAGCTTAGATTACTAAGGGTTGTTCAAAAAATTTATTAACGAGTGAAAGGATATACCTAAGGCTACTGACAAAAATGAAATCCAGCTGAGATGAGACTGAGAAGATGGTAGTAGACACACAGTCAATGTTGAAGATCTGGAGAAAATATTTTTTCTAGACTGCCAAACGATGAAAATAGTTAACACAGCACTGCCAACAAGAGCACTCCATTTACTTGAAGTATGATGTCTAAAATTGCCCTCCACCGTATCTAAATCTGCTTTATCTCCGACGCGACGTTGGGATCCACGCAATACCCATTAAGTCGTACTGAATTGGGTCTAATACGTAGAAAGCATCTTTGTCATTTGTGAATTGGTATATAGCTTAGATCAAACACTCGCCAGTTAGGAGTAGCTGTTGTGAAGACTATTTTTTCCACCTGAAAAGTACGAATCACAGCTACTGAAATTTCCTGCATATCGATTACCACAGCTCTGTTTTCGTACTTAACTATCAGGTTATGTTTCCTAAATCCCTCACTAATTTGGAAGATAGGCTCCTCTACTTTGTATTTCTCTTTGACAAGCTCCAAGTTGATAACGTTGTTTTTTTTCGATACTACAAATGTGCGGTCGTCGGCATTGTTTTAAAATTTAATACAATTAAGGTCTTAGACAACTTGCTCTTGGGGTAAGCGTCCTGTTATAGTTCTCGATTTAGTGGAGAGAGCATTATTTGTGAATTGACGATCGTACAGTGCTGCCAGTGCAGTGAGAGAAAACTTTGTAAGGAGCATACACCAAATTGTAAACATAAAAAGGATAAATGCTCAGAACTGTGCCAACTACAGAGAAATAAGTATCCTAAACGACGATCTGACTCTATCAGTAAACTCTCGATTAAACATCACACTGCACTGCGACTACTTGAATTGCATCTGGACATCCATGCCAACATATTGATGTTGGGAAAGGATAAGTCAAGGCGTCGCGTAACCTATTAAGTATCGTTCTTGCAGTAATTGCACGCAAGTCACAGGTACAACTTCTCAAAAGTCCGTAAATCAACTTGTTTATACAGGTGACAGAGCTGTGGCAGGTATATTTTCCAGTATTGAATTGCTGCTATCGAGAAAGGAATCACAACATCGTTGAATCGGGCAAAATATCAAGATGGATAGAAGTACTTTAAGGTAATTTAGGACTACCAGGGCTCCCCTATTACCTCGTAAAATGAAATCAACGCATAGATCAAATGAGGAATTTCTCTTGCCAATCACCAATCGGGATAAGAATGCATTTAAGTAGTAAGTCCCCCTTTCAGAGAAGCCAGAAAACTTTAAACAATGTTTTAACCCTGATCAGTGGGGCAGAATCTTAGACATTGAAAAGATCAGATGAGAATTTGTGAGTGAATGAGTGTGGAGGAGAAGATTTAATTATGAGCTAAACGGGCTATATAGGGACGTCGACCTGGTCAAGGAGCTGGAAATTAAGTAGATGAGATGACTCGGATACCTGGAGCCTATGGACAGTAATGCACGCGTCTTCGAATCGAACCTTGATGGCGTACGCAGCACAGCAGAGCAAAGTGTACCCATTATAGGAGGCGCGAAGATTAATTTTGTCCTCCCCCACACGTTTTTTTACTTGCGACTTATAGGTACTGTAAGGCCAGTTATGCATTCTTAAAAAAAATCGAAATTCTTAGTCTTTTACATAAGAACAATTTCGTGCTACCCAGTCGTGCATTTTATTTCCTTTTTTTTTTTTTTGAAGACCAAAAATAACGGTACCAACTGTACGAATTTTTTTCGAATTTTTTTCTCAAAAACTGTTCGACAGATTAAAACAAAAAAGAAATACAAACAGTTTCATTTAGTTAAGGGTAGGTAATGGTTAAAAAATCAAATGCACGACTGGGTCGCACGAACTTGCTCCTATGTAAAAGATTAAGAATTTCAAAAATGAATGTTATTACAGAAACTGGTTAATAAGCATAAAATTCGTTTTTAAAATGACTAAAAAAAACTGCTTTAGTAGTTAAAGGTAAAAATAGGATGCCATGTGATTCGAGCAAATATAGATTTATGCAAGAACAAAAATTATAAGTCTTTGTAGTGGTTTCTTAAAAAATAAGGTTTTATATAAGAAAATTTTAAAACATTTTTAAGAAAAAATGTTGGTACGCCAATTTAAAGTTTTTATTGTTGTATGAATAAAAATTGAATTTACAAAAAAAGTATTTAGCCGTTTTCGAGATATTGAATTTTCAAAAAACAAAAAATTGATTTTTTTTTTTCAAAATTTAAAAAAAAAATACTTTTGGAATTTTTGAAAAAAAAAAAAACATAATTTTTTTTGGAAGATTCGAGTCTCATAAGTGGCTCAGTATTTGTTTTGGAAATTTAATTTTTATTCGTACAGTAATAAAATTATTAAGTTGTCGTATCAAATTTTGTTCTTAAAAAATGTTTTAAGAATGATACTCGTATATGTAAAAGCTTATTTTTTTAAGAAACCACTAAAAAGACTCATAATATTGTTGTTCTTGCATAAACCAGTATTTGCTTGAATCACATGGCATGGCACTCATTTTTAAAATTTTTAGTCTTTTACATAAGAGCAAGTTCGTGCGACTCAGTCGTGCATTTTATCTAATACTATCTTCAAAATGTAGCAAAAAACGTTATTTAATTTAAAAATAAGGATATCTACTATACAAATTGAAACAAGAAATTGATTTTAAGAATCTTTGTTTCGAAAACAGCACATAGAATATTGATACTTTCTTTATTGGTTCGTATGACTTTTATGATCTATAAATTCAATATTTAAAATTTGAAATTAAAACATTTCTGACAGTACCTAACATAGACCCATTTTTATCGATTAATGATTTTCTGATTATTAGCCTTAGGGATTAATAGAAAAATTATGTATACAGAGCTTCTAAAATGATTGAAAAACATTGCAACTCGTACATGAAAACTTTTTACTCGTATTTCGAAAAACTACAACACCGATTTAAAATGTGTCTTCTTCAATAAATTTATATTTGCTTAAAAAATCGAGCAAGTACATACCTACGTGCATTTAAGTTTTGTTGGGTATTGTCCAAATTTTCTTTAAAGGTCTTGGTTAAGTTTTTTGCGGCCTTTAGAATTTTAAACATTAATTTTTTATTGTCTTTAGTATGCATAGTTTTGCTTGATGGATTTTATAAAACTTGTGTTTCTAAGAAACACATTTAAGAAATCAAAGTTTTGAAAAGCAGACTCTTGTTTGTTTCGGTTTCCCTCAATGCTTTCAATGATTCTGGACATATGTCCTTTGAATTAATGTTCCTCTTTCAGCTTACGTATGTAGTACACTTGTTGATGGGTGTACACTGTACATCAACAAGTGTACTACACACGTAAGCTTCTCAGAAAAGCAAGTAAATTGTTGACCAAAAAACATCCTGTTTATCTTTAAAATGTGAAAATATTTCTGAATATAACTCGAAATAGAATTTATAACTCTTAAAAACCACAGAGCCCTGGGCTACCAAGTCCATAAACAAATTTAAAATACTCGTAATCAAAAGAAAATCTAATAAATTCGTTGGTAGAGGCATAGGTACAAGTATGCATAGATAGAGCCATTGCTTGCATTTATTGACCACTCATGTGAATTCTCATACAAACTCACTTTATCCTTGGAAAAGGTTACATTATTTGTTTGAAATGTCTTCATACATAAATGAAGAAAAGAATCACTATAGTACTGTAGAGTACAGTACTTGTGTTCACATTCGAGTTGAGTCCTCTTAAGCAATGCATTTCATAAGGAACTAACCTATGCCCTTATGAAAGTATTTATACAGAAAATACTTTTAAATGAAAAGAGTTTAAATGCAAGAGTCAGTTAAAGGATTTACATCTCTGATGGAGAAATGTAAATTTTACAATTTAAAACCTTATGTGTGTATAAGTACTTGTGAGTTACTTTTTGGAAATGTATTGCAAATAGGATTTGCATGCATCAAATGGAGTTCAAAAATTCTTTTCATCGAATAAACATCCTAACGAGAAGAGTTCGAATGTTGGTTATTCGTTATTGTTAGTTAACTCTGCCCTAGAAGAATTCCTGATGTGGTGGAGGCGGAAATTACATACACTGATAGCCAAAGGATATGTTGGGAATAATCGGCAATTCTTATACGAACATAAGTACTTCAGAAAGGCGAAACAATCCTTTGAGATATTCAAATGATTGAAAGTATTTCAGAAATAAAAAAATATTTTCTCAACAGGAAAGCCAAAAAGTTCAAAGGGAGCTACCTTTACCTGCATTATTTAACTGAGAAGATCGAATTCAGGGTACCAAATGTAATATGCCTTCGGCAATAGAAATAAATAAGACTTTTTCAACAGAAATTGATGAGGAAGTAATTGTAATATTTGTTCATCTAAGTCGCTCTGCAGTCATCTCAACCTACCACACAAGCTAGAAAACTATTGATTAGACCATTTATCGTAATCGATAGTTTCCGCCATTGAAAATAACAGAAAGTTCTTATTCGATGTCCAGAGTTTTCGATTATAATTTAAGAATAAGCGAAAATTGAATCTTGCTTGTTCAAACGAAAATGCCGATATCTTTAATCAATATGTCGTTTGCTTTATGACAAGAAATTACTTCATTCTTCGCCAAAAACTTCTTCTCGAAACGGTACGAAAGAAGAAACTTAGGTTAAGTTTATGTGAGTGCAAGTCTCTAGTAAAACCACGGTTTTCGATCCATCAGTGTTGTAAGAATGAATTGATTCATCTTCACGAAAGCCTGTTTATAGAAGTGGTATAGTCTATTATTAGTGTTTCTTGGAAGTCATCCATATAAGTTCAGAAAGCCCAATATATGTTAATAATTCCTGGGAATTTGCTTTGAAATTTCTTTTTCATCTGACATTGACTGCGGAATGTTGACATCTTCACTTGATTCACTAGTCAAATAATCATCTTCTTCATTTGTGTCTGAATGCGGAATAACCTCTTCTCTTGATTGGTTTGTCGAATTGTCATCTGAATTGTCATCTTCCCCCACTGAATCATCATAGTCGACCGGAAATTCAGGAAAATAAAACAAATTATAATTTTCAATTACCTTCTCGGAATGTATTTGTTCATTTTCGAAAAATATAACGTCTCTGCTGATGATGATTCTCTTCTTTGTTGGATGATACAAACGGAAAGTGTGGGAATTTTTACAATATCCAACAAAAATGCAAGCTTCAGATTTCGGATCCAACTTTTTGCGCCGCTCTTTTGGAATATGAACCATTGCTTTGCATCCAAATGCACGCAAGTGACTCATATTGGGTTTTTTTTTTGACCACGCCTCTTCAGGAACCATTTGAAGCGATGAGCTACATGGTGATCGGTTTATTATATGAACTGCCGTTGAAACCGCTTCAGCCCAGAAGCTTTTTGGCAAATTCGCATCTAATAACATACACCTGGCTTTCTCGATTATAGTCCGGTTCATACGCTCTACCAATCCGTTGTGCTCTGGTGTATACGGTGCTGATGTACGATGATATATTCCACTTTTTCGTAATAATGCTTGAAACGTTTTATTGCAGTATTCGGAACCGTTATCAGTGTGTAAGACCTTTATTAGTTTACTGCATTGATTTTCTACAAGTGCCTTGAATTCTGCAAAACGAGCCACTGTTTCATTTTTTGATTGTAGAAAATAAACAAACGTTTTTCTTGTGAAGTCATCAACGAACACCAGAATATATCTAGCGCCTCCCATACTCCTTTCATTCACTGGACCACACAAATCCGAATGGATTACCTCTAGTACTTCAGTTGCTCTTGGTCCTGTGTGATTAAATGGAAATCGGCATTGCTTGCCTTTGAAACAAACTTCACATTTCCAATTATCCAGCATAGGGAATTTTTGGTTTCGTCCAAAACGATCGCTCAGCATACGTACACTTGCCATGTTAAGATGTCCCAATCTTCTGTGCCACAGGTTGTAGTCTGATTCCAATTTGTTTGTAACAAAACATCGATCTTGTTGAAATCTGTCCAACTTGAAAAGTTCTCCATCAAGAGAAGCTGTAGCAACAAGATGTTTTTCAGAATTATAAATTCTACACCCTTTGGAATCGAAAACAACTTTGTTATTTTTGCTAACAATTTGACTAACTGACAGAAGATTTGCACATAGCTCTGGTATACACAAAACATTCTCGACTTTTACCTTTTAATTTTGAGCAGCAATTGGCAAATATACATTACCAGTACTCTGTATAGCTAAACGCATGTTGTTAGCCACCACAACTTCACTTTTAGCAGGTTGACTAACATCTGTTAATATGTTTGGATCTGAACACATATGAGCGGATGCTCCAGAGTCTATGTACCATTCACCAGGTTGCACTGTGGAGACAGCAAAAGATGTGTACAAAACGTTAGAATTACCTTGAACTCTCTTCTTGCTCTGCTTCTTTGATGGACAGTCTCGTGCATAGTGCCCATGATTGTTGCACTGAAAACATCTAGGTCCTGCATTGCCAACATTTCCCTTACCACTTGTTAAGCTTTTGTGATTGTAATTCTTCTTTTTAACTTGTTTTCTTGGTCCGCTTTGTCCATAAAAAGCAACCGTATCAGCAACATCTTCTCCTTTCACATCTTGAAGGATCTTGGTCTTTATTGCATCACCAGTGATAGGTACGCCGGAACTCTCTATGCCCATGATCATAGGTTTATATTCATCGGATAAACCTGCGAGCAAAATTGTTCCAACCCATTCCTCACTCACTTTTAAACCAACGCCGTTAAGTTTATGAGCTGTAGTGATTACGGAGTTCACATAGTCTTCCACAGATGAAGAATTTTCCAGTCTTGTCGTAATTAGTTTCTTCAGCAGTCCTACTCTGCGCGTTAGACCATCGTCCTGGAAAGCCTTCTGCAAATTATCCCATGCTTGCTTCGCCGTTGTAGTTGATTGTATGTGAACGTAATTCACAGGATCAACTAGCAAAATAATTTTTGCTCTAGCCTTGGCCACCTTCTTTAAGTCCTTTTCTCCTTCAGATTCAACGCATGACCACAAATCTTCCAGCTCCAAATAAGCTTGAACAGCAAACTTCCATGAGTCGTAATTCTCACGACCTTTAAGTTTTTCTATTGAAGGAAGTCCTGTGTGAGCCATTTTGAATTCAGTTGTGAAGACAAAACCGTTTTTATTTGAAAATAAAAATTTCTTCTAAATTTTTTTTTTTTTTTTTTTTTTTTAAATATTCTTTTCTTTATTTCTTCGTTAAGGCCTTATTGCGTCTTTCTGGGCCCATAACCTATTGAAATCTGTAAGTTTCCAGAAACAACCTTAAGAAGATACACGACCATTTCAATAAGAATAGAAAAACAGAATAATAATTTATTAAAAACATTTGATAACAATTGATAAGAATATCAATATGAAACATTATAGCAAAGTATAAACAAAGTGTTTTATACTCTTACATTCAATTTCAACAATAATCCACTGTTAAGAAGACGAATTACTCTCAGCTATTTTTTGAACTGAATATATTGGTGGATATCATTAATATATTGGTGGATATCAAGTGTCAGATAGAAACTATGGGGTAAGGCCTAAAATTCAGGAGGCTTAGAGATCGATTGATATATTGATTGATTGATGCCACCTAATAAGAATAGCATAAATGGTTCATATAAAAATTTAAATCCATCTCGGCGGTTGAGATTCCCAAGAAAATTGTAGGCCCCTTACATTCTTTAGCCAGTGCAAACACAGAAATTATTATTATTGAGAGTTCTTAGTCACTAGTTCCTGTTTCTCAACGAGCTGATACCTTATCAAATTCTTTCCTCTTTATTAGCCGCGTCTTACTATAGCCAATGATCCATATAGAGCCTAACCCTCGAAAATAAAACGATACGGATCATAGTGACAGTTGTGTTGTATGCTCATCTCCCTCTTGCTTATGGTTGTTGATTTTCAAATGTGTCTTGTGTTTTTTCTTTACACTGTAGTTTACACTACCTTACCATAAAATGTCATCTACTCGCTAGAAAAAGAAGTGATTTCTAGATCTTTTAATTAGATCCGGATAGAGAACAGGATCCGAAATTGTTTTTGTAATACATATTGAAAATTATCCAGATCCGGATCCACATAGATCCGTAGATAATAAAACGCACCTATTATGACTTTAACATTTTATAAAAAGTAAGACCTAACAGTATGTAGCTCTCTGCTTCCAGTCAAACCAACAGCTACCAAGTAATAAAGTAGAGGAGATAGAGCACCGCCTTGTGGTATACTGAAAGATCTTCCCAGGTTTTAATTAATAATTCTTGTAGTCAACCTTTGATATATCAGTTTACCAAGAGAACCCTGATCTTCGAAAAATCGCAGTGATATTGTTAAAAGCGTCCTCTTTATTTAGGAAAGCAACCGTTATCATTTATCTATGCCTGTCTGGTTTGGTTTTACAGAATGTCAATCAATAGTTCAAAAGTTTTGAGAAGGAATTATAAAATGGAAGAGTAAATGATACCGAATGAAGGGTTTTTGAATTGCCGTGGATATATTTTGGTGTGTTGCGTTGGCCATGTTGCTTTGTCAAATTTGTTATTTATTATTCAGGTAGAGATGTCAAATCGTCATGGAAAGCTACACGATTGATCAGCACGTGTAAATGATAAGTCGCTATTATCAAAATGAGTGTTCGTTGTGCCCATTTTACGGTAGACGTGGTGGCTCTTCACAGTTGACTCTCCAACGTTTGGTAAACAATTTGGTAATCAATCATCCAACATTCGCACGTCAAAGGAACGCCAGATCGGCCGATCGGTGAAAGCGTACAACAGAACCCGAGGCAGTATATTCCTCGCCGAGCACAAAAACGAAGTTGAAAACTGCAACTTGCGAATTTCGTATTGAGAGTTGGGCATACACCCTTACAAGATTCAACTGACCCAGAAGCTCCAAGTTTATGACCAAAGAGCTTCAGAGCGTTTGGAAGAGGACCCAATTTTGTCTGAAAAATTTTCTTTAGCGACGAGGCGCATTTTTGGATGAATGGGTGTGTAAGCAAGCAAAATTGTCATATATGGGACAAAACCAACCCACACGAGGTTAACCAGGTGACCAGGTCACCAGGTGGTCCATATACTTTCGAAAATGATGTTGGTGAGGCTGTCACCGTCAATGGCGAGCGCTAGAGAACGATGATAACAAACTTCTTATGGCCCAAATTAAACCATATGGTGCTAGACGATATGTTGTTCCAGCAGGACGGGCGCTGCGCTACCTGCCACACAGCGGACGCCAAGATTGTTTGTCTGCATTAACGATTTGAGGGCAATGTTAACTCTCGCAGAAGTGACGGGAATTGGCCACCAAGGTAATGCGATTTGACCCCACCAGACTTCTCTGGTGGGATACCCTGAAGTCGCAGCTATAAATACAAACTTAATGTTGCTTCATAGTAGAGGACTAGAAATTGTAGCTTCCTTCTATTCCTGCCGAGAACATGAACACGAGAATGATTAAGAGTTTAAACTGATTGGCCCTGATTTTTTACAAGCGGTAACTCCTTAAATTTAATTACTTATTTTCAAAGCGGGTATATCGGTATTTTTAACAGGAAACGCGAACCGAAAAGTGTTCGGTTATCTTAATGCAAGTGCCACTCATGGATAGAGAGGCACGGAAGTTGGGTTCGGCTTCAAATACAGGAGATAATAATAAGGCTTCTAGCGGGGAGCAGAGGGGGGCATCAGCGAAAAGAGCTCGCTTCAAATCAGCTCTGTTTATGAAATTGATGCTTTTAACTCAGCATTTTGCTCGAGCTCATCGAACGATCCCCGATCGTGCTCGGAGCTTAAAAAATAAATGCAAGTTTAGCTCTGAGAGCGCTCTTTCGACAGCTCTGTGTCCCGATTTGGGCTTAAAAAAGAAAACTCCTATTGAATTTTTGAAGAATTCAATTCCGAGCAGTTTTTGATTGGCCATTGCTGTAAGCGGGACTGGTAGTCTATATTGAACTCGGAATTTATTCTCAATCCATTTATCAAATCGCAAGGAACCTTGCTAATAATGGATTTTGGAAGAGATCGGTTAAAATTTGTGAAGTTCAATGAAGACAGGAATTTGTCCAATAGTAATAAAATTTAATATAATTATTGAAAAAGAATGGTAGAGCGAAAAGACTAATTGAAAAACTTGTACTACTTTTGGTCTTGTGTACTCGAACCCTTACTTCTTGATACTACTGAAGGTAAAACTCATTAAAATGAAGTACAAAATCATGAAGACCTTACAAAGTGTCCATGGGTGATGGGTAGACCATAATTTTGAAAATAATATAAGCAACAATATTAGGATAGGTTAGGCCTCTTAGAGAAGTTTAGTGATGGCGTAAATGACCAATCAATATTGTCGAGGAATGCCTTCCAATCGTAAGATAGAAAACAAAAAATACACCAAATAAGTCTTTACTTGTCTACAAGGCAAATTGTTAAATTGTTACAGAAGGTTTGGGTGCTTGAGATACTACACAAGTAGCACAAAATGGTATAATTTCGGTATCACATTTCTTAATTCATACTTTATTCCTTCTTTATTAGGTATTTTAATTTATGCCTACTTAATTCCATCTTAATATGATCTTTATTAGGTATTGTTTTAAAGAACTTAACTTGGTGTGTTTACTTCTACTTAAAGCATTCTTAAATACTTCTTAAATGGGCATTTCTTAAATCGGTTGTTTTTGTTACTTAATTCCTTCTTTAATCCTTCTAAAAACATTCCTTTTTTTATTTTGGTATTAAATCGGTATTTTTCAGATTCTTTAATACGTATTTAAGTCTTCTGAAACAGTATGATTTATAACGCCGTTTTCGTACTTTTAGTTTTAGATGGAAAGCAAAATGTGTAAACCGAATTTATTAAATCTTAAAAAAAGAGATTGTTTCATTATTGCAGACAAACAACAATTAAAATAGCATTTATTTAAAATGTGACTTTTTTGATGACATCCGTTTATGTAACTGACAAAATGTCCATACTTAATTCATACTTTATTCCTTCTTTATTAGGTAGGTGTGCCAATTTATGGCTACTTAATTCCGTCTTAATTTCGTCTTTTTTAGGTATTGCTTTACAGAACTTAACATGGTGTCTTTACTTCTGCTTAAAGCATTCTTAAATACTTCTTAAATGGGCATTTCTTAAATCGGTTGTTTTTGTTACTTAATTCCTTCTTTAATCCTTCTAAAAACATTCCTTTTTTTATTTTGGTATTAAATCGGTATTTTTCAAATTCTTTAATACGTATTTAAGTCTTCTTAAAGAGTATAATATTAAAAACACGAGAGAGTTATTTGAGTAGCACTTTGAGACAAGATATTTTAAGTGTCACAGTGGCACAATAGGTAGAGCACAAGCACGGCAAGCGAGAGGACTCGGGTTCGAATCTCAGTGGAAGCACAGAGGTAAATTAAAAAACTAACTTTTAAAATTCTTTCATTCCAGCAAAAATTCACATAAAGACTAGAATATACATAATCAACAATAATAAAAAACCAAACAGATAATAAAAAAAAATTATTTTTATTGTTTCTAATAATTTTTTTAAGAATTGCCGTAGCTCTTTAAGAAGGAGTTAAGAAGTATTTAAGAAGATGTAAGGAACTATTTAAGAAGGAGTAATGAAGTATTTAAGAAGAATTATATCCCGATTTAAGACCATTTTAAGACTCAATTTATCTTCTTATTTCCTTCTATCGGACCGCCCACTTGCGCCTTTTCTCTACTTAATAGGAACTTAAATCCGTCTTATAGAAGATGTCAGATACCGATTTAGAATTCTTAAAGACTTCGTTAAGTAATTCTGTGCTACTTGTGTAGCTTCATAGTCCATGATTAAATTGGGCGATCGTCTCAATAACTCTTGAAGCCATAATTGAAAAAAATTGGAAACAAAGTTATATATTTCCTGGAGCTATCGCCATATAAGATTTAAACCTGTAAGTCACAATTCACAATGATATGGAGATTTGAATTTAATAAACTTATGGGCCCATATACTAAGAAACGAGAGTTCTGTCGCCAGGAAAACAATTCAATGGATCAGAAATTTTAGACAAATGATAGTGTACGAATATAAGAAAGAGAGTTGGGGACAAACCGGAGCCCTGAGGTACACCAGCATTTATTTTATGAATATCAGATATTAAGCAATCTAAAACAACTTGATTTGATCCAGTGAAGAAGAGATTAGTAATTATTAATTACAGTAATCTTAATTTCTCCAAAGCTATGTAAAGATTTGTTCCAACGCCTTGCTTGGCCGGTTCTTTCATGGGTTGGTGTATAACAACTAGATTTTGTTCGCACAAGAAATTTTTAATATGACACAACGGTCTGGTGTACCTAAAATTGATAAAACAAGTTTAATAGAAATGGTAGAAGTTGTAAGTCTAACCAGATCTTTGCATACTCTGGAAAGTTACCTCAGTCATCTAATCTTCTTCTTAAAGATTTATGATTTTGATTGCTTCATCAAGACTTCTTCGATTTCTGTAAATGCCGACGATAAAAAAAGAAGTAGTATAGACACATTTCTTCTCCTTCCGAATTCTTTTCAACAAGATTTAAACAGATTTTCTTCTGGGTGCGAGAAAAGCTTTCTGGAACATTATGTTGATGACCGTCATTGTATAATACGAAATGAGATAGTTATCATAGTTTATTTATTGTGTGATCGAGGTGTTGTGTGTGATAAGGAACTCAATATTAGAACTTACATCACCACTGCTATTAAAAGAGCTGATGACACTGCACTTGGTTTCGTTAAGCAGTGGTCGAACGAATCCTCGTACCCCTACGTTACAGAATATCCTTATCTCAGATTTGTAAGGCTCTTTCCTAAATAAGACAGATATGGTCACCTTTTCATGTTACCTACTCCGTTATTATCGAAGACGTTCAACGTTGATTTATTCGATTTGCACTTCGCGTTCTCCGCTGGGTTGATAGGTTTCCTATGACTTTCGTCTTCAGCTTACTAATTTGAAACTTCGTAATATAGCTGATATTATTTATTATTCATTCATCAGCTTTAAGTTGTTTAAGCACACGAACCCTTGAAATCTAAGATCGGTGTCAATTTTTGGTATTTACTTTCTCTGCAATAACAAAATACGGAAAATAATGAACCCATTATCCGAACGCTACGTACTTCTAAAAGTATAAGGACAATTTTTTTAGTTCCACTCCTTTAACACTTTCTTGAAACTTCACTATGTACCAACTACAAAAAATCCCATAATCTACTAATTACTTCAATAGCTCCCGCAATCAAATTTAAAAGAATCAGAAGAAAATCTAATAAATTCGTTGATAGATGCAGATGCAATATCTTGTAAAAAAACTTCTTTATAAAATTTCTTTCTCTTAATCCACATTTTACAACTGATAACTGTGTCGGCTTTTTAAATTTCTCCCCTAATCTAGATCTTAAATATTGTAAGCCTTAGAAGGAGAAAGTGTTTTTTCTTGTATTAACTCCAATAAAATTAAACAAACTTTTGGTGATAGGAGGGAGTCCTGGTCCCTCTCTCTTGGTCTGTTTGTTTGTTAAACACCTAAAAACAAATATCAATACTATACGAATTTGAAGTGCATATAATCTCCATTTAAATTTTTTCCGAATGCAAAACTTGATTTAAAGTACCTATATCGCAAGTAAAACAATCCTACAAAAGTAAAACAAAACCTATATTACTCGTACTCTTTTTCGCTGTGTATCTCTTTCAGTTATCTCTTACGTGATAATATCAATAAAAACAAAATAAAATCGTTAAACGAAAAATGAATAAAAAAAAGTCACACATCAGGGTAAAATTGGAAAATTTGTGCAAAGTTGGCGATAACAAGAAAGCTTTCTTCTATTACACCATATATCTACCACTACCATTCTTAAAATGTTCAAACATCCCCTAAGCGTTTTTTTGTATGGGGGGTGGGGCACAGAAAAGAAAAATTCAACACACATACGGTGATTGATGTGTTCTACGGGTATGTGTATTTGATTTCGTTGAAGCACACCCTGAGGTCTAATAAAATTTCTGAAAGATTAGCACCGAGTAAAATAAAAAGGATGACAACCGCCCAAAAGGATTCTAATGAAAATAGTAAAAATGACAATGAATTGTGATTGAGATAGTTTATCACACAGACATTTATTGAAAAGAACATTTATTTGAATAAATTGTTGTCGGTTTTAAAAAGAACTAAGTTTTTATAAAAACAAATTTTAAAATATTTAAAAACAAATTTTTTCGATAAGTTATTGTACAAAATACAGAAAAATCTATTAGAGCGAAATAGAACTTCTGGATTTATTCGAGTTGTAAAGAGGCTACTAGGGTTAGAGAAGTAAGTTTCCAAAGTTATAAAGCCAACCCTATAGAGAATACCCAGTACTGTCCAAGCAGACTACAAATACATTTTGGAAAAAATATCAGAATGTCCGAAAGGAACTAAAAATCTTTGACCATTTGTAAAAAATATTCGAAATACATTTTTTTCTTCGGCTCCAGCGCTCGACATTCTTTATGGCAGTTCACGAGAAAAAACGAATTTACTTGCAGTACAGTAGTTTGTTGTTAATTCGACGCTGTCAGATATTCTCATGACTTCTACTGTACTTAAGAGCGTAAATGATTTTATGAGACAAATCTTTTTTCGCACTCGTACAGTTGTAAGAGTGCTGAAAGACCTCGATATACGCGAATCACATGGTCCCATTGTTTTGAACAGGTGTTCTTCAACGCTGGCAAAACCAATCTGTCCTACTATACTGGTCTCTTTCCAAGTGGATGGAAAACAACATTTGGCCAACCTGTCCGTAGATAAGGTTAGGTGGGGTGATGATGCGACAGCCGTATCACCTCATTCGGATCTCAATGGATCCACTGTGCTGGGTAATATAGGAAGGGGAAAGATAAGGAAAAAGATTTAATGGAAGTTTTAGGTATGCCTCCCTGAACCATCCCGACTTCCGAATGAATTCAAGGATGCTTTTAGTGGTAAAAATGAGACGTCACCCAGTTCGTTGAAAAAGAATTCTCCGAGGGCGTCTTTTCTAGTTCTGGCTAGGCTGGGACATTCACAAAGGAAGTGAGATGAGCCCTCTTCCACCTCTTTGTCCTGACATCTTATGCATAAATCAGATGTGCTGATGCCCATTCTGCTCATGTGGGTTCCCATTGAGTTGTGACCCATAAAACAGAAAAGAGAGACAATTGAGGTCTGCTAAGCTTCAGTAGATACTCTGTTTTTTTATATATATCTGGCTAAAGATTCCTTAAAACCCGACAGGTGTCAATTGTTGACCATCTGTCATTTACAGTTTTAAGGAAACTTTGGTGAATTCTATACTTTTTGTGCTGCAGTGGCATGACTACCCGGGGAACAATCTCGCTCGGTTCAAGTGATGAACCGTTTTTGTCCACGTTTAATCAGCCACTTCATTTCCAAAAATTTCACGGTGTCCCGGGACCCATCGAAAGATGACTTAATTTGTTTCGCCGAGTAATCTTAATTCACTACGGCAACGAGCAATGAGTTTTGACTTCGTGACAATTGGCGAAATGGCTCTGATTGCCACCTGAATATTTATGAAGATATCAATATTCTTGTTTCGCAGTTCACATGTTTTAATATATTTTGCGGCCTCACAAACTACCAGCACTTGGAAAACACATCAAAAGCTTGGGAGCTATGATGATCTATTTAAAGGTGAGTTGTCTGACTACCCTAGCTTCCGTTTTAGAACTGCCCGTTAAGACCTATACATTATTTGATTTTATGATCCGTTTTCATCTATTTCTCAATTGTTGGAATATTTGTTAATGTGATTGGGTTAAAATCTATGTACGGTGAAATATAGTCTGCTTGAATTTCTATGTCGTCAGTGTCCCTAAAAAAGCCTGTCCCTAAAAAATGTGAACCTTCGTTCCATCTATAACTATACTGAAAATAAATTCCTAGGTACTCGTAATATTGATAAAAACATTTTTGTTGACCTTCAACAAAACAATCTTATCGTTTTGATTATATTTTGTCAATATAATTTGATTTTGTTGATTTCACAAAATTTTTATAATTCTGCATGATGTTTTGTCAGTTTGACAAAATATGCACTACAAATAATATTGTCAGTTTAACCAACCAACTTTTTTTGATAAAACAAAATAAAACAGGCATTTTTGTCACATCCTCAAATTTTTTTTGTGATGTAAACAAAATGTTTGTTGCATCTACAAAAAATCTGTTTTGTAAATGTTTGTAAATATCACAAAGTTTTTGAGTTCAAAAATACGAGCCATACAATTGACGATTGCACAATAAACATACTGAAAAAGCGATTTTGGGGTTTGGTTATTTAACCAAATTCACACAAATTTAGGCTGGTATTCACCGAGCGCTCAAAACTTAAGAAGCTCATAAACCTATTCACCAGGCAATATTAATGAAGATCTACGAGCGCTCTTAAAAGTTAGGAGTGGTCCCGACCAGTCCTAAAATTACGAGCGCTCTCTTCGAAAGTTTGTTCGAAAATTCTGAAAACTAAACAAACTAAACAAACGACGCACGGTGAGTACAAAACCAAAACCAGTTATCGTCACCAGCAACGCTCTTCAAGCAAAATACGAAATTGACCGAAGGATTCTAACTGCCAGCTGTCATTCAAGTTCGAAAACAGTTTGATTTCACAGTTTGGGTATGTCTGAACAAGAGAGAGTGGCTCTCATTTTCGAACTACGAAAAACACTTATGAGTGGAGTGGTTGGTGAATACCCCAAAGAAATTTCAAGTTAAGAGCCTCGTAAAGTTAAGAGCCGTTTAAGAGCGCTCGGTGAATACCAGCCTTAGTCTGGGGCCAAATTACCGCAGCAGTTTTCGAGTATATATATATAATACGTGACTGAATTATGTGAGTTTGGCATTACCGCTTACGTCATCGAGCAATCGATTACCCTAATTTGACATTTTCATTCAATCACCGATGGGACTCACTCATTCGGTCACTGAAGCGGTAATTTGGACCCTTTTTATGTGCATGTGCAAGAGTCTTAGAAAATTGGAACTCTTTCATGCGCGCCACTGAGCGCAGCCTAGGGGATTCCTTTGAACTATTTCGAAATTTACATTGTTTAAAATTTACCAAAACGAAGTAAACTTTTCAAAGGAAAATAGAGCTTCATATATGGCAATTTAACTGTGGAAAATATTAATTCTTCCCCGATGAATTCCACTAGAAACCAGGACTCTTACCCCTTGGCATAGTGGTTATTGCGTTGGACTGTATTGTTTTTTTCCAGAGGTACTCTCTCTTTAGGAAGAATTGAAAAATCCAAACGAGAGATCTTAGTCATTTCGACTAAGCAGAAAATTGTAGGGTCCCTCCATTCCTACCAAAAAACACGCACACACAATTGGTTAAATGTTCTCTACGAGCCGTTGTTCCTGTCATTTATTTTTTTATTTCATTGGAAACATGATTTACTCTGTATATTGGACTCATTGAAAGGACTATTTGCTGAAGGTTATGTTTCTAGACTCTAGACATTGTATTGTATTGGCGTAGTATAATAAAAACCAAAGTGAGAACCATAATTTGTATTTTCATCAAAAAATGGTAGAAAAAATATAAATTTTTGATGGAAAAGATTCGGAAGTCAGAATATCCCTAGTTTCACAAGATACTTCTTAAAATCACTCCCTAAAATTGGTTTCACCTTATGAAGTTATGAAGAATTATCGAATTAACGAACTGTTACAACACCTCCATACCCTTAATTGGAATTCGATACAATTTTGTCTCTTATTTTTCAATTCACACTGACTTTTAGCCGCATGTTTGGTAAGTGGAAGTTAAAAAAATGACAAAATTGTGTTTTATTCTCGTCCAAGTGAAGATACCAATCTAGTGTATAGAGAATTTAAAATCGCGGGTGGAGAAAACAAAAACCTTTTATAAAGCGACAAAAAGGCATTATTCTGCTCGTGAAGCCGATCTAAATGTTTGCTATGAATTGTTGGGGCATTAGCTAGAGTAGGGCAAACCTAACACGTAACGATGGGAATATCTATATTTTCCTCAACTCTGGCCCAGCAGAGGTGAATATTAAACTGGTGTGCCTTATCCATCAGAGACGATCACCAGTTATAGACTGTAATTGTGTTGGTAGACATAGAATCAATATATTTAATGGCTGCTTGGCTGTTCTAGAAGATGCACGTATTTTGGGTTGATATAACGTTTTTTTTAAGCCAGGGCAGATCTTCTTTTATCTCCATAAGTTCCATCTGGAACACGCAGCAATGAATGGGAAGACGATTAAAGAGACTGTCATTAGTTTTTTATCCATCGGAATAAAAATTGATTAAATCATCTTCCAGGAATGCGATGTTATTCTAGATTTCTCAAGAAGCGATGGTTACCTGAAAGTGTATAGTGTATAGAAAGGGTAACAGATTCTACTTGAGTTCAGAATTATATAGTGGCCCATTTCCTTTTTAATCCACTGCCATGTGGCCTTGAGACGAATAGCTGCGCTTGCAGCCGTTTGCTTGCCGAATTTATTGAAGGGTGCTAGATCTAACAGAATGTCCAGTGCAGCGGAAAGAACCGTGTGCAAAAAAGCTGACCGTTGGACCTCGTTAGTATTAAGCAATTACTATAGTGTTTTTGTCTAAAGCTGTCCACTCTATTGCCACACGCCCACCGTATTTTAGAAACGGTCTGATTACCGATGTGTATACTGTATATCCAGTGAGCGGTTTGGAGCCCCCATTATTCCCAATGGCTTTTCTGCATGAGAAGAGTGTCGCTGTGGCCTTTTCAACTTGAATTTAAGGTTTCCAAATGAACTTTTTATCTAACATAAGACCCACGTATTTTGCTTCGTTCGACAGTACAATAAGCATACAAGATTTTGATAATATTTCAATATTTTTACACAAAAATTCTCTTCCAATAATCTCACAAACGGGCTTTCTCAAAAGGAGTATCACATTTGCCTCTAGATGTATTGTTCCTTGATTAGAAACCTCAAGGTCATCTGAAATCAGCTTGTAAAATTAAAGTACCTCAAACTTTGGCAATTTGCAAAGTCAAAAAAACTTCCATAACTCCCCAAAACGCTCAAGTTCGTTCCATTAAAATTCCAATGCATCATTATGTCGTTTGCCTTAGTAGTTCGATCGTAATCACCTGGATATCTTTCAGCAATCGTTTGTCTCTGCGAAACATTAACACACTGCCAGCTCTCTGCCAGGGCTAATGCTAACTGCAGACATGAAATGCACATCGAACAAAATTACCACTAAAATAGCAAAGGGAATTAATTTGCGCTCCTGATTGCCTTGGAATCGGTCGGTAGCGGTAATGTGGTCCCTCTATAAATCCCTATATGTGAAGTGCTGAATGCTACCCTCCTTTATATACATATACCATACATAGGTCCTGGGATTCTGGATTGCAATTGTTTGCTCTGCATTAACAGTTCTGGGTTGTTGTTTATTTGTAAGTCTACAGAGGTAAATATAGTTTTGGCAGTACATTTACACAACAAATCCATTCGGAGCTCTAAGCCCCTAATTCACTGGAAATGGTTGAATTTAATCGGTGACTAGTGTAAGTGGGTAAATTTATGTGAGTTGTGAGCATGTGTGTGTGTGGCAAAGGGCAGTTAAATGTTTAACGGTAACATTTAGAGTGGAACAGTTATTACTTTGTACCTAATTGAAATAAGCCGGCAGGAATTGAGCAGAAACGGATTTCCCCGGATATAAACTGAATTAGGCCTATAAACTCCTTGGTACTAACAATTTTACAGAGCAATAGACGTTATGGATTTGGCTGTGGCATTTATTTGGTTTCGTATTTTAGAACCTTGATTTGAATTATTCGGGTCAGAATTATTCAACATCTGGGGCTTGTGAATTTCAAAAGTAAGTAGGTTCTAAGGTATAACGATGTTATTCTAAGACCACACAGTACGATTTGCTCTCATAATAAAATTGTTAAAGAAGAGATAACACTTGGTCTTAATTCATCATCTGCATTATCTGTTATTAGCAAGCAGAAAGGGATTTGGAGCGACTTTGTGCAGTGATTCGATGCACAATGTAAAAAGTTCATAAATAAACATGACATACGACGGTCAAAGTAGGCAATAACTAAGTTGGGGTTTGAAGTGTACAATTACAATATTGTTACAATTGCTTTGTTTGAAAAATTTGGAACTACTCCAAACTTTGAGGAGCAATACATTTAATTGCTCCTCAAAGTTTGGAGTAGTTCCAAATTTTTCAAACCGATTTATTTAAACTCCTTTTGTTCAGAATGAAGCCGCGAGAGTTACGTACATTGACCCTTCCAACGGAAATGATGAGTCTACTAATCAAAATGATACATTAAATAAATTCAAACCACTTTCATGGTAATGAAATGTAACACCTCATTTCCTTAGTTATGCTGAAATAGCAATAAGACAATTAATTAATTAATAAATAAACATTCATTGTAAATAGGCAGATAAAAAACTTGGAGAATAAAAATGAGTTGAGTTTGGAACACAGCAAAAGACGGTCGTTTTATTTATTGCGGAAACTACGAAATTGTTACTGGCGCAGTCGAAAAAGAACCAAAGACGAAAGCAAAACAAAAATTTACCGAAAGTTGATACGAAGCAGAAATTAATCGCGAAGAAACGAATCTTTTGTAAAGTATTTTCTGTTTGCCACCACGTCCCCACCTCCACCCAAGAAAAACGAATCAAATAGTATTTTGTTTGCCAAACCACGTCCCCACCTCCACCCAAATAGAAAAGTGAAAAGTGCTAACAAAACAGTGATTACTTGATTAATTGAGAATCAGTGAGTGTACCATATAAACTAAAAAAAAAAAAAAAAAAAACAAAAAAAATCTAATTCTGGAAAACAAAATATCGAAGAGACAGGAACTTTTTGATAAGAGGAGAAAGATGGCAGAACCATCAATAACCGAAAGATGTTTGTTAATGTTAACTGAGATTGCTAGTAGACAGAACGAGCCAGAATCTTTAAGAAGGAAGATTCAGAGGGATCTGAAATTTGCACCCACCTTTGATGGTACAAAAGGAACCTTGCCATCATTCATCACGGCGATGAACCGGATATTTGGAGAGTATTCAGCAGCACAGTCCGCAGATGTTTTCACCATCATATTGAATGAAAAGATAACTGGTGCGGCCAAAAACTTCTTGACGATAACACCACCTACATCGTGGGAAGAGACAAAGACCCGACTCAAACTGCACTATCAGGCCTATAAAACCGAGACGAAAATAGTTCAGGACATTAATGGCTTAAAAGTAAGTTCTATTTTAGAATTAAGCGATAAAGTTAGAATAATAGTAGATGATATTGCTGAATGTGCAATATATAGTTCAAGTTCTGGAAACGTAGTAAATAACCTTAGTTGCGTAGTTATTCTAAAAATTAAAGAATTAGTTGCAGGTGCATTACTATCCGAAATATACGAAAAATATTCTTTAGGAGATATAAGGACAATTATAAATAAATATATTGGTCAAGATGACTTCAATTTAAAATATTTTAAGACACATATAAATGTTAAAGAGAAAGATCGATTCGGATCACAAACAAATCGATATACCAATCAACAATCACGGTATTATCGTAACAATTTAAATTTGAACTATCAACAAAATAATACTAGGAATCAAACAGTGCAACCACGGCATAGTAATTACAACAATAGTTACAACAATTCAGGTTCAGGTTATAATCAAAATAGACAAAACACTTATCAAAGTAGACAATATAGAAATGATAACAACACAAATGGTAGACAAAATAATTCACAGCAAACTAGACAAAGTTCTGGCCATATGTCTGTAGATGCTTTAAGCACGGATGAAGTAGATGACACATTTTTTACCAATTAGCCTCGGAAAAAAATAAAATGTATATAATACTTACATTTAATAAAGTACGTTATGCAACTCTGTTAGATACTGGTTCTACAGTAAGTCTTTTAAATTCCAAAATTGTTTCAAATCAAATCTATGAGAACATGGGAGGTGAAGCCTATATAAGTACAATTAATGGTAAAATAACAAAATCAAATCAGTATGTAAAAACAGAATGTCCAGATGAATTCAAACAGAAAAAAAATGCTAGGATAAGATGGGTTCAAATGAATTTAGAAAAACCATATGGATTTTTATTAGGAATGGATTGGATAAATAAAAATGTACGGCTTATAGATATACATAATGAAGAAGTAGTTCTCAATAATAATGAACGAATTCCATTTTTAAAAAACAAAATTGTGGATGATGTAAATATGTTAGAGGAAAGTCAGTGTGAAAATATTAAATTAGATCATTTAAACGAAGAAGAAAAGCTAGGGATAACACAATTATTGCATAAATTTAAAAATTTATTTTATAAAGATGGTGATCAGTTAACAAATACAACAAGTATAGTTCATGAGATCAAAACAACAACCAATGAACAAATTAATTCTAAACTGTATAGGTATCCACCTCAGCATGAGGCAGAAGTAAGAAAACAAATGAGGGATATGGAAGCTCAGGGCATAATAAGAAAAAGTAAAAGTAGGTATAGTTCACCCATTATTGTCATACCTAAAAAGGGGGATAATTCTGGTGTACAAAAATTCAGAATAGTAGTCGATTACAGAAGACTCAACCAAATTACGATTGATGACAAACAGCCACTTCCCAATATGGATAGCATATTGGACAAGTTGGGAAAAGCTCAGTACTTTACTGCAATTGATTTGGCAAAGGGTTACCACCAAGTCTTAGTAGCAGAAAAAGATATTGAGAAAACAGCTTTTGTTGACCGGATGGTCTTTATGAGTTTTTAAGGATGCCATTCGGCTTAAAAAATGCTCCCGCAACATTTCAGCGTTTAATTAATGAAATATTAAGGGATTGCATTAATGTAATATGTGTTGTTTATCTTGACGATATTCTGGTTTATTCAACAACTCTAAGTGAACACCTTAAATCTTTAGACAAAATTTTCAAAATTCTATCTTCTCATAACTTAAAAATACAAGCCGATAAATGCAGCTTTATGCAGAAAGATACTAAATTCTTAGGACATATTCTGACCAAAGACGGCATTATGCCTAATCCCAGCAAAATTTCTGACATTCAAAAAATAGAGTTACCGAAAACTGAAAAACAATTAAAGAGTTTTCTTGGAATGACGGGATTCTACAGAAAATTTATAAAAGACTATTCTAAAATAGCATATCCACTCATAAAATATTTGACAAAAGACCTCAAAATTAATATTAAAGACCCTCAGTTTATCGAAGCTTTTGAAAAGCTTAAAATTCTTATATCTTCACATCCAATCTTGAAATTTCCAATTTATGAAAAACCATTTACGGTCACAACAGATGCTAGTGACTATGCTATTGGAGCAGTTCTTTCACAAGACGGTCATCCAGTTTGCTACGTCTCTAGAACTCTGAACAGACATGAAAAAAAATATAGCGTCACCGATAAAGAATTTCTAGCAATAGTTTATTCGGTTACCTATTTTAGGCCATATTTGTATGGTAAAAAGTTTAAAATTGTGACTGATCATCAACCGATAAAGTACTTAAATTCTAAGTATAAAGGAAAAGAGTTCTCTCAAAGAAATCAAAGATGGATTTTGAAACTCCAAGAATACAACTTTGATATTGAGTATCTTAAAGGGAAAGAGAATACTGTAGCTGATTTCCTAAGTAGACAAGAAAATAGTCCGAAAATAAGTGATGAAAACAGTAGTGAATCTAATATGGACCTATCTGATACCATCCATTCAGTAGCGGAACAACGTCAAGATCATATTTTCATAAAAGAAGAAATTATAAATAAATACAGAACTCAATTTATTTTAACTTATAGTCCAAGTAAAGAAGTAAAGATACTTCATGGTAGACGAATAATAGAAATTAATCCACAAAAAGAGGAACATGATATTAAAGAATTATTAGTTAAGTATGTGAAACCAGGGAAAAATGGAATTTATTCTTATGTTACAGATAAAGATTATAATAAAATTCAACAGATGATTATACAATTATTTTCAAACGAAAAAAAAATAAAGTTTATGAAGGCTACAAAAAGGGCACAAGAAATAGAAACAGAAGAAGAATGTCATAAACAAATTTCTTTATACCATACTATTGAATCTTTACATAGTGGAATAAACGAAACTTATCAAGCACTTAAAGATAAAATTTATTTCCCAAAGTTGCAAGAACATATTCAACTTATTATAAATAATTGTGGCAAGTGCCAAGAAATTAAATATGATAGAAATCCTATCAAACCAATTATGAGTGTTACAGAAACACCAAAAGCCAGAAGCGATATTGTTCATGTTGATATTTTTCACTATTGTAAGCAAACATTCATCACTATTATTGATAAACTTACTAAATTTGCTGTCGCATATTTAATAAATGATAGAAATTGGGTTAAGAAGACAGCAATATTAGAAGGGTATTTCGCAAGTTTTGATAAACCAAATAAAATTATAATGGATAATGAATTTAAATCGGAACAACTCATTAAGTTCTTAAATGACAAGGATATTGAAATACATTGGACCAAACCAAACAGTCACACTGGGAATGCTGACGTTGAAAGGCTTCATTCAACTATAATAGAAAAGATTCAGGCTATTGAAGACGATATTACAGTTGAACAAAAGATCCAAAAAGCAATTGGAAACTATAATGACAGGATTCATTCCACAATAGAAATTACTCCAAGACAGGCTAACAGAATAAATGACGATTTGGCTATTCAACAATTAGTAGATCGTATAAACAATAAAAAAATTAAAAATATTACTAAAATAAATAAAAGTAGGGAAAAGTATGTAGAAAATAGAAATAGAGGGTATATAAAAAATTATAAAAGAGTAAGGCATAAAGACCAGCCATATTATAGAAAATTCCCTTTGCAAAATGTACATTTATTAAATATTAAAAGAAAACCTAAATTTGCAGATATTGATAATCCTGTTGATGATGATAACCTCAGTACAAGGGTTATTGCAGGTTCATCCCATACTAGAAGAGAACGGGTATACTAAAATAAGAATCAGAGAAGTAGACATAGTTAATGAAACAGACACTATTTTACATATAATTAATCCAAGTGAGCTGTTACAAATTTTCAATAATTTAGAATTAAACATAGAACTTTTAAAAATAGAAGATAAGCATAGTTTTTATCACGAAATAAGGTTAATAAAAAGTAAACTTAGAACAATAAGCAGATCAAAAAGAGAAAAAAGAGGATTAATTAATGCTGTTGGTAGAGTTCAAAATTGGTTATTTGGTACAATGGATGATGCAGATCGCGAAGAAATTCTTGAACATCTAAAAATAACTGATGAAAATAACCATCTATCTATCAATAACCTTAACAAACAAATAAAAATAAATGAACATTATAATAAATCCTTATCTGATCTTAAACTTATAATAGAGAACGATAGAGCTAAAATATTAGAATCACTTAACACAACAAATGATTTTATTCGCAATTTAAATTATAAAATTTTAGTTTTGGAACAGTCATCTATGCTTAGATATTTAGAAAATAAAGTAAATCAAATTCTTGATAACATAATGGCTGCTAAAAATAATATTATTCATCCGGGTATGCTTACTTTGGAAGAACTAGAAACATATAATATAGATTTTCCTACAATTAAACTTTTAAAGGCAGGAGTTATGCAATATAAAAATGACTTGTTAATATTCGCTATCAAAATACCTGTAAATTTTATATCAACAGAGTTACAAATTATAAAATCATTACCAAATACCGATCATTTAGAAATTAAGGAACAAGAAGAAATGATTGTAGAAATTAACAATATTATATATCAATATGAAGAAAAATCCCTTTTTAAAAATTTAAAGAAAAGTAAGAACTGTATTATTACTGGTTCTTGTTATTTAATATACAATAATGTAACAATTATTGAAGAAATAGATGACAAAACGGTATTACTTAAAAATATGTATAATGAACTAATTTGGCAAAATTGTGATCAAAGAAATATTACCTTAACAGGAAATTATTTAATAAATTATAATAACTGTTCATTAAAAATAAATCAAGTTAAATTTTCCAACAAAGAAATTATAATACCAGACAAATATTTTTATCCATCAAGTAAAAATAATGACATGTTTGTAAAACCTATCAATTTCAATAAAATTATAATGGAAAATGTAAAGAATTTAGAAGAAATAAGAGAATTACAATATCATAAGAAAATAATGTATGGCTCAAATATAAGCCTAGCTTTATTATTAATATTAAGTATAACTGGTGTTGTTATTTTTATTTTATTAAAATCAAAAAAAGATACCATCAAAATTGTTAATAATATGAAGCCGGAGACTTCTAACTTAAAGCCGGGAGGAGTTACGTACATTGACCCTTCCAACGGAAATGATGAGTCTACTAATCAAAATGATACATTAAATAGATGTTGGTTAGGATTTCAGTCGTAACCCTTTTGATAGTGAGACGACCAGCTTTGCTGACCGAGTTTTTCTGACTCGGCGGCAATAATGACATTCTGTCGGTCCATGTTGTAGACAATTTGGTGAACTGGGGTTCAACCAATGCTGGCCTCTGTGGCAGGACTTTATTCCGTGTTAACATATTTCGTAGTGTAGTTCGCTGCCTTGTGCTCTCTGGGTACCGGGTGCATTATTAGTTAGGGTGCATAACCCGCAACTCCTTTAGCTTATGCCTGATAAATGTGTGGGCGGGAGGGGGACTGTCCATGTCGCAAACTGACTCCCTCACTCACCATCGGCTATGGACTCACTCTAAAGTGGCGTATACACACGACACTTGCATGCACAACCCGGTGTGGCGTTCCACCATACACAATACACCGATTCTTGCGCACTTCAGTTGTGCAAAAGGTTGCAAAGCGAAAAGATCTAACCATGAGTGCCATATTTCCTAATACATATTTAAATTTTGCACTCTTCACAGCAGAAATATTTAGCTGCAACTGAATAGTAAATCCCTAAAAAGCATAACACCGATCGAGATACCGACACCAAAAATCAAAAACTTTAGATTTTACTCGCACGGTCTGACACCGAAAATCGGTGTGCGCTCCAGCGCACACACACCACACATTTCCATGTACACCGACACCGGTGCGCACACAAGTGCCTAGTTTATGAGCCACTCAACGCGTTCCCTGCTATGGTCTCTCTCTCTATACTAAGTCCTTAACTTGGTGGCATTGGGGCTTGACCTGGACGAGAAGCTGTGTAGAGCTTGGGATGCCTGATATGTGTGCCTTGGTATCTCCCGATCACGTGCCTGCACAAGGTTCCTCGAGCTGAGGGTGCATGGCGACATGACCCCTATGCGTTGAAACGTAAAGTGACCTTAATGGTAGCGAATCTCCACCGGAAGCTCTATTTTGGCACCACAGGGGATAGTGTCCAGGAGGTAGGATATTCCTGTGTCGTATGATGCATGGCCTCTCTGCCTCTGACTATCTACGAGGCAAGATCGCTCGTGAGAGTATCGTGGTGGATTTGGTTAACGGCAATTCGCGGAAACAACTGGTGTCCAGGACTTTCTTGTGCGGAAGAGTTGTTGGACAGGCCTCGGTCCTCAGCAAGGGGGGCTGACATGCCTTAACATGTCTAAAAATTTTAGTACTATTTGGACAGATCTTTGAACTAAGATTTGTAGAAATGTGCAATTTTGTGAAGTAAACGGACAAAGGTTTGTGTGAACGGTTGCCAGTAATTTTGAAAAAAATATTTTCAAAATCGTTTATTTCGGGCAAAATTACAAACTTTAAAATTACAATTCTCTTAAATAAATAATAAATTTATTGTTTAGAAAAATAAACCAAAACTAAACTTTCATTATTTCAATTATATTGTCAATTTCAACTTTTTTTTTATAATTCACACGCACTCAAGGGTATGTAAAGAGACCCTTATAATTGTGAACACAGCACGGGCGGTGGGGAAATTAAACGGGAGGAGAGAAAAGGGGTGTCGATGAACATTGGTTTTTGATGTTTTCAAATTGAAATGGTCGCGTTTTGCGACCAAAAATCGAATCTCTATGTTTGACAGTACGACCAAAGTTAGGCCCGAGGGTGAACTGAAGAGCATTCCTAGTAAAGCGGGTATCACGGGTGAACTGATAAAGGGAAGAAAATCATCATTTATAAAAATGACGAAGAGAGTCGGAGAAAAAACGGAGCTTTGGGGAACACCTGCATTTATTTCGTGACTTGAAACCGTCCAATACAACATGTATTGAACGATCTTGAAGGTAATTTCTAACCGAAAGAATAAGGGTTTCATTGATACTAAACCCACGTATTTTCGATAAGAGAGCCCGGTGCCAAACTCTATTAAATGCCCTAGAAATATCAAGAGTAATAATCTTACTTTCTCCAAAACAATATAAAGATCTCTTCCACTCTTCGGTGATATATGCTATCAGATCACCAGTAAAACCATTTCTGCGAAAGCCAGTCATTGAGAAGCTTTCGATTTTCGAGATATTTCTTGAGCTGATGATATATCAGCGTTTCCATGACCTTGGTGGAAAGAAAGGACGTACGTGCAATTGTGCGATAGGTGGATAGAGGGAAGAAGGGTCGCCTTTTTGAGGAACAGGCTGGACAAATGCTGCTTTCCATCTTCTAGGGAAGATTCCAGAACAGTAGGAGCGATGGAAAAGCTTACGCAATGGTTTTTCCAGCGATAAAGAACACCTCTTAAAAAGAATGGATGGTATACCATAAGGACGAGGGGATTTATTTATATCAAGATCTCGAAGGGCTCTTGCAACTATACGAGTGCAGAAATATATCTGTCAAATGATTTAGCTTGTCAAGTACGGGAGGGGAAGTGTTTCCAACAGGCAACGTAGAGCTTTCAGCAAAATGAGCTACAAGTACATTTGCATTATATAAAAAGCTAGTTATCGGTTTGTCACTGTACATGAGCATTGGAACCAAAGATGAAGTTGATTTTTGTACGTTCTTGACAAATGACCAGAAATTTCTACTGCTTTTGGGATATTGCAGAATATTTTGGCCTTAATTTCATGTAAGAATTTGGTTCTTTTTATAACAGTGTTGCATTGGTTTCTGACTTGTTAATGCTTTTCGATTTTCCGCAGGCGGGTTGGTTTTGTAAGAACGGATTCTTACTTGTATTAACCTGATAGCTTCTTTACAGCGGCTATCGAACCAAGAAATTTCATTAGGTTTTATACTCTTAATTCTGTTAGGAATGAAAGTACGCATCCCAAGATAAATAACTTCTGTGATCAGCTCAGTACTTGCATCAACGTCACTATCGAGGAAACATAATGACCAGTTAAAAATTCTAAAAAAGTTATTAAGACCGCCCCAGTTGGTTTTTTTTTTGTTGCCAAACCGTCCTAGTGGAATGCTTCTCCTTAACTGGATGGATAAGACACACGAAATTGGCTAATATTACACAATGGCCCGAAGTGCAAAATGGAGAGTTTACCTTAATGGTATACTTATCAGGGTAAGAAGGAAAAAACAAGGCGAGAGTGTGGGTGTTTTGCCTATTCGAATGGGCTCATCTACAAGTTGAGTAAGTATGTACATCTCGCCAACGATAACAATATATCTTACCTCGGGTGTTGTTTGTCTTGAATAGTGGAGCGAACTTGAATTGTGTACATTTGTTGCCCTCAATTCCGACTTCAGTGTGAGGGTACAAGGAAAAAATTTGGGAAATAGAATCAGACAGCGCATAAAACTCATGAAGGGATGAATCGCTGTCTAGATTTGGACTCTAAGAAATAAAACAATATTTGATGATGTGCTTTCGAACATTGAACTTGAGCAACACGAAATTAAAGTTCGTATTAGAATAAAGTCCGTATTGAGGAATGCTCTGGCAAGTAACATCAAATCTGACATACAGACTGAAATGCCGTAATATGGCGAAAGAGTAATGGTATCAAGATAAAACCAAGTAAATAAAAGTCTGAAAGATCAGTATTCTTACCACCCTATGTTTCACATCGTTCCAAAACAGCTGACCTGTACTTAACAGAATGAGCGTACACATCAAATGAATTTTTTCTTAGCACATGAACATTGAAAAAAAACAACACAAAAATAAGTTCCCATTTAAAAAAAAACGCAAACATACAGAAAACAACTCTGACAATCTTAGTTGAACTGTGAAGTGTAGGTCCAATGAACTAACAATAAGAATACAAACTGTTATGCTCATAGAACACCTGCATTTGAAATTAATATTAACTATCTTAACTCAACTTTACTATCCATTACAAGAACCATGCGATAAACTTCACAGCAAACATGCAGTCAATAGCAAGCGGCAGTTACTAGTTAAGCTGGGTAATCAAGTGAATGAGTGGGAGAAGGGAAAAAATACCTCTTTGTTGGAACTTTACATTTTTCAAAGCTAATAGCAGCTTTAAAGTTTTTGACGTTTAACCATCAGATCAGGTTCATGCAATCCGGCTATGCACTTTATTTCTCTTTGACGTAAATGTACACTAAACGTCAACGACCTGCAGAAAATCGTTTTAGATGACTTTGAAGAATTTTCAAACAAACGGTATAACCCACCCGCTCTGAAATACGATTTCCTCTAACGAATTTTCAAGTACATAGTTACAAAAATGCCCCCTCCCAAAACACAAAATGTTTTCTTTTACCATACAAAAGATGAAAAACCATTTATTTACTAAACAACCATCATCTTTTGCATAATGCACTTTTTACTTCACCCCCTTGCTACCATTTTTTCTCAATTTTTCCTCCCATCATAACCATAACCACTGTAAAACAAATTTAATAATATCCAAAGCCAAAAAGAAATTTTTGCTTCATACACTTATTCCAAATGACTGAGCCAATCTCTAAATTTTGTATTCAAATGAAATGTTAGGAAAATAAAATATCCTCGCTTGAGAAGGACTGCGCGACTCAGGCTGAGGGATGAATGAAAGAAGGCAGATACTTAAATAAATATCGAGCCAACTCGACTCGAGTCGACCGACCACGACCAAGACCGATCCCAATAATGCAAGTGCATGGCCAATCATTTGGTCGAGTGCATTTCCATTGATTTCTATAATGGATTTCAAAATTTAAGTGCATTTTACAAAAGGATAGTTTTATTCCTTTTTTCTATACTTATAGTGAGAGACCTACTTGATTTTCTTATTTTTGTCTTTCTTTAATTTTATAAAAGGCGCGACGACCTATAACAAAGACCGATAGACAGGCATTGGTAGCGCAATCGTAGACTGATTTGATTGTTTTCCTCATGCTCTAACTCCCTTCTTTAGAGGATTCAGCATCTTGAAATTCTCACGGACATTTGAAAATTCCCATCGAAGAAATGAATTATTCTAGTTCGTGGCTAAAGTGTTGCCATTTAGTACTTTTAGCTTTTAAGTGAACTTTAAAAGTTTTAACATGATAAGTCAAACAGACTTTGAATATACATTCATTCTAAAGGGTACGCTGGACGTACGAAATTCCTCCAATTCGGGCAGATGGAGCGATATACTGGATGCGCTCCAAGGGAGATTCCATATCCCAGCATATCTGCTGCGGATGGTGAAGGAAGGACTATCTCAGGGATCGAGAGACCGGAGAGGGCCCTCAAAGGAAGGAAGTCATATCTGGCACAGCGCAGGGATTGATCTAAGGACCAGACCTCTGAAACATCTCCTACGACGATATCCTTCACATGGAGATGCCTGATGATACCTTTCTGGTCGACTACGCTGACTACATCGCCGCGGTGATTACGGCCCGAGACACCGTTAACGCGCAAAGAAAGTTGAGTCAGACCATGCGACAAGCAAACTTGTAGATGGAAGAGCACGGACTCAGCCTAGCCACGGAGAAAACTGAGATAGTCCTTCTGACGAGGAAGAGGATTCCCACACAAATCGACCCAATTGTGTCCGAAGTGAAAAGAAGCAGCGTGGCGGTGAAGTACTTGGGATTGAGACTCGACACAAAGCTTATCTACTGGCAACAAATAAAGGCAGCAACGGAAAGAGCAACGTGGGGGGGCAACGGATATTAAGCGAAGGTTACCAATGGCTACAACATATTCCATCCTTCTGTACGGTAGCGAAATCTGGGCGGAAGCACTTAAGCAGGAGAACTACCAGAAACAGATGGCGGCAGTGCAAAGACGCGGAGCTCTACGTGTTGCCAGCTCTTACCGAACGGTGTCAGAACCAGCCGTCCTTGTAGTCGCTGGAGTGACCCCTATCGATCTCCTAGCGATGGAAAGGAAGTACGAGTACGGCAAAAATGCGGAAATGGAAGTGGAAGAGTCATCCTAGGAAGCTAAGCAGCTGACGAAACAGAAGTGGCAAGAGCATTGGAGCTCGGAAAGTAGAGGCTGATGGACGGCGAGGCTGATCAGGAATGTGGCTGAGTGGAAGCACCGGAAACACGGTGAGGTTAGCTACTACGTCACCTACTCACCGGATACGGATACTTCAATGTCTTTCTCAACAAGATCGGCAAAACGAGCAGCCCAGCCTGCCAGTATGGCTTCTTTGTCTGCAGCAGATGGGAACCCGAAATAGAAGAACTGGAGAGAAACATCGGCATCATCACTCCAGAGAACGTTGTCGAAAAGATGCTGTCCAGCAAACAGAGCTGGAATAAGATCTGCACTTATGCCAACCAGCTTCTCAGAAGGAAGAAAAGAGAGGAAGAACAGTTACCCGAGACAGCGTGAGACCACAATGGGTACTAAAACAGGACCCCACCCCTTGAAGTAATACGAAAGTGGTTCCGAGGGGTTATCGTCGAGACACTTTTGGAGGTTTAGCCCATATGCCGTTATAAGGTTGAAATCCCTTGAAGAGTCCAGCACACAGGGAGGTATGGATACCTCCTTATGGTGCGTCAAGCATTCCTCCAAAAGTAAAAAAAAAAATTAAAAAAAATGGATGAGTAAGTGTGCTATAAAACGTACGTAACGCCTGGTGTATTTCTCGAACTAAACCATTTTTTTTTAAATAAATTTGAACAATTTGCAAACATTGCTCCGGCTTCAGTGTGAATCTATTCATGATAAATTGGCAAACTTAACTCTCCTCGAAACAACAGAGAACTTTCAAATCTATAGTCAAAGCAAACAGTGTTGCTAATTTAATGTTATACGCCCCTAAAAAAACACCCTTTATTAGCTTAACTGTTACGGCATGGCGAAAAGTGTTGGATGCAGGGTGTCACCGAAGCAGTCATTACTTTTTACTTCGAGTTATGAAACTAACAGTATACCTGCATTAATTCTTTTACCTCAATATGCACCAAACAGGTACAAGACTTAAGAGTCAAAAAAATAACTATTTCAAATGATAGTTTTGTCGCATGGTAGTTCTCTCGCCATGATGAATTTATCGCACGACAGTATTCTGAAAAGATAATTTTATTGAATACAAAATTTTATGAATTACACCAGGGTCTCTTGGAATTATTCCAATCATTCTCCAAGGGTCCAGAGACATGGTTGTGTCTATTCTAATGGACATACTTAAGGGATGTTTGAATATGATCTATGTACAGAGTGGGCCATCTAGCGGTTTCTTTTTAAAGTATAGGTTATGTTGACACTGACAGCTGTTTCCCGCTCGAAATCTTGACAAAAAGTCAGTATCATACTCATAACTCCGCGGAACTAAATGAGTCGTTTTACACTTGAACAACTTTGGGAAATATTGAAAACTTATTTCCAAAGTAAGTGCTGTGTAGGTCAAACAGTACGTTTTGTGAATAGAAGCACCCATCGCGCCTTCTGTATGCAAGTTTGTGCAAAAAACTCATGCGACAATCTCTGATTATTCGCTTGGAATGACATAATGCGCTACTCCGAAGACAGCCAAGGCAGCCACTTGAACGACGTTGTATTCCATAATCAATGGGCATGTTTGCTCTTACTAAAAAAGCCATAATTCATGTGGAAAAATTTAATTTTGTTATTTTTATTGCATTTTCAAAAAGAAACTTGTATTTGGCCCAGGGGGTATTTGAAATCTGGCAAGCCCAACAACAATGATCCAAACGATTTCAGTCAAATATACCTACATTACTTTTTTCTCAAGATCATGGATAAGCTCAAAGAGACTTATATTCAAAACTAAGCTATAGAGTGCTCTTCAAGACCAATATGAGTATACATAAATGCAGGGAAACTAGCTACGAAAATTCAGAGAGGTGAGTATTGGTACAACAAGTATCGTGCGAATCACATCAAAAGGGGCTCTGAAAACTTTTCTCTCACTAGCCTCACTTGATTTTGTTATGAAATAACAAAAGTGCCTCATTACTTTAACAAAGCATACAAATTGAAAAAGGGGCACTTTGGTCATTATGAACTTTACTGACGTAGCTGGATAGAAATGGAGTCCACTGGTGGTCTAGCCCTGTGGTCCAATTAGCTCTGAAATGCGCCATTTTGATACCATAGCTCTTATGAACTTGTGGATGGAATTGATATGAGAAATTGTGGACATTCTCACGGAGTCTTCGAGTTTGGATTAAGTTCAAAAATATGAAAGCATCTTGTAAATTCTTCATGCGGAATTGGATCACTCAACCGGACCACCATACTCATCCAACTCGGGATCTAAGGAGTTAAATGGCATTCACGGTACAGAAGTATTAAGTTCGTTTGCTTGAGAAAGGAGATCAAGTTTTTAATCTTCATTTCTGGAAGTTCGTCAATGTCGTCAAAAAACGTCCTTCCTAATGATTGTGCTCTAGCATGTCATTTGCGGAGGAAATGATGGACTGTTTGCTTTTCCCACTGGTCTCAACAGCTATGGCATTGGGTCTTGTGAGGAATGCCTAGCTTCACTGAATACTCTCCTATTGACCAGTGTCCGCTAGAGGAAGCTACGCTTCTAGCTATGTCTTGCCCGGGTCTGCGTGTCAGATCAAATGTTTGGGATTTATTATAGGTGGGCAAAATCTTTCTAGATATAATGCAGTTAGTTAAACTGCTCCACTTATGGTTTGATTGGCTTAGAAGATTTGAGGGAATGTTGTCCTTCATAACTCCGAGCAGAATGTTGACTCTTTCTACAAGTAAGGACTGATCCTTCCTGATCAGTTCGTCAGCCCGTTCATTTCCCATCATTGTCACAATGATCCAGAACCCAGATAAAAGTGACATTGTGGTTAATATTTAGGCTAGCAAGATCTTTCTGGCTTTGCTGGACCCATTTGGAGGATGATGCACTAAAATTCGTGACTTTAATAGGCTCTTGACTATCTGTTATAATAACCACATGGCTTGGGTCTTGTTTGAATACCTGATAGCTGATAATTCAGGTCGAAATAGACTAGCAAAGTCGGGTAGCCTAAATTACCTAGAGAAGATCCCTGAACCAACACCATGCTCCATCTTTACTTTACTGAAGTAACATTAACATTAAAACAGACTTCACAATACCGCAAATTGCTTCCTAAAACTAAACATTTAGTACTTCACTCAACCTTTGAACTAGTTTTTGAAAATGAAAAGAGTCAAAGAAAGCGGTGCGGAATACCACAAGAAAAAGGCTAAGAAAGAAGCAGATGCGAAGAAGTCTCAAGGTGTATTACTGAAATATTTCAGTTCAAGTTCTGGTTCAAAAGTCACGTTAACGCCTTCGGCGGCATCCAGCAGCAGCGGAAGTGATTCCAATGTAAGTATATGATTCCTCCATCTAGAATCGCGCGTGGCCTAGAATCGTCCACCTACCAATATTCATGGGAATGCATAACTTATTTTACAGGCAGAAGAAGAAGACGTGCCTGCCGTCGAAGTTGGAAGTCGTTCTAGTCCAGACCAGGGTCACGACGAAGTCGACTCACCAGAAGTACCTCAAGCATTAGTCACAAGCCTGCAGAAGAAGTGAACCTCGATGTTGCCAAAGAAGACATAATTGAAATCGAGCCTTCTGCTCCTGCCGAAGCCAAAGATGTGAATCTCGACGATGTAGGTTGCTGGCCTTCTACTATGACCGACGAAGTCAGAACGCTTCTAGTACGTCATGGATCTGACTCAGTTCAGCACATCGATTCCAAACTTGCTGATGTTATTCGATCAGAGACTTCAACGAAAACTAACCAGAGAGTGGTTCTTGTAACCATTATCTAACGGTGAAAAGGTTTTCCAAACATGGATGCGGTGTACTTGCCTTTGAAGCAATCCTTGCATTGTTTCTGTTGCAAGCTGCTTGGCAATTCTGGCTTGAACTTCGCATCTGAAGAAGGATTCAACAAATGGTGGAATCTAAATCCAAGAATCGGAGACATTCAGAACAGCCTGGATTATGAGCAGAGCTTCTTGAAATGGAAGGAGTTGGAAGTTCGCCTGAACCGTAAAGCACCCATCGATAAGGAACAACAAGAAGTTTTCGAAAGTGAGGAGAAGAAGTGAAGGGATGTACTGTACCGGTTGCTGAATATTGTCCAGTTCTAAGCCTAACAGAATCTGGTCTTCAGAGGACATCCAGAGGACATTCTAGGAGATGATAGTGGCGATCGCGGGATCTTTCTGGACTTATTGCTCCTCCTTGCTAAATTTGACCCTCTTCTAATGGAACACCTGACAAAGATAAAGCTGGAAGCAAGAGTATCTATCTCCAGAAACCCAGAATGAATTGATAAACTTACTGGGACAGCAACTTCGATCCACCATCATCCGTCGCATTCAAGAAGCTAAATATTATTGCGTAATCTCCCACAGAGACCAAATGAGCCAGGTTCTGCAATACGTACATATCGAAGAAGAAAAGGTCGCCGTGGTAGAATCTTTCATCGATTTTTTCGAAAAGGAAAAAAATGCAGAAGATCTCAGCAACGATATAATCGCGAAGATAACATCAAACGGACTGGACATACATAACTTGAGAGGACAGGCTTATGACAACGCTGCAACAATGTCAGGAATCCACAATGGAGTTCAAGCCCGGATTAAAGCACTGAATCCGAATCATTGTATGCACAAACTACTCACTTAACTTGACTGGGGTACACGCTGCTTCTGAATCAGTGGATTCAGTAACGTTTTTTGGAACTCTGGAGAAACTATTTGCCTTCTTTTCTGCATCAACTGCTCGGTGGAACGCTTTGGTTGCTGTCACAGGTCAGGCAGCGAAACGAGTCACTGAAACGCACTGGAGCGCTAGACATGAAGCTTCCATGATGCTGAAAAATAAGTTTGAGGAAGTTCTTGAGGTACTGGAATAATTGACAGATTCATCTCAAACTTCCGAAACAAGATCGGGAGCCAGTCTTCTTCTAACCATGCAGTCATTCAACTTCCTCACTTTTCTTGGCTTTTGGGCTACAGTGCTACCTGAAGTAGGTGTGCTCAGAAATTTCGCAATAGACTTTGCTAAGACCCTTTGCGAAAAAACTCGGAATCGAACTCAAAAGGAGAAGAATTCGCAGGAAAAAACGCATGCATGCCGATGAATTCGCAGATGCAGCTTTGTCTCACGAGCAGAAACTCCGTCGAGAAGTGTTCGCATCATTTGACAAAATCATTCAAAAAATGACGACTCGATTCCAGCAAGTTCAAGAAATAGTGGACAAGTACGGATTTTTGACGCCAGCGAGACTTTTGGACAGCAAGTACGAGTGTGATCTTTCCCTTGTATTAGAAGACATCGACGAGGACGAGTTTCAGATTAAGTGGAAGCGTCTCTAGCAGTTCATCTCCAGTTCCGAATCAAAGGAAGATATAAGGGGCAAAGGACCACTGGAGCTCCTTCAGTTCATTAAAAAGCTGGGTATTTCGGTTCCAAATATAATCATCTTGATTCGTATATATTTGACTTTGGCAATTAGTATCGCTAGTTGTGAGAGAAGTTTTTCGAAGGTTGAAGCTAATCAAAAATTATCTCAGATCCACTATGAACTCCACTAAGACTATCAAACTTGGCTATATTGTCGATTGAACAAGCATTGGCAGCAAATATTGATTTTGAGAAAGTTATTTCTGACTTCGCTGCTCGTAAGGCCCGTAGAATCCGTTGTTTGTGAAACGGCTGATCCTATTTTACCTTCAATAAAAGATACCTCATTGTCTGTGAAATGATGTCTCGAAATTTAATTTTAATTAAGTTTTGAATGGTTCTTGGTTGGAGTCCATACTTGTCGTGAGTCAATGGGAACCCACATGGTTGATGAAGTGGCGACAGAGAGCTCATCTCACTTTCTTTGAGAACGACCCGCTCAGTCAGAATACTTTTTCGATAAACAAGGCAATTTTTTTTCCAAAAAACATTGTGAAACTTATTCGGAATTAAGAATGGAAAGCCCAGAATCTTATACATTCCTACCACACCTACATCCTGGAGAGCTAAATAGATCCATTGATTAACCCGGTTGTGTTACGCTGTATAGGTCCTTGGTTATGCTAAGCTCGAGGAATTCGAAATTTTGCGGTTTTGTTCAAATATGGTTCCTATTGGCAAAAGTGCAATAAATTCCCACTCAAAGTGATATAAATTCTCATGTGGACCAAGATCTCGTGAATTATATCCGTTTAAGACAAAAAGTCTCCTGCTTGATAGCTCAACGCAGTAATGGAGAACTACCTGATGACAGTATTAGTTAGAAATAATCACATAAATAATTTCAAAAGTTTGAAATTTTAAAAAATACACTACGGCTACACTGGTTTGCAGTTGGGAGTATATTGAAGACGTCATTTTCACTCACAGCCATTCATACCTTTTTGGGGTATTGAATTTAATTCAACACTATTGTGAACGCAAGGATTAACATCAAATCCAAATCCAAGCCATCAAAGTGCAAATAAAAGTCAAATTGTCTTAAGCTGACATTCAGCAGAGCTTGAGAAACATAATCGCCCCATAAACTTACTTCCTTATATATACTTACGTTAAATCCTAGAATTCTTGCTATATCCTCAGATGAAGAATTTCCACTTAACCCATTGCCATGGCATTCAATTTGTATTCATGGATGTCTTGTAGGATGTCATTCTCGTAGTTGAATGGTATGTAAAGTGTTAAGGAAAATTACAACCAAAAAAAAAATGGAAAACTCAATCTGAGCAAAGCGCACAAAATGGCATCTGAGAGTTAAAAATACGTTTACACTCCTGTAAAATATATAACACTGCACCGCACAATTAAATGTGGAAATGCTCAGTGCTCATACATCTGTGGGTTGAGATGCCAGTTGAGTTGGGTTGGGGTTGGGATTGGGCGCCACAAAGATACAACGGTTGTTAAAAAAGACTTGCGTTTAACGATAACGAGAAAGTCAAGTGTGTGCGACATGGTAAATACCCTCAAAAGAGGGGTTATGTTAATTAAACATAATCGTGCTTAATTGTATTTTTTTGGATTTTTGAGTGGTTACATAATTTTTCAGCATCAGAAAATACACTTTTAACGAGACGAAAGAAGATGACAATTCTTTTGTTATTATAGACTTTTAATTAAATTTTTGCGAAAGGCTTAAGTTCTGTGTGTGGGCTTATTTTTAATCTCTCTGGAAAGAACTTACTATGCTTTTTATCATTGCGCTTATGATGTTTTTGGTGTATGTTTGAATGATAAGCGAGCTTCTGTGGCGGTGGTGTTGTGATTTCTGTGAATATTTAATATGTATGTATATTGTATACAACTTTAATCTTGATGGTCTATCGGAGTTGACTGCGAGACGGTTAAAGGCACAATTGAATTACAATTAAAAAATTTCTCTTATACCAAAACGTTATTCTGCACTAAGAGCTATAAATACAATTTAAGTAAAAAACTTTATACAAGATTATGGATATTGGATGTACCAATATTGTGCCAATATTGAATCTCCAATGTAAGATGATCCTGTCAATGTACACAAACATGGTATGACCGATTCGATCGTGGCAGATATTACTTTAACTCAAGTAGGTACAAGCTTTTGTTTAAATATTTTCCCTAACTGATGCCTTAAGCAGCGTTTTTCTGTACATTCCACATTAACAGCCCGATTCTCCCCAAAGTCAGTGATGCCTCACAAGTCACAAGAAGAGGTGAAATTGATTTTGTGACTTTTTCGAATTCTGCCGCTCAGTCACAATTTGTGAGAGTCACAAAAACAATGGAAACTGTGATCTCCTTCAGAGCAGGTCACAACTCATAAATTTTTAAAGTTTCTTGGATTGACATTCAGCAAGAGAATTTTCTAGATTTGTGAATAATTGTGAGTACACAAAAATGGAAGTGGGCTTTGTTCTAGTGAATATTTTTGCTGATCTTTCCCATAAAAAAGAAAAGTAATATTATTACATAAACAAACATTTCTTTAAGAAACTAATCGTATCAAGAAGTTTACAGCGTCGACGGCTTTAAGAACATTGAGAGATACAAATGATCCATTCGCTCTCCAAAACAATACATTTATAAAGTTTTTTCACCTTCCGAAAACTTTATGCAGTCGCCACGATTGTTTTCTTCTGAAAATGTTATATTTATTATTTAATCATTTTATTGTTTAAAAATTATGTTACCTTGCATTTTGTAATTTCTTCGTTTTGAATAATCAGCTGTTCAAATAATGACACTCAAAAATCTCACCATATTTTTTCGAATATTTTTATATACAATATTATTTTAAACTTCAGGGGACTCCTGCTGAAAATTTTGGGTTAAAATCCTTAAAGCCGTTAATGAGAAAGTTGAAAATAAAAAAAACGGGTCTATGGCAGGTACCCCTAATAACATTTTGCCCCAATATTTTTTTCGACCGAAATGTAGTCCATGTCCATAATATCACACTTAATTTTTACTTGCGATATAGGTACTATAGGGCAAGTTGTGAGTTTTCTTGTGACGATTAGGGGGAGAATACCAAAATGTTATCGAATCACAACAATCCTCACAAGGAATAGTCAGAAGAGCTTGTGACTTGTGACTCCTCACAAGGGGGAGAATCGAGCTGTAAGTATAAAGTCAAGGGTAGTCCAACGAAAACGCACGATGTTAATTGTAAATAAAATAAAAAGTTTTCAGGGAATTATCTTAATATTTTTTATGATGCTAGAAGGATCTATGACAATTATGTGTGGAACAAAATATCGGCCAAATACTAACCACGGCTTCGGTAGCATACCTGAATCCGATGGTCCATATTTTCGATGATTCTGAGACATAAAAAAACAAAAGATTTATTGTTACAAACAAAAAAAAAATCAGCAAAGACAAAGAAAAAGAAAATGCCAGAATAAATATACCTACTTTATAGATATGATGAGATATGTTTAATAAATACACATTTAAAAATATTTATTGCTTTTAGCTTAGCTAAAACGAAATAATAATAATGTAATTGATTTTTAAAAGATAGACAAATTTGATAAATACAATAATCTAAACATAATAATAAATTAAATAAATTGAAAAAGCAACACCAAAAAAAAAAAAAAAAAATATTATACAATTAACGAATTTTATAAAATTGTAAAGCTTTTAGTTTAGCTAAAACAAATAAAATGCACGACTGGATCGCACGAACTTGCACTTATGTTAAAGTACTTTGGAATTTAAGATACATTTTATAAATATAAAGCATGGATTTAATGAGATAATAATGTTTAAATGCATAAAATTGCCGTCTGGTTTCCGGAATAGTATGAATTTATGCAAATAAACTTTAAAAAATAGTTTTATTATTTAATAAATTTTTTTATATAAGAAATTTCTCTAAAATTTTTCAAGAAAAAAATGTGGGATGCGAATTTTAAGTATTTAATAATATTGATTTGAGGAAATAATTTCAAAAAATAATCGGTCATAGGTTTTGAAGATATTGATTTTTCAAAAAAAAATTTTTCAAAAAAACCCAACAAATATTTTTTCGAATATTTTTATATACAATATTATTTTAAACTTCAGGGGACTCCTGCTGAAAATTTTGGGTTAAAATCCTTAAAGCCGTTAATGAGAAAGTTGAAAATAAAAAAAACGGGTCTATGGCAGGTACCCCTAATAACATTTTGCCCCAAAATTTTTTTCGACCGAAATGTAGTCCATGTCCATAATATCACACTTAATTTTTACTTGCGATATAGGTACTATAGGGCAAGTTCTGCATTTGGAAAAAAAATCGAACTCGAGATTTTGATCAAAGTTGACATTACGATGATAGCGAAGACGAATAAAGTGGGTCCGGCAATTCCGTCTGTCTGTCTCTCTGTCTGTCTGTCTGTCTGTCTGTCTGTCTGTATGTCTGTACCTCGATCTAGAGCCTAAGCCACTGGACCTATTTCCTTCAAACTTGGTAGTTATGGGTCTTCGGTGATTCCCTAGAGGGGAAATTGAAATTTTTTTTTTAGCTCTAAAACTAACGGTACCCCCCATACATCCGTAATGTAAAATCTTATTTATCTCGAAAACGGCTCTAACGATTTTGATAAAAAAAATTAGGAGTGATATTATGGACATGAACTACGTTTTGGTAAAAAAAAAATTTGCGGCAAAATGTTATTAACGGTACCTGTCATAGAACCGTTTTTTTGATTTTCGACTTTCTCATTAACGGCTCTAACGATTTTAACCAAAAATTTTCAGCAGGAGTCCCCCTAAGTTTAAAATAATATTGTATATAAAAATATTGAAAAAATTATTTTTTGGGTTTTTTTGAAAAAATTTTTTTTTGAAAAATCAATATCTTCAAAACCTATGAACGATTATTTTTTGAAATTATTTCCTTAAATCAATATTATTAAATACTTAAAATTCGCATCCCACATTTTTTTCTTGAAAAATTTTAAAGAAATTTCTTATATAAAAATTTATTTATTTAATAATAAAACGATTTTTTAAAGTTTGTTTGCATAAATTCATACTTTTCTAGAAATCAGACGGCAATTTCATTTTAAATTCATGTTTTATATTTATAAAATGTATCTTAAATTCCAAAGTACTTTTACATAAGAGCAAGTTCGTGCGATCCAGTCGTGCATTTTATTTTTATCAAAATCGTTAGAGCCGTTTTCGAGATAAATAAGATTTTGCATTACGGGTGTATGGGGGTACCGTTAGTTTTGGAGCTAAAAAAAAATTTCAATTTCTCCTCTAGGGAATCACCGAAGACCCTTAACTACCGAGATTGAAAGAAATAGGTCCAGTGGTTTAGGCTGTAGTTCGAGGTACAGACATACAGACACACTGAACCATGTTTTTTGTGTACTAAATTTTCCTTAAAATTTTTATAAAAAAAAATTGTATGCAAATTGTTAGTATTTAATAAAATACATTTTAAAACGTAATTTAACAATTTAATCGTGCATCGGTTTTCAAGATATTGAATTTTCAAAAAAAAAATGTATTATTTTTTTAAAAATCCAAAAACTATTTTTTCGAAAAATTTTTTAGTTTATATTTTTTTAAAAGGAAAGCAGCTCCTGCATAAAAATTTTTGTGAAAATTGTTAGAGCCGTTGGTGAGAAATTTGAAAATAAAAAAACGGTTCTATGACAGGTACCCCTAATAACATTTCCCCCCAAATTTTTTTTTCACCAAAATATTGTCCATGTCCATAATATCACACTCAATTTTTTTTTATCAAAATCGTTAGAGCCGTTTTCGTTATAAATAAGATTTTGTATTACGGGTGTATGGGGGGTACCGTTAGTTTTGGAGTTAAAAAAAAATTTCAATTTCTGCTCTGGGGAATCACCGAAGACCCTTAACTACCGAGTTTGAAGAAAATACCTCTAGTAGTTTAGGCTGTAGTTCGAGGTACAGACATACAGACAGACAGTCGGAATTGTCGGACCCACTTTTTTCGTCTTCGCTATCATCGTAATGTCAACTTTGATCAAAATCTCGAGTTCGATTTTTTTTCCAAATGCAGAACTTGCCCTATAGTACTTATATCGCAAGTAAAAAGGGGCAAAATAAAGACTTGCAATATCTTATGGAGTTGGGCTTTTAGTTTAGCTAAAACAAAATTTTATTACGTTTAGTTCTAACGAACAACTAAAGAAGATTGACTTATGTATTTTTATATAAAACTGCGTGTGACGAAAACCGAATGAGTAGCCTCCAACCACATTCTCCATTTAGAACACTTACCCCCAGTTTCAAAGTGGAAGTTTAAGCCCCACTTTTGGTTTAAACTTCAGTTCAACAATAAATTTGGTTTCACAGTCCTTGAACAGAGTTCATTCTGTATTTTAAGTACAACGACACTATTCTGCCGTTTAAATCTCAGTTCAACAACCCAGGATGCTCCCACTAGAGAATGCAAGACGTTCACATTTCTAAATAACTACTTAAGGCCTATCTAATTATGCTAATTATTTTTTGTTATCAATCACACCCAAAAATTGCTGTGGGATCTTAGTCTATAGTAGGTTAGTTGAATTTCGTCACTTTTTGCGGATGCATCATCTTTTCAACAATCACTCGTGGATTTTCATTTGCCCAAATGCGGAAATTCTGCTTGTTAACGAATCCACTGAGGTGAAAATGTCACTGAAGATGATTTTCTTCGAAAATTGATCATCCACTGTTGCCATTTCTTGCCACCATTCTGATCATTGATGACGCTTGAAATGGTCAAGAGGCCTTAGTTCTTGAGTCAATTGCACCTTGTAAGCATGTAAATGCAAGTCTTTATGCATAATGTCCATCAACGACGAGCGTGAGAGGTGCAATTGTTGGGCACGACGACGAGTTGAGGTGGACGGCTCTTCAGCCACACTATCGCGAACAGCAGTAATATTTTCTGCAGTACGTGCTATACGAGCATGCACTGGTGTCTCCTACAGACCCGGTTTGCTCAAATTTTTGCACGATTTTTCCGATTGTAAGCACATTTGGACTATTAAATTGACCGAAAAAATCACGAAGTGCACGATATGCATTTTGATTTGAACGCCCATTTTCATAATAAGCCTGAATAACTTTAACGCGTTGATCGATTGCTTATCTTTCCATGGTTCAAATTGAGTTAGTCTGAAATTGAGAAATGTCAAATGAAATGCAGAAAAAAACTTAACGTTTAGGTGTGGTTCACATTTAACTCTTTATAATGCAGTTAGTTAAAGTGTTTTACTTATTGGTTTGATTGACTTTTGAGAAAATATTGCCCCTCATAACTCCGAGCAGAATGTTGACTCTTTCTACAAGTGAGTTAAGACGGACTGATCTTTTCTGTTCAGCTCGTCCACCAGTTCATTCCTATCATTGCCCCAATGACCCGGAACCCATGTAAGAGTTAATATTGAGCTATCAAGTTCATTCCGACATTGTTGGAACAATTTGGAGGATGATGTGCCAAAATTAATGGATTTAACAGCCGCCTGACTGTCTGTGGTAATAGTCGTATTCTGGTTCTTATACGGGTCTTGTTTGAGTGCCTTGCATGCTTTCCTAATAGCAAGTAATTCAGCTTGAAAAACTATTTCAAATTCGGGTAGCCTCTAAAAGACCACAGTTACAGTATATTCGAGTTCTCAGAAGAGATACCTGAACCAAAACCACACTCCACCTCTGGGTCATCAGTAAAGATACTTGTGTCGAAGTCTTTCGTCAAGACGACATTAGCCCAGTTCTTTCTTGATCGAAAGATAACCTCATAATCTTAATTGGTGCTCAATTTAGGGGTGCACTTCCACTGAAGTCGAAAAAAAATCTCTATTGGAATCAACTCTGTAAAATTGCTGTGGTCATAAGCCTTGGCAATCCAAAGTTTCGATTCCTTTAGTCTTAATGCACTGCAAGATATTAGATATACTTAATGTGTAAATCAAATGCTTAAAGGTACAGAAAAACGCTTTTAGACAAGATTCTAGAGCCCTTGTGGTGCCAAAGCTGGACGTACTTTGTACTTTCTTCAGTTTATCCAAGTTATATGCTTTGGTAAGCACGGGCAACCATTCTTTCCCAAACCAAAACATACCCCAGCTGTGTATGTCCACAAAATCATCTTAGATTGAAGACCCCAGTTTCGGATCTATGACCCGGCCAAGAATCATGTCGCCACTAGTAGTTTCAGCGACTTATTCGGAGAGGCTTTTTCAATAGTGACGGATTGTAAGTGCCGTTCCACAATATTCAAGGTTTCAAAATGCTTTGTACCATTTATGAACCATAATTATCTTTTTTTAAGGACATGTAGAAACAAAAATCCCAATACAAAATTAAAGAAATGAAAAGCCCCAAGTGGTGATGTTTTGACAGGATACAATCCAGCATTTTTTGAAATGGCAAAATCTTGCCTACAAACAGAAAAAGCCTTACTACGTGATTAATGGAAGAAAAATGTCAGTTGTCAAAGAGATGTTGCAGAAAAGGTGGCAAGAATATGCGTTAGCACAGCAGCAAATCGAGATATCCAAAAATGTGTATTAAGCTGTTGCCTACACATGTACGAAGGAGCATGTCTCCAAGATTGTGTGTAGACATTTGAATGACTTCACCACCTCCTTCGCATTTTACGCCCATCATTTGTGATAAATTCGCTAAAAACCAAGTAATGCGAAGAAGGATTTTTTGGTGTTGTTCTAACTCACAGGAGGATAATACTCCCATTTGCGTGTCATGCTCGTGTCGCAGGGACGACATCACAAACTTAATGAAAAGCAGATTACATGCCATGGTGAGTGGCAGAAATGCCGAGATCTCTTCGACAACATGCATTAGAAATGGGTTCGTTTAACCTCAGCGGTAATTTGTAACCAAGAAAGCTGCTTCCTTATGGCAAAGCTAAGGCAAAGAACCACGACCAAGAGGAACGGAAGAGCTAAAGAAACGCCAGAGCGCCAGACAGCTACGAGAGCTAAACGACGATAAATGGTGGAATGACTGAGATTTCTCGCATTCCTTCCGCTTTTGCAGTGCGCACTTCGATTCCGAATCCCAGCATTTTTATCTGATGCCACAAAAATGTTGATGATGCTTCGTTTAACATTTAATTTGCATTTCCATTGAGCAGCGCGTTCAGCCGTGAAAACAGCCACTTTAACGAAGACAAATGATGCTCCTGGATCCTGGAGGTTCCTGCCTCCTGGGTCCGATCAATGCCAAAAAAGAAGAAATTTAATTATGTATGAGTTAAGAGGCGCTAGCCTGTACGCACTACAGACACTCGCCGCAAAACTTGCACTTGTCGACTCGTGTAAACATTGGCTTTTGTTCTGAAATAATAATGCATGCGGACACACTTGGCGTGACACTTTTAATCCAGGGTCTGGTTTCTGTTGCCAGGAAATGGGTGGCGCATTTTTCTGGCCATCGAGAAGCGAAATGATGCCACTTTTGACAGAACATATCGCAGCCACAAAAACTCTCGGTTTGGCGGTTAACCGCGGATGAGTGGTGTGTATGTGTTTTTTTTTTTTTTTTTTTGTTTTTGGGAAATTCATCCTGCTGGGATGTTTTAACTTTTTTCTGTAATCCTTCGGAAGAAGAAAAAAAAAAATGAAACGTATAAATTGATTGGAGAACAATAAATCCTTCGGTGGGAATTTTTTTTTGTTGTTTGTTTTGCGACTTTCGAGTTGACATGAGTAATGAGTGACACTGGGTAATTCTTATGAAAAGCGGATGGAAGGGATTGTTGTAAAACTGTTGTCCCACATACACCACAAAAGCTTTGAATCATTTAAACGAGCGAAATTTATATGTTTTTTACCAGAGGATTATCTTTCGTGAATGGAAATGTTTTTCCAACGTTTCCGGTGTTTTCAATTGATGTTTTTTTAAGATATGTTTTGTATTTAAGTCTGACAAACGAAGCATGTGAGGCAGATGTATGAATCTCGAAAGGAAAATAATAAAGCTACGAATTTAAGAAGGAAAGGAACAAAGATTCTTTCGGTCAACCGCATGGTAACTTGGTTCCGATAGCCTAATATTTCACAGGGATGACCCATTGGTGTTAATGTTTGGTTCAAAAATAATTCCTCCAAGCTCATATAGAAAGCACTTAAAAACATTGGCCTTAAGCCCGAAGAGAAAATTGATATAGAGGAATCGAATAGGAAATTTTAGTTTTTTTTTTTTCTTTTTTTTTTTTATTTTGCGCGAACTAAAGGGATTTTTGACTACCCTTAAAATTATTGATCACAGTGCGAGCGTTTAGGAAAGTGGGATGGGATTTAAAAAGTGATACCGATGTACATTGTTTTTGAATGTCTGAATATCACAATGGGAGGAAAATATAGAGTCGGGTAAGGCATTCCACATTCGGGTACTGCGGCTAAAGATTGAATCTCTGTATTTAACAGTACGTCCGAAGTTGGGCTCAAGGGTAAACTGATAAGCATTCCCTGAAGCGCGAGTGTTACGGTTAAATTGTTTAATAGTCCAGTCATTTTAGGCATTTTAAACCCCAATCTGCGGAAAAATTCCTAGTGAGCTGAATTTTTGTATACACCTTTATTACGGCATTGTAATGAAGATGTGAAAAATCGACATTGATATCGTGCCGGCTAAAAAAGTTATAGGGGTCAAAAGGTGACAAAAATCAGTTTTTCGCAAATATCTCGCGATCTATTGCTCAGAGGTCAATAAAGGTCATTATAAAAATTGTTTGTCGTAAAATTGTCTACAAAAACTGTCTTGTGCATTTTTCTGTAAAATTAACCGTTTTCGAAGTAGAGCGCTGAGAAAGCGAATAAATTATGACGATGCATTTGTTCCTCACCAACTTCGAGGTAGTGCGCGTTTTTTTTTACATGTTTTCCCCCGTAGGCATAATCCATGATATGTAATCAGAGGTTTTTTTTACTTACGAGTGAATAAGTTTTTATTTGAATACAGAAAAATACAGAAAAATTAACTTTAGTATGTATATAATTTTTTTTATCATTCATTGTCGTTATCTTCAGTTTCTGTGTCATTAACAATTGCATACCGCAATCTTCGATATTAAAAATGGTCTTCAGCTGTGAGCGGTTAACTCGCTGATTCTATTCAGCATTTACACCAGCGATCTAATAGGTAGTCTAACTCGGGCAATTGTGTATGCCGTCGACCTAATAGCGTACAGAACAGCTCCCAAAGTCGAGGTCATCAGAATTCTTTTGCACTGTGACTTCAACAAGATTCAGTGATATTGCGATGATATGGAAGTCAGTTTCAGAAATCTGAAACTATTCTGCTTAGGACTCGATCCATCAGTGTGCCACTTGATGATATTTGTTTCGAGGATCTCAAGATAACTCCCATTGACGCACTTCTGATGGCCTCGTGTAGAGAGGATAGATAGAGGAGAACCTCTATAGATGCGGTAGGTCAGGTTCTCATTGCTCCTGTAATACAGATACACGAGTTAAGAAAAAGTAGATTTGTTTTTCTTTAAATTAGGTCTTTATTATCCGAGGTTTCGTTTAAGACTATGTTGTTCAATCAGATATGGTTACATTGCTTTATTATAATAATGCTGATTGAACAACTAATAATATTGTCTTACAATTAATTCTTATGTGCTAATTTAGCATTTAGCCAAAAAGTATCTTTTTACTTTATGGGAAAATGCTTTGAGGAGGGGTGATTAACCTAATGGTGCTTAAGGTCACCATACAAATATGTAACTTCTCCCCCCCTTAAATTTAAGATTCTCCTGAATCGATGGAGTTTTTGTTGGTGACTTCATTATACTATTTATTTGAATTTTTAATTTTCTATTTGTCTTGACTATACAAAATATTACAACAAGGATTATTACAATTATAAAAAACATTAATACATTACTGATTTGACTTATATTTCTATGATAAGACAGTTCATTATTTTAATCAAATTTTCAATTTGTTGAATTTTAAAAAGTTCTTCGAACTTTAACTTATCTATAACATTTAAATTTATTTTTTCTTAATAATAACATTTTTGAATGAATTCGAGTTTATAATTAAAAATTGTTACATTGAATATTTTTATGGAACAGTTATTAATATTTAATATAAAATTTCCTGTTAAATTTAATTTTCTATTATCACAATTATTTATTACATTTTCTCTTTCCAATTTTTTACATATTAACGTATCGTCGTCAATTTTTTCAATTTTAATTTCTTTATTATAACGAAAAGTACACAAATCTTTTGTTATACATGAATTACTTATGTTTAGATCATTAAAATAAATGTTACTAGGATTATAATCATATTTAATTTTATTTATTTCAACAAATTTCAAATTGTCCATATCTATTTCTTTCTTTTCATTATTTGGGATTAGCATAATCATTTTTAGTTGAGTAAAAAAATAATCTTTTGGTAGTTCCAAAGCTATTATAAGTCTGTCTTGGTAAAGTTTCGTAAGTTCAATTTTAGTGTTTTCAAGTTTATAAAAGTCTATTCCTAGCGTTATTATTAGAGTTGCTTCTGTTACCCTCATTAACATCATCTTGAGGATCACCTGCAGCCACAAGATTATCTGCAAATTTATTTGGTCTTTTAATATTTGTTGGGTCAACGTTTTGTAAATTATGTTTTCTATAGTATGTTTCGTTTTTGTGTCTTAAATGTTTATAATTTCTGATGTATCCTTCCTTTCTTTTTTCATCATAATTTTCCCTAGAAATATTTCTCTTATCTATCATTTGTTTCTTCCTAGTTTCGATTCTGTTTCTCAAATCTGTTGTATTTGCATTTTCTGCTTCGTTTGGGCTAATACCTATTGTTGAATGGTATCTACTATTATATATCGAAATGGCCTTATGTATTTTACGATTAGTCGAAATGTCTTTATTTTTTATCGTCAGTAAAATTTCTAGTAAAGTTGAGTGGAATCTCTCTATATCTGAGTTTCCAGTATGTGAGTTTGGTTTAGTCATATGTATTTCTATTCCTTCTTCCCTGAAGTATTCTTTGATATTTTCTGAATTGAATTCATTGTCACAGATAATTTTTCTTGGTTTCCCGAATTTACTTAGTTGTTCATCTATGCATTCTAGTTTACTTGTCCAATTCTTACAGCTTAAATTGTATGCATAAGCCTTTTTCGTAAATTTGTCAATGAATGTCAGGTATGTTAATTTATTGAAATGGTAAACATCCATATGCAAAACATCGTTTCCTTTAACTGGAGTTTCTGTGAGTCTGAGTTTAGGTCTTATTGGTTTCCTATCGTATTTTCCCTCTTGACAAGTCTGACAATTTCCTATTACTCTTGAAATTTCCTGTATAAGTTTTGGAAAATATATTTTGTTTTTCAATTTGTAATATGTTTCCACTATACCTGAGTGATTACTTTCTTCTATGTGATATAAGGATATTTGTTTATGAGCGTCTTCAACTTTTTCTATGTCTCTTGCTCTCTTAGTCAGCTTGTAAAATGTAACTTCTTTGCCATTTCCATACATTTCAATAAGTACTTTTTGCACTTTATTGTATTCGGTATCTTCTACTTCTGAATAAATTCCTATTGTTCCTGATTTAATGGTTCTTTGAAATAAATCTCTCCAGTAATTATCATCTTTCGTCATATCTACCTGAATTATGGTTTTATTGTGTTGTATCTTTATTTCACTTTGCACAGAATTAGTTAATATTAACTGTGTTTGGTAAAGATTTACAATTCCTTCTTTGATTTGTATGTGGTCTAAAAGTTGTTCGTCAGCTGAATGTACTGTTGCTGATGTTTCGTTAATGTCTTTTGGGATTCTACTTAAAAAGTCTGCGATTTTATTTTCTTTACCTTTTATGTACTCAATCTCAAACTCAAACTCTTGTAATTTAAGAAGTCCTCTTTGAACTCTTTGACTAAATTCTTTTCCGTTATATTTTTTATTTAAATATTTCACAGGCATATGATCAGTGATTATTTTGAATTTCTGCCCCCAAAGATAAGGTCTAAAGTATGTGGTGGCCCACACTATTGCCAAAAAGTCTTTATCTGTTGTGGAATAATCTTTTTCATGGTCGTTTAATGTTCGGGAGGCATAACATACTGGCTGTCCTTCTTGAGTTAAAACAGCTCCTAAAGCAAAATTACTAGCATCAGTGAAAAGAGAAAACTGTTTGTTAAAATCCGGAAATTTGAGTATTGGGTGTTTAGTAAGATTTGCTTTTAATCGTTCAAAGGCTTGAATGTATTCTGGGTCGTTACAATTTATTTTCATGTTTTTCTTTAGATATTTCACCATCGGGTACGCTATTTTTGAATAATCAGCAATAAATTTTCTATAAAATCCAGTGCTGCCTAAGAATCCTTGCAATTGCTTGATTGTCTGGGGCAATTGATATTTCTGGATTACTTCTATTTTACTCGGGTTAGGTTTCATTCCCTCTGAAGTAAGTATATGACCTAAGTACTCTGTGTTTTTCTTTAGAAAAGAGCATTTACTTAACTGTATCTTAAGATTGTGTTCGGCTAATTTTTGAAATATTTTTTCCAAAGATGATATGTGCTCTTCTAATGACGTCGAAAATATGAGGATGTCATCTAGATAAACTGTGCAGATCTTGCCTATGTACTCTCTGAGAATTTCATTCATCAGACGTTGAAATGTCGCTGGGGCGTTTTTCAGCCCAAAGGGCATTCTGGTGTATTCATATAGACCGTTTGGTGTAACAAATGCAGTCTTATGTATATCATCAGGATGCACCTTTATTTGATGATATCCCTTGGCTAAATCAAGGGTCGAGAAGTACTGAGATCTTCCTAACTTATCGAGCATACTTTCGATATTTGGTAACGGATACTTATCGTCTACAGTTATGTCATTAAGAGCTCGATAATCGACACATACTCTATATTTAACTTTTCCTTCTTTATCTGGTTTTTTAGCAACTACTACGATTGGTGAAGCGTATCGACTGCTAGATTTGCGTATAATACCCTGCCTTTCCATTTCATTGATTTGGGTTGTTACTTCCTCTTCATGTTTTTTAGGCAAACGGTAAAGTCTAGCATTTATTTGCTGGTCTGTGGATAACTTTATTTCATGGAAAATACTTTCGCAATTGGTTAGTTGGTCTCCATCTCTATATAACAGATTTTTATATTTTTCAAGCAGATTTTGTATTTCCTGTTTTTCGAATGCTTTCAAATCATCTAAATTTATTTCATTACTACCCTCCAACTCATAACACTGTATAGACGGTTGTACTTCTAAAACAATTGGAAGTACAGTTTTATTTTGTAGAAGCACTTCCCTTTTTAAAATGTTTATGCTTTCTACCAAGTTACTAAGTACATCCATTCCTAACAAAAGACTATATGCTTTGTTTCCTAAATGCTTCCCATATGCTCTAACAAAAACATTTTTAGGGTATCCAAATTCTGTAGGTACTGGGACCTGGTAAATTTTTAATTTTTCCTTACTTTGACTGTTTACAGTAGACAAGTTTAAGGTCTGTTCATCCAGTACGTTATATGAACTACAGTCTATTTTATTTGTGTTTACTAAACTCATTGTCGACCCTGTATCTAGTAGGCATATATGTTTTTGGTTCTTGAATGCAAATACTATTTGTATTTTCCTACCGGAGAGGCTACATTCAGAAAAACCGGAGCTTCTATTGAATGAATTTCCTCTATTACGACACCGGCAGATCGTTGATCTATATTATCAACGTCCATTGGTTCTTGTCTATTCCGGGTCTGTCTGGAATAATTATTATTGTTATCGTTGTTTCGTTGGTTTTGGTTTGTCTGAGCATTAGAATATGTATGTCGTCTATCTGTGTTGTACGTTCTAGTACAATTGGAATCATTATTTTGTCGTTGGTAATTTGTCGATCTAAAGTTATTTAGTGGTTGTGGGTTGTTTTGTCGGTATGTTCTTTCTGTCGACTTTAAATGTTGATTTGGTCTGTTATAGTATTTAGTTTTGACTATATTTCCTTCATCGAACCCAACATACGAATATAAAATACTTTTGACTTTAAGTAAGTCATATTCGTCTCTTATTTCCCTAGCTAAATTCCCTGCTGCTAATTCCCTTATTTTATTATTTATTAAGGAATATAACATTATTTTCAAAGAATGTTTATTATTATCATACATGATAACTGTATGAACTTCCGTTAATATGTGGTCAATTTTATTAATTAAATCTAACACTGAACTTACTGTTATATTGTTGATACGACGAGTCACTTCCCCTTGGTCGATGGTTGGCCGGAATGACAGCTTCAAAATTTTTTTAGCTTCTCCCCAGGTGCTAGTGTTGTTTGTTAGTAGCAGCTCCTTGGCTTTTCCCACCACTTTGCACTGACTTATCGCCGTCCACATGGCAGGTCTTCTGTCTTCTGGTGTAAGATTCATGTGGTTATCCACAGCATTTATGAATTGGGTCAGCTCTTGTTTACTACCCGAAAATTCTCTTATGTAGGCGATTTCCTTCATGATCACCAATGCTCGGCTACTTGTATGCTGTTGCGAGTTTTCTTCTAATCGCAGCAAAATTTGTGCCATCGTGTTAAGAAGTGCTGTTTGATCAGTAGCCATGTCTTCTTTCAAATTCCTTCTGGAATCGTGAAGTGTGTGTCGCGAAATTTTTTTTTTTAATTTATTAGAACTCGACAAACAAAAAATGTACGAGTATGTATGTATGTAGTGTTGCGTTTTGTTTTGCACTGCACTTTTTATTTTGTTCTTCTTTGTTGCGACTGATTTGTAGTCTACAAGAAGTAGTGTAATATGATTTTTTTTTTTTCCGAATGATAGTATTTTTGTTCTTTATTCAAACTGATTTGTAGTTTGAAATAATTAAACTTTACGTATTCGGGTGGAGGTGGGGTTGTGGATGGTAAACAACAAATACTTTTATTTAAACAATCACTCTCACACTTAAAAAAAAAATCGATCGTGTTGCACCGACTGCGCCAGTTAAGAAAAAGTAGATTTGTTTTTCTTTAAATTAGGTCTTTATTATCCGAGGTTTCGTTTAAGACTATGTTGTTCAATCAGATATGGTTACATTGCTTTATTATAATAATGCTGATTGAACAACTAATAATATTGTCTTACAATTAATTCTTATGTGCTAATTTAGCATTTAGCCAAAAAGTATCTTTTTACTTTATGGGAAAATGCTTTGAGGAGGGGTGATTAACCTAATGGTGCTTAAGGTCACCATACAAATATGTAACTCACGCGAGCCCTTAGACTTTTTCTAGAGCTTTCCTTATTCTTGATAATTCGGTTCTCTTGTGCCATGCAACCGCCCCACATGTAATGATTGGTCTTACCATCATAGTGTATATCCAGCTAAGGATATTCGGTTTACATCTGCATGACTTGCCTGCAAGTCTCTTGCAAATCATTAGGGCTTTTGTGGCTTTCGCGACTATAGCTTTTAAGTGTTTGTTCAAAAGGAGTCTACTATCTGGTAGAATTCCTAGATATTTTACCCCTCTCTGCTTTTCAATCACTTCACAATCTAGATGGATAGGTTTCATATGTGGCAGAAGTTATTCCTTGTTAATGTTATGATTTTCGTCTTGGAGGGGTTTATTGATAATCCTACAGATAAACACAATTTCCGTGTAATTGTTAGTCCTCTTTGGATTACCTACGGCTATGATAGCAACATCATCAGCAAATCTAATAGTAATATACCTTGGGAGGTAAGCTTTTCTAACAATTCATCCACTACAAGACTCTTCAACAAGGGTGATAATATACCACCCTGAGGACAGCCTCTTGTTGTGATTACTTTTTTTTACATTTTGTCCTTTTTGTGACAGTATGTTTAGTGCCTAACATTTCCATCTACTTATGGTGATGGGTACGCATTTCCTAACAAAAGTTGTGCCTACAGCCTGGTGATTGTCGAAGGCTCCCTCTATGTCTAAGAACGCATCTAATATTCTATCTTTTTTCTATATTTTGGGAATAAATATTAGCTTTCCTGTTCTCCATATACTTGATATATGCCCAAATGCAATGCTACTACGAAGAATATTAGTGCAGAATATTGTTAATGACAGAGAAACTGAAGATATCGACAATAAATAATAAAAAAAAATTATATACTAAAGTTAATTTTTCTGTATTTTTCTGTATTCAAATAAAAAATTATTCACTCGTAAATAAAAAAAACCTCTGATTACATATCATGGATTATGCCTACGGGGGAAAACATGTAAAAAAAACGCGCACTGTATTCTACCTCGAAGGTGGTGAGGAAACGAGTGCATCGTCATAATATATTCGCTTTCTCAGCGCTCTACTCCGAAAACGGTTAATTTTACAGAAAAATGCAAGAGACATATTTTGTAGACAATTTCAAGACAAACAATTTTTATAATGACCTTTATTGACCTCTGAGCAATAGATCGCGAGATATTTGCGAAAAACTGGTTTTTGTGACCTTTTGACCCCTATAGAGCCTATGTCCCACAATATCATGATAGAGATATTTTTTTTTTTATTTTTCAAGAGTGGATGAAAATGAGGTAGGTAATGTTCATATTTTCCTTAAGATATAGATCCACAAGACTAGACAATATTCACCCCGACTTCATAAAAAATTGTATTCCCCTTATACTCCCTCATATACCCCATGTTTTGAACCTAGCCCACATCTTGGAAAAAATCTAAAACTGTGTAGTAGGAAGTAAGATAGAATACATGCCCATAGCTTTTCTTGCATTTTTGTCCCAGGCTTTCGAAAAGATCATCAGTAACCAAAAAAAAAAATATTGATGAATATCATCTCTTAAACCCCTTTTTATCAGGTCAGGACAAACCTGCTCTTCATTCCTCATTAAAGTTTCTGATGATATTAGACAAGCCTTGGACAATAATTATACACCGGTGATAGCCTTACTTGACTTTTCCAAAGCATTCGATTGTGTTCACAACCCTCATCTTCTCGGTGATAAATTGACAACACTTTTAAAAATCTTATTTATTTATTCTTGACTTATATCATCCAAGCTGTTTCGTGATATAGGTGTACCTCAAAGGTCAATCCTAGGCCCTTTGTTATTTTCATTATTCGTAAATGATCTTCCATCTGTTTTGACCCATTGTTCCAGGGGCGAACGCAGGTAGGGGTTTTAGGGGTTCAAAGCCACCCACCCCCCCCTGAAACAACCAAACAAATAAGGGTTCATTTTGTTAAAGAAAGAAAAAACAAAGTGTTATTTTCGTGCCATAAATTCTTCTGGCTAGTGTTGTTTTTTCTTACGACTTATAGGTACTATAACGCAAGTAATGCATTCGTAAAAAAATGGAACTCAAGATTTTTATCAAAGTTGATATTACTGTGATAGCGAAGACGAAAAATGTGGGTCCCGAAATTCTGTCTGTCTGTCTGTTCGACTGTGGCCTTAAAGGCTGGGCCGATTTTCGTTAAACTTGGTAGATATCGTTTTGAATTTTTTTCCCCCACACGTTTTTTTCTTCCTTTTCTTTTTAGGACCAAATATGATATAAATATGTTTTTCTCTAAAACTGTCCCACAGAATTTTGAAAAAAAAAAATACATAAAATTTCATTTCGTCATTTAGGTAGGTAATGCATGAAAATTTTTTTCCAAAAAATGGTTATTCTTGGAAGTCCCCTTGGAACCATTTTTTTGGTTTTTGATTTTCTCGAGAACAGTACAACCGATTTTAATCATTATGAAGCCCCTCCAAAGTTTAAATATTATTGCGTATACAAATTTTAAAAGTTTTATTTTAAAAAAGTTAAACTTTTCTGGAAACTCAATATTTCGAAAACCCCATGCTCGATTTTTCTTAAACTTGATAAATAAAAGTTTTTTAATATAATCTACAAGATCTGAGGAAAACAAAATTTTTACCTAAAAATAAAGGTACCTACCCACAATACAAATGTCAAAAAATCGTTTTCAAAAATCGTATTTTTCTCAAAAACGGCTCCGAGAATTTTGATAGTTTTTTTTGTTTCGATTAATCTTTACTTCTAGAGAAGCTTCTTAAAAGTTTAAGAAAACATTGCATTTTAAGACTTTAAAAAAAAAATATTTTTTTTTTTTTTGAAATGCGGTACCTCAAAAACTGCTAAATATTTTTTTTGTAAATTAAATTTTCATTCGAAAAATAGTAAAAAGTTTAAATATGCGTACCAAAATTTTTTTTTAAATATGTTTTAAAAATTTTGTATATAAAAGCTTATTTTTTTAAGAAACCACTAAAACGAATTACAATTTTGTTCTTGCATAAACTAATATTTGCTCACATGTCATCCTGTGTTTAGCTCCAACTACTTAAGGAGTTTTAGACATTTAAAAAATGAATTTTATGCTTTTTCTTTAATAACATAAATTTTTGAAATTCTTAGTCTTTTACATAAGAGCAAGTTTGTGCGACCCACTCGTGCATTTTATTTTATGAGTCTTCGTATTTTAAGGAAATTGTCTTAATTTGAATTGATGATTAAAAAATAGAGACTATTCGAACAGCAATTGGGTTTTTTATAATTAACATTATGTATAGGGCAGAAAACGGACTAACGGAGCAAATATACCCATACAGATATCCGTGTTAATCTTAAGGGCCGATTTATGGCTAATAAATGATTTCGATTTATATAAGTTTGAGTTATTGATGGCTCCAAGGTCGGAGTGTGTTGAATTACAACAATAGAAAAAACTCACTCATTTCGTTTGTGTGAAAGTTACAGTTACAGATGAGTAGCACATAGCACCCTCTGAGAGCGTTTTGGTTATAAATATGTAGTATAGTTAACGGAGGTACCAATTGAGTGTTGCTGTCGTACTTATGTTTTCGTATAACTCTTTTTCCTATGATCACAAAAGGACAACAAGTTATAACTTCACGAATTAATATGCTGGATTTAGTTTTGCACATTTGAACCACTAGGCGAACCTAGAACTTATTATAACTCTATTATTAGGTACACTTATGGGATCACTTACACTCTTTTCTTCTTGTTGCATTAATGATATTTTACGAACCAAATGATGGCATCCATCACAGGGCCCGTAGTAAAAGTCTATGTCTAACAATTAATTCCGGAATATGTATAAAAATGCCCAAATGGGAAGCACCAAAAACGCCCTCGTAGTGAACATTTTCCAACTTTTGGTAACATTATTCAAATTTGCCAAATAGGTATTCGTTGCAACATCTTTATGATGTTTTGTTTTTGCGATTAGCTCTATAAAATTGTTCCCATAGGTCCTATCCCTAAGAGCAAATATTATTTAGTTATAACATATTCATGATAATTACAATAAAGAATATGTAATTAACAAGAACCTACAATATAGTAATAAAATAATATATTTATGAAAATCTCATATTTTTTTGAAAACCCGCCCCGAAATTATTTTCTGCGTCCGCCCCTGCATTGTTCATTTCATATTTATGCGGAGGATGTTCAACTATACATGCATTTATTCTTGGGAATGGTCCACATTTCAAATCAGGCATATCAATTACTAATTGTAATTTGGAAAACTACTTCATATATCGATGTTGTTCTAATCTTTTTGAAATTATTGTTAGCTCCGAATTATTCGGTTAAAAAATTTAATTTTTGTAGGTCAAATGGATAATTTGAGAATTCCTTGGACTGTCTGTAGCGCAAAACAAGCAAAGTATCGTACAAGGAGAGAAAAGGCGGAAAATGCATTCGAAATATGTAAATGTCCGACTGCGTCGCACGAACTTGAACTTGAGCAAACGACTAAGAATTTCAAAAATGAATGTTATTTGAGAAAAATTTGCATAAACATAAAATTATTTTTTTAAATGACTTAAAAAACTCCTTTAGTAATTGAAGCTAAGAACAGGATGACATGTGATTCAAGCAAATATTTGCTTTTTTATAATTATAAGTCGTTGTAGTGGTTTCTTAAAAAAATTATCTTTTTGATTAAATATTTTAAGAAAAAATTTTGATACACCAACTGAAAGTTTTTATTATTGTACGAATAAGAATTAAATTAAAAAAAAAAATATTGAGTTGTTTTTGAGATATAGAATTTTCTTAGAAAAAATTTATTTTTTTTTTTTTAAATTCAATAAATATTTTTTTCTTAATTTTAAAATACAATATTTAAAAACTTTTTATAAGCTTTTCTATAAAAAATAATATTATGCTGATAATGAGAAATTTAAAATTTGAAAACTGGTACAGTCAGTAATACATATCTTAATTTCATTTTTTGCTTAATAAATTAAAGATCGTAAAAATGTATCGAAGGAAAAAAAATTTTATTAAGATTCTAGCCACCGTTTCCGAAAAAATTAGACTTTTGAAATCCATTTCTTCATTGAGAAAATTTTATTTATCAAGTTTAAAAAAATCGAGCATAGAGTTTTCGAAATATTAAGTTTCCAAAAAAAAAATTGGGAAATTTGAGATAATCAAAAACAAAAAAAAAAGGTTTCAGGAGGAGTACCATAATAACCATTTTTCTGAAAATTCTTTGGAACAGTTTTTGAGAAAAATAATATTTATAAAATTTCGAAAAAAAATCGTATTTTTACTCTTAGCTCTTAGCCGGGTTATCAATAATCAGTGTTTCCACTGGCTTCCACGGCTCCTAATCGCCTAAACTGGGTTATCTTACAGTCTTTCTACGGCTCGTAGCCGGCTTAATATTTAATTTCTGCTGTTACTTCAATCCGGGACCTTCGGGGAAGTATTTTATGGTTCTTACTATTTACTCTAAAATCGGCCACATCTTTAATAATCTTTTTCTTCTAATCTTTAATAAGATGTGTAATATGAGCACTTTGAACTTTAGGTTACTTGAACTTTCAATTGAAATAAATTATGTTACTTCAGTGTACTGAAAATACGAATTGGTCAAACTATACCTCCAGAGTTAATTGAATTCCTTACAGTTTGTGCCAACAAGGTGCTACCTGTCCGCACCCTGGCTCATTAGATATCCATTTGACTACAAAGATGGAAGTTTTTTTCCAGAATTTCAGGACGAGAATATTAATACAATTTATCTATCCAATACCTATGAACAACAATGCTGTCCAAGTCTTCTGCAAACATTGTAATTATTGCGCCTGTGGAAAAAGTTAAAACATTTTTTATAATTTTCAACGAGCATGTTAAGTATTGCAGCTAAACAAGCTTGCAACACGATTTTAACCTCATCATTACTCGTACAAACTACTTTTTCACACATCAAAAGCCTTCAGAGAAATAAAACAGTGTTATTGGCAAGTTAACCGCATGGAAAACCTCGATTTGTAAATTATGGGCATAATAACTAGCGCCTGGGATGCCATATATTCAAACCGCAAGTTGTAAATATTTTAAGGGAATGTGCTGCAATTTTGTTTTTATATTGTTTGCAATCTAATTTTCCAGCATGTTTACCTATAGAACCTTCCTATTTAGCCTCTGTTGAGTGGTTTTATTTTTTGTGTGTTGTTGTTGTTTGATGGTATTGTTCTTTGTGCACAATATTGGCAAATTGTCCTGGAACTATAGTAGGTACAATAATTGCTAACCATTGTTAGAATTGCTTAAACATGCTCGCGGTGAAAAGTTGTTAGAAAATTTTAAAATTACGAATTTGTGTAATTTTTTAGGAGTGAGGTTTAAGCAAATTATTAAAAATATACAAACATTGTAGTGGTTAATCCAGCATCCAGAAAACACTGTTGAGGTTGACGTATATAAAGCCTAATTAGTTTTGAATGGAATTAGAACAAACCAAAAGTGCTTTGGTTTCGAGCTTACATGCCCCTATTCAGCTTTCACAGCCAAACATTTTAAAATAAAATAGACCTACTTGAGCTCAGAGTTTTTAATATTACATATCAACAAAATATTGTAGGACAAATAATGAGGTGGACTCCGGGCTATTGGCGCCACAGATGTAGGGATATTCGTTGCAAAATTATGCCATCTAATTGGTCTTATATTTTACGCGCACTTCAGGGATTTTAAATACCTTTAAAAGGTTTGAGTACAGTGCTAGCGTTAAGGAAAGCTTAAGGGAATTTAAGAGGAGAGTGATGTTCAAAAAAGGTCAACTAGGTATCTGTAATCAAGGCTTAACGTTTTTCAAGCTTATGTGCGACTTTTGGCTCTTCATTTGCAAGTATTCGCAAGTAAATCGTACTATTCGAAAGATCAATAAATCATTTGCGAATATCCCAAATATGAGTTTTCAAGATCCCAGAGCCGGCATTGTGATACTTCTTTCTCATACTCTTCGCTGTACTGGTTTTGTTTCAACGAAATAGCTTACAATCCTTCCATTTCATTCAAACTTATTACACATTGTGTGTGAATTTGTATTGCCACTTGGTGTTATAATGGATTTCCTGCCACTGCCACCTAAAAAAAATGTTAGTCAGGGGTACCGCTTCTTCAGAAGAAGCGATTAATCCTTCAAGAGCTACTTTTGCTGCGAAAGTTGCTTCGGCAGAAAATTGTAGGTCCAATTTATTACTGCTGATAACGCACACACAAGAATAGTTAAGAGTTGTAGTTAACTAGACCCTGGAACTCCACGAGCTGTTGGACCCTTAATTTATTTTTATGATTGTACGATAAGAAAATTAGTTTGACCCAAAATCTCATTCAGAAGGAGGAAGCATGCAGAATCTAATTGCAGCTTCCAACTGACTAGAAGCGAAACAACCGACTATATCGGCGCCCTTTTCTTATTTCAACAGCAAATTATGAAAGACCCTATGATTTTAATTAAACTCAATATTTTCATAGTCTTAGAATTTGAGGCGATACCTTCATTCATTTTAGAATGATGATTTTGTCGACCAAGAAATTTAATATTGGCCACTGTGCGGCAGCGGTTGATCATACTTACACACATGGGAGCCAAGAAAAGAAACTTTAGGAAGAAGTCAGGTTTATCATCCCCTTTTGTGTCTACTGTTGTCTTACATAGAACGGTCATCCGTCGTTGTATAGTATGTCCCGGTATCTGTACATGGTAGAGCTGTGTAAATCGTTCATTTCAAATGATTGAATCGTTCAACAATCGATTACCAAAATGATTCGATCATTTCAATTAATCGATCATTCGATCATTTTCATTCCACTCAAATTATTCAATATTGTTCCGATAGGATTTTCATTTCGATGAAATTCAATCTCCAAATTTCAGTTCAATAATGTACCCCATTTGATTGAATACAACTTGATCCAAATTTAAAATTTTTATTTCGCTCAGTTGTACGAGTAAGATTGATTCATTGAAATGATTGAGATTGGACTTAAAAAATTGAAAATCGAGAATCATCGAAATAAAAGAGATCGGGGTTGATTGAAATGAAAATTTGTGACTTCAATCATCAATACTTTTCTATGATCGGATCAAAAAAATTGAATAATTGCTGATTGAAACAGTCCTAGCACATGGCAAGTTTCATCGATGATCACTCTGGTACTTAGGTATCTTTGGCTAGAAAAAATTACCTGTACCTCTGGGATTGGATTTCCTCGAAGGTTCTTAAGAATTTTGCTGTTTACTTCCAGCGTATGCTGATCAATGGATATTATGCCTGCATTTTCTTAGAGCATCTTCATTGGCCAATACTTCCTGTGCAAATTTCCCTGGGTTTTTACTCTTGAATTGTATCTTCTTCATTGCTGATAGAGATATGGTAAGTCAAACGGTTCTGGCGTACAACAAAACGGGCCTGATCAGCTGCTTGAAGACAACAAATACACTCATTCTGTCTTATCAGTAAAGAGTGTATCAGATGGAAGAAGAAGTTAACTCGTTTTAAAACTGCCATCCCATGTTTGTTAAACTTCATCTTGTTTGCGTAGTTCTTCCTAAGCTACCGATATTTGGTGTTGTCTTTGGTGTGATTTACGGTGAGGTCTGTTTATCTGATACTAATTATTGGAGTTGTAGTTGAAATTCTTCGTGTTCTTGGTTCTTGTTTTAGGTGGCTGAAAAGAGATTTTCTCCACTACTCCAAATAATTGGTGACATCTTGCAACTTATGTACAAGCTGCAAACTCTGGTCTTGCAGACTTTGTCTATGTGGTGGAATCATCGGCTTAAAATGTTGCACCCGCCCTTGATGTGTTCTCTGATTGATATGAATTATAAGTTCTAAAGAAAAATGGTCCTTGCTTGGATCCTTGTGGTAATCTTGCCTTGATTTGATTAATCCAGATGAAGCCCGGAATCTCGAAAACGTTCCCTTTTACCCATTCGCTGTCGAAGGCCTAAACAAATATTGACATCTCTGCCAAATCCTGAAAGAGTCTATGTTGTGGAATGCTTTGATCGCAATGCGTACTGGAAGTTTGATATTAAATTTCTTTCTTTGCTTTACAATTAAGTATTTGGTCTTCTTTGGCACTGGAATAATTTTTTCCATGCTTTGAGAAAGTAGCCATAGTTAAAACAGTCATTTAAAATGACCGCCAACAGAAAAATGGCAACACTTGAAAGCTTTTTCAATACGAAGTTTGAGATGTTTTCAAGTCCATTGCCTTTTTGGAGGTTCCTGTATTGATGGTAGCACCAAATTTCTCGGCTACTAGTATTCGGATGATCAGTGGTAGTCTCTTTGTTGAAAGTGGCAATTGTTGTGAAGTGTTTTCAAATTGATTGACCAATACCTATGGCCTATTCTACCCAAAGTTGATTGTTTCGGGATAATTTTACCTGTTCGGTCGAGGTATTTATCTTTCTGAAGCAATCTGGGGCCAAATTACCGCTTCAGTGACCGAGTGAGTGAGTCCCATCAGTGATCGAATGAAAACGTCAGATCAGGGTAATTGATTGCTCGATGACGTAAGCGGTAATGCTAAACTCACATAACTGATGCGGTAATTTGGCCCCTGGTTTAGCTTTTATGTTCTCACTTCTATAGTTGAGATTTCTGGAAATGTTTGAAGGCCTGACCAATCATAACCGTGTGGCACAAATTGTTGAAATTTTGGGCAAAAGACTGATGACTCAAAAATGTAACAAAAGAAGTCTAGACCGATACAGAACGCCAAGACAAAAGATCATAGGCGATCCGGAAATGCAGCCCTTAGAACATTGTTTGTGGCTCGTGTAATTTATGGTGTTGCTCCATAGTTGGAACCACAGTTTCAACACCACTGTGTTGTTACAATCCACAGTATTCATTTGTCCCCCAGCATTTTCGATGATTTATTTACTTTACTTTTGATGACGCTTATAGTCCAGCGTATACGGCCTCAAGCCAGTTCGGTCCCTATCTAGCTGCCTCCAATTACGCACTCCAAGTTGTTTGAGATCGTTCTCCACTTATGAGTGCCAACTAAGTAAGGGTCTTTCTCTGCTGCGCTGACCCGCAGGGGTAGGTTCGAAGACTTGTCGATATAGATACATACTGGCCCGAAAATCTCACGAAGAATCTTCTTAACAAAGCACCCAAGCAGATTCTCATCCGCTTTTGCACAATATAGCAATACCGGGATGATTAACGTCTTATGTAAAGTCTCCTTGGTTCTTTGAGAAAGCGTTTTACTACTCAAATTCATTCTATGTAAGGCCAAAGAAACAGCGATTGGCGAAAGTGATTCTTCGTTTTAGTATCTGCACTTATATCATTTTGCGAGGAAATAGTGGAGCCCGGGAAGACAAAGTCCTTGACGACTTCGATGCTTTACCTATCCATCTTGGCATTTTGCCAGAGTCAACGATGTTGAGATTCCTTTCTCGGTGATAGCATATACATACTTGGTCTTGTCCTTATAAATAGCCAGTAATAGCTCGCTTCGTTCTCACAATGATGTCAATATCATCAGCATAAGCAAATACTCGTATATGAATGGACTCTTGAAAAATGTTACCTCTGTTTTTGAATTGCCAGTTGCGTAGAATTCCTTAAAGAACGATGTTAAAGAGACCCGATGACGCCTTCAGCATAACCATCACGTCATGCAGTAACTTTGAGTGGGTGCAATAGCTCTTCGTTAGTTAAACACGGTTTTTTGATGCCCCAGGAGCACGCCTCAGCTGAATTACAGTTTCTAGGCCAGGCAGATCTGGCAGAATCTCGTGTTGGCCCATAATTTGTCAGGCGAGTTACTAAACTCCGTAGTTATTTGCTAAGTTGGTGTCGGGAACCGGGAACTTCGCCGAAATTCACGCTGCACCAACACTACTGGCGAGATATTCCGGAAAAAATCAAAACTAGAGTACAGTGACTAATGTCTTGTTGACATGTATTTCTGTTCGCTTCACAAATGTCAAATAAGAATTGACATTTTCCGCCATTTGCAAAAATTATAGCATCCTAATAGGATGAGAACTTTTGGCCCACGTTGCAATTCCGATTAAGTTTATATGAAGGTTTTTATAATACAAACTCTATATACTACTGAAATAAATCAGCAAAGTAGAAGACTTAGCACTATTATTGGACTTTCAACAAGTCCAATAATAGTGCTAAGTCTTCTACTTGGCTGATTTATTTCAGTAGTATATAGAGTTTGTATTATAAAAACCTTCATATAAATATTCAATGCCAGGCCACGGGCAAAAAAATTCCAACATTAATGATTACAATTCTAATCTTTGTTGGATATAGTTCACATTGGATTTTTGTCAAAAAATTCATGTAAGATGAACTGAACTTAACAAAAATTGCGTATTGACAAGTTCCTCACAAGTCAACTGATGAGTCCATGTGAGATCACCCGGACGAAACGCCAATTTTTGTGGACTAAAGGCCAAAAAAGGTAATTTGAATCAATAATTCCGATTAAGTACCTGTTAGAACTTCCTTCGTAGTCTTTGTCTGTGCTGGTTGAAGGTGAGGATTCCTGCAAATCTTCCGGTTGCTAAAAATAGGCCTAAAGTGTTGCGTGATATTGAAAAATACGCGGTCAAATTTGTAATTATGGAATACTTATTTTGAGTTATTCCAAATAAGATCAGGGTTTTAGCATTTGATTTCTTCCATCTAGTTCTTGAGGAGATAGTCTACCTACCAGGCTTTTGACACAAACGGCCAATAAAATGCTAAAGCAGAGGTAATTTTCAAATCACAGTTGATAAGTTCAAGGCTATAAAGAAGACTTCGATTTAAAGCCCAAAATATCGCATATACCAGAGGACTTGATTTGGATGACTGGCAAGTGATAAGTAGAAGAGTCCCACGTTGGGCGCCAGCCATGTATTGTTTCAATTTTTACGTTTCTGATTTAAGGTTAGATCTTAATTATTTGCACTCGTTGCAAGGCTTCAGATTCCTCATCAGTACGAAGGCACGAACTTAAAAGATTATATTCATTGCTTGACTGTCCAAATACTTCTATAGATATGCAGAAAAGTCCTACGTTGGGCGCCAGCTGTGTCTTGTTTCAATTTTTTGTTTCTGAGTTAAGGTTAGATTTTAATTATTTGCACTTGTTGCAATGTTTCACATTCCTCATCAGTACGAAGGAACGAACTTAAAATATTATATTCATTGCTTGAATGTCCAAATACTACTATAGATAAGTGGAAAAGTCTCACGTTGGGCGCCAACTATGTATTGTTTCAATTTCTTACGTTTCTGAGTTAAGGTTAGATTTTAATTATTTGCATTTATTACAAGGCTTCAAATTCCCCATCAGTACGATTACAACCCGGTTAAAGGAAAGTATATTGAATGAGAGAGTAAATTTTCTGCTTTTAAATGTGTTTATGTATTTATAAAAAATAAAATTAACACAATTTTCTTTCTTCAAAGTAAATAGATTCAAATAAAATAAGAAATCAGTAAAAGACGCCCTGAATTAAAACAAAATAATTATGTTAAAAATTCCTTTGCCCCGGTATCTTCGTCCAAGTGGTCATAAGAGATGAAGAGACTTTCCACTTGAAAACATTTTCAATGAGAACTTAAATTCGCATACCAAAGTTGATCTGATTCTTAGCTCTTCGCAACAACAACAAAATAATTCACAACACAATCAAATGAACTCACTTTTAGGCAGTCTTCTTGTTGAGTAAGGATTGTTAAAGCCAATTCAAGAACATTCCATTGTTTGAATGTTTGCCTAGTCCTTGGATCAATGTTTTCATTTCTCTCTGTCTTCACGGAAGACCACCCCATTCATTCAACATGCGCTTTCGTCCGGCAACATTTTCAAAGGATATATTGTTCAATCATCGTTTTTTTTTCTTCGTCAATGTCCTGTTTATATATAAATACATAGTACATGCCCATTTTATATTTCCGAGACATGCACAGCATAAAGAAACAGTTTTGGGTGTTCAACAGCGATGTCACTTAAAAGGCCAATAATACACTTCTTACGGACCTCTGCCTCACCTCAGTTTTGTACTTTCTTTTCTCTGAAGAGGTTTGTTGTTGCTGTCGTTGTTTTATAGAATTTCCTTCACAGCTAGATAGACATGAAAGGCTCAGAGTATTGTCAAAGTTTAAGAAAGAACTTGAAAACTAAGGAAGCGTATCTATACACGAGTAAAGGAAGTGGTAGATATTTGTTGTCCTTTATAAGGACGAATATATTTTCGATATTTTGTATTTAGTTTTGTTTTGTTCTCGATATTTATGTTTATCGAAAGATTCTGTCTCATTTTTTGCTTCAACAAATTCATTAAAGATTCACTATTCGATTGAAGGACCTCAAGGACGATGGCAACAGTCAGACCGTTTTCGTATTTTGTAAACGAAAGTCGGGAGTCTTCGTTTTTGTCCTAATGTAGGGAAAAGTCCAGTGAAGCATTTGACCTGTCTTCCTAATATATGGAAAAATGGCATAAACATAAATATTCCAGAATTCATTAGACTGTTATTGATTTAGGACCGAATATGAAGAATATAGGAACAAACGACCGAAACAAAATCGGACGAAGATGAAAGGACATTAGTATTACTTTTCCCCGAGACATATATAGAATTCAAATTTTTGAAGGATGAGAACATAACCAAGCCAAGATTCAATATGTGTGCGATGACCGTGTCGTAATGATGGCTAGGACGACGAAGAGGACGAGGACAAAAGCTGATGGTGAGCTGATGATGTTGTGTACAAGTATAACCGTGAATATAAGTATTTTTCAGGGTATAGATGATTATGTCTAAACATGTACACTACACAGTACATATCTGATGGCAATAAATTTCCATTGACAGAATCCTAAATTACAAAACTCCAAATCACAGAACCCTGGAAGTCCATAGATTCTCGGAATACTGAAAAAGGATTCTGTATTTTATTCTAAAGTAAACGTATTTATTATGTATTTCTGAGAATTTTTTAAATTCATGCGATTAAAAAGGAATTTAATAAAATTCACGACTGCTCTTGTGTAAAAGTACTTTGGATTTGAAAAACTGTTTATGAATAAATATAAAACATGGATGAGATAAGAATGTTCAAATGAATAAATTTTCCGTCTGATTTCTAAAAAAAATATGAATTTATGCAAAGAAAGTTTAAAAATCGTTTTATTATTAAATTAATTTTTTATTTAAGAAATTTCTTAAAATTTTTGTATGCCAATTTAAAGATGCCAATTTTAAGTATTAAGTAGTATAGATTTAAGAAAACAATTTCAAAATAAATTGCTTACACATTTTGAAGATTTTGAATTTTCAAAAAAAAAAAATATTTTTATTTAAAATATAATTTTAAATTTAAAACAGCTCCTTTAATAAAATTTTGGTTGAAATTGTTATATAGCCGTTAATGAAAAAGTCGAAAATCGAAAAAAATAACAATTCTATGAAAGGTACCGTTAATAACGATGAATTCAATCCTGGTCCAGATGGTCTCCCTGCCATACTTCTAAAAAAATGCTCTTCCATCCTTTCTCTTCCCCTCTCAAAAATTTTCAGCCTTTCCCTAAATAAAGGAGAGTTTCCTGAGATATGGAAATTATCTTTCATAACCCCTATTCACAAAAAGGGTCCGAAGAGCGATGTTAATAATTATCATCCCATTGCCAAACTTTCACACATACCCAAACTCTTTGAAAGTATTTTGTATGAAACCTTAAGTTTCCACTGCAAATCTCTCATCTCCCCCTCACAACATGGCTTTCTCAAATGCCGGTCTACAACCACTAACCTTGTTGAATTTGTATCCGTCACCCTTTCAGCCTTAGAAAAAGGCTACGAAGTCGATGTAATCTCAACCGATTTCAGCAAAGCCTTCGACAAAATTTCCCATAAGCTTATTCTTTTCAAATTGTCCACTCTCGGCTTTGAACCCTCTTTGTTACAGTGGATCTCTTCTTACCTTGAAAACCGTTATTACAGCGTTCGATTTAGATCTGCCACCTCATGCCCTTTCTTAGCTACCTCCGGTGTCCCCCAAGGCAGCCACCTCGGCCCACTTTTGTTTATTCTTGCTATTAATGATATTGATAGGGTCATCAAACATTCTTCTGTCTCTCTGTACGCTGATGATACCAAGTTTTTCAAGACCATTTCCTCAACACATGACTCTTCGCTTATTCAAAAGGATCTAGACAGTTTTTCAGTTTGATGTCTAAAAAATTGCATGGAGCTTAATGTCGTCAAATGCCAATCAATTACTTTTTCACGCAAACGTAACAAATCTCCTCCCCGTCTCTACCTGCTCCATAATCAACCCATATCCACAGTTGATAATATTCGTGACCTTGGCATTTTATGTGACCCAGAGCTTAATTTTCTCACTCACATAGACGATATCATTCTCAAAGCAAACTCAGTGCTCGGTTTCGTCAAAAGATGGTCCAAAGAATTCTCCAACCCCTACGTAACCCGGTCCTTATACATATCGTTTGTTCGTCCACTGCTAGAATACGCCTCTCAAGTTTGGAGCCCTTACCAAATTACTCATATTTCCAGAATCGAAAGCATCCAACGTCGATTCCTACGCTTTGCTCTTCGAGGTCTATCATGGAACAATCCTCTGATTCTGCCTCCCTATCTAGATCGACTTAAACTAATCAATCTGAATTCGTTGGAAGAACTTAGAGAGATATCAGACATTCTTTTCATTCATCGACTACTCTCCGGTTCCGTTGACTGCATGTCGCTCTACAACTCCATCTCTCTCAATACTAATCCCCGTAATACACGAAACCCTCGTCTCTTTTATATACCCACCCACCGAACCTCTTACGGCTCCAACGAACCTGTCTCTCGCATGCTACGGGCTGTTAATTTAAACATATGCTTCTTCGACTTTAACCTGAGCACTCCTTCCGTAAAACTCCTGCTTCTGAACCGTCCTCCCCCTCACTAACCTTAGCTTAAGTTCTTAGTTTTTAAGTTAGATTAAGAATTAGCTTGTATTAAGCCGAATAAATGGGGGTTTTGCCCCCACCAAAATTAAAATTAACATATTTTCCAAAAATTTTGTTTGACAAAAATGTAGTCCATGCCCGTTATGGTACACTTAACTTTTGTTATTAAAATCGTGATAGCCATTTTTGAGATAAATCAGATTTGGATTTACAGGTGTTTGGGGGGTACCGTTAGTTTTGGAGCTAAACACAAATTTTTAATTTATCCTCTAGGGAATCACCGAAGACCCTTAAGTACCGAGTTTGAAGAAAATATCTCCAGTAGCTTAGGCTGTAGATCTAGATCGAGATACAGAACACAAGAATGTTTATTTGGTTGTGGAATGTTCAAAAGTGACTTTTGGAAGGAATTAAGCGCAGTCTTATTTATATTGCTTTAGAATTTAATAAAAGTGTATGTTGGACGTGATCCAGTTATCTCCAACCGACAACCGAAACGTCCGGCAATAAAGAAAGCTATTTGTCTGTTTATACAAAGTCCGCCTTTTAAACATCCACTGACTTGTATTAGTTTTAGAAATGCATGTAGCTTATGCTAACTAACAGAACTTTCCATTTTTACTTGCGGCTTATAGGAACTATAAGGCAAGTTATGCATTCGGAAAAAAAATCGAATTCTGTCTGTCTGTTCGAATACAGCCTAAGAGGGTCGGCCGATTTTTGTAAAACTTGGTAGATATGGTTTTGAATTTGTCCCCCCACACGTTTTTTTATTTTTGTTTAAGACCAAAAATAACGGTACCTGCTATACGATTTTTTTTTTCGAAATTTTTTTTTTTTCAAAAAATGTCCCACAGATTTTAAAAAAAAATCAAACAAATTTAATTTAGTTAAAGCTAGGTAATGGTTGAAAAAAATTTTACAAAAACTTGTTATTTTTGGTACCCCCCTTGGAACCATTTTTTTTTAATTTTCTCGAAAATGGTAAGACGGATTTTGATCATTTTTTTATGTTAAGGCTCCACAGCAGTTTCAATATTATTGTGTTTTCAAATTTTCAAAAAAAAATTTTTTGGATTTAAAAAAAAAATAATTTGTTTTTTGAAAACTCAATATTTCGAAAACCCCATCCTCGATTTTTTTAAGACTTCATAAATAAAAGTTTCTTAATGCAATCTACAAAATATGAGAAAAAAGGAATTACTTTACCTAAAAATAACGGCACCCTCCATACAAATGTAAAAAAATACTTACTTAGGTCCTCGGACCTATGGTTCCCCTTGTGGGGCATATGACCTCCACTACTCCTACGCGCCATCGTGTACGGTTTCTGGAAATGTACCTCAGCTGTCTCCAACTCTTCTCCAGTTGTGCTAATTCCTCTTCGACCGTTCTTCGCCAAGTATTTCTGGGTCGGCCCACTCCTCTGCCTTGCGCTTGACTCGCAATGCACTCGTAGCCTTTTGGAATCGTATGTCCAATCTACTGCCACTTACGTTTTCGTATTATAGAGTCGATGGGTTGCTGACCTGTCCTTGCATGAAGTTCATCATTGGAGATACGGTTAGGCCAGAAAATCCGCAAGATGTTTCGCAGACGTCTATTTACGTACGTTTGCAGATTTATTGTGACAGTGGGTGTTACTTTCCAAGTGCTGCATCCATAAAGAAGCACGGATTCTACATTGGAGCGGAACAGTCGTAGCTTGGTCTTTAGGCTTATAGAGTTGTTTCTCCATATTTTGGACAGCATTCCGAACGCCGAACGCAACTGTCCCGCCATCAGTAGAGGCAATACTCCCAAGCCCCAAGGTATTGAAAACTCTCTACCGTCTCTACTGGTTGTCCAGAAATATCTATTTGAGTAGATGAGGAAGTTTCAAGGCTGATCTTTTTAGTTTTTGCCGTATTGATCTTAAGCTCTCTCCACCCTTGTTGTCATTTGATGGAGATCCATGATCCTATGAGAGAGTAAACACACGTCATCCGCGTAGTCCAGATGTTTCAGGTGTGATAGCAGATTCCACTGAATTCCTCCATTTAAAGTCGACAAAGCTGCATGCAGCACATCATTTATTACCAACAGCAATAGTATTGGTGACAGTATACAACCTTGCCAAACGCCACTTTGGATTTCAAATTCCTCTGACAACCTTCCAGAACGTGACATTTGGATCCTTCATATGCAGCCTTGATTATAGCGATCACTTTATCCGGTATGCCCTTCCTGCGCAATTCAAGCCAAATAAATTCTCTATTGACATTGTCAAACGCCTTTTCGAAATCGATGAACAGCAGGTGAAGTGGTGATCGATATTCAACGCACTGTTCGATGATGATCCTCAAGGTGTTGATGTGATCCACACAGGAAGATCCAGTGCGGAATCCTGCTTGTTCGGCGTCAAGCGTGTCTTGAAGGTGGTTTTTTATTCAACCTAGGACGATTCTTGCTATAACCTTCGCTACAGCAGGCAGCACGCAGATTCCTCTCCAGTTTTCGCACTGCGTAAGTTCTCCTTTCTTTGGAAGCTTGACAATCATCCCCTTTTTCCACTCCTCAGGTAAACTTTCTGTTTCCCAAGCTCTTTCTATGAGTGGGTGCAGGACCTCAGATGATGTTGTTGGCGCTGCTCGTAAGAGCTCTGCGGGAATACCGTCAAGTCCAACCGCTTTGTTTTTCTTCAGTTCTCTGATTGCGGTTAAGATTTATTCTCTACTAGGGGATACAGTGCGTATTCGGGAATTTGTTACTATGGACCGCTCATTGGGTGTTAGGTTGATTTCGCTAGTGAAAACGTGATTTAAAACCACAGAAAAGTGTTCCTTCCACCTTTTGAGCTGATCCTCATCCGAAACTAGCAGTGATCCGTCTATGCCCTTTACCGGGTGTTGTTTAGAGCCTTGGACACCTGTTAGCTCTTTGGTAATTCTGTAGACGGCCCTACTGTCGCACCCATTTGCGGGATCTTCTGCTTCTGTTGCCAATGCGTTGATATAGTTACGCTTATCACGTCGCACGCTACGGTGAACTTCTCTCATCTTCATGCGGTACCAGACTCTAGCTCGATTCTGCCTGCTGCTGATGTTGCTGCAATGCGAGCTTAGAGCGGTTTTTTTTTTCGATCCTCGCCCAAGTTTCTTCGGAAAGCCAGGCACTATTTCTTCCTTGCGACCGACCGAGTATACTTTCAGCACCTGATATGAAAAAAATTTTCACAGCACACCAATGGTTTTCGATGGAGGTGGGTTCCATGCTACTGATTGCTCTCAATGCTTGTGAAAGAAAAATTTTTTCTTAAAAATGTTTTAAAAATTTTATACATAAAAGCTTATTCTTTTAAGGAACCACTACAACGACTTGAAATTTTTTTTCTGGCATAAATTCATATTTGCATAGCATTTTGTTTTAATCTCTTACTACTAAAAAAATTTAAAAAAAATCATTTTATCCTTATGTTTTCTCTAATAACATTCGTTTTAAAATTCCTAGTCTATTACATATGTAGGTTCAAGTTCATGCGACCCAGTCGTGCATTTTATTTTGCTTGCGTAAAAAATCGAACTCGAGATTTTGATTAAAGTTGATAAAATTTCTCTCGGCTTGGCCGATTTTCTATAAAACTTGGTAGATATCATTTTTAAATTGTTCCCCCAAAACGTTTTTTTCTTTTTCTTTATACCAAAAATAACGATACCTAATATACGAATTTTTTCCGAGATCTTATAAAATATTTTTTTTCTCAAAAACTGTTCAACAGATTTAAAAAAAACAACTTAAAAAATTTGATTTAGTTAAAGCTAGGTAATGATTAAAAAAAAATCGAAAAACCCTAAAACCAATTTTTTTTTCCGATTTTCTTACAAACGGTTCAACCGATTTTAATCATTTATTATATTCTAAGGCACCCTTAAAGTTTAAATTGTTTTATCTATTCAAATTTACAAAACAATTTTTTTTCGAATAAAATCTACAAGATTCGTAAAAAATAATTATTATATCTAAGATTAACGGTACCCACCATACAAATGTTAAGAAATGGTTTTCGAAAATCGTATTTTTCTCGAAAACGGCACCTAGAATTTTGATAAAATTTTGTTCTGCTAATTAGTTCTTACGATCTGTAATTCAATAAAAAAATTTGAAATCAAGACACTATACCTACTATAGAACCTCTTTTACGAATTTTCTATTTCTTGCTATTGGAATAACGGATTTTAATGAAATTTTTATATAGAAAAAGTCGAAAGGTGTGTCTACACCTTTAATATTTTCTATTCTGTCTGTTCGGTATCAACTTCCATTTGAATATTTCTTTCAATTTTTTTTAATTAATTTTTTTAATTTATGCATTATTTTTTGAAATTTGTAAGAATAAATTTAATTTTTCGTAGCCATGGCGCTTACATCAGGTTAAATTTGACCAACGAGTTTCAAGGCACTGGTGTCTTGAGGTGTATTGGCAAAGACCTATGCTTTTAGAAATCCCCGCAAGAAGAAGTCTAACGGGGTCAAATCACATAATCTTAGTAGCCAATTCACACCGGCTCCAGGCTCCACGTGTGTTAAAAATTTTCGGAAAAAGCTCGTGCAAAATGTCCATTCTGTCACGGGCTGTGTGACACGATGCTTCCCATCCTGTTGGCACCACATGTCGTCGGTGCCTATATTATCCGATTTTGGACAAAATAAATTAGTTATCATCGACCGCTAGCACCCGCCGTTGAAGGTCGTTCCAAATAAAGTAGGGATCGATGACGCCGGCAGCCGAAAATCCAGAACAACCTGGGAATTCGCTATTTGTTCATCCCAAATTCAACCATTTCTCTATCCATCCAGAAATGGGCCTTGTTTCTGAATATGATTTTTCGAAATTGGAGTCCAACTTCAAACTGCTCGAGTGACCAGTTAGCGAACACACGTTGTTGTCTATGATCGTTATCTCGGAGCTCCTAGGCTAGTAGAAGTATACACGGGTATAGGGCCAAGTCATGAAGAAAAAATCGCCAAGTTGTGGTCTGTAAGAGACCGAGTTCTTGTGCGCGATACGCAATTGACTGACTTCGAATCTCATGCACTCTCTTAAGGACAGATCTTACTTTTCGTTGACTTACCGGTGTAAGCGGATTATTTACTGAACAGGTCGACTCGAATTTACCCACTACTCTGTGAGTAATCCTTTTGGAAGGATGTTTATGGCAACTATTAGGTATTATGAGCGAAGCACACTAAATGTTGCTCGAACAGAAGATCAACTTTCATAAAACAATTTAATCATTTGCAAACAGATTTAGGAAATGATAGCAGATTTGACAGATGTAGCTCCAACAATATGGCTGTAATCACTTTTAAAAGTTCAAAAATCCCTATCGGAAAATCCTTAAGGTACTATATCGCTAGTAATGCATTAATAAGTAAAATCGAACTCGGGAACTTGACATTACGTTGACTGGGAAGGCGAATGAAGTGGGTCTCACTTTTTATATGCCTTTCTGTTTGATTACAGGAGCCTACGTTATGCTCACCTTAAGGGCATCGGTCGATTTTAATTTATTTGCATAGACTCTGCGACTTCAGAAAACCTCACAAGAAAAAGTCTAGCGGAGTAAAATCATATGACCTTGGTGGCTATCAATTCACGTCACCTCTGCTAGACGTAACCTTACCCTCAAATCATTCGTGCAGAATGTCAATCGCGACGTCCGCTGTGTGGCAAGTAGCGAGGTAGATGAACTCCTTTACTACTTCGAAAGTTGTTGCTATTAATAGTGACGTTTTATGCTAGTAGCTTGACAAATGTTCGTCAAGCCCAACAAGTTCACCCTGGTCTTCAAATTTTAGGTGAGCAGGGCTTTCTAAGTCGTCCAATATCAAACTAGCTTTGAATTTGCCGCAACTGGCAAATGGCCAGAGTCGACGTTTTTCCTTCGGAATATCCCCACGTCTAAAATATCAGAAACCTGCATTTCTTTGTTTAGAACATGTGTAGATTTGGTTGGTTGTTCAAACAGCTGGAGAGCGCCAGGTTGATTTGTTGGAGACCAAGTGTATATTACCACAATGTTATGAACTGCTGCTAAATCTATTACTCGGAAGCCTTTATCTGTTATCGTTCTGTGAAGACTGTGTTTGCCTTCTACTATTATCAGCTCGGAAAAACATTATGATATCGATTGTCTTCGAGGCTCGTATATCTCAAATGGTACCAGTTCTTATTATAACTGGAATCATAGCTATCAGTGTTTTCTTAGTTCTGGCCATCTGCACGTGCAAAGTTTTAATGGACACTTTTATCCCTTTGTATGAAATTAAACAAAAAATTCTTTGTTCTTCCAAAATGTACATTCTCCCTACCTTAATAACCATGTACCTATCTATTTAGTCCAGTCAAATTAAATTAATTAATTCGAAATATCTACAAAAAATACTGCGTCGAATTTTTTTTTTGTTTCTTAAAGAGTACCTATTGGAGAGTGTAAATCCAAAAAGTTCGAACAAAAAACGCCCTTGCGTTGTCCGCCATTTTGAAAAAGGCTTTGGAAAGCTTGAACTCGATTTTCTCGGCTCCTATCATGTATAGAGCTGTATTTTTTTTTTAGGTTTGTACGTTAAAATATCTTCTTCAATTTTTGTTGAGAAAAAAATTTGAAACCTCTTTCCAAAAAAAAGTTATCGACGAAAAACTGTCGAGATTTTGAAGTAAAAAATGGTTTTTAGCGTTTATCTCGCCTCATGTTCATCTGATCAAAAAAATATTTAAGGTGTTTTTTATAGATCACTTTATTTCCTACATTTTGGTGTATTTAAATTTTATGTGTGACAAAAACTGTAGGAAATATAACCTGTCAAAATGGCCAATAGCCTGCGAAAAATTTCTTATATCCGAAAGAAACATAATTTTGGTCCCGCAAAAATATATTTGATTTTATTTTATTTCAAATCTATTTTTAAGCGCACTATTGAATACCTGTCAGTTTTTTATCATATCGAAGGGTAAGTCACAAAGTTCATGACATCTTAACTCGTGATAAGATAGTAGGAAAACTATCAGATCGAAACGACATTTGTTCGCAAAACGTTATTAAACGTTTGAACGGTATCCCTGAAATTTTTATCGTTAATGCCCAGTACCATTTTGAGTGTTATCGGCGATTTATGTATCTCCCATCCCCGACTCTAAGTCAAATAAAAGGGAGACCAGTGTCGGGAAGTATTGATTCCGCCATGGAACGCATTTATACCTTCCTTCAAGAAAATTGTGATGAGTGCCAATTCACACTCAATGAATTAATTGACCAAATTGGAAAAGAAAATGCACCAGATCGTCGTACCGTTAAAACGCGATTAAAAAACAAATACCAAGAGGATATACTTATTTTGGATATGAACAAGCGGGAAACTATTGTTTGCTTCAAAAATACCGGTCATAAGTTGCTTGCCGAAGACTGGTATAAAAAAAAAATCTATTCCTGAAGAGGAAAGGTTGCGCGTGATTCGAGAAGCTGCCGCTATTATCGTTGAAGATGTGCGTTCAAGGGCTTACGACACAAATATGTACCCACCCACCGATAAATTGATGACCAATGCTGATGATCACGTACCGGAAACCCTTCGCGTTTTTTTATCCGAAATGATTTTAAAATCAAAAAAAGGTGATATCAAAATTTGGGAAAGAAAATGCACATCGATCGCACATTCCATTATATCTGCCATACGCCCTCGTTCGTTCGTTTCACCTGTTCTTCTTGGTATAGGAGCTTTTTTGTTCAAGAAATTCGCGTCTAAAAATTTAATAGACGTTTTATCCTCGGTAGGGTTTTCAGCATCTTATAGCGAAATAACTTTATACGAGGCTGCTTGCATTAGACGCACTTCACGTGAAGTCATGCCTCATGCCTTCTCTCAATTTGTTTTTGATAACGCAGCTTTCAACACTTGCACTATCGATGGATATGGGACTTTTCATGTCATGGGTGGAATTCAATGTGGTGGTGTGGAAAAGAGTTTGAACTGTTTTTTTTTAAATTTCATAATGAACATAATCAAATTTGAAAATTTTCAAACGTGAGTAAATTTTTTTTTTTTTAATTTTCGCAGGCTATTGGCCATTTTGACAGGTTATATTTCCTACAGTTTTTGTCGCACATAAAATTTAAATATACCAAAATGTAGGAAATAAAGTGATCTATAAAAAACAACTTAAGTATTTTTTTGATCAGATGAACATGAGGCGAGATAAACGTTAAAAACCATTTTTTACTTCAAAATCTCGACAGTTTTTCGTCGATAACTTTTTTTTGAAAAGAGGTTTCAAATTTTTTTCTCAACAAAAATTGAAGAAGATATTTTAACGTACAAACCTAAAAAAAAAATACAGCTCTATACATGATAGGAGCCGAGAAAATCGAGTTCAAGCTTTCCAAAGCCTTTTTCAAAATGGCGGACAACGCAAGGGCGTTTTTTGTTCGAACTTTTTGGATTTACACTCTCCAATAGGTACTCTTTAAGAAACAAAAAAAAAATTCGACGCAGTATTTTTTGTAGATATAAAATACTAATTTGATTGGACTAATTAAGAGATATTGAAATCTGTGAAATGAAATATCAAATTTTCCACCTGAATTCCGAATGCAAAACGGAATCCGTAAAGAGTGAGTCCTTTTTTGTTGGGGACTTTGGGTACACACATGTACGGAATCTATTGAAAATCACACGCGCAGACGACGGAGGGTTTCTTCAGAATTTCGTGCCCAAGTCTACGAAGTGACCTTGGAATTCTCCCTTCAATATTATTATTCGGAATTTTGGAATTTATCATAAGGTTTAATAAATATCTCATCCATAAGGTAAACGCCCATCCTGTGGCAAATGAAGAATGGAATTTTCATCCGGATAAAAATAAATCGATATTATTATGTGTGTGACGAGGACGACAACGTGAATATTTTTCTCATTCACCGTAATTTTTTTTTCCTTTAAAATTGAATTATGCCAAACACAGCGTATGGAAAAATATTCACAGCAAGCAATTCTTAGAAAATGTTAACTAAAAAAAAAAAATCCTGCGATGGAGAAGTAGAAGAGTGTGTTCCTGACATAAGCAGACTGAGAGGTTGGCGTGGTGTCAGAACCGCTCGTATTCGTATAGTCATCGTTAGAGGTGGGTAGAAGTTAGAACGAAGAGTGTACATAACCTATACAAGGAGTACGTACTCAGCTTTCATGACTGGCAAATTCGCGAATTTAGCGTGTGGCAGACAAAACGTGCCTCAAGGTTGAAATGGCGTTATTTAAGTTTGAGTTTGCATCAAACAGGAAGGATGACAATTTTAAAGGATAAAAAATATGATTTGGCAAAAGTTTTCGTAACTTCCTAATGAAAGTCACAAATATTTTTATTCATGTTTCAAACGGTTTTTTGTCGTTATTTAATATTGTTTTTGTTCATAAAAACTGAAGAATGAATGAATGTACCTTCGGGAAGATTTTAATTCTTTATCAATCTAGCTACATGAATTTGTTTGCACATTATGATATATAAATTAAGGAAAAACCGAATTATATTTTGATACTATCATACCAGATCATCGGAATCTTAATATGAACCTTTTGGCTGGGGCTAGGGCTTAATGCTAGATTTCTAGTTGTTTTTCAAAGATGCACTTCGGAAAGACATGGTGGCCATAGGACTAATAAGAAAAAATAAAGAGAACAGTAGTAGCGAGCTGGCATCACCCACCCTGTTGTGTCAAAATGCGTCTTTCAAAGACAAGTGGAAATCTAGTATAAGGTTAAGGACCTCATTCTAGGACATAACCAAACTTTTAAAAATATCTCTCCCTCTTCTCCTTCTACATATCAATACTTTAAGGATCATAATTGAGCAGTGCGTCGAATATCGATCACCTGCTATTCATTGACTTTGAGAAGGCTTTCGATAGCGTCAATAGAAAATTTATTTATTTGGCGTGCTTTACGCAGGAGGGGTATCCCGGATAAATTAATAGTTATTATTAAGGCAACTTATGATGGATCCAAATGTCACGTTTTACACGAAGGGAGGCTTTCAGAAGAGTTTGACGTCCAAAGAGGAGTCAGACAGGGCTGCATTCTGTCACCAATATTGTTTATGTTGGTGATATGCGATGTTCTGCGAGCGACCTTGACGGGAAACGGAGGAATTCGATGGATTCTGACGTCTTACCTGAAACATCTTGACTATGCAGACGACGTATGCTTGCTATTTTATAGGATCATGGATCTCCACCAAATGACAACAGGGGTGGAGAGAGAAGCAGAAATCGTGAGACTGAAAACCAAGTCCGGCAAAACAAAGATAATCAGCTTCGAACCCAGTCATTTCCGCTCATATGTATATATTTCTCAACAACCGGTAGAGAAAGTATAGAGCTTTCAATACCTTGGAAGTATCATCTTTACCGAGGGTGGCACCGAACAGGACATCAGCAATCGAATCGGGAAGGCAAAGGCTTCTTTCGTTATATGCTTTGTAACGGATTTGGTGTCATTATTTAAAAACTCGCGATGTCCTGCATTTCTCATGACTTCCTCAGGACCACAGGATTCCCCAAACGAAACGAAGAGATGATAAATAATTTGTCCAGGCAACAAAGTACGGCTCGGCATGCTTGCTTTCACCATTGACTAGCTCGTCGGTGGGGTGGGTACTTGTACTTGCCGCTGGACTACCGCACAGTAATCTATCATGCCGATTATACCAGATAATTTTCAACCGGTCTAACTTCTTTAACTTCTATTTTTCTCATTGCTGTGGAACTAGATGTATTTCGGGTCCCGGAGTGTAACCCGCCCTCAATTTCTACTAAAAGAAATGCCATGGTTATTGAGCCACTCACTTATACTCACTCGATAACCCCTAATTTAAGCTTAAGAAGTTCCCTAAGAAATACTCCTATTCACCTTTACATCGTCAAAATGAAACATCCCTAAATCACTTCACTTACACGCAACAGCAAATTAATCCATCATAAAATCAAATCAACGAACAATCATAAAATAATTAATTTCAAATAGTTTCATTAAATATAATAAATTCAAAAATAATAAAAAAAAAACTCAATACAAATTCAGTTGGGCTAATTGTCATTCAAATGTAGGTAGTCTATATAGACAAAATAAAATGCACGACTGGGTCGCACGAACTTGCTCCTATGTAATCGTCTAGGAATTTTAAAAACGAATGTTATTAGAGAAAACTGTTCATAAGGATACAATTATTTTTTTAAATTCTTTTAGTAGTTAGAGACAAAAACAGAATGCTATGCAAATATGAATTTATGCAAGAACAAAAATCATAAGTCGTTGTAGTGGTTTCTTAAAAAAAAACTTTTTGAAAGCTTTTTAAGAAAAAATTTTGGTACGCCAATTTAAAGTTTTTATTATTGGTCAAATAAAAATTAAATTTACAAAAAAAATAATGAACTGTTTCGGAGGTATCGAATTTTCAAAAGAAAGAAATGATACATTTTTTTTTTCAAAAATTCAAAAAATATTTATTTTAAAGTTTTGAAATGCAATGTGTTTTAGACTTTTTAGAAGCTTCTCTATACAAATTTTTATTAAGATCCGTTATGTGGATAAGAGAAATTCAAAATTCGAAAAAATAATGGTTCTTTGGTAGGTACAAGCTGTAATATCTTAATTTCAAATTTTTTTTTATTAAATTAAAGATCGTTAAAATTGATTGGAAGAAACAAAATTTTATCAAAATTCTGGGCGCCGTTTTCGAGCAAAATACGATTTTTGAAAACCATTTTTTTTTATTTTTTAGCATTTTTATGGTAGGTACTCGTACCTTTATTTTTAGGTAAAATAATTTTTTCTTATTAGGTACATCTTGTAAATTATATTAAGAAACTTTTATTTGTCAAGTTTAAAAAAAATTTAGAGTGGGGTTTTTGAAATATTGAGTTTTGAAAAAAAAAAATTTTGAGTTTTTTTTAAAAATCCAAAAAAGTTTTGTTCGAAAATTTAAATACACAATTCTATTTATGTTTTTGGGGAGCTTTAGCAAAAAAAATATCGAAATCGGTTGTACCGTTTTTGAGAAAATCAAAAACAAAAAAAATGGTTCCATGGGGGGTACCCTCAATAACCATTTTTCGGAAAATTTTTTTTAACAATACCTAGCTTTAACTAAATGAAATTTTTTCGTATTTTTATTTTTAAAATCTTTTGAACAGTTTTTGAGAAAAAAAATATTTATAAAATTTTGAAAAAATTCGTATGGCAGGTACAGTTATTGTTGGTCTTAAAAAAAAAGAAAAAAACGTGCGGGGGGAGAAATTAAAAAAGATATCTACCAAGTTTGACGAAAATCGGCCGAGCCGTTTAGGCTGTAGTCGAACAGACAGACAGACAGACAGACATGACAAACAGAATTGCCAGACCCACTTTTTTGGTCTTCGCTCATCGTAGTGTCAACTTTGATCAAAATCTTGAGTTCGATTTTTTTACGAATGCATAACTTGCCTTATAGTACCTAAGTATATTAGCGATCGGTCTTCTCTCTAAGTTGTAACGGAATAGCTGGTCCCTGTTCACGCATCTGCGATGTTTTGCTTTTTACTGATCCCTTTGAACCACAGGATTCTCAAAATGACCAATAAACGTGAATAGGGTTGTCCAGTCGGCTAAGTGCATTTAGGCATGCTTGCTTTCACCAATAGGCTAGCTTGTCGGTGGGGTGGGATCTTGCAAATGCCACTGGACTGCCGTACTTCTCCATGCCTATCAAAATGAAACCACTAAAATAAATTCTTTCCTTTACGTTAAGACAATTTCCTATTTTGGGAATCATTAGGTGTAATTGGTTCTTGAGTGTTTCCCTCCCTCCGTTCACTACCTCGAGTAGCGAACTCCTTGGTTACTGCTACACTCACAATCTATAAGCAGTAACCCCTGTGCTAAAGACTAACCCTTATCTATGTTTTCCTTACATCATCGCCATCGACACTACCCATGTTAGTTTCACCTTACTGAGCACAAATATAGAAAACCTAGATCGACATTATTTGAGAACTAACCAAGATCAATAAGAAAAATTAAACTTTAGATACATTATGATTTTATTAAAGAAAAAAGAAATATAAGGAAAATCCTAATAAGTACAACTGGTAAAAATTGAAATTCAAAATAAGTAGGTATTTAAGTAAAAATTAAAAAAGAAAAAAGTTGAGTAACGACTTAATATAAGAATAAGGTAGTTAACTGACCTATCCCATGCTAAATGAACAGCTGATTTTGGCCCAGAGTTCAATGACTTACTCTTAAAATAGTCTGACGTCATTAAACTCTCTGCATTAAAACCTTAAGTACATGAAATTTTTATTACGGTACTTTTGAAAACACTCAAGTCATTATGCTGTTAAGAGAACCTTTTTTTTTTCAAGTGCGAGACTAAAATTCCCACTCTATATATTATTGATCTGCAGGCTGTAAGTCACTGCTATTTTTCAACCATATGACAGCAAAAAAAAATATAACAAAAAAAAAACTTACCGATGTAATATCCTCCGAGGAAGTCGTGCGCACCACTTGCTAGGGGGGGGGGTAGCCGGTAGAATCCAATTGTTATGAGTATTACTCTTCTTGGCTAGACGTTAAGAGATTAAACGCAGTGGCGTAGCGTACCATCTCGGCGCCCGGGGCGGGAGACCCATTTTGCCGCCCCCATTCAATACTAAATTAAAATTAAATTTCGAGACATCATTTCACAGGCAATGAAGTATCTTTTATTGAAAGTAAAATAGAATTAGCGGTTTCATAAACGGATTTTACGAGCCTTACGAATGAGGCTCGTGAGACAAAGCTGCATCTGCGGATTCATCTCCATGCATGCGTTTTTTTCCTGCGAATTGTACTCGTTTTGAGATCGATTCCGAGTTTTTTCCAAAAAGTCTTAGAAAAGTCGATTGCGGCTTGGACGAAACGGTCTCTGCTCTTCAACAGGAGAGCTTTTAAAACGCAGAGTTTCTGAGCACACTTATCCACACTCAGTCCACATTGCTGCAGGTAAATCTGTGCGTCATCTTCTTCAGGTAGCTCTGCAGCTTAAAAGCCAAGAAAAGTGAGGAAGTTGAATGACTGAATGACTGTCAGAAGAAGACTGGCTACCGATCCGTCAATTCTTCCAGTACCTCAAGAACTTCCACAAACTTATTTTTGCCTTTACAGATTCATGAGGTTCACTTTTCTGCAGGCTTGTGACTAGATGCTTGAGATAATTCTGGTGAGTCGACTTCGTCTTGACCCTGCTCTGTGGTGGGACCAGAACGACTTCCAACTTCGACGGCAGGCACGTATTCTTCTTCTGCCCGTAAAATAAGTTATGCATTCCCATGAATATTGGCCGGAAGACAATTCTAGGTCGCTCACGATTGTAGATGGAGGAATCTTAATTACATTGGAATCACTTCCGCTGCTGCTGGATGCCGCCGAAGACGTTAACGTAGCTTTTGAACCAGAACTAGAACTGAAATATTTCGCGTCTTCGCGTCTGCTTCTTTCTTAGTCTTTTTCTTGTGGTATTCCGCGCCGCTTCCTTTAACTTTTTTCATTTTCAAAAACTAGTTCAAAGGTTGAGTGAAGTACTAAGTGCTTAGTTTTAGAAGATTCAACAGTATTTAAACTAAAAACAACACAATCGAAATAACTTTCTGTGATGCGGGAGGGAGCAAAAACATTGAGCTGGCTGAGACTAGAATAACGTTTCCGTCGAATCCTAGTTATCTTATCATATCTCGCATATGCATATCATATGTTTCGGAACACTCCCTTTCAGTTTCGCGAGAGTTTCGGAACGTTTTGTTTTAGTTTCGCGATCAGCGCGACAATACGGAATGCACTCTTACGGCCCTACTCAACGTCTACGAATTCACGAAAGCGGTCAACGACGAACCACAGATAGGGTGGCAAATTTCAAATTTACATCATTGTTGTTTATTGACTTGTCAAACGATCTGTCATGAAACATATGATTTCTACTCTACCCGCATCACCGGCGACATTTTGCCGCCCCCCTAGGCCTGCCGCCCGGGGCGGACCGCCCCCCCCCTACCCTACGCCACTGATTAAACGAATATTTTTTTTTTTAAGCTTTCATATGTTATGAATGATCATTGTATTAAGTACTTAGCTTGAGCGTTTTCTCACATTAAGAGAAGTTGTTTTTCGGTAGATTAAAATTAATGCAGATTTTAAATAAAAACTAGTAACAGCAGATTTGAGTCATTCGCGATTAGACGCTTGCTGAGGATTGACGAGCTGCAGTCGACACAGCTGTAGCGACCTTAGTTTGGTCCACAAAGTGGGATGCTGGATATCGTGGATGCTGCAGATGATGGTGATCACAATTAAAGCGTTCTTAAAGCCGGAAACTTATTGTTGCTTTATTGTGGTTTAGTTTAGGGTTTTAAAGAACTTCCGAAACACAAAATTGCATCGTGCGTTGGTGTAGTTCCCGCAATGCAGATTTGGGATTTTCGTCTACTATATACGTACGTAGTAGCTGACTGTGCCGAGCGTGCAAGGACGCTTTTGCACGTGACTTCGCTGGCGGGTGCTTGGACACAGCCAGCCGATTTTTGTAGATTTTAAGTGGGTATACACGAATTTTATTCTGAAGAAACCAAAAAAAAACAATGGAATGTTATATCACACTAGAAGCTCGAAGGTCTACCTGGATTCCTTTTGTTTTTGAATAAAATTGTAAAGTAAGACTTCTTATAGAGTCTCAATACTGAATCACACCGGGAAGTAGTTGGTTTTTAGGGTATATTTAGGTTTCTGGTTGGCGGCTTCTGTTTGAGCACGTGGTTTAGTACCACGTATTTATTCACAGATTCCCAACCAATTTCTCTTTTACTGTCTCGCAGGCGAGTATTTGGAGTGGTGCCAATGGGAAGATGTGTAACAAGTTACGTACGAATCAAAGACGGTTCCAACGTGGTATGCGCTCCGCGATTCTATCGACTTGAATCTGGCCACTGAAAACGGAGGTAATCTCTAGAGGAACACAACTAAATTCTCCAAAAATGTTGCTTTACTTTCTTCCAGAGGTGGAAAAAAGCACTAAATTACCTGTGGTCCCAAATTTGTGAAGCTCCAGTAGGTTGCGCTGTTGAGGTCACCAGGCGTTTGGGAATACCCCAGTCGCGAGATATCGCAAACTAAATAAGCTTTTAGCTGAATTTGCTAGTTATCTTGCATTCACAAAACCAATTTTTATTTTCTGGATGTAAAAGCACGAATATAAAATCATACGATTTTTTCGAGGTCCAATGCAACGGAAAGTCTTCCAATAAAATTCTGTTAGAGATGCTAACTGATTGACGGGTACCAAGAAAAATAAAACCCCAAAGCATCTTAGAGGATTTGGACGCCGACTTCCATTTGCTACACGATGGTACCCGTTATAATTGGGAATGAAACGATGTTTAGCCATATGTTATCGAAACGAATGTTATCCCTATCATTGGCTGCGTTCACTGTACAAGTTGTGTAAGATAAACGAAAAGTCATTTAGGTAGGAATTAAGGGTTTTTTAGGGGGCCTATACAAAGTATGAAAAATGATATTTACCTATATTGAAAATTAATATTAAAATGGTGATAAGCTCGACATTATCAAAAGGGTTGCATTCATCCAAAGACTTCCAAAAGGTCCCAAACTTAATCAGATCTCATTTTTTTTAATGAAATCTAAAGTGTACGAGCAATTATCTTCTCTTCTTCTGTTTAAAAATTCGGGACATGATATCCAGTGAATTGGGATAAAAATTTCTCTCAAAGCACCGTTCAAAAGGTAATCCTCAATTCCCTCACAAGTAGAAAATTCAAAGAGTCTTTGAAAAATAATATCCAAGTTCGTCTTGTGATGAGCCTATAAATGTATCTTTACACTCACTTCTTTAACAAAAAAAAAAAAAAAACAAAATAGTACCTACTCCATTTTGTTTGGAGAAAATAATGAAGAACCTTCACCATCAACCCCTAATGATGTTGATGTCGAACTTTTCCCCATCAATCTGGTTTATTTTTATGAAGTGTCAATAAACTTCATCGGAACTGTTAATCTAATCACATTTCGGCACATCGTACAGACAACACCTGCTAGCCCAATTAAATTTGCATCGATTATAGCCACCCAGTAGCACAAGCAAGCTAACAATTACGCTTCTAATTTGTTTACGACCACAACAGATAATTCCATAAAAACAGACTCTTCTTCCTCCCTATCCTGTTCTTTCCTTGTGCCTGAACTTGGGAACCCAGATTTCCAGATTAAAGAGAATGAACAAAAAGAACATTCTGACCTACATAGCCACATAAATAGAAGCCAAGAAAATCACCCCCCTTTCCCAAGCCCAAAAAAAAAAAAAGCTTTTAAATGAGCCATGTTCCCATATTTCCTCTCGGTGCCATGATATGGGTCAACATTAAATGGCTCGAAACCAAAGGCGATATTTCTCATTAGCGACATGCTTCGTTTGGCGCTCAAATCTATAGCTTTACTTTTAGTTTTCATTCTGTGTTGTGTTTGGTTCTTTTTTTTGCTATTATTCCACCTCACCTTGGATTCAGAGAGCTTGTATACCATTGTTTCAGGAAAAGACTGGACGTCGTCGTAGTCGTCGCACGATATACTATAAATGTCCGACTTCCTATTTTTGTGGTCCTGCCTAGTTGTATTGTGTTAGGCGCCATTAATTTTTATTATTGCGGTGATTTCAAATGATTTTGGAGCTATTTCGATTTCCAAATGATGCCTTTTTAGTATCTGGACTATCGTAACTGTGTTTTTGAAAAAGAGTCCTTTTTTCAAATGTACCTAATCTAGGAGGAAAAGGAAGTTGTTCGATGTCGAATGTCCAATGACAGCCATGACATAAGGCCATTGAGCAATTTGTTTATAATTTTATTGAGGCATTTTAGAATAGAGATTGGATATGGGCCTATTATTGGCTTATGGTAATTCTGATTGAGTGACCATGAATTTTTATAAACTAACTAAATATAACGAAAGTAAATTTTTTTATAATTATGAAGAGCCAACCTTGGAGAAGAGAATAACGCACAGGATATTTTTGTACACTGGTTGATCTGTCGATAGGCGGGATGTGCTTACTTTTGACAGTTCTTTGGGTACCTGGTTGTAGTTCAAGGAAATTAAGAGGCAGACTTCTAGCAAAAATAGGTGTATCAACCCCTTTCACAGGGCTTGAGCCCTATTGCGAAATAGGAGAAAACTTTATCAAAAACAAAATAGAACAAGAAGAGGATGCAAGTAGATCCAAGAACTGGAAAGAACTCCCAAAGCTAGGACAAGCGAAACTACTACTGAGCATATTACAACCAGAAACGTTTCACAAACTGCATAAGCTTAAGTAGGAACAACTTAAGAATACTAACGGGCATCCAAACTAGACCCTGTTAATCTAGAAGACACGTTTACTTGGTATGCAACATGCATGAGGAATCAGCGGACCACATAGTAGTAAAATGCTGTCCACTCATGCACCATTTGGGACTATACAAGGTGAAAGAAAGCTACCTGTGTTCTCTGAAGGTGCCTCAAATAATAAGATTCCTAAGAGCAATAGATTAGGAGGATGATCTATAAGATGAACAAGCTTATCCAGATTCAGGTGAGAGCACAACAGAAGACCGTTGACATCGTAGTAAGGGTAAAATGGGATAATTTTCCAGCTGATTCAGACTTGGTAAATATAGTAACAAATTTTCCAACAAAAAGTCTTTTTAATGAATAGGCTCTGAACGAAAAATTAGTAATTAACACAAAAGTCAAGGAATACCACATGGTTCCAAGCAAAGACCATTTCTATTCAGCATTTATGCTGCAGATCAATAACAGAATACATCAAGAACTATGACAAAACTTTGTGCCGATGATGCCATCACATATACAAAATTATTTTATCGACAAATTTTTGGTCGCTAGTTATGTAGCTGGCTTTAAGTTCTCTTTGACAAAAATTTGAAAAAAAAAATCTCATAAGGTAAGGGACCATTTCATCAGCCTTTTGAAATACTCATTAAAATCAGTGTTGAAGATCAATGCCATCAAAGTGGAACTTGATCTGTTTCGAAAAACGATACACGAACGAGAAGTGCATCTAATAATTTTTTTTGCTATTTTCTTTTTGGCAACACTGGTTTCCAAACATCTTCAGTTTGGTCTATAATTTAACCATTAATCGTCTTACAAACGAACAACGCTTGCAAATTATTGAATTTTATTATCAAAATGCGTCCACTGTCAAGAAAGTTCAAGGCGCGCTTCTTCCATTTTATGGTCAATTTAACCGAACTACTGAGGCGACTATTCAGGCTATTTTGACTAAATTTCGCACCAAATTTACATTGTTGGACATTAAACCACCAACACGCTTACGTATAGTGCGAACTGAGGAAAATATCGCAGCTGTATCGGAAAGTGTTAGTGATGATCGTGAATTATCGATTCGGCGCCGGCCGTTCGCAGCAATTCGACCTCTGTTACTCTACTACCTATAGGAAAATTTGGAAAATTTTGCGGAAGGATTTATGCGTGAAGCTTTTCAAAATACAGCAGGTGCAAGAGTTGATACCGAACGACCTACCACAATACGGAATTTTTGGTGAATGGGCTCTTGAAAAGTTGGCCGAAGATCTACTTTATATCGAAAAATTGTGTTCAGCGACGAAGCTTATTTCTGGTTGAATGGATAAGTGAACAAGCAGATCTGTCGTATTTGGAGTGAAGAGTAACCAGAAGCATTGCAACACCTACCAATGCATCCAGAAAAAGTCACTGTTTGGTGTGGATTATGGGCTGGCGGAATCATTGGGCCGTATTTCTTCAAAGATGATGCGAATCAATCGCAATTTTACTGTGAATGGTGAGCGCTACCGTGCGATGACAACAAACATTTTTTTACGCAAAGTGGAAGAGCTTAACTTGCATGACATGTGGTTTCAACAAGACAGTGCCACATGCCACACAGCACGCGTAACAATGGACCAATTAGGACGCGAGTTCGGTGAACAGTTTATTTCACATTTGGGAACGGTCAATTGGCCGCCTAGATCGTGCGATTTAACGCCTCTAGACTATTTTTTGTGAGGCTATGTTAAGGCTCATGTCTATAGCGATAAGCCCATCTCGATTGAAGTACTGTAAGCCAACATTGAAGCATGTTATATTCGTGAAATACCCGCCGAAATGGTAGAAAGAGTATGCCAAAATTGGACTAAGCGCATGGACCATTTGAGGCGCAGCCGCGGCCAGCATTTGCATGACATAATCTTCAAACATTAAATTATAAGGCCAAGACGTTTACTTAAATCTAATGGCCTGAGCTCGGGGACTCTCTTCCACTTCTTAATATGGGTCGTAAGTACGGACCTAGATCCATTACGTTGTTGGAGAAATAACGAGATCCATTACTAGCTTTAAATAACGAAAGTCTTAAATTTTGAAAAAGTGTTATTGTTCAACTGTCGAACGAAAAGAAATTGCGAGCCGACAAGAAGAAAAATTCAACTTTAAATGCCTTTGAATAGCTAAAGTCTAGAGAGTCTATATAGTATGCACTTGAGCGAGAAGGTATCCGCTGTTCATACACCAACCTAAGACGCAAACAATCGAGGGCACATTTTTCATATTTTTTTGTTTTTAAATAAATAATTTGATGAACAAAATTGCCAATATAGCAAACGATTTTCGACAATAATCTATAATTGTATCAAAAATGGAAGAAATAAACCTCATACGAATTTTGTATCAATTGACTGTAAGCTCTAGTTTCTTGCGGTGACTTTAAAAAATCACCCTCAGTTAATATACCCCGCTAGCCGATTCGATCTCTAGCCCGCGGTCACCAATTTCGTACAGCAAGTCATTAATATCACCTTCAACCTGGTACCACCTTATTTTCTTGAAACCCCTGGTATGGCGTTGTAGAATCTACATGCAGGAACTTACGGTGTTCATCGGCTCTACATGATCCAAACATCTTAGCCGTTCTAAACTTATAATTTTTACTTGCGACTTATAGGTACTATAAGGCAAGTAAAAAAAATCGAACTCGAGATTTTGATCAAAGTTGACATTACGATGATAGCGAAGACTAAAAAAGTGGGTCTCGCAATTCTGTCTGTCTGTCTGTCTGTCTGTCTGTCTGTTCGACTACAGGCTAAACGACTCGGCCGATTTTCTTCAAACTAGGTAGATATCATTTTTAATTTTTTCCCCCCACACGTTTTTTTCTTTTTTTTTTAAGACCAAAAATAACGGTACCCCCCATACCAATTTTTTTCAAAATTTTATAAACATTTTTTTTTCTCAAAAACTGTTGAACAGATTTTAAAAATAAAGATACAGAAAAATTTCATTTATTTAAATCTAGGTATTGGTTGAAAAAAATTTTCCGAAAAATGGTTATTGAGGGTACCCCCCATGGAACCATTTTTTTTGTTTTTGATTTCTCAAAAACGGTTAAACCGATTTTGATAATTTTTTTTTGCTAAAGCTCCCCAAAAACATAAATAGAATTGTGTACCCAAATTTTCAAAAAAAAATTTTTTTTGGATTTTTAAAAAAACTTCAAAACTTTTTTTTCAAAACTCAATATTTCGAAAACCTCATGCTAGATTTTTTTTAAACTTGATAAATAAAAGTTTCTCAATATAATCTACAAAATATGAAAAAAAAAATTTTATTTTACCTAAGAATAAAGGTACCTACCATACAAATGCTAAAAAATTAAAAAAATGGTTTTCAAAAATCGTATTTTTCTCGAAAACGGCACCTAGAATTTTGATAAAATTTTTTTTCTTTCAATTAATTTTTACGATCTTTAATTTAATAAAACAAATTTTGAAATTAAGATATTACAGCTTGTACCTACCATAGAACCATTTTTTCGAATTTTGAATTTCTCATTATCCACATAACGAATCTTAATGAAAATTTTTATAGAGAAGCTTCTAAAAAGTCTAAAACACATTGCATTTCAAAACTTTAAAATAAATATTTTTTGAATTTTTGAAAAAAAAATCTATTTTTTTTCTTTTTTTTGAAAATTCGATATCTCCGAAACGGGTCAATATTTCTTTTCGTAAATTTAATTTTTATTCGAACAATAATAAAAACTTTAAATTAGCGTACCAAAATTTTTTTTTTAAAAAGCTTTTAAAAAGTTTGTATATAAAAGCTTCTTTTAAAGAAACCACTACAAGGACTTATAATTTTTGTTCTTGCATAAATTCATATTTGCATAGCATTCTGTTCTTGTCTTTCACTACTAAAAGAATTTAAAAATTAATTTTACCCTTATGAACAGTTTATTCTAATAACATTCGTTATTAAAATTTCCAGTCTATTACATAGGATTAAGTTCGTGCGACCTAGTCGTGCATTTTATTTGTATAGACTTCATTCGCTGTACATCACGTATTTCTCGTGGTTGCATCGTCTTCCCCACAAATTGCAATGGTTGTCAGTGCAAACAGGCCCATAAGTCATGCGTAGAACTTTTCTCTTTAAAAACAGCAAGAGTGCTTTCGTTTCATTTTCATTACAGTTAGGGTAAACTAGCTATCCCTTAAGAGTCAGCAAAGGCTATAAACATCGAAGTCAACTTTCATTCACCACAGTTTAGCCACTAGAACTCGTTCTCCTTGTCATCTTGTCCATTTGGTACCGATCAAACACAGTGCGTGAACGTCTCTATACCATACAGGAGCCTCCTCTCCGCAATTTTGCAGCTGATGTGGTACGGAACCACCATTCTATTTTAAGCCAGCCTAAGTATGTCTAAGTAGAAGAATATATCAGACGGAATGGAGCCCCTTAGACGCAAACTCTCATAATAATCTTCGTTAAGACAGTAAGTCCCTAATCAGCTTAAGTAAAAAATTACATTTTCATCTTATCTTGGCTTCATTGTTAAGATCCTTTTTTCTGTGTAACCCAACGCAACGTCTAAGACACTGCCTCTCACCCGAAATAAACCTGAATCTTTTCCGTTTGAGATAGGGCAACGTTGGACCACACCAGCAAATCACATTCACTCTGCGATCAAGTTAACTGCTATAAAAGGACCAAAACGCTAGTTCAAAACTCCCCCAGTCCTGACTGAAAGAGAAAAGCAGATGGAGTTCAACCATAGTTAATAATAGTGTGTCACACTATTACAAATTTGTAAAAGTCTTTAAATCTTAATGGTATCTATGATTGAACCTTGACCCTTTACTGAGTAGCCGAAAGTGTCAGCCTATCACGTGCTAAATGTTACCTTTTTCTACGATTATCTTCCATGTTGTTGAACTTTATGTTCTTGTCGTCGTCGTCGTCGTGGTCTCGCTTACTACATAGCACTTTAATCCTTTTCTAAGCCCACAAACTCCACGACCCAGCCCTTCATTCAAGTTTTGGACAGATTCCTAGTTTACGAGTAATATGTTTAAAAATTGTAGCCATATCTCTTCTGTCATTTTTTGTAACTTCCTTAAATGAAGCGTAAAATATTTTAAATTGAAACTGACATTAACCTAATTTTCCCGAATCTCCAACTTAATTTCAAGCCTTCAGATCATCAACGAAAATTCCAAATGAACTTCCAATTGAGAAAAAAAAATCCGATAATTATCCAATGAATGTTTCCATGACTATCAAATTTCGGCCACAAACAAAATGTCGTAAAAACAAACTTTTATACCACAACCATCCAACCCAATGCCTCCACATCCGCCATGTCAACCAACTAACAAACATCGAACTTGGACCATAAGCATATCTCGTAAAAATTAATTCAATTACCGTTAATGCGCGAGCTGAATGGCTGACCAGTCATTTACGTCAGGATCAGGAAATGTATTGCCATCGAGGCAAAAACGAAACAAAATATTATGTAAAACGGGAATGAAATAAAAATTCCACTGGCAGGAATCCTCGTATTTCCTCGGCGGCGGCGATGTAACTCGTAAAAGTATTTTATATTATTTTTTTTTTTTTTTTGTATTTGTATTGCGGCAATACCATATGATCAGCGCCATGGCATAACGACCGACATCAACATGAGACACTTGCGGATGCAAGTACCGGCAGCAGCAGTCGCATCCATATTCACGTGATGGTGATGACGGAGGCGATGGAGATGACGTTGACTATGACGATGACGCCGATAAACGGTGAGAGAAAACGAGTCCTGTGGGGAATTCAATTCTCTTGCTTCATTGCAGTGTTACATCCAGTGAGATGCACTCTAGAAGAACCAAGTCCCTGGTACCATGCATAGCAGACAGAACGTCGGAAAAGTTGAGCTACCGTGAAGTATTGCTAATGGATTCTATTTCTGACAATAAAAGTTGCAGCGGGTTTGAAAATGCAGCCTTTTTAATGAATATTTCTTTTTGTTGCTTGTCCGTATAAATCCACCAACCTACTTATTATTTGATGTGGAAGAGTGGAAAAGGTATTGAAGTGTTACGGTTAGTGTATAGTCATGGCACGTTAGTCCTTATGGCTACAATTTCAGAGCACTTAATCAAGAGTTTGATGTATCCTAAAGTGATGTGCATTATTTTTTCGAAACATTCAATTCATCCAAAATTATTCAATAGTGTCACGATTTTTTTAAAACGATGTTTCCATGAGGGTAATATTTTTGGATAACTTGAATTGTCATTGAAAAATCATTTTGAAAATAATGAGAGTTCAGGGAACTATCGGTTGAGATGTGTAAACAGCACAGTGGATGTAAAAGGTTGCTGGTAAAGTGTGACGTGGAAAGCCAAGATACGTTCAATATTTGAATTTACAAAACTTGAACTAAAATGTACAACTGGGTCACACGAACTACCCCTTATGTAATAGACTAAAAATTTAAAAATGAATGTAATGGACAAAAATGTTAAAAAGCATACTTACAATTTAAAAAATAAATATTTTCTTATATTTGATATGCAATAATTTAAAACTTTTTAGGAATTTTGTATATACATAATTTTCCGAAAAATGGCTATTGAGGGTAGCCCCCATGGAACCATTTGTTTTTTGTTTTTGATTTTCTCAAAAACCGTATACAACCGATTTTGATCATTTTTTTTTGCTAAAGCTTCCCAAAAACATAAATGGAATTGTGTACTCAAATTTTCAAAAAAAAATTTTTTTTTGATTTTTAAAAAAAACTTCAATTTTTTTTTGTTCAAAACTCAATATTTCGAAAACCCCATGCTAGATTTTTTTAAATTTGATAAATAAAAGTTTCTTAATATAATCTATAAGATGTGAGAAAAAAAAAATTATTGTACCTAAAAACAAACGTACCTACCATACAAATGCTAAAAAATTTCAAAAAATGATTTTCAAAAATCGTATTTTTCTCGAAAACGGCGCCTAGAATTTTGATAAAATTTGTTTCTTTTAATTAATTATTACGATGTTTAATTTATTAAACAAAAAATTGAAATTAATATATTACAGCTGGTACCTACCATAGAACCATTTTTTCGAATTTTGAATTTCTCGTTATTCACATAACGGATCTTAATGAAAATTTTTATAGAGAAGATTCTAAAAAAGTCTAAAACACATTGCATTTCAAAACTTTAAAATAAATATTTTTTTGAATTTTTGAAAAAAAAAATCCATTTTTTCTTTTTTTTTTGAAAATTCGATATCTCAGAAACGGCTCAATATTTTTTTTGTAAATTTAAGTTTTATTCGAACAATAATAAAAACTTTAAATTGGCGTACCAAAATTTTTTCTTAAAAAGCTTTTAAAAAGTTTATATATAAAAGCTTTTTTTAAGAAACCACTACAACGACTTATAATTTTTGTTCTTGAATAAATTCATAATTGGATAGCATTCTGTTTTTGTCTCTTACTACTAAAAGAATTTAAAAATTAATTTCATCCTTATGAACAGTTTTCTCTAATAACATTCGTTTTTCAAATTCCTAGTCTATTTCATAGGAGCAAGTTCGTGCGACCCAGTTGTGCATTTTATTTCTTACCTAATTATAAATCGTTATAAACGAAAAAAAATTTGATCAAAATTCTAAATGACGTTTTCGAGAAAAATACGATTTTCGAAAATAAATTCCTTTTTTCGAAGTATAGTTTTCAAAAATAATTTTTTTTGAATTTGAATACACAATATTTACTAAATGAATTTTTTACTTGCGACTTATAGGTACTATAAGGCAAGTTATGCATTGGGAAAAAAATCGAACTCGAGATTTTGATCAAAGTTGACATTACGATGATAGCGAAGACCAAAAAAGTGGGTCTCGCAATTCTGTCTGTATATCTGTTTGACTACAACTAAACTACTCGACTGATTTTCTTCAAACTTGGTAGATGTGGGTTTTGATTTTTTTCCCCCCAGACGTTGTTTTTTTTGTTAAGACCAAAAATAACGGTACTTATCATTTTTTTCGAAATTTTATAAATATTTTTTTTTTTTTCAAAAACTGTACCACAGAATTTAAAAAAAAAATTATAAAAATTTCATTTAGTTAAAACGAGGTAATGGTTGAAAAAATTTTTCCAAAAAATTGTTATTTTTGGTAGCCCCCCTGGGTCTATTTTTTTCTGTTTTTGATTTTCTCGAAAACGGTACATTTTATGCTAAAGCTCCTCCAAAGTTTAAATATTATAACATAGGTATTCAAATTTTCAATTTTTTATTTTTTGGATTTTTAAAAAAAATTTCAAAAATTTTTTTTGGAAAGTCAATATTTCGAAAACCCCATGCTCGATTTTTTTCAAACTTGACAAATAAAAGTTTCTTAACATAATCTACAATATTTGAGAAAAAAAATTTTGTTTTATCTAAAACCAACGGTACCTTCGATACAAATGTTAAAAAATGGCTTTCGAAAATCGTATTTTGCTCGAAAACGGTTCCGAGAACTTTGCTAAAATTTTTTTCTTTTGATTAATTTTTACGATCTATAATTTAATAAAAAAAAAATTTTAAATCTAGATATTACTGACTGTACCTCCCATAGAACGATTTTTTCGAATTTTGAATTTCTCATTATCGGCATAACGGATTTTGATGAAATTTTTTATAAAGATGCTCCTAAAAAGTTTAAGAAACATTGCATTTCAAAACTTAAAAAAAAATATTTTTTCAATTTTTAGAGAAAAAAAGTCGTTTTTTTTTTGGAAAATTCGATATCTCAAGAACGGCTTCGTATTTTTCTTGGAAATTTAACTCTTATTCGTACAACTATAAAGACTTAAAGTTGGCGTACCAAATTTTTTTCATATGAACTGGTTAAAGCGGGCTTTAGGTCAATAAAAGATGTTGATTTAATGCAACGTTTCGAACGTGTATACGTCCTTCATCAGGCCTTTTTATTATTAAACAAAATAAAAAAATAAAATAAACACACATTAATTCACCAAATAATGTGAAAAGTCAAACAAATAAACTTACAAAAATTATGTTAAAAATGTTCTTAAAAAACACAGTAAGAATCAAAATTTAATACAAGAATTAAATGCATTGCAACTGAAAACACAAAAGTTATTTTATAAATAAAAGTTAGGTTGACAAGTGTATGTTTTTTATAAATTACTTATTATAGTGCAAGCAAAACTAAATTATTCACAAAAGAAGAATAAGAAGAAGAGTAATAACAATCGGCTTGTCATCATCACCCCCGCACAAGCAGACACACTTTAATCAACCAAACTTGTTTGGTCTCTTTATCAATTGGCTGTATGTGCTGCTTAGATTCTCACAATCCGATCGTCGGTTCACTGCGTTGTCGGTGTTGATGATATGCAGCATCTCAAGAAGAAATCTCTTCGCTTGGTTTTTCTCTGTCTGTAAGATTTTGACTTTCTCCAAATCTGGTTTATGGATCTCTTTTATACAGTGAAGAGCGAGTGCTGTTTTTTGCGCACTCCCACTATTGATGTCTGACCTGTGGCCAGAAAGACGCTTTTTTAACTTCTGCTTTGATGTGCCAACGTAAACAGAGGAACATGGTGTACCGTTCCCTCCTAAGCAATTAATTTGGTATATGACATTGGATCTTTCCATATCATCTAATTTTCCTTTGGTGTTAGTGAAAAATTTTGAGCGTGTAGGATTTGCAGGTTTGAAAGCTATTTTTGTTTTTTCTTTGTCTCTTATAGGTGCATGCTCCATATACCAAATTAATTGCTTAGGAGGGAACGGTACACCATGTTCCTCTGTTTACGTTGGCACATCAAAGCAGAAGTTAAAAAAGCGTCTTTCTGGCCACAGGTCAGACATCAATAGTGGGAGTGCGCAAAAAACAGCACTCGCTCTTCACTGTATAAAAGAGATCCATAAACCAGTCTTGAGATGCTGCATATCATCAATACCGACAACGCAGTGAACGGACGATCGGATTGTGAGAATCTAAGCAGCACATACAGCCAATTGATAAAGAGACCAAACAAGTTTGGTTGATTAAAGTGTGTCTGCTTGTGCGGGGGTGATGATGACAAGCCGATTGTTATTACTCTTCTTCTTATTCTTCTTTTGTGAATAATTTAGTTTTGCTTGCACTATAATAAGTAATTTATAAAAAACATACACTTGTCAACCTAACTTTTATTTATAAAATATCTTTTGTGTTTTCAGTTGCAATGCATTTAATTCTTGTATTAAATTTTGATTCTTACTGTGTTTTTTAAGAACATTTTTAACATAATTTTTGTAAGTTTATTTGTTTGACTTTTCACATTATTTGGTGAATTAATGTGTGTTTATTTTATTTTTTATTTTGTTTAATAATAAAAAGGCCTGATGAAGGACGTATACACGTTCGAAACGTTGCATTAAATCAACATCTTTTATTGACATAAAGCCCGCTTTAACCAGTTCATATTAAATTCGTTTAAAAAAGGTCACGTAAATCAATAACAAACCAAATTTTTTTCTTAAAAATCTTTTAAAAAATTTTTACATAAAAGCTTATTTTTTTAAGGAACCACTACAAGAATTTAAAAAAATTTATTTTATCCTTATGAACAGTTTTCTTTAATAACATTCGTTTTCAAAATTCCTAGTCTATTTCATAGGAGCAAGTTCGTGCGACCCAGTTGTGCATTTTATTTCTTACCTAATTATAAATCGTTATAAACGAAAAAAAATTTGATCAAAATTCTAAATGACGTTTTCGAGAAAAATACGATTTTCGAAAATAAATTCCTTTTTTCGAAGTATAGTTTTCAAAAATAATTTTTTTTGAATTTGAATACACAATATTTACTAAATGAATTTTTTACTTGCGACTTATAGGTACTATAAGGCAAGTTATGCATTGGGAAAAAAATCGAACTCGAGATTTTGATCAAAGTTGACATTACGATGATAGCGAAGACCAAAAAAGTGGGTCTCGCAATTCTGTCTGTATATCTGTTTGACTACAACTAAACTACTCGACTGATTTTCTTCAAACTTGGTAGATGTGGGTTTTGATTTTTTTCCCCCCAGACGTTGTTTTTTTTGTTAAGACCAAAAATAACGGTACTTATCATTTTTTTCGAAATTTTATAAATATTTTTTTTTTTTTCAAAAACTGTACCACAGAATTTAAAAAAAAAATTATAAAAATTTCATTTAGTTAAAACGAGGTAATGGTTGAAAAAATTTTTCCAAAAAATTGTTATTTTTGGTAGCCCCCCTGGGTCTATTTTTTTCTGTTTTTGATTTTCTCGAAAACGGTACATTTTATGCTAAAGCTCCTCCAAAGTTTAAATATTATAACATAGGTATTCAAATTTTCAATTTTTTATTTTTTGGATTTTTAAAAAAAATTTCAAAAATTTTTTTTGGAAAGTCAATATTTCGAAAACCCCATGCTCGATTTTTTTCAAACTTGACAAATAAAAGTTTCTTAACATAATCTACAATATTTGAGAAAAAAAATTTTGTTTTATCTAAAACCAACGGTACCTTCGATACAAATGTTAAAAAATGGCTTTCGAAAATCGTATTTTGCTCGAAAACGGTTCCGAGAACTTTGCTAAAATTTTTTTCTTTTGATTAATTTTTACGATCTATAATTTAATAAAAAAAAAATTTTAAATCTAGATATTACTGACTGTACCTCCCATAGAACGATTTTTTCGAATTTTGAATTTCTCATTATCGGCATAACGGATTTTGATGAAATTTTTTATAAAGATGCTCCTAAAAAGTTTAAGAAACATTGCATTTCAAAACTTAAAAAAAAATATTTTTTCAATTTTTAGAGAAAAAAAGTCGTTTTTTTTTTGGAAAATTCGATATCTCAAGAACGGCTTCGTATTTTTCTTGGAAATTTAACTCTTATTCGTACAACTATAAAGACTTAAAGTTGGCGTACCAAATTTTTTTCATATGAACTGGTTAAAGCGGGCTTTAGGTCAATAAAAGATGTTGATTTAATGCAACGTTTCGAACGTGTATACGTCCTTCATCAGGCCTTTTTATTATTAAACAAAATAAAAAAATAAAATAAACACACATTAATTCACCAAATAATGTGAAAAGTCAAACAAATAAACTTACAAAAATTATGTTAAAAATGTTCTTAAAAAACACAGTAAGAATCAAAATTTAATACAAGAATTAAATGCATTGCAACTGAAAACACAAAAGTTATTTTATAAATAAAAGTTAGGTTGACAAGTGTATGTTTTTTATAAATTACTTATTATAGTGCAAGCAAAACTAAATTATTCACAAAAGAAGAATAAGAAGAAGAGTAATAACAATCGGCTTGTCATCATCACCCCCGCACAAGCAGACACACTTTAATCAACCAAACTTGTTTGGTCTCTTTATCAATTGGCTGTATGTGCTGCTTAGATTCTCACAATCCGATCGTCGGTTCACTGCGTTGTCGGTGTTGATGATATGCAGCATCTCAAGAAGAAATCTCTTCGCTTGGTTTTTCTCTGTCTGTAAGATTTTGACTTTCTCCAAATCTGGTTTATGGATCTCTTTTATACAGTGAAGAGCGAGTGCTGTTTTTTGCGCACTCCCACTATTGATGTCTGACCTGTGGCCAGAAAGACGCTTTTTTAACTTCTGCTTTGATGTGCCAACGTAAACAGAGGAACATGGTGTACCGTTCCCTCCTAAGCAATTAATTTGGTATATGACATTGGATCTTTCCATATCATCTAATTTTCCTTTGGTGTTAGTGAAAAATTTTGAGCGTGTAGGATTTGCAGGTTTGAAAGCTATTTTTGTTTTTTCTTTGTCTCTTATAGGTGCATGCTCCATATACCAAATTAATTGCTTAGGAGGGAACGGTACACCATGTTCCTCTGTTTACGTTGGCACATCAAAGCAGAAGTTAAAAAAGCGTCTTTCTGGCCACAGGTCAGACATCAATAGTGGGAGTGCGCAAAAAACAGCACTCGCTCTTCACTGTATAAAAGAGATCCATAAACCAGTCTTGAGATGCTGCATATCATCAATACCGACAACGCAGTGAACGGACGATCGGATTGTGAGAATCTAAGCAGCACATACAGCCAATTGATAAAGAGACCAAACAAGTTTGGTTGATTAAAGTGTGTCTGCTTGTGCGGGGGTGATGATGACAAGCCGATTGTTATTACTCTTCTTCTTATTCTTCTTTTGTGAATAATTTAGTTTTGCTTGCACTATAATAAGTAATTTATAAAAAACATACACTTGTCAACCTAACTTTTATTTATAAAATATCTTTTGTGTTTTCAGTTGCAATGCATTTAATTCTTGTATTAAATTTTGATTCTTACTGTGTTTTTTAAGAACATTTTTAACATAATTTTTGTAAGTTTATTTGTTTGACTTTTCACATTATTTGGTGAATTAATGTGTGTTTATTTTATTTTTTATTTTGTTTAATAATAAAAAGGCCTGATGAAGGACGTATACACGTTCGAAACGTTGCATTAAATCAACATCTTTTATTGACATAAAGCCCGCTTTAACCAGTTCATATTAAATTCGTTTAAAAAAGGTCACGTAAATCAATAACAAACCAAATTTTTTTCTTAAAAATCTTTTAAAAAATTTTTACATAAAAGCTTATTTTTTTAAGGAACCACTACAAGAATTTAAAAAAATTTATTTTATCCTTATGAACAGTTTTCTTTAATAACATTCGTTTTCAAAATTCCTAGTCTATTACATAGGAGCAAGTTCGTGCGACCCAGTCGTCCATTTTATTTACAATTTGTTTTGAATTTTTGAAAAAAAAAATATTTTATGAAATGTCGACAAAAAATTGTTTGGCAGGTAGATAACCACAAAACTTGGATCTAAGCAGATATGGGAAGAAATCAAAACTTTAGACTCAATAGGCTCAAGTGGTTGCCTCGGACTCGCAGTAGCGCGTTCTGTCACTCCAATTTTCCAAGAACTTGTTGATGTTTTCGGCTGCAGTGACGGATTACTTGGATGGTATTGGCCTTAAGTGCTTGAATTATTTCCGTATTGTAAGTATAACATCGGTCCTTCACTCCTCCGAGGCAGCCAACTGACATCGCCAAGACGGCTGATAACACGATTTGGAAATTTGGTGCACAGAAGATCGATTGTAGCATGAGTTGTGTGGTATGGCCCATATCAACCTGCATGAACCAGAGGTGGTCCAAATCCATGTCTTCGATTTCAGTAAGAAAAAGTCGTTTACATGACTTTGTAAGCCCACCGTGGACCGAAACGTTGTCCCAGCCTCATTTTCGAAGAAAAATTGTCCAATGATGCCACCACATCATTGGTGGACTGAACATTAACGTGCGGGTTTTCCGAGCCCCAGATGCGGAAATTTTGTTTGTCATCTTAACCTCCGAGATAAAGATGCGACTCGTCAGAAAAGATGATTTTTTGCCCAAAATTGTTGTGAATTTCAAGCTGCTCTATGGCCCAAACTGCGAGTCCTTAATTCGACTTTGTAAGCGAATAATCCGAGATCCTTACGCAGAATTCTCCTTAGACTAGTGCATAAAATGTTGAGTTGTTGAAATCGATGGCGAGTTGATGTTCATGTATTGAGTCCCACACTCCCGGCTACAGCAGTCACATTCTCGTCTGTGCGCACCATATGACGACGGGGATCATGAGTGTTGTTTGCACAAACTTGCGTACAGCAGGCAGCAGGCATAGTGGGTGCTTCATTTCGACCAAAACTTCTTTTCAAAAAACGCTACACAGTACTTCGTTTGGACATAAGTTTTCAATAATTCTCAACGTTGTTTAAGCGTAAGGCCACAAATTTCGTTCTGCGGAGGTATTATACTGTCTTCCCCCTATTAGGTATCATGATATTGGCCGAGTACACCACTTCGAAGGACTATGTTGCCGATTCCCCTGACTGTACTCAACAAAAAGTTGCTCGAGTCAACGTTCTTGGTTGGTGAACCCATCAACATAGTTGTGTTCAACAGTCTTATCCACTTCTACTACTACGTATTGGAGGCATCTGTACTTGCTACACATAACATTCTCAACAGATAGTTCAACACCATCCTCAACCAAAGCCGTGCTCAAGGGATAAGTCCTTTGTGAGCAGATACTCGCGTATGACCCTAAATACATATACACCGAATTCTTGGACAAACCTGGTGCTAAGACCGAAAAGAAGAAGGAAGACAAAAAACCACAGGAGCAGAAGGCTACTCCCAAGAAGGAGGGGATGACTTCAGAGATGGCTACCGCTGACGAAGCCCACACTGTGGAACCCAAATCCATAGACCATACCCAATGAAACCTTTCGATGACTGTAAACGTGTCGATTCCAACAAAGAGTTAGCCAATTGGATTCCATATTTTTTTCAGAAATTCTATCCCGAAAACTACTCCATCTGATTCGGAGAATACAAGTAAAGTAAAGCAAGGTTTTGAAGAGCTGCAATCTCGTCACTGGAATGTTCTAGTTATAGTTTGGTTATGATGTGCAAGCAGGCCTTCATAATATCTTCAAACGCTCTGCATCAAATTTCAAACGAATCGCTGAACCCGTGCAAATTTAGGGTTCTTAAAGATGTAAGGGCATTAACCCTGTCGGCTTATTCATAGCATTTCTTCGTTGTTGAATGCATCCCTAAATCTGTCATCAATGATCGCTTTAGGGCTTTGATATCTTTGGCTATGAAGGATCTACGAATGAAGTAGTAGCTGTACTTCTGGGTTCGAATGACTTTAGCGGTTTGGCGACAAGCCACAACATTTTAGTTTCCCGGAAAATTAACGTTGCGTTTTCGCAACATCCGCCGAATCTGGTAGCAAAATCTTTGGATTTTTTTTTTTTGATATGGTGTTTAAATCAACTTTATTCAAATATTTGTTCGACAAAGCGTAGCAACATAATTAATAATGAATTATAAAATAAAAAAAGTTAACATTATATGTATGTATTATATACTATATAGCTATGTATGTTCATAAAATATTAGTTTTTGCATGGTATCCATCAAAGCATTTTGGATTAAGCACTACGTTACACTTTTTACCGAAAAGAAAAAAAAAAACGGTTTGACTTGAACACTTTCGACAGCAAAGACGTTTTTCTGTTTTGATGACAGTGTGTTTTATGTCCTCGACTGTAGCTTGTCTTTTTGCGACCAAACTGATCAATCAATCAAATGATTTGACAAAACTGTCACTATGGAATTATCATTCCAACGAACAGCAGCAATTTGTTTCCCTTGTCGAATGCAAAATCGGTGGACCCTCGACATTTTTTCAGTTTTTCTGGTCTGTCAAGACTGCTTTTGCAGTTGTGTTTTCACGAACTGTGCCTGTAAAGACAATAATAACTGATGTTTCTCTATAAACAATAAGTACATAATTTAAATTACCGAAATAGTCTAGGAAAAATAGACGACATATACATAAGCTTATGTGATGTAAAGAAATTGTCGAAAGCTACTGTATGCTGACCTGGTATATCGACATTTGAAAATTACCTCAGTACAACGTCGCCAAAACCAAAATCTGAGGAATTCTATTTTGATGCACCACCATACGGGATAAATTGGAACATGTATCCTTCATGTGAGCACAAGTTCCAATATTTATACCCAAAGCGTATGGGTTTTACTTTTATGAACATTTTGGTCGAATGTCGTCCATAATAAGGAATCACCTGCTCATATATTCAAAGATGATGGGCGAATATCTCAAATTTCATAAATTTTGCGTTAAGCAAGTTATTTAGATCGGAAATTTTAGCATGTAAATATGCTTTTATGATTTTGAATCGATCTCAGTTCATGGCATCTTTTATCACATGGCAGCGAAACAATTTTGTTAATTTACCAAAACAATTTTGTTAATTTAACAAAACAATTTTGTTAATTTAACAAAACAATTTTGTTAATCCGATAATAATAAAAAAAACAATAACACTAACAAAAAAATTGTTAATACAACAAACGAATTGTTCATATGACAAATTAATTTTGTAAATTCTACGAAATTTTGCCATATTGACAAAATATTTTTGTTATTTCAACAAATTAATCTATTATCATAACAAAATAATTTTGTGGATACAACAAAATATTTTTTTTTACCTCAACAAAATTCTGTAATTTTTATCAATTTGACAAAACTTTTGTTGGACGTATATTGACAAAATTTTTATCAGATCAACCTACATTTTGTCATATATGTATAACTAGATTTTATTTTCAGTGAATATAGATCCAAGTGGGGAACTGTATGTATTCCCGAAAAAAAATTCCAATAAATGAATTGATTTCGTCTTCTTCGCCTGAGCTTGGATTCATCAACAACTCTTCAAGTTCTTTTACAGTTAAAAATCCTTTGCGATACATATATTATTTATTTTTTCAAACACTACGCATTTTCGAATTATTGTTTTATTTTTTTTCTAGGAAAATGCATTTCCTGTGAGTTCTCTTATAAGGACCACGCTCATAAGAAAAATGACCTGTGCTTTGAGGTTTCTTATAACCAGTGTATACTGTCTAATTATTTCTAGGAATGTGGTTGCGGGGACTGTGAGGGGTTTTTTCCAAAATAGCTGTTGAATGAATTTTCGGTTCTTTTTTTCTAAGTATTTTTTTTGTCAAGCACACACTGTTTCGAAGATACCATATTTCATGTGCAGTGAAAACTCAACAAACAAAAATTTTTTGGCTTTGAATAAAAATGCTACTACTTTTGGCGGATGTTGCGAGAACGCAACATAGCATTTTTACCTCTCCTACCTAGCAGGCAACTCGTATGAATTGCTTCACATGTAAATAGTTTAAATATAATTTGTACCTTTCCTTAACAGTTTTTGAAACAAAATTTAAAAAAATATGATGTTGGATAATTTTTTTAATCCCTCAAAAAAAGCTACCTCAAAATTTCCAAAATTTCGATTTTTGAAGGTGCTCAAAAAACTAAGAAATTAAATTTTCGAAAAAAAATCCAAAAACAGGTCGATTAGATAATTCAATTAACTTTCAAAATCATTTGTTAGTTCATTGAAATAAGTGATCATTTAAGCTAGAGACGCTCACAAACATGACGTTGCGTTTTCGCAACGTTAGCCGGAAATATGTTAAAATAGCCGCGTTATGATATGATAGTCTAGAGGCGTTAAATCGCACAATTTAGGCGGCCAATTGACCGGCCCCAAACGTGAAATAAACTGTTCGACGAACTCGCCTCTCGATTGGTTCATTGTTACGCGTGCTGTGTGGCATGTGGCACCGTCTTGTTGAAACCACATGTCATGCAAGTCAAGCTCTTCCAATGCTTCACTCTTGCAATGCTTCACTTCAAATACGGCAGTTTTGCTTGTTCACGTATCCATTCAACCATTAATGAGCTTCGTCGCTGAACACAATTTTTCGATAAAAAAGTGGATCTTCGGCCAACTTTTCAAGAGCCCATTCACCAAAAATTCGGCGTTGTGGTAGGTCGTTCGGCTTCAATTCTTGAACCACCTGTATTTTGAAAAGCTTCACACCTAAATCCTTCCGCAAAATCTTACACGTAGTGGAGTAACAGAGGCCCAATTGCTGCGAACGGCGCCGAATCGATAATTCACGGTCATCGCTAACACTGGCCGATACAGCTGCGAAATTTTCCTCAATTCGTGTAAATTTGGTGCGAAATTTATTCACAATAGCGCGAGCGAATAGCCGCTTCAGTAGGTAGATAAAACTGACCATAAAATGGAAGAAGCGTGCGATGAACTTTCTTTACAGAGCACGCATTTTGATTATAAAATACAATAATTTGCAAGCGTTGTTCGTTTGTAACACGATTCATGGTTAAATTATAGACCAAACTGTAGATGTTTGACAGTGATATAAAACACAAAACGTGCGTGAGTTGTCAAAACCAGTGTTGCCAAAAAGAAAATAGAAAAAAAAAGGTCATGGTACTCTTTTGGCAGTTCTTAAATTCTAGGCATCATGGAATTTAAGAACTGCCAACCGCTACTTGGTCCACAAATAGATGTTATCGGACACACGCTAGCTGGTGTACAGTTTCCCTCAAGGTCATCCGCAACTTGAAAGAGAAGACCAGTGATCGTTATTGCACACCACCCAGGCAATCTGACTTCCAACGTCCAATGAAGATAATCCCATTGTCTGACCGTACCCGTTATACATATACCTGGTATCAGGGCCGGTGGCAATAGTATCTTGAAGGTTGGTCGTGCCTTTCAGATTTGCAAGGTGAAGGAGAACAGCTTGATAAAGGTACTCGGTATCGCCATGAACCCCATTGAACATCCCCATGGATCATACGCAGCCTGTCATACCGGTTGGATTCCTGGTGGTGAGTTTGACACCAAGAACACTACTAAGTATATTTAGTGCCGTTAAAGTTGTCTGATTTGTATCAAAAACAACAAGACTATCACTGCTCAATAATTAAAAATTAAAAAAAGGAAGAAAAACGGCTCTTTTTCGACTTAGTAGCTTTCCCGTGCTAATATACCCAGATTAAATATTTAATAACAGTATCGCATTTTACTGAACACCTCAATCCTTATATCCTCCATTAAAATCCTTCGTACATAATTTAAGAGAACATCTCCAAAATGAATCCAAAGGTTTCAATTTACCAAACAGCAAAACTCTTACAACAAAATCCAAACTCACCATCAACATCCATTAATGCACATAAATGTTTAAATTTAAAATCCTTAATCAATCCAAACACACGAATCAAATTCTATATATCCCAAAACACTTCGGAACCATTTTCCCATTGCTCCTTAACGCAAATCGGTTGTGATTGCTGTGGGTGTGGGAGCAGTATCAATAAATCCACACGGTGGGGAGAACGAACCTAACCGAACCGAACAGATTGGTGAAAATACAACCCCTGATGTATCCCAGGGATCGGTCAATATGCAAAATAAAATGTCAATTCCTTCGGTTCCGTTGGTATGTCGATTGTCGATTTTGAATTCTCGGAGGCATAAACCCAAAATACGTGGCAATTTCTTAACCTGAAAAAGGTTATATCTTTTTCCATTTCAATTTTCCTCAAAATATCCTTTTATATTATTTTTTTTTCTTCTTTTTCAGGAGCAAACAGGAAAACCAAAACCGGCCCGAGTGAGGGACGAAGCAGCTAACAAAAAAAGGGATCCATCGATAGTTTGATTAAGATTCATTATTTAATTTATTATCATTCTTCGGACAATGTCCTTGGTCATTCTATCGCATCTGTTTGCGAAAATCGGTAGGATTCTTCCTTTCTTCAGGCTCTGGGTCTGGGTTTGGGTTAGGAAGGATGGCGAATTCTATTAAGAATCAAAATCATAGAAAAGCGAGCGTTACAAGGAAAAGAAAAATGCCCAAGTTTTGTTTGGTTGCCAAGGGGGTGGTGCTTTGCCGGCTGGCGTAGTCCCTAAGGAAGTCTTAGGAAGCTCGGGTAATTGGAAATACTCAATTTCATTTTAAGTAGATAAATTGGGCATGGGGGTGATGGAGGCAAGGACAGGAAAGGAATACTTAAAAATCGAAAAGAAAAATTCAATCCTTAGAGAATAGCCTTGAAGAGAGACGGGTGAGAAAGCGAGATAGACTCGGAGACTGAGAGTGCTAGGGTTTGTCATGTTGACATTTGATAGACTGGTAAAATCAATGTTGTCTAGTATGGCAGGATAATGACTTTGGATTAATCGTATCCATCAGTCCATCGAAGAAATACTTTTTCTTTCTCATTGATTCAAGGAGTGGTTTTTTTTTCATCTCCTCGAAATGACCGTCAATTTGAAGATGAAAGGACTGGCACGTGGGGTGGTCGACCCATACTTTGACGGTGACAATACGGAATCTTCATCAGGTGCGATTGTTTTTAAGTTCAAAAAGGTCAGTAACGTCTATTGTGAACATTTTTGCGTTGTTAAAAATTCGACTTTTATTACCGACCCGTTTCCTCTTATTGGAGGTTTAACTTTTCATTAATTTATTAATTTTTTGTAAGTTCGGCTTGAGGAAAGGCGATTAAAGTGCATTTCTGCAAACTTTTACTTTCTTCACGACCATTTGGGTACGTTTATATTTTTCATTGAGCCCATATTTATAAGATTACAATCATTATACCCATGACTTTAATGTTTTTATAATTCACGCGCACTGTAGGGGTAATAAATACCCTTTTAATTTTAAGCAATATTTTATATGAGTTCATTACACAATAGTTGGACGCACATGATCGAAAGTCTTTCAGTATCCTCGATGGAAGTTCCAATCTTGTGACTTGTTGAAGGGACTTAACAAAGTCAGCATTGAGTTTTGGAAGCATTAAATTCCATACGATTATTAATACCACATTTTTAATGTAATCAACTAAATTCATTCCGTTTTGCACTTCCACATCCAAGGAATAGCAACGTGAATTTAACAAGGACTATACAAAAATTAAGAGTATTGTCATCAGCGGAGTAGTACCTATATGTTATAAGAAATAGTGTCGGCGACAATATGGAAACTTCGGGCACACCAGACCTTATGTTCAGAACTTCAGATTTATGACTGAACAAAACAACTTGGAGTGACCGATCGGAAAAGTAATTACAAAAAAGTACACATTTTCGATAAGACAGCTTGACACCAAACTCTATCAAATGCTTTGGAAATACCGAGCGCAATAATGTTGCTTTCTCAAAGACGATGAAAGGATTTCTTCAATTTTTCGGTGGGAAATTCCATCAAATCACCAATGAGTATTTTGCAATGAAAACAGAACTATCGATCATTAAGAAGCTTTCGTTCCTCAAGACATTTCATAAGCTAATGATTAATCAGTTTCTATAACCTTGGAAAAAAGGGATTATAGAGCAATTAATCGGTAATTCCATGGTGAGGAAGAATCGTCTTTTTTAGAAATTTGTTGAACAAATGCTTCTGGGAATTAGAGGGAATATGACAGATCCAACGGGCTTGTGAATTAAAATTTACAAAACATCCTTCTTTCCCTAAGAAATGCTTCTTATTACAGCTGTTAGAGCCTAGGTTAAAATTGTTGGATTGGTTGAGGGTTGAATGTCACTAGACCCTGGTTCTCTACAAACTGTTTCACTTCAATTTTTACTTGCCATATATAGGTACTATAAGGCAAGATATGCATGCCAAAAGTTACTAACATTACCATGGCCCTCAAACAACGGTAGCCATACGATATTTTTATAAATTTTAGAAAATATTTTTTGGCCCAAAACCAGTTTTACAGATTAAAAAAAAAATACAAAAATTCATTCAATAAAAGTTAGATATTGGTTAAAAAAATAATAAAGGGCGGAAATGGATAAAACAAGCTGGGTGTAAGGCAGTAACATAATTTGTATATTTGAAAGGCTCATGTATGCCATCGTGGCGTTCGCTGTGTGGCACGCGGCATGTCCTGCTGAAACCAAATGTCGTTTAGGTAAATATGATTCAATTTGAGCCATACGAAATAGGATTATTATAGGTTTTGTAGAGCTTGCCACTGACGTAGATCGCGTCAACACCAATGGTCTTTTGGGATAAAGCAAAAGAAAAATTAAACGGTCTTTGTCCACCTGTATATGATTCCAGCAGCTGGAGGAAGGTACATTTACATAATGCTGCAATGAATCTTGATATGGACCATGTATACCAGTTTGAGAAGATAAATTTAAATTTTAGTTACATTTTGTCATCTTTGCCAAATGGATTAAATGCATCCCCCAAAATATGTATTTCTTTGTATTTTTAATCCGCGTTTTCCTTGCAAATTTTCTTCATTTATTGCAAAAATTGTGATTTCAAATGAGTACATATTTTAAGAAATTAAAACCAATGTACAAACCAGCGGGATTAAATTTCGGGTTTGTTTTTAACATTTTAACGTTTACCAGCTGATTCCGAAAGTTAGAACATATGGTTTATGGGTGGCAATGCTTTTTCATATTTTGTTCGGGGCCTATGATATGAATTTACTCGTATTCATAGCAGAACTAAACGTTCAGAACTTCGCTACGAGGGAGCCTGTGATAAGGGTGGTGATTTCTTATGCGAATATGAAAAAATTCTTAGAACATTTTTGAGAAAAAAAATTTGGTACGTCAAATTTAATTTGGCAAAGTTGGCGTTACGGTGATAACGAAGAATAAGAAGTGTGTCTCGCAATTCTGTCTGTCTGTTCGACTACAGCCTAAACATTCTTTAAACTTGCTAGATATCATCTTTAAGATCCCCCCACATGTTTTTTCTTTTTGTTTTTTAGACCAAAAATAACGATACCTGCCATACGATTTTCTTTCTCAATTTTTTAAATATTTTCTTTCAAAAACTGTTCGACAGATATAAAAAATAAAATTACAAGAAAATTTCATTTAGTTAAAGCTAGGTAATGGTTGAACAAAATTTTCCGAAGAATGGTTATTGAGGGTAGGTACCCCCCATGGAACCATTTTTGCGTTTTTGATTTTCTCAAAAACACGGTACAACTGATTTTAATCATTTATTTTGCTAAAGCTCCCCAAAAACTTGAACAGAATTGTGTTTTGAAATTTTCAAAAAAAAAATTTGCATTTAAAAAAAAAATTTCAATTTTTTTTTTTTTTCAAAAATCAATATTTCCAAAACCCCATGCTAGATTTTTTTAAAACTTGATAAATAAAAGTTTATCAATATAATATACACGATGTGAGAAAAAAAAATTATTTTACTTATAAACAAAGGTACCTCTACCATACAAATGTTAAAAAATGGTTTTCAAAAATCGTATTTTGCTCAAAAACGGCGCCTACAATTTTGATAAAAACTTTTTCTTTTAATTAATTTTTAAGACTTTTAATTTAATAAAAAAAAATTGAAATAAAGATATAAAAGCTTGTACCTACCATAGAACCATTTTTTCAAATTTAGAATTACTTACTTTCGACATAACGTATTTTAATGAAATTTTTTATAGAGTTTTTTTTTTAAGTTTAAAAACATTGCATTTCAAAACTTTATAAAAATATTTTTTGAATTTTTGTTACAAAAAAAATATTTTTTTTTGGAAAATTCGATATCTCAAAAACGGTTCAATATTTTTCTTGGAAATTTAATTTTCATTCGTTACAATAACAAAAAGTTAAAGTTGGCGTACCAAACTTTTTTCTTAAAAATATTTTGAAAGTTTTGTAGAAAAAAGTTTTATTTTTTAAGAAACCACTTTTAATTTTTGTTCTTGCATATATTCATATTTGTCTCTTAAATTTAAAAAAATTATTTTATCCTTATGAACAGTTTTCTCTAATAACATTCGTTTTTAAAATTCCTAGTATATTACATAGGAGCAAGCTCGTGCGACCCATTTTATTATTAAGTTTTGAAATGCAATATTTTTTAAACTTTTTAGAAGCTATTCTATAAAAGATTTCATTAAAATCCGTTATGAAAACAATGAAAATTTCAAATTTTGAAAAAATGGTTCTATCGTAGGTACAGTCAGTAATCTTAATTTAAAATGTTTTTTTTACTTGCGATATACAAGGTACTATAGGGCAAGTTCTTCATTGGGAAAAAAAATCGAACTCGAGATTTTGATCAAAGTTGACATTACGATGATACAGCCTAAACTCCTGGAGGTATTTTCTTCAAACTCGGTAGTTAAGGGTCTTCGGTGATTCCCTAGAGGAGAAATTGAAATTTTTTTTAGCTCCAAAACTAACGGTACCCCCCATACACCCGTAATGCAAAATCTTATTTATCTCGAAAACGGCTCTAACGATTTTGATAAAAAAAAATTAAGTTTGATATTATGGACATGGGCTACATTGTGGTAAAAAAAAATTTTGGGGCAAAATGTTATTAACGGTACCTGTCATAGAACCGTATTTTTGATTTTCGACTTTCTCATTAACGGCTCCTAAGATTTTTACCAAAAAAATTCAGCAGGAGTCCCCTTAAGTTTAAAATAATATTATATATAAAAATATTCGGAAAAATATTTGTTTTTTTTTGAAAAAAAAAAAAAAAATTTTTAAATTAATATCTTCGAAACCTATGAACGATTATTTTTTGAAATTATTTCCTTAAATCAATATTATTAAATACTTAAAATTTGCATCCCACATTTTTTTTCTTGAAAAATTTTAAAGAAATTTCTTATATAAAAAATTTATTTAATAATAAAAGGATTTTTTAAAGTTTGTTTGCATAAATTCATACTTTTCTAGAAATCAGACGGCAATGTTATGCATTTGAACATTATTATCTCATTAAATCCATGTTTTATACTTATGTATATATAAAATGTATCTTAAATTCCGAAGTACTTTTACATAAGAGCAAGTTCGTGCATTCCAGTCGTGCATTTTATTTTATTAAATTGTTGATTGTAAAAATTAATCAATATTCTGGGCACCGTTTTCGAGAAAATACGAATTTGAATATCAATAAATTCAAATAAACAATGTTATTTAATTTTTTGAGGAGGCTTATGAAAATGGTCAAAATTGGTTCTACCGTTTTTGAGAAAATCAAAAACGGGAAAATGGTTCTATCGGGATACCATTATTATCCATTTTTTTTTTTGGAAAATTCTTTTCAATCATAACCTATAGCATTAAATAAATGATTTTTTTTTAAATCTGTGGGACAGTTTTTTTACAAAAAAAAAAAATTTTAAAAACTAACGGAACCACCTTCAATATCATGGCATATCTTTTTGTAAAGACGAAAATTCTTTCTGTATTTTGTTTAGGTTTTTTGTAAGAAATAAAAAAATTCACTGAAAATTAAGTTTTTTTTTCAACTTCAATTGATTTGAGCGAGCCAAAGACGAATGATATCTTATTTGTTTTTTACATGTTCTTATACTTCAGACTCTAATACAACTTTTGAGCACTTTACATTTAAAAATTAGAGTTCTTTCTTGTGGCCATACAGAAGTGACACACCCTAATGTACATATACATATGTCGCAAGGAAAAATATTGATAGAAACGACAATTTCGGCGTCAGCATAAATATTTACACCTTAACTCTATCCGAGTAAGATCGTCAAAAATGACAAGGAAGACCGATCATCCATTAAAGTCTTGATAACAGTGAGAAGCAAGCTCGTCTTATCGCATAGAATGGAATGGGATGCTGTCCTGGGGGGATCGTTACATTTTCCCGCAAAACAGTTGCCCGTGTAACGTTTGCCCGCCGATTTTTTTGATACTTTTTTGATGTCAATCCCGCAGCACGATATCCCGTCGCATGATATCCCGTAGATTTCTTCACGGGATTGGCGACGGGATTGGCAGTACTAAATACTACTTTTAAGATAGTACTTTTTGGATTTATTTAAGCAATAGTGGTAGGTAGGAGGTAAGACCTCAAGAAGAGATCTTTGGTTCAGTTGTATTATGGGGTGATTGGTGGTTGGACCACTGGCTGGTTTTTTGAACGAAGAGCTGGTGAGAGGAAGGAAATGGCAAGTGGTGACATTGAGGTTGCATACGTAGGCGAGTCATCAACATACAGCAGGTTTTCACAGCCGGTTGAAATGGGTTGGTCTTATGTCATCAGACTGTTTTATTAATTATTTGATAGCCGAAAAAATATGTATGTAGTAGTTCTTGTCAGAACTCCGTAGAAGTAGGAACTCAGGAAGAGTTAGGAACTTTTATTCAGTTTTGTTATGGGGTGATTGCTGGTTGGGCTACTGGCTGTTTGGGCTGGCTTGTTGAACGAAGAACTGGTGGGTGTTTTTAACGTTAATTAGAAAACAAGTGTTTTTATTTATTATTTTTTATTTATTTAATGAGAAACAACTCTTTACTTTTGCTGCCAAACTTCAACTAACTTAAAATAATTTTAATTACATTTTATTGAGATGGAATAACTGACGAGTCGCGAAATGCGACATAGTAAATTGTGTGCAAGTGATGCACACAATCAATCGTGGGTGGAAGGTTTATCTTTTGCAATTATAGTCGCGATCGCGACAAAGGGTGACATTTGATATTGTATATGTATCCCTTTTGCATTGGGAATTGATATCAAAAATGATGAATAATATGAATGATCACATTGGGTGGTCATTATACATATATGTAGGTATTTGTATTTGTATTTGTATTTTATTGTAGCTCAAATTATAAACATTTTATCTTAAATAGTACTTATATTGCACACTTTACAGAGATATGGTATAACTCTACCTTACAACTGAACAAATATTATTATTATTACAAATATCACAGATTAATTAGAGAAAATTAGAAGGAAAAGCTACAAGAAAAACCTTCATAATATTTAGTTTGGGATTTCCATGAGAGAGGATAAAAGGGGCGACAGACGTACTTAATCTCAAATATTAACATTGACTTAACGTTGATAAATTGACAAACATATAATAAATTAATAAGTAAATTAACATTTAATCACAGAGAATAAATAAATACAGGAAGTAATTAACAGATAATAAATAAATAAATAAATAAATTAATAAATAACTAAATAAATAAAAAAATAAATAAATAAATAAATAAATAGATAAATAAATAAATAAATAAATAAATAAATAAATAAATAAATAAATAAACAAATAAATAAAGAAACAAATAAATAAATTAAATATATAAATAAATTAGTGATTTTTTTTTTTTTTTTTTTTTTTTATTTTTTTTTTTATTTTATTTTATATATATATATGTGTATTTTAAAGAGCCAAGTTTGAGATTAAGTAGTTTTCAGACATACTACATGAATGATTATAGCGCTGAAACAAATAAGAGATTCTACTCGAAATCTTATCGATGCCAGCCAATGCATGAAGATTATCAGTCGAATAGTGCCAAGGCAGCTTAAGCATCATTTTTAAAACTTTATTTTGGGTTCTTTGTAATCTAAGTAGGTGGGCCTTGGCGCAAGTACCCCAAACAGGCGAACCATAAAGAATAATGCTCTGAAATATTACTTTATAAATTATAAGTTTGTTTTCAATAGATAGTTCCGATTTCCTGTTTATGAAGGGATATAGAATTTTAACAACTAAGTTTACTTTATTAATTATCTCCTGGATGTGAACTCCAAAGGTCAACGTTTTATCTAGAGTTATTCCTAAGTATTTTACACTTGATTTCCATTCTGTTTGTACACCATTTATTTGAAGCGTATTACTGGGTAAAAAGTAAGCTTTTCTTTTACGCGTGAAAAAGACAGCTTGAGTTTTCCCAGCATTAATTTTTATTTTCCAGTCGTTAAAATAATTTTGTACTGTATACAATGCAGATTGCAAGTTAGTTTCAATTCTAAAACCAACCGAATCAGATGAATACAAACAGGTATCGTCCGCGAAGATTGCAGATTTACATTCCGTAAAATGTGGAAAGTCGTAGGTGTATATTGTATATAAGATGGGACCAAGGACTGATCCCTGAGGTACACCCGCAACGACTGAATGGATATCAGAAAAACAGTTGTTTACAAAGACTTTAAAAAATCTATCACTCAAAAACGAATGAATTAATTTAACAATATTGATTGGAAAATCAAGAACCATAAGTTTGTGAACCAAACCATGATGCCATACTGTGTCAAATGCTTTTTCAACATCTAAAAGTATCATTCCAGTACTCTTGCCTAAATCTAAATTGCTTTTGATGTCTTTTGTTATTCGATGTACCTGTTGAACCGTACTATGATGGCTTCTGAACCCGAACTGTTCTGCAGGAAGGATATCATGAGTATTTAAATGCATAATAATTTTATTTTTGATAAGTTTTTCAAAGCATTTGCTTAAAGAGCTAAGCAAACTGATTGGCCTATAACTGCAAGGTAAGGAATGATTTTTCCCAGGTTTTGGAATTGGGATGATTTTAGCTGTTTTCCATTCGTTAGGAAAATAGCTTGTTTTAAAACAAGCTACAAAAATGATTTGAAGAAACCTTATAGCTGTTTCGGGCAGTTTTTTTAAAACGATATTTTTCAATCCATCTAACCCTGGGCTCTTAGAACTTCTTAAATTATTGAGGACTGTTTTGACATCTTCCAGTGAGACTACAACATCATCAACTTGAACCTGCTGAGTACTTAAGAATGACATTGATCGATGCACAGTTTCTTCAACATATCTACTGGTTGCAATGTTATTTAAAGCTAGGTGATTGGAAGAAAATTCATTCGCAAGAGCATTCGCTTTTTCATTATTTGTCAAACAGATCGAGGTCCCAATTTTGAACGCTGGGATTTGAAAATTCTTTTTTTTAACAATTTTGACAAGATTCCAGAATGGTTTGCTAGCTTTATTTAAAGTTTGGAGTTTTTTGTTCCAAGTAATGTTTTTTAGATTATTGGTTGCAATTTTTATTATATTAGTAAGCAATTTTGCTTCTGATAAAAATATATAATTTCTTGTTCGCATCCATAACGATCTGTTCTTATTTCTTCGTTTAATCAACTCCACAAGTTTAGATGGAAGGCAATTCGAAATTTCAGTGGTTGATTTTTTTTTAGGAACAGACTCAGCAACACTATCCAGAGTCACACTTGTAAAATAATCAACGGCTTCATTAATATCTTCTTTGCAGACATCATTGAGGTCTATTAACGATGCATTTTCTAATTTTAGCCTTACTTTTTTTTTGAATCTCCCCCACTTAGCGTTTTTGAAATCTAAAACCCAGTTTTCATTTTGAATAGGTGAACAATAAACACTACATAAAACAGGCAAATGGTTTGAACTTAGTTCATTAATTGTAACAGGCTGGCTAAAAAGAGCTGGCATGTTTGTTAAAAAAAGATCGATTGTTGAAGGATTTGTTCTATCATTAGGTGGAATACATGTAGGATTTGGAGGATATAAAATATGAAAAGGATGTCTAGAATTAAGGTCTGACAAAATGTTTCCCCATGCATTGGCTCTGACACATCCCCAGTTTCGGTGTCTACAATTAAGATCACCACCGATCAAAAAAACATCATTTAATGAAACCAATCTTCTAAGGTCATTTTTAAAATTATATCTTTTACTCGCAGAAGTATTACCTCCTGGAAAGTAAACTGAAAATATTTTGAGTGAATTACCATTAGAAAATGGTATTTCAACTCCTATATTTTCTATTACTTTTGTGTTTACAACGGATAGTAGTTTGTGTTTAATATTTCTGTTTATAACCACGGCAACACCGCCTCCCCTTTTATCCTCTCTGTCTAATCGATAACATTTGTATTCTTTATTTGAAATGTTTACATTTTTGTCTAGCCACGTTTCACTAACAAGACATACATCAATGTTATATTTGCTTAAGAAAGCAAAAAATTCTAAAGATTTATTCCGAATGCCTCTAGCATTCCAACATGTTATATTTAAGCTAGTGTAAATCATCATTTATCTGAATATAGATACTTAATTGCTAACTGAGCAATACAATTAAATTGATCTGCTTTTGAATTACATTGCCCCAGAAGGGTTATCATCTCTGCCATGAGAGAATTAATTTCGTCCATCGAAAAGAGAACACCTGAGCTGGCTGTGTTGGGCTGCTTAAAACCGGTTTTGCTGCTTGACCAAAAGTTTGGGTTGACGTTTATTGTGCTTTCGTCGTTAGTTCTATTAGCTGCTGCTGATGATGAAGACACGTTGTTCTTTCGCGAGTTAAGAGCGGGAAACTCATCAATGTTTTGATAGAATGCTATCGGTTTTGGTTGGTGATTAATTCGTTTATTCATAGCACCAGATTTATTTCTCATAGATAGTTTATTTCTGATTTCAAAAAAACTTTTGCGACTAATGCATGAGGGATCAGACGATTTATGAGTTTCCATGCAGTTTGCACATTTAATTGTATTAGACTTACATTCTTTTGTCTCATGATTCTCGGAACAAATGCCACAGTGTGTTTTTATATGGCAATTTTTTTCGCCATGACCATACAATTGACAATTGTAGCATTGTGTCACTTTGTTTCGTTGTCTTCGAGCGAAGTCCCATCGGACTTGTGTTTTAAAGATAGAACGATAGTTCTTTTTAAGATCGTTTAGTCTTATTGAACCAATATCTAAATATACTAAATAAAACACATCGATAAAGTTATCATAATTTTTCTTGATGGTTTTAACATTAATGCATTTAAGACCGATTGAAACTAGTTCGTTTTTAAGATCAGTAGCACTAACTTCATGTAAACCATACAACATGACTTTGAATGACCTTTCTGAAGGCAAGTCATGAGTATAGAATTGCCAATTTTTTAATGATAATTCAGCACAAACTTTATGATATGATTCAAGGGTTTCACAATTTAGTTTTATTCCGATTGACATTTTTTTTAGGCTATAATTGTCGATATTTAATAGTTTGAACAAATTATGCACGTTTTCAATGGGTTGCTGTAGAACACATACCGAGGGGATTTTAGATTTCTTATTTGAAATCGGAGGTAAAGGTGATTCATCATCGATTTCAACATCAGTATCTTTGCCCGTATCAGGATGAGTCTGAAGGGGTATCCAATATTTTGGATGTTTTTTGTTGGAAGACATGGTGTCTTCACAACGGGAGGGATACGATTTTCTCTTTATTTTGATTGTTTTTTTTCTCTATACCGCACAGAAGATGAAACGTCGTGGGCGTTCGGCGTGCCGATCGGTACTGTTATATATGTAGGTTGTGTAGGAATATGTATCATGATATCAAAAATGATGAATAAAAGGTTATATAGGAATATTTATAACGTGATATCAAAAATGATGAATAATATGATTATATAGGAATATATAACAGGAGGAAAAAAATGACTAGTACTGACATTGAGGTTGCATACATAAGCGAGTTATCAGCATACAGCAGGTTTTCACAGTCGGTTGGGATGGGTTGGTCTGATGTCATCAGACTGTAGAGGAAGGGGCCAAGTTTTGAACCTTGTTGGAATCCGACTATGATGCTTTTAATAATAAATGAGCAGTTTCCAAATTGCTGGAAAAAAGAAATGAAAAAAGAATTTTTATTAGTGGCGGGGGTGGATGTAGCAGATGAAGTTTGTGTATAAAAGCGTATAATCAGACGCTGTCGAATGCTTTCTCGACATCTAGAAAGTTTCCGATGGTTACACAATGACTGTTGAGGGCATTGGTGGTGTCATGCCGGAACTTCAAAAGCGGGTGTAGTGTTAAGTTCTTCTCTTTAAAGCCAAACTGGATGTCAGGTATTTACATAGTTGTTCTCTCTGCAAAACTTCTTAAGTTTCCTTAGTATCAGCTCTTTCAAGAGCTTGGTTAGGTTGCTGAAGAGTGATATTGGCCTGTAGTTAGAGATCATGTTCCTGACACATTTCTTCTAGATCGCCACAATCCTTGCAGTTTTCCATTTTTAAGGGAAGAAGTTATTATTGAAGCAGTTGTTCAAGATGTTGGTTAGAAGCATCAGGACTGTCTCTGGCATCCTCTTTATGATAAAGTTGGATAGTCTATCTGGTTCGTTTGAGTTCTTAGGCCTGAAGCTACTGATCTTTTCAGCTATTTCTTCTAGGCTGCTCAGGTTTGCGCTGTCAACTGGGTCACTCGCTGGATTGGTGTCGCTGAATATCGTTCTATTCCTGTTTTGTGCCAGTGTCTGTTGGATGGAATCCTTCACTTCTTTAGGGAGTTTATTCCGAAGTCACTCCTGCTTAAATACATTTTATTGTTCGATTTATTTGGTTATTCGTTCTTCGTAATTCTCACAATTATATAAAATGGACTGACATTTTGAAAACAAAGTAGTTCACGTATAAGGCACCAAGCTTATTTTTAGTGCCAATGCCAGTAAATATGTCGGTAAATGGATTCTGCCATATAGCATAAAACGTTTCTGAGACGTTTTTAAGCTATTAAATGCTCTTTTAAGAGCTTAAAAAAGATTGTAATGAGATATTAATTTATTCAATTATGGGTATTATTTTTAACTCGGTAGCATTTGCGTAGTTTTTTTTAAGTTGCTCAAAAGGATGACTTTAATTGCTTCAAACACTTCAAAAGGTTATAAAAATTTAAATACTTTGAATCTACTTAAGGTGCCACCTATGGTACTGATGTTCAAGAAAACTGCTGAGATAGGCGCCTGCCTGGCGACTGAACATACCCTAAGCGGAGCAACGGAGTTGCGTGAGCGGGTGAGAGCCCCAAAAAGGGAGTTAAAATCCTGAGAACCCGCGAAGCGGGCCACCCAAGATACTATTGCCCAAGAAAACTGTTGTCAGAGGCGCCTGCCTGGCGGCTGAATATACCCTAAGCGGAGCAACGGAGTTGCGTGAGCGGGTGAGAGCCCCAAAAAGGGAGTTAAAATCCTAAAAGAAAAGATCTTGAAGCTTTCTTTTTTGCATAAATTCATGCTTTTCTAGAAAACAGACGGCAATTTTCTCAAATTAAATTCATATTTTTATATGTACTATTACATAGTTACGCTTAAAAAGCTTCTAAAGCTAGAAAAAATAAAAATTCATAATCTAAAACGTTTCTTAAATGAAAACCCAGACCATGGGATTACCAAAAAGCTTTTAACGCATTTTAAGCTCTGGGCAAATAAAATTCGCTCTAACTGAAACTGAAAAAAAAAAATACTTAAGCCCTTAAATAAATGTATTTATCTATGTCTTTTGTTCATTGTTTATAAATTTATCTGTTATTTATTTATTTAAATCTCTATTTATGTATTTATTTATTTATTTTTGTTCATTTATTAATTTATTTATTTATTTTCTTTCCTTGCTTTTATTTCTTTATTTGACTATTATTTTCAATGTTTATTTATTTGTTTATTTTGCAATTGATTGATTTTTGATTAATTTATTTATATAAACTTATTCACTTCAAATAAAATATTTACTATTTAAAAATATCAAATGAAAGTTTTCTACGTAGTTTTTATTCAAAAATAAATTTCCTTTTCGTTTTGTAAATACTTATCATCATTTTGAATTTATTTTTCAGTTATAAGATAGGTATAAACTAAGTATCCCTGTGCAAGCTATGTATGCACAAAATCATTGTAAATTGTAAAGCCTTTATTCTACGATAGTTAGTATATATCTATCTATTAAACCCTTAAAATGTATTGCAATCCTTGAAGAAAATTTCTCTATAACAATATTGCAAGCGATCGCCACAACCACCATCATCGTCACACTTCATCCACCAACCACCCCATCCCGTGCACCAATTACCATGTCAGTCAACCCACCAACGTCATCGTTGCGTCCAACAACCATGTACTCACTTACTCAGTCAGTACCAAGCACCCCAAACCTCTAGCAAGACATCTCTCATCTCTCAACGTCTTTCTTCTATGCAGGTCTAAGAAAAGAAGAACTGATGATTTTTTTCTAAATCTCTCCTGCATTTTATTGTGCAACTTATTTGGTCCTGCTTCCTCCGTGATATTTTATGTTAGTGTGAGCGTGTGAGGTATTGCAATCGTTCTCATTCTCATTGCTCAGTTGGTGATTAATACAGCGCTGTCGCTTTGTATCGAGAAAGGTAGGAATCGGCGGGCAAACGTTACACGGGAAACTGTGATTCGGGGTATCGTTTTACGGGAAAACGTACCCAACCCGTCCTGGGTCAGACTGGGATCCCATAAAAATGGAAACTTCCCTTGATTAAATGTATGTTTCAAATTTATATTATTAAAAACATCTCACGCAGATGTGAGTTGAAAAGGAATAACAAAAAAATCTGTTCCAGAGATGATTTATCGGCACATAGAACGTAAAAAGGAAGTAAAAATCGCACTTGAAATTCAAACGACTTCTCTGTTTCCGAACGTATTTCACGACGTCCATTTCTGTTTATCTTCTGCCATTTCAGATATTTTTTCATTTAACGCTTCCATTTGTAATAAAAAATTAACTTTCATCTCCAAGATAACTACTATCCTATTAAAAAAGTTACCTATATTCATACAAATGGACGCACAAGATGTAATCGTCCCTCAATAAAAACACCCAGAACAACAAAACAAAAAACAACAAACCAACATTAAAAAAGAACTTTGTTCGTAAAACTTCACAATCGTCCGTCCTATTTATTTTACACCTGCATTAAGTTCTTCCCTTGCCGTTTCGCAATAAAACTTGATCCATCCCCTGGCGATTTTATCGCTGACATAAGTTTTAACAATATGAAATGAAAGGCAATATCGTCTATAGGATTTTATTGTACGACTTCAATGGAAATGGACTCGCCCCTCCCCCAATACTCGTACAACTTTTATATTTCCCCGCAACTAAAACCTAAAACAACTTCATTTCTTTTCACAGACGACACACATAAATCTGAATCGCAGTCTTTAGGCGAAAAAGCCAAAGCGAAAAAAAAAATATTAAAAACAAACAAAAATGAAAATTGAACCAAATGAAAAAATAAAGTCCTTAAAATGCTGAAATTGCCAAAAGGCCAAATACAACAACAGAGTATACCCGGATAGTAGCTAAATTATCTTATCCTTGGGGGGAAATTCAATCAAAATTCAAATTACTTCATGTAAAATGAAACGCAACGCTCCGCATCGGCACCGTAACCGTATAAATGGATGCTCGCAAGTCGTGGGAGGAGCTCGGCTCTGGCGTAACTCGGGAAGACAACCAAGTTTTGGTAAGGATTATTTTCTCACCTCCGATACATGAGTCGTCGCGGATTATATTGAAGTCGGAAGTGAAGCATCCTCAACAACACAGCTTGTGCACACGATGGCTCTTGGCAATTGGATTCATTTTCGATAAACTGCCTCTAATTTCCAGGGCATATTTTGCACGATTTTGGCCCCCATTTGTTTTATTGTCGGATTCGAACTCAAGCAAACAGCAAATGAAATAAAACTCCATTTACGATTTCTTATATAGTGATATCCTCATAATCCTGAGAGTAAATTTTGAGTGGAGCACCCTGCCGCCGCATGGCACCGATATAAACTTTCGGTTTGCTTCCCCGTTTGCTGCAGCAGAAATCTCCGTCCTGGCAACAACCAACAAAGTTATAAATCCAGCAGAATCTATTAACAAATTTTATATCAGAAATTAGATTTGGAAAGTGGCTTCGAGGATCAAGATGGAAATGGAAGACGAAGATGAAGAAAAACGATGGAATTCCACTGAATCAAGCTGGGAAGAGTACTCGTATAGTGAGGAGCTTGACGAGTGTGAGGAAAGTAAACAGCTATTTAATTAAAAGGATTCGCCGGGTGTTAGGTACTTAAGATCTCCGTTAAACGTTGCTCACCTTTCAAGGCATCCCGCAGCGATATACAAGGTGAACGCTGAACGCTGAACGGGGACATGTTATTAGCTGAACTGAATTTACGACACCCATAAAATTAATGCGATAAAAGTGCCAGGGTTGAGAGCTTATGCGAGTACATTTCGCTAAGGTATAAATTTCTCTTAGGACTGTTTGTTTATATGAGTGCCGGGCTTAAGGGTTGGCAGTGCTGAATGTTCATATATGTGTGCTTTGTTGGGTGCGGTAGGAATTTTCTTTGTAATTAAGTGTTATGTGTGCTTATCAAAATGGGAAAAGGCTCTAATAATGATCTATATACATATAAAGGGATACACCCAAAACCCTGAGGTTTGCAAGTCTGTTACAGTGTGGGTGAGAAGGTGGATCTATTACCATGTTAGACAATACTTAATCCTTAGAAGAAAAGATATTAGTCTTATACAAATGGATTTCAACACTGTGTAGTATTTTGAATTGGAACAAATGTGGTGATATTTTCAAATAAAAACGAAATTGTAGCAGATTAATATCAACACGGAGTAATAAAATATTTGAAGCGTTACAGTATCTACATACCCCTAATCATGTAACCGACTAAAATTCTACGACACCTACACACAGCCTTATTATATAGGCAATGAGTGGGTACATTCAATGTGCATTTGAAGTCATTCAACTAGAACTAAATTGGAATTTCATACAGTTTTGTTCTTTATCTTTTCAGTTCACTCTTACTTATAGCTAAACATTTCATAAGATGAAGTATAGAAAATAACAAAATCGTCTTCATTGGCGGTGATTTTTTAATGCCAGGCATCACATGTGTCTGGATACTACGATCTCGCCAGAGGGCAAGGCCATTGTTGACTGGCTGGGCGCCAACAACGTGGTGGTTATTTCACAACACAAACCCACCTTTCCCAGAACACCATCAACGCTGGACTTCTGCCTAAAAAACAAACTGGCAAACGTATAGAAATATTCTGAAAAGATCGCTTACAGTCGAATCTTTAGAAATCCCCTACAATACCTCAGATCTAGATAACAAAGTCAAGGATCGACACTAACCCTGAACAATGCAATAAATATTTCTTGTCCTCTTCTGCAAGCCTGTTGCCAATGAAGCCTTGGATGTTGCTAAAGACAAGATTGCTCGATATAAGATGATCTTAGCTATCGAAAAGAATCTATATGTTCATGTAAGGGATGCTAGAACTTCCAAGGAGGTATGGACAGCGCTGCAAAACCTTTTCCAAGACTCAGGATTGGACAGACGCATTGGGTTGCTACAAAGATTGTGCTCTGTAGTATTGGTTGAATGCTCATCCGTAGAAGATTATGTAAGCCAAATCATTTCGACTGCTCAAAAGTTAAACGACGTTGGGTTTGTAGTCAATGATGAATGGGTTGGAAGCTTATTACTTAAAGGATTATCCGATGAGTATAAGCCGATGATCATGAGCATTGGTAGTAGTGGACAGAAAATAACAGCAGATTCTATCAAAATGAAATTGTTGCAAGATGTAAAATTTGATTCAGCATCATCAAACACATCTTTGATATCCAAAAAAGGTAATTTTTCTAATATGCAAAAGAAAATGAAATCCAAGTTTGACAGGAAAGGGAAATCTCGCTGCTTTAACTGTGACGGAGTTGGACATTTTGCTTCAGAATGCCCATCTAAGTCTAAAGACCGAAATTTTAAATCACCAAAAGGATGTTCTATGTTTGCAACATACCATTCAGAAGCAGAGGCCAAAAATTACGAATGGTGTTTCGATAGCGGTGCAACTGATCATATGACTTCGGATTCTAGGTATTTTAAAGAACTCAAACCATTTAAAGGTCAGATCAAGACTGCAAATAGCATGACTATGAACGCTGTTAACGAGGGTGATATATCGTTGGATGTATTGACTCCCAAAGGTAAACAAACTGTTGCAGTTCATGATGTCCTCTACGTACCTGAAATAGAAGTGAACTTACTATCCATAAAGAAGATTGTGGATCATGAGAATGTTGTCATCTTTGACAAAAATGGTTGTCGTGTCATGAATTCTTCAAAAGAAATCATAGCTACAGGAAGATCTTCAAATGGGATTTACAAATTGGACATTGCCACAAATCAGAATGCATATGTTTCGCAATGTAATCTTGGCAACATTTGGCATCGAAGATTAGGCCACTTGGGTCAAGATAATATGAAATTACTTGCACAAGGCTTAGTAAAAGGTGTTGACCTGAGCCAAGAATCATTATCGAATTGCATATCCTGTGCAGAAGGGAAACAGCATCGGAACAAATTTCCGTCCGAAGGTTAGATCATCAAAAGTTATTGACTTAATTCACTCAGACATCTGTGGTCCCATGGAGGTGAAATCTATAAAGGGAAGTATATATTTTGTAACTTTCATAGATGATTTCACTCAAAAGGTATTCGTGTACTTTATGAAGACTAAAAATTCTGTTCTTAGCTGTTTTCGTGAATTCAAAGCCGAAGTAGAAAATCAGCAAGAGTCGAGAATAAAAATTCTGCGAACGGACAATGGAAAGGAATTTACGAGCAAAGCAATGGAGCTTGAGTTGAAGAAGTATGGAATCGTTCATCAGACAACAGTCCCTTATACTCCCGAGCAGAACGGTTTAGCGGAAAGGATGAACCGAACTTTGATCGAAAAGGCTCGATCTATGTTGTGTGATGCTAACATGCCAAAATTCTTTTGGGCTGAAGCAGATAATTGTGCATGCTACATAGTTAATCGTTCACCTCATAGAAAACTTGAGAAAACGCCAGAAGAACTATGGTGTGGTCACAAACCAGATGTTACTCACTTTCGTATTTTTGGATGCACAACGATGTCACACATTCCGAAGCAAAAACGTCGTAAGTTTGATTCGAAATCTGAAAAATGTATTTTTGTGGGGTATTCAAGCACATCCAAAGGATTTCGACTCTACAGCTTACAAAAGAAGGATGTTTTCGTCAGCCGCGATGTTGTATTTCATGAAGAGAGTTTTCATTATAAAGAAAATAAAAACGTAAACACCAAAGAACTTCCAATATATACCGCTGTAGTGTGGGCTAACACCTTGACGAATCCAGAGAACCTAGCTATCGAGATAGAGAACGATTTTGTGTCATGTTCATCAATTCAAGGCGATGACCATGAAGTGGGGGATAGCGAAGAAAAAGAAGCTACAACAACCCAAGAAAAAATTCGTCGAAGTGAAAGAATTTCGAAATTACCCAAAGTAGTTTACAGTGCTGAGAAGACCAACCTTTGTGAAAACCCTGAAGATATCGAAGATGCATTATCTAGAAGCGACAAAGAAAAATGGATAGAGGCAATGGAACGTGAACTGAAATCCTTCGAAGAAAATAATACCTGGAAATTTGTAGACAAGCCCGCTGGAGCCAATATCATCAAGATGAAATGGGTTTTCAAAAAGAAGAAAGATGAAGACGATCATGTTCGATACAAGGCTCGTTTAGTGGTCAAAGGTTTTGCACAAAAGAAAGGTATTGACTATGAGGAAAGTAAGGTACTCATCCATTCGGTACTTGATTGCATTATCAGCAAGATATAATTTGGAAATCATGCAAATGGATGCTGTAACTGCTTTTCTTCAAGGTGATTTAAGTGAAGACATCTATGTTGAGAAACCAAAGGGACTTTCAATGGGAAGAGAAGGGCAAGTGATGAAACTGAACAAAGCTGTCTATGGGCTGAAACAATCAAGTTTAGTTTGGAACACCAAATTGGACCAAGTTCTAAAAACGCTTGAATTGAAGCGTTCAGAAGTAGATCCTTGTATATATTTCCATCGTAAAGGTTCAAGCATGACATTTCTCGCAATTTATGTAGATGATAATCTAATATTTACCAATGAAATGCCTTATTGGGAAATTCTGAAATCCAATTTGATGAAAAAGTTCAAAATGAAGTTCTTGGGAACAGCGAAACAATGCCTCGGAATTCAAATTTAACGAGACAATCCTATGCTGGGCCTAGACAGATGCCAGCCTGGCGGATCTTGACTAATTTATGCTTATCCTGGCTTTATATTGAACCTGGCTAGAACTGCCTATTTATTGGCTTTTCCAGGAGTATCTTAGACTGGGCCTAGATATTTTTAACTTGATGTAGCCTAGATATGAAACGTTTTCTTGGCGATATCTTGGCTGTAGAAAGTATCGCCTCTTTATTGGCATTGTAACAAATAAACTACAAGGGACCTGGATAGTTTTTACTTGGTGTACCCTGGATAAGGAATTGTATCTGGGCGTTATATTGGCCTTAGCTAGTCTCGCCTCTTTATAGGCATTGTCAGATGTTACTTATACTGGGGCTATATAGTTTTTACTTGATGTATCCTAGATGTGCCTACACATGTGTCTCTATAAAAGGCTATCCATTATCCTTCTAAAAACATAACTTTTTTGTTTTGGTCCTGAATCGGTAATTTTCAGATTCTTTAATACGTATTTAAGTCTTCTTAAACAGTATAATTAAAAGAGAGTTATTTGAGTAGCACTTTGAGACAAGATATTTTATATATCACAGTGGCGCAATAGGTAGAGCACAAGCACGGCAAGCGAGAGGACTCGGGTTCGAATCTCAGTGGAGGTAAATTAAAAAAAAAAAAAAATTCTTTCATTCCAGCAAAAAATCACTTAAAGAGTCGAATATAGGGAGGCAAAGAAAAAATGAAAATAATCAACAATAATAAAAAATAAAAAAACTTTATTTTTATTGTTTCTAATAATTTTTTTAAGAATTGCCGTAGCTCTTGTGCTACTTGTGAAGACCCATCTAGGGCCCATATAGGAACATCTAGCAAGGCCCATTATATACAGAGCATTAACAAATTAGCGAGGGACAAGCTAGATACTGCTCGGTAGGGCCATGACTGAAACTAAGAAAAACTAGCTGGGGCCTTGGCATTATCGAGTCGAAAATTCTACCCGGGTATGGATGAATGTAATCCTATACCTACTCCTATGGATATCAACTCCAAATTTTCAAAGGACATGTCACCTAAAACACCGGAAGAACAAAAGGAAATGGCTAAAATTCCTTACCAGCAAGCTATAGGAAGTCTTATGTTTGCTGCACAGTGCACTCGACCGGATATTTGTTTTGCAGTTAACAAATTAAGCAAATTTAATAACTGTCCTGGTAAAGAACATTGGGCAGCTGTCAAGAGGATATTCAGATATCTCCAAGGAACAAAAGCAGCAAAATTGAAGTTCTCAAAAAATGGAAATTCTGAATTCAAGATTTATTCAGATTCTGACTGGGCAAATGATTCTGATGATAGAAGATCCGTAACAGGATATGTATCTGTCTTACAGGGAGGCGCTGTATCTTGGGCAACGAAACATCAGCCAACTGTCGCTCTATCTACAACAGAAGCCGAGTATATGGCACTTTCGGAATCAACACAAGAAGCAATGTGGATTCGTGGTCTTGAAATTGAACTGAACCAAGATTTCAAGAATTCCGCCATGAGTATATATTGCGACAACAAAAGTGCAATCCACCTCGCATCAACTAGCAAGTATACTCGAAAAAAGGTAATATAAATTACCTTTTATTTATTAACTTCCCATAGGGAGTTATTGTAATCGGTCAGATTTGTCAAATTGGAATTTTTGACATTTCTCGACGTTTCAAGGTCCCTAGAAGCTATATCAATCATTTTTAGAGAGATGTCTGTGTGTGTGTGTACGTACGTTCGTACGTTCGTACGTGCGTACGTTCGTACGTCCGTACGTTCTGGTACCATTTTTCGTCGTCGATATCTCAAGAACGAGTAAAGATATCGACTTCAAATAAATTTTGTTTAATAGATAATAACTTCGAAAGAGGCTGAAAGGGCGTTTATTAAAATTCAGTGAGTAGTTTTTTCACTATAACGGTTTAAAAAAAAAGTAAAAATTTTGGTTAGTTTCAAATATCTCACGAAAAAATAATGCTTTTGATTTCAACTAAAATTTAATGTACTCATTATAAGGTCATACAGATTTGATATGAATTTGGAAAAAAATGAACATACCGTTATTTTTTTAAATAAAAAAAAACTGAAAAAAAAAATTACATAACCCAGATATTCTAAGAACGGAAAACAATTTGAAACTCAAAATAATTTTATTTTACGAAAAATAATGTGTTTGACAACTGGTGAAAATTTCAAAAAAAATCAGTTTACAGTTTTTTTACAAAAAATAAAAAACTATATAAAATTCTATTGAAAATTGGTAAAAATTGTTTTTCGACTCAAATTTCTCGAGAAATAGTAGTGATATTGACTTCTAATTTAGTTTATTTTATACATAGTATAATTTTGTACAATTGGTAAAATGTTGACAAATAGATATTGAATTAATAGTTTTTTTTTTAATAAAAAAACTATTAAAAATTCTAGTGAAAACTAGTTAAAATTGTATTTCAAGTCGAATTTCTTGGGAATAATTCAATTCAATTCAATTCAACTAATTCTATATTCAAAAATTTATACATTAGGGATTAAATCTAATGGTAAACTAAAGAATAAGTAGTGATACAAATATTTAATTCAAAAATAGTTTATATATCACTTCAAAAATAAAAACAATTGCTTTATAATTTACTTAGTAATATAACGTTAAATATAACACCGACAGTGCCTTCTAAAGTACATAAGTTGTTTTATACATCGATACCTTCCCGTAAGAATGTATACTAAGAGACATTTCTAAAAAAAACGAAAAAAACGAAGAAAGTTCGTTGGCGAAACCCAGGCCAAAACGTGGCCCTTCATATACATATATTATATTTCCTCATCAAAAAGTCATTTTCGAAAAAAGTGCCGCTTAGTACATTCTTACGGAAAGGTATCGACATAATACAATTATTAACATATGGTTAAATTTTGACAAGTATCGAATTGACAGTTTAAAAAAAAAAAATATTAAAAAAAATCTACTAAAAAGTGGTAATATTAGTTTTTCGACTAGAATATCTTGAGAACGAGCAATGATATTGACTTTGCCATTATTTAATTTTATACATAATACAATTTCTAACAAATGGTTTAAATTTGACATATATGTATCTAGTTTTAGAGCGGATATATTTTGTAAGTACCCTTCCATCAATAACCAAACCATATATTTTATATTCGAATATTTCGTTTTTAAATTTTTTTCAATTAAAATGTTTGGAACCGAAATAATAAAGTAATTTCTATAATATAATATTAAAAAACACGGAAATCTATAATTCAGCATATAATATGTACCTACCAACCTTCGTAATTATAACAAGTTTTCAAGACCACAAATGGGAAGTTATCAGTGTGGGTCGCACCCAGCCTCTTTTTTTTTTTTTACCTTCAACTATAAATTTTATGGAAAAGTCTTACTTTAACTAAATAACTCGTTTTTTTGGTAAAAAAAAATATTCAAACTTGTAAATTTTACAAAACAAAAGCGCTCTACTTTCGTGTAACGTTATAAGACCAAATTTCTGAAAAGTTTTCTTACTTATGATATGAAAGTTTTAGAAACTGCACTTTTAGAATTTTATTGAGTATTTTGTATTTATTTAATAAGACTATTAAAAAATCATTCAAATTAAGCGACCATTTTTATTTAAACAATATTGAAAGACGTGTAACGTTATAAGACATTTTCTGCTGAAACCAATAAAGATGAAGTTATGTATCTAACTTTTGAAACTCTATTGACTTTAGGTGACCTTGAGTAGGGCTGAAGGTAATAAGAAATACTTCAATATTCATTCTACTCATTTTCACTCTACAAAGTTTCTGAAACACAGTTTTATCAAACGTGAATAATCAGAAACATTCAATAAACACGATAGCCAAGATCTACTTTATCTTTATTACCAAAGCAAATCGAAGTAAAAATGTTTACTTATGTTTATTTTTATAAAGACAAAAAATCACATTATTTAAAAGAGTTGTCTAACGTGTTTAAAATTAGGAAAAAGTTAGACGAAGTCTCCAAGCTAAACGACTGCATTAAGCAGAGCCGGATTTATTCCTTAAGGTACTAGTACGGTCTAGAATTCCAAAAAAACGCATGATTTTTGGGAATTTTTTTCTCGGAAACCTTATTAGATATTAACATAATTTTTTTTTAAATAATGAATACATGCGTCTAGAATACAAAAAAAATTTTTTTTTTAATTTTCGAATTTTGGCCGAATTATAGAGAGCACCAACGTCGACTCATCAAAAAACACATTGTCCCATGGCGGACAGTTAATCTCCGGATCTACTGAACCGATTTTCAAAAAATTTGTTGCAACTTTATTGTTTTTATGTTTTCCAAGACAATTTACCACAAATTGACCAAAAAGTTATGAACAAAAAAAATGGTGACCCAAAAATGGCCAACAAAATTGCCAAAAAAAAAATTTTTTTTCAAAGCTTGACATTTTTTTTTTGTTTTTGACTTTTTAAACAAATTGTTGTAAATTGTCTCGTAAAAAACCTTCCTTTAAATAACCCACTTTGTTTTTTTTTTGTTTCAGTTCAGCCAATCCTGAGATTAACTGTCCGCAATGGGACAATGTATCTTTTGATGAGTTGGCGTTGGTGCCTTCTATAATTTGGCCAAAATTCGAAAATTAAAAAAAACAATTTTTTTTTTGTATTCTTGACGCTTGCATTCATTATTTAAAAAAAATTATGTTAATACCTAATAAGGTTTCCGAGAAAAAAAATTCCCAAAACTCGTGCGTTTTTTTGGCATTCTAGACTGTACTAGTACTTTAAACGAGCACTGTTTAAAATTTTGCGCCACTTTGTTTATTTCTGTTTTTTATTTCAATGAAAATTTTCAATCGCGCGTTTTTGTAACAGACAATTTGACGCATACTAAAGATACCATTATCCAGTATTTGTATACAAACTTCTTTAACACTTCCAAGTAAGTTGAAACTTTTAAAATTTGGAGCGATTTGACCATCTTCCCACTTCAAAAACAAATAGCCTTCTGTCTTTGAATCCAAATTTAGGATAAATTTTTTTTGGAAATATTTTGCCACTTCCCATGGCAAAGGATGCGTTGATGGAATTGGTGCCATCGTAAAAACTGTCATGCGAAAGCACGTACGGGCTCGAGACTGTATTGTCAAAAACGCATCCGATTTTGTGCAAGCTCTTAGCCGCACTTCTTCAAAAATTTCCGTTGAAGAAGTCCACAATGATGACATCTTGAAAATTAATAAAACTTTGAAGTCATCAGCCATTTTAATAATGGCAAAATAAAAACTTACCATACTTCAAGATTGGGATATAGTATTTTTTTTTTTGTTTTTGTTTATTTATATGGATTAATGTTATTCTTATTACAAATGAAGTACTTACCTTATAATACAGTGAACATTGGAAAACGTGAACCCCCCAAAACGTGAACTATCCTAAAACGTGAACACCGTAATTTTTACATTGACTGCTCTAAAACGTGAACAAATCAAAAAGCTCTAAAACGTGAACAGACATTTTTTCAACATTTCTACATAAAAATGCACTAAATTAATTTTTTTAAACTTCGGGGGCCCCATAAATTTGACATTGCGTAATATGAAATATTTAAAAAGGCTTTGGAATGGTGTTCAGATGAAAGTTTTGACCAAAGCGATACAAACGCCTAAGAAAAATTGTAGTTAATAAAATATTTTGACAAAAATTAAAAATTTTGTTTGTCAAATAAAACTTTAATTTGTAAAACGTTCTAATTTAAAAATGGAATCTAATCAATTTTTTTAATAACCCGTAGGTACCAGTATGAACTCGTAGGTACCAGTATTTGTAAAAATGTAAAAAAAAATCATAAATCTATACTACTGCAAGCATAAAGAAGATAAAATGAAAGAAAATGTGTTTTATTTAAAGAGGAGTAGTAAGACAATACGGTAGGAATACTATTTTAATCATAAAATGTTACATTCCAAAACATGAACAATCTCAAAAACATGAACACCCTCGGTTTTAATTAGTTCACGTTTTCCAATGTTCACTGTAAATAAATTAACTATGTATGTTCTATTTGCTTGCTTTTGGTTTTTTTTTTATGTATTTATATTACTTTCGGCCATATTGTTCCCATTTTTCATACAGAAATTCGAAAGGTAACGTTATAAGACTTTTTTCTGTAACGTTATAAGATACACATTTGAGTTGAAATAACGTAAATAATATAACTTTTTCTTTAAAAAAAAAAGTTGTAAGCTATAATTTGGAATTTCATCTCAATTCTCTAAAAAGAAAAACTTAACTTAGCACACCAAATTCGCAGAGTTTTCAGAATATATTCAGCAACCTCAAAATCTACTTCCAAAAAATGTAACTTTATCAGCGAATTCGAACGGCAATATTTACAAATCTATAAGAGATAAATAAAAACTTTTTTCTACAAAAATTAGACTTTAAAGAGATCTATCAGATGTATGTTTAAAAGTTAAACTGGCATTGCAGTTTTCGAGTAATAAGCAAAAAACCCGTACAATGTAACGTTATAAGACCATGGCCGTGACCATATGATTTTTTTTCGAAACCTTATAAATATTTTTTTTTTTCAAAAACTGTCCCACAGACTTTTTAAAACAAAATTCAAAAAATTTCATTTATTTAAAGCTAAAAAATGGTTGAAAAAAAATTTCAAAAAATGGTTATTTTTGGTACTTCCCATGGAACCATTTTTTTGGTTTTTGATTTTGTCAAAAACTGCACAACCGATTTTGATCATTTTATTTATGCTAAAGCTCCCCAGCAGTTTTAATATTATTGTGTATTAAAATTTTCTAAAATTGTTTTTTTGGATTTAAAAACCAAAATCAATTTTTTTTTTTTCAAAACTCGATATTTCAAAAACCTCATGCTCGATTTTCTTAAAACTTGATAAATAAAAGTTTCTTAATATAATCTACAAGATGTATTTGTATTTTTATTTTGTATTTATTGGATAATATATAATTTCACATTAAGATATACATCTTATATTTTGTGATTGGCTTAAATTATATAATGCAATTTAATATAAGTAATCAAGTTTAATATAATACATTTTGATATAAAAATTGTCTATTTATATGAAGTACATCGTAACATGATTTTTTTTTTATATTATTTATAGTACTTGAATTTAATTTTAAACATTAATTTAAACATATAATTATTGATTAGGCTTTATGTATTTCTAGCTAAGAGTATAAAGAGATTATTTTTAAAAGTATTTACGTTTGTGATTCTCCTTAATTGTATGGGCAATGAGTTCCACTGACGAGTGACATGGACGAAAAATGTACGTTCAGATTGTAAACAGCTAAATCTAGGTTGTATTAAAACAGGCGTTCTTTGAGAATTAGCAAAGTCTAGCCTACTGTAGAAATATTCAGGCTGATGTGATTGCATGATACCATGGAGAAAAATAAGTGATCTAAATGTTATTAAATCTTCGAGCTTAAGACCTGTTATTTGCTTGGAATAAGGAGATATATGGTCGAAGTATTTTTTGTTAAAAACTTATCGGGCTAAATTATTATAGGTTACTTTAAGTTTGTTTTTTGTATTGTAGTCTACTGCACAGAATATTTCACAGCAGTACGTGAGGATTGGCAGGAGTAAAGCTTTAATAAGTAGCATTTTTGTAGCAGTTGGAATAAATCTTTGAGAACACCAAAGTAAACGAAGGCCGCTATAAACTTTTCCGATTATTGTTGCTATGTGGTCTGTCCAGGTAAGGTTTTCATTGAAAACCAACCCCAAATTTTTCGCTGTGTGGGTGTGGACGTATTCGATTACTGATTCTCCTAATTTAATTGAGGGGAGTTGTGAAATGTCTAGACGCTGTTTGTAGATACACAAAGTTTTCGACTTCCCTGGATTAAGTGAAAGGTTATGTCTAAGTGCCCACTGCTGAATGATTTTCAAATCTCCATTGACATCATCTACGGCACCTACAACATTAGTTAATGGACAGCTATGATATAACTGCACATCATCTGCAAACATGTGAAGTGAACAGTTTTCGACTAGTCCAGGTAACTCATTAACATAAATGGAAAACAACAAAGGTCCAAGAACAGATCCCTGGGGAACACCAGCTGTTATATTTAGGAATGAGGACATTCTATGGTCCACTGCCACACATTGTTGACGGCCAGTTAAATAGGAGTACAATAGTCTTACTGCAAATACGGAGAGATCAAAATCTTTGAATAATTTATTGCAAAGTTTATAGTGGTTAACGGTATCGAACGCTTTTGAAAAATCAAGCAATGTTAGAACAACAACAACAGTTCTTGTCCATAGTTCTACGAATGTCATCAACAACAAGCAACAACGCAGTTTTACAACTTCTTTTAGCACGAAAACCGGACTGAACGGAGCTTGATAGATTATATGTGAGTAGGTATCTCTGCAGCTGCTTTAGAATAGCTTTTTCAAAAACTTTTGACAAGAACGGCAAAATAGATATAGGTCGATATTCTGTTTTTAATCGATTTTGAGACTTTAGTATCGGAATTATCTTGGCTCTTTTCCACGAAAGAGGGTACACGCAAGTAGTAAGTATATTGTTAAAAATGCATGTAATGTACTTTAGAATAAAGGGGAGAAGAAGCTTTAAACATTTTGGATTAATATCGTCCAATCCTGTAGCATTGGACTTAACTGAAAGAATGCATTCGACAATATCTTCATCCGTTAGATCGTTAAATTTAAAACTTTGGTCACTTTCATCGCTCTGACCAACTTGCTCCCACGATAAAAATGGTGGCAAAATATTAATATGATGAATTGGTTCTGCTGCGAAGGAAACAAACTGTGAATCCAGCACATCGCAATCTACATCCGCTTCCGCACCTACTTCTACCCTCTGTTTTGCATTCCCTAGTATACGTAACTTTTTCCAAAAATATCTTTTCCAGACTGATTGTTTAGACATAGAAAAGATTCATAGTAAGCACGTTTCGCTCTTTTGATTCGCAAAACGACTAAATTTCTATATGATCTGTATATTTCAAAAAACGCGTGTAGCTTATAACGTTTCCAACGGGTATATGATTCATCCCGTTTCTTAACTAATTCAAGAATTTGATTGCTAAACCACGGCGGAGAATCACTTCTTACAATTTTCGATTTTAACGGAACATGATCATTAAAGAGATTTTTAATATTGTAAGATATTTTATATTTTTTTTTGTATATACATATATATTTCATTTCTGTATCACTCTATTTTTGAAGAATACTTATAAAAACAAAAATCATATAGAGAAAAGGAAAAGTTGGTTAAGCGGTTTTTATTTTGAGTTTAGTGAAAATAGTTAGTTTTTCATTTGAAATACACAAAAAAATAATAACAATAATTACCTACAAAGAAAAAAAAGAAAAAGAAAGTTTGGACAAAGAAAATAACATGTGAGTTAAATTGATTTATTTATTTAACCACTGAGCCAACTCTAGACCTTAGTTTTGTTTGTGTTATATAATTATTAAAGTTATCCTTTTTGTTTTTCGGCATTCAAAAAAAAGATACGTGGCCATTATTTTATCTTCGGGCGTGTTAATATCTCGCGAATTATTTGTATTATATATTTTATTATTAATAAATGCACGATATGTCGATTGTGAGTAAATAAGTTGTATACCGTTAACATACGGAGATGTGCGTTCTCCTGCTTCGTGTGTTTTTAGAGCTGTATCGGGGGTTTACAATCAACTACTGGAGTATCGGTTCGAGTTGCGCGCTCTCCCTTCTCGTTCACAGCCAGTGGGTTGGTATGTATGTCTCGATTGCTATTGTTTTGTTTTGTGATAGGGTGGTTACAACTACCCACTGGAGTATCGGTCCGAGTTGCGCGCTCTCCCTTCTCGCTCGCAGCCGGTGGGTTTGTGTGTAGATATGCTTCGATCACTTATACATTTTCTTTAGTCGGTACGGGTTGCGTGTTTTCCCACCCCGTTACCACTCCGTGTGATAACAGCCACCCTCTGGAGTATCGGTTCGAGGTGCGCGTTCTCCCTCCTCGTTCGCAGCTGGAAGGTTGGTCTGTACACTTCGGACAAGTTCATAAATATTTCTAATATTTATTTTATTGTAGATTCTTCATACGCTTTGCACTCACATCGACTTAAGTACCGTGGTCTTTTAATTATATTTTTAAAATTCGTGTTAATAAAAGGGCTTTGAGTGCTCATGAGTTCTTTTCTCTTTTTTTTACAGATTATCCACGACCAGAGGAACTCTCGAAGAAGTTATAAGTTGTTCAGTTTAATTAATTAATTCATTTTGTTTCAATTTTCATCTTTAAAAAAAATCTTTTAAATTAAAAAAAAAGGGTTAAGTTTTTCTTCTTTTATAATATTATGTTGAAGAAAAAGTACTTGCTGTTCAACAGAAGGCATATAATATATTTGCTCCCAATTGACTTGATCAGTGTCTAATTGTAAGCTTTCATAATTAATATGTTTAAAGTCTCTGAACGTTATTATATTATTTTCTGTACTAATTGAAATTTCATATGTCTATAAATCAAATCATGATGTGAAAAACCCGGGGCTGATAATTGATTATAAAACATAACTTTATCAATATCCCCTTCAAAGAACACGTCTAAAAGAGTCTCAGCTTCTTTGCTAAAGTGTGTTGCTCTCGATCTGTTTACTGGGAAAAGATTAAAATTACTCAAATTATAAACGAACTTAGAGGAAGTAGCAGAATTAAGCAAATCACAGTTAAGATCACCACATAAAATAATATTGGATGCAGAACAAGATATTTCCTCTAAAATGCTTATTATTGGCGTAATATCAACATTTTTATTTGACCTATATATAACTCCAACAAGTAAATGTTCAAAACCACAAAAGACCTTAAGAAACAAATATTCAGACGTGCTATCATTTTTTGATTTACACAAAATTTCACAATGAATATCACTGCGCAAATAAATTGCTACACCCCCCCCCCCCCACGACGAAGTCTATCAGAACGAAAGATTTTGTATCCTTCAACCTTTAAAGCACTATTATGAATTTTTGGAGAAAACCACGTTTCTGAAATGCAAATAACATCAACCTTAGAATTTATGAACAGCAGACGAAATTAATCCAATTTGTAAACGAGACGATGATACAAATTATGATCCATTTCACCGTCAGAAAACCCATCACTACGAATTATATCTGATTGCATTGGATTTGATTAACAAAATAAACAGATAGTCACAAACGCACAGAAAAAATAAGTCGCAAGTAATAATCTATACACAAAAATTGAAGAGAATTTGCCTAATACAATAGGAGATAATAATTTAAGAGAAAAAGAATTAATATTACGATAACGATTATTAATTAAAATATGATAACAAATACTATAAAATATAAAAATAAAAAAATATAAAATGTTCATACTCGTGACACATGCAATTTGCGTATTCATCATGTTGTAGTTGTGGTAGTACTTCTCATTTGATGCCTCTCGACAGCAGCATTGAAACTCCCAATATCGTCTACTAACACGCTTCTTCCAGTTGTTCTTTAATGTTTTGGATTTTAAGCAGCAACTCATTGCAAGTGTTTGTCAGCTCGCTCTTAAAGGATGCGATTATGACATCAGTATGTTTAATGAGCTCAGCATGAAACGATTGTTGTGTTAAACCTTTAAAAGCAGGTGAAGATGGTAGGCTTCTTGAGGTATTCAGCTGGTTTGAAACGCTTCCAGGTTTTGGCTTAGCGGGTTTATTTTTCCGCTTGTCAACTTGTATTACATCGTTGACTGAGTTTGACGTTGCAAGTACGTTTGGAGAAGAGTTTAACCCAGACCTGGTGGCAGACGACATCATGCACGGTTTGATTGAATATATATATGTACTATTACACAGCGGACATGGCGCGTAAATAAAATTAAAATAAAATAATATTTGGTTCCTTATCAATTTTATTGGCATTTATTTAAGTATCTCAAACTGTGCAAAGTTTAGCAATATCTTTTATATATAATTGACGAGTTAAATTAACTTTCGCCGGAGCAGACTTAAAAGACAACTATTCGCTTACGCACATAGCAGCTGATTCAGCAGATTTGAGAAAAAACAATTTATTTTACCTAAAAACTAAGGTACCCACCATACAAATGTTAACGAATGGTTTTCGAAAATCATATTTTTCTCGAAAACAGTTCCGAGAATTTCGTTAAAATTTTTGTCTTTCGATTAATTTTTACGATCTATTTGAATTTTGAATTTCTTATTATCGGCATAACGGAATTTAATGAAATTTTTTATAGAGAAGCTTCTAAAAAGTTTAAAAAAACATTGCTTTTCAAAACTTTAAACAAAAATATTTTTTGGATTTAAAAAAAAAAAAAAAAAAATCTATTTTATTTATGAAAGAAATGTGGCGTGTTGTATTTGGTTTAAACTTTAAAGAATGAAAATTGTTTTACAGTTAAGAAACAGTCTTAACAATAAAGAGTAGTAACACTTTCAACTATAGTGTAAACATGTAGAAAATTTTCGAGCTATGTTTCCGTTTAATTATCTCGTTTGGGCCTAATAATATGGCAAGGTACTGTAGAAGTGCCTTATACGTTCCAAATTTTTCAAACCGTTTATTGAAAGCACCAACTAGAGATAAAGAAAAAACTAGAATAGCTTTTAAATATGCAAATACTCTTAAAAATTCAGTTTTCCCAAAATAAAAAGATAAATTAGAAAACGAAGAAAAATAAAATATAGTGTACAAGATTAAATGTGTAGGTGATGGATCAACATCATGCCCATCAATCTATGTACTCGTATGTAGGAAAATGCAAAAACTTCGAAGTCGTATATCAGATCATAAATCTGATATAAATTATGGTAGTACATAAAAGACTGCACTAGCTCTCCATTGCATAAAGGAATTCAAAAACGTTTCAATTTTACAATCAGAAAAGAATTGCAGTAAAAGAATGTTACTATACGAGTACTATGTCCAACAAAAATATGCAGTGTGGGCAAGATAGGACGTTTGCCTCGCATTCTGGCTACAGTGGATTGCATAAATCTGTCCTTTATTAAAGCTCTCACAAGGTTTTCGTAGTGTTGATTTTAAATAGACTCTTTTTTAAAAGCTCTAAAATCAAAAGCACCTCAACAGAAACCCAAGGAAAAAAAATGAACAAGTTACCAAATGAGCAAGGGTAACTCTGAATGCACATCAATATTTAATGGGAGTTGAAATTGAATAGCACCAACAGCCATAGGCTACAGCAATTCAGTGCACAGTGCACACTCAGATGTGCGGTCAATATAGGACGTAGGGTCTGCTTCAGATGCAATCGAAAATTTACTGGCGCGCAAACACTTTTTTATGGAGGAGTTCTTTCAATTTAGTATGGTGCAAAAATGTAGCACGCTACTGATTTTGATAAAGCTCTCCCATAAGACGTGTACTGCATATTTTTGTTGGATGAAGTATAGAAATGTTACATATTAGAAATACCGAAAATAGCATTAATAGACGTTCAGATTGTGATAGACTTAGTAGTATTTACGGTCAATTTATTAATTATCAAACAATGGATATATTATACATATGTACATAAAAAATTTGAATTTGATTTTCAAAATTAATTATTTGAATTTTAAAAATTCAAATAATAGATGAAACTTCATTTTGTTTTTAATAAATTTTCAATCGAATTCAAAAACGAAAAAAATAAAAATACATACTAAAAAACTTTTGAAAGATCTTTTAAAGATTTTAAAAAATAACCACTGATATAAAAAACAAACAAACAAATAAAAGATATTTTTAAATTTTGATGTATATAATGTATATAAATTATAATTTAACGATTAGATTTTATTTAAAAAAAATAACTTTATTAATTTTCCAACGTCTTAACATAACAGAAGATAACTTAGAACTAACAACTTTTACATAGAATATTTTAAATGCACAAATGAACAAATGAACAAATGCAAGATTGCATTTTCCATGATTTACTCGTTGCCTGGGCGTGGTGTGTATCCGGTGACTATTGTGGGAAACAACGAACCCGGAACTTTGCTGATGTGGTGAAAACGAACTGTGGGAAGTTGCGGGATATTTGATATTTGTGAATTTCCTAATGCTGCTATTGTTAACTTATATAATTGTTTCAATTAAAATTTCACAATAAATAGGTCTGAGGAAGGGTGTAATCACATCCGAAATGTCACAAATAAAGAAAAAAATAACAAAAATTGACCCTGAGCCCACTTAAGCACAAACATAATTTAATAAAAGGAAAAGGTCACGAAGAAAGGAAACATTTGTATTGATATTTGGTGGCTTAAGTTCAAGACTTGGAGGATTTCAAAACCCAGTTTCTCTGGTGAAAAAATGGAAAGAGCAACCATACCGAAATTCATGTTTTTATTCCAGCTGTAAAGAGGTTATTAGGGTCAGAAGAGTACGTTTTCAATGTTTTGTATGAGCACAACAAATTTAGGCCAAAAATAGTGCCATGTCCGAAAGGTAGTAAGAATTTTCGATCATTTGTAAAAAATGTAGGAAAGACTATTTCCTTTTCGGTTTTAACGCTCGTCTTTAATGACTCTCCTTATGTCAGCCCACAAGAAAAGCCAACTTTTTGTTTATTCGACGTTGGAAAATAGTGTCATGGCTCCTCCTGTAATTGAGAGCGTTTGTGATTTTTATGGGAAAAATCTTCTTTCGCACTCATACAGTTACAAGAGTTCTGAAAGATATCAATATACACAAATCTGCTGGCCCAGATAGTCTCTCTCCCATAGTTCTGAAGAGGTTTTCTTCAAAGTTGGTGAAACCATTGCCAAACCTATTCGATGTGTTATACTGTGCAGGTATCTTTTCGAGTGCATTGAAAACGAGTGCATTGAAAGCATTTGTCCAGCCTGTCCCTAAAAAGGCGAATCCTTCTCCCCCTTTAACTATCGTCTAATAGCACTAACATCCCTTCTTTCCAAGGTCATGAAAGCGCTGATAAATTATCAGCTCAAGAGCAATATTGAATAACGTATGTTTCTCAATGGCTTTTGTAGTAATATGTCCACTGGTCACCTAGCTCACCGAACAGCTGGCCTTTTTCAGAACAATTCTTGAGTGCAGGTTAAACCTTAGCAAACGTTGAAGTGCACTCACAGGTAGATACTTGACGTTTGGCTTTTCCACTATGGTGGATCCGTCAGGGATTCTCAGAACCAGATTTCTGTAAATTGTTGCGGTGCGAATTCCTCTACCAGTTGAAGGTCTCCTGAAGCAGACAAGTTCCGATTTGGAAGTGTTGATTCGGATGCCCCATTTCTTGTAGAATTTGAAGAGTCTGTTGATGTGTATTTCTACTTTTCGGTCAGCGATTGAGCGAGGTCAGCGAGTCATCAGCATACAGAAGGTTCTCGCATTGAATTGGAGAAGGTTGGTCTGAATCGCCATAAGATAATGTTTGTGGATCAGGCCGTCTATCCACACGCTGTCGAATGCTTTCTCGACATCCAGAAAGCATCCGACGGTGACACGATGACTGTTGAAGGCTGTAGTGATAACGTGTTGGAATTTTTTGAGTGGATGCAAGGTTGAGTGTTTTTCTCGAAAGCCGAATTGCATGTCAGGGATGATGGAATTTTCGCAGCAGAATTTCTTCAGTCTTCGGAGGATTACTTCTTCCAGTAATTTGCTGATGTTGTTGAGAAGTGATATCGGCCTGTAGTTGGAAACTAGGTTGGAAGCACCTTTCTTCGGAATTGGCACAATCTTCGCTGTTTTCCTCTTCTGGGGGAAGTAACAGGCGTTGATGCAGTTGTTTAAAATGATTGTGAGGAAAATCATTACTGTATGTGGCAGCCTTTCCAGGATGCAGTAGGAAACACCATCTGATCCAGCAGACTTTTTTTGGCTTAGAATTGCCGATTATTTTTACAACCTCCTCTAGTGTGCATAAATGTGGACTATCGGTGGGATCATTTGCTGGATTGATAATATTAAAATTTATTTTATCCGGATTTGGTTGCAGTGTTTGTTGAACTGTTGCCTCAACTTCTCGTAAGAAAGTTGGGTCAGTAGGTGGGTTTGGTGTGAAGTTTCCTTCGAAGTAGTCGGCGAACGCTTCCACCTTGTCCTGATGGGCCGAGGTAACTTCAGTATCATTGCTGATGATGGTTTCTGGTATTTGTGTCTGTTTTCCAATGATCCTATTGATGTTTTTGAAAGCATCAGGTCCTTGTTTGATTGCATGCAATCTTTTCTGGCATTGGATATTATTGTGGTGTTGAATGGAGTTCCGGGACATGATGTTGACTTGCTGTAGCTCATTCGAATCTGGTAGTTTCTGTTGGTTGTATTCAGTTCACTTTGATGGATCCGCTGAAGAAGTTTACTTAGACGTTGTCTGTGAGCATACAGACTCTGAACGTACTCGGAAAGGTGCTGGTACCTATCCTTTGACGTTCTAGACTGTTTATGGTTGTCCAGGGCATCATATACGGCATGTTCAAAGTTGACAATTGCAGCATCAATTTCGGTATCCAGAAGATTCCTGTCTGAAGGTGCAAGAGTTAAGCTGTCTTCGATGTCCTTGTGAGCTCTTTTAATATCCAGCCGTCTGAAGTTAATAAAATTCTCTGGTGCTTCTGTTGTATGGAGTATGGGTTGGTTGAGGTTGATCGATAGTTAAACAGCTTCATGGTCCGTGTCACTGTGCACTAATGCACAAACATAATTTCCGGATCTCCGGGAGAGTGTGCACTAGGTTCGAGGAAGCCAGGCAGAGGTTCGGTTAGGTTAGGTTAAAGTGGCTGTCATTAAAGCGTCTGACACACTTAGACCATTAGAGGTCCATTGTGATACCACGATCTAATAGGGAACAAAAAAGGTTTCCTACTAGTTAAAACTATTTGGAGCTTCTGATGAAGCTAAGGAGACTTTTAATGTCTTTGTTTATGAGATCGCTTGGTTCATTATAGAAATGTTCTCCCAGATGAAGTTTACGTCTGTAAGAGAGAGCAGGGCATGTACAAAGAAGGTGTGGGATTGTCACCTCTTCCTCCTCGTCCAAGCAACTCCTGCAGAAATCGTTTGATAGCACACCGAGACGTGCGGCGTGTCTACCTATGAAGCAGTGTCCAGTTATGACACCTATGACGGAGCTGATCTGAGATCTACTGAGGGACAATAGACATTTTGACCGTTTCAGATCCAGTTTAGGCCAGATCCGCTTGGTCGCCATACAAGTGGTAGTATTAAGCCATCTTGTGTTTGATTGTTCCAGAGCGATTCGTTTCAGCATGAGTTTACTTGTAGCTATGGGCATACCTATATTTGCCTTTTCGGGTAAGATAGGCATTTCCGTTCCAATTCTGGCGAGTTCGTCGGCTTTGCAATTCCCCGGAATGTCCCTGTGACCCGGCACCCAGAATAGGTGAATGTTAAATTGTTTGGCCATCTCCATTAGAAACGATCGACAGTCTTGGGCTGTAATGGAGTTTACAGAGACTGATGCGAGGGATTTCAAAGCAGCCTGACTGTCTGAGAAGATACGGATATCCGTGTTAGATACCACGTTTTCTTTAAGCCAGGACAATACTTCCATTATCGCCAGAATTTCCGCTTGGAATACGCTACAATGGTTCGGTAGGCGGAAGGAGAGACGAAGGTTTAGTCCATCTGAGTACACTCCACCACCCACTCCGTTTTCAGTCTTCGATCCATCTGTAAAAAAGTTTACTGATTTATTATCTGTCAAAGCCCCTTCCTCCCAAGCTGACCTTGAGGGAATGGTGACTTCAAAGTTTTTATCGAAAACCAAAGAGGGAGTGATGTAGTCAGAGTGACTTGGGAGAGTTCCGAATAAATTCAGAATGGTGGTGTGGCCAATAGAGTTATTGGTCCATTGAGAGATGGCTTTGAGACGTATGGCTGTGCTCGCGGCCATTTGTTTGCTGTAAATATCTAGGGGTGTCAGGTTAAGTAGTATGTCTAGTGCAGCGGAAGGTGTCAAGCGGAGAGCTCCGCTGATGCACATACACGCTGAACGTTGAACTCTGCTTAGTTTATCGCGATTAGTCGCTTTATCTAAGGCCGTCCACCATACGGTCACCCCGTAAGTAAGTATCGGTCTGATGACCGCAGTGTATAGCCAGTGAGTAATTTGTGGAGACAAACCCCATTTGTTCCCTACGGCTTTTTTACAAGAAAAGAGAGCTACCGTGGCTTTCCTTACTCTTTCCTGTATATTAGGTTTCCAACTTAACTTTTTGTCTAAAATAAGACCCAGGTATTTAGCTTGATCTGAGAAAGTGAGTGGAACACCTTTAAGCGATGAAGGGTCTAGTTGAGGAATTTTGTATTTCCTTTTGAAGAGGACTAGTTCAGTCCTGTGGGGGTTAACACCTAAGCCACATCGATCTGTCCATTTTAGTAGCTTGTTGAGAGCGGTTTGTATAAGTTCTGTTAAAACTTGAGGGTGCTTTCCTGATACGGCAATGGCAATATCGTCAGCGTATGCAATCACTTTGAATCCCTCTTCTTCTAGGTCTATTAGCAGATCATTAACTACCATGTTCCATAGAAGTGGGGATAGGACTCCACCTTGTGGGGTTCCTCTACTGACTGACCTTCTTGTAGTAAAGCTACCTAGTTCCGCATTTATAATTCTGCTTTTCAGCATGAAATTTATGAGGTTACCAAGTGAGCTTTCCACATTGAGATTCTGCAGTGTCTTCGCTATTGCGGCGCTGTCGACATTGTTGAAGGCGCCTTCTATATCTAGGAATGCAACTAGAGTGTATTCTTTGTGATCTAGGGAGTATTCGATTGCGCGTACCAAGGTATGTAGCGCAGTTTCTACTGATTTTCCCTTGCAGTAAGCGTGTTGTGCTGTAGAAAAAAGGTTTGGTTTTATAGCACACGCAGATGAATGTCAATCAATCGTTCCAGTGTCTTGAGAAGAAATGACGATAGACTAATAGGTCTTAGGTCCTTGGGCGTAACGTTGGAGCATTTACCAGCTTTGGGTATAAAGACTACTTTGACTTCTCTCCATATAAGGGGAATATGAACCAGGTTTAGACAACTGTTCATTATTATTTTTAGCAGAGTAAAAATAATAACAACGTATTCGATTGAGAATGTAGAACAGAATGAAAATTTATTAAAAAATATTTTCATAACAGCAATATCAAAACTTAAACACAATAATAATTTTGATCGCAAGTACAAATTCAGCAAGTATGTCAACACCACCACTCGAACAAAATTTACCTGAAATACAATCCCATATTATTTGAACAGTATTTATGTTTTTCAGATGCAACTGGTTTTGTTAAATTATCTGCAACCATAAATTCAGTTCCAATTCCAACAAACGTGATAATATTCAAGCTCCTTTTTTCGCGTATAAAATGGTGTCGAACATCAATATGTTTGGATCTTGATACGTACCTACTTGAATTTCCGGCTATGTGTGAAGAGATCAACAAGCTAATTTGAAGTGTGGCTTAGGACACACCAAAAATGTTTTTGCTGTTGATAATGATATCAACCATTAGTATGAGATGTATTCTTTCTAAAAATGAGCATAGTAGCGGTAAATTCTAAAAAAAAAAAATTGTGGCTTGGTTTCATTTCTTGTGGCCGTGACCATATGGCAGGTACCGTTATTTTCGGTCTTAAAAAAAAAGAAAAAACGTGTGGGGGAAAAAATTATTTATAATTTATTATTGTTAAACATAGATATTATATTGCCCTTCTGGCAACTCCTAAAATACTTAAGTATATAAAATGTAAAAATATAAATATGTATGTATGGAATATCATATTGAAAATGAATAAAAGAGAACATAACGAAATTTAACCTCGTATTTGATCGACGTATAGAAAACTACTAAGCTTAAAGAAAATCGGCCGAGCCATTTAGGCTGCAGTCGAAAAGACAGCCAGAGACCGACTTTTCTAGTCTTCTATATCATCGTAATGTCAACTTTGATCAAAATCTCGAGTTTGATTTTTTTCCGAATGCAAAACTTGCCTTATAGTACCTACATTATATGTCGCAAGTAAAAACATACTTTAAAAAACGAAATCGGATAATAGAATATCTTGATATCCAGCTTGGGCCCCAAAATAACTTTCTCTACTATTAGTGTTATGCCTAGATGGTAAATGTATTGATCCGCCCCTGAATTCCCGAAACAAATAACAGCAATTTCTCTGATGATCTTCCTTTGGTTCAATGAGTTACACACAATGCATGGTATGAACCTTACAATGCATGCAACGACAAACCCAATGCAACTATGCGCGATGCTAGAACGAGGACAAGGAAATTTAGCACTTTCCATGGGTGTACTTTTTTTTTGTTAACTGCGCTTGCACTGATACATTGAAATTTTCTTTCTTTCCGCTGCTCTATTAGGTGCATATAGGTATTTTGGTCCATTCAAGCAGGACTTCTTGTAACAATCAATAATTGTTATACGAAAGTACTACCAACTTTAGATGTTTTTTTTTTAGAAGCAAGGCACGGATGTCGAATGCTTTATATGGCTTTTATTTTCCTCCGGTTTTGATATTCAGAGTTTCAAAACTATTGTTTAAAGGTATCTTCTTTTCAATGCTTTTCTATTTTCCTAACGCTCGTACTGTTACTGGCCATTTTAGAGATAGTTAAAACCCATTTAGTGCACACTTTTTTATTGCAGAAAAATATAATTTTAAGCTCCGACAAAATGTGAATAGATAGACCCACGTGTAATTATTTGCATACGAGTATCTTTTTCTTCAATCTATGGCTTTGAAGCGCTATAAAGAGACCGAATTTTCCAACATCATTGAGTACCAAAAGATTACTCGGACAAAAGTCCAAATGAATGCAAACGAAACGCACACATAATAAAAATTTTCTAAATCAAATCCTTGAAACAAGTCCTTCGGCGTGTTCGTTATGATTACATAATTTCGCTTTTTGTTTGCCAAGAGGACCGACACAAACTGCAACATATTACAGTTTAATTAAAAACTCCTTCGTGAATATCCTTTTCCTTTGGCCAAATATTGCATTTTCCCCCCTCTCTCTCTCTCTCTCTTGAATTTTCCGCAGAAACTTTCATCAAACTTTCGTGTGAATCAAATTTTCAAATGGATCCTTCTCAAATCCCTCATGGGCTATTCCCACAGAAAATTCTTCCATGGTAAAGATTTTCTCTATAGTATGCTTGGGAACTCGACGTTGTATAGAGAAATGTATATCCTTTGGGGTAAAATCACTGCGTCTTCATAGCTCTATCATGTAATTAATTGGTTATTTTGAAATGTCATGCCATACATATTTCTATAATTATACACACATAGTGAAGTCTCTTCAAATAGGGACATGAATTTCATTGCTCTACATTGCATCATACGATGCATAGTTGGCTGAAGATTATTTTCAACTAAGACTTTGATTTTATAAGGCATTCTCTGATATTCATATAAGTTTTGGTTTAAGCTAGAAACTTGCAAATTTTGATGGTCTTTGATAAAACTTTGTTGCCTATATAACTTTGCTGATTTGCTGAACTAGGCAAGGCACTAGGAACACCTTTAATAAGTGAAGCCATATTGTTTACGTGATGAATTTCAAAGCAAGACCTCAGAGTTGTAGATCAGGAAAGTATAATAATGTGGGTTGGTATGTCGACGAGGATTTGTGTTGTTGTTGACTGTGTCATGATATGTATTAATATTATTATTAATACTTGACACCCAAAGGTGATTTTCAATTTCACCCGACAAACTTCTAGATGTGGAAAATCAGAACAAGAAAACAAACAAAAATGTGGAGGAACGGCTAGATTGAAACCCTTTTGGGAAAATACTATATACTATAGTATCTGCTATATATATAGGCAAATATTTCTAAAAAAATAAGGACAATAAAGTTCGGATCTGTTAAGGGTCACTTAATAGACAGCGTCCAATGAAACACTTAGGGGAAGGTCTAGACTGCTGCAAAGTATAGATGTCACCACTATCCTAGAAACGGAATGGGATGAACTGAATAAAAGAAAGGCTGTTACCAAGAAAAAACATCATCTAAGGCCGGAAGCAGTCTTCTTGGTGTCATGTACCTATATCATAAATGTAGAACCATATTTGTGAGATGTGGTGTTTTGTGGAGTGGTGTATTGTGTCGAAATCCCTCTACGTCATTCCACGCTGTGTTGCTGAGACATTTTTGTGTATATGGACAAAATTAAAACAAATTTGTTCAACAAAAAATTTTTATTAGAAATTAAGAATCTCTATTAAGGTACACAGTCGATGCTACAACACGTCACTCCACAACACTCCACACCACACCACACCACACCACACCACACCACACCACACCATACCATACCGTACGATACTGTGTACCCCATTTTGACATAAGCCCTGCAAAAGGTGGATAAGAACGCATTGGGATGTCTTGAGAGAAAATGTCTTCGGATGATTTTTGAACTTTATGAACGTGGGGTAGAGGAAAACCTACAACACTTAACTGTACACAACGACCAGACCCAAAATAAATACAAGCAAAGAATTGTGATGGGTGGGTCACCTAGAGGGAACGGACATCAATACTGCGGTCTAGAAAATTATGTAGAATTTAGCCATGTGGGACGGTCCAGCAGATGAAGAAAATTTCTCGTGTAAAACACACAAGGATAGGACTACCTTAAGCAACTTGGCGTGTGAAACTGGAGACTGATACCTAGGGTCTTGAATTGATATATTTCTTATCATTCAAACAAAAACTAAATCATGAATTGTTTTCTTTTTTCAAAATAATTTAATATGACGCGTTGGGCGCCAGTTAGTGATTGAACTGATAATGACCGTCTTTGCTCACCTTTATGTGAGCTCGAATTTAAAGAAAATTTTGTTGATCTGCAATAGATAAATAAAATCCAAGATATCAATAAATATATACAGGTAGTCCGGTAATTCGTGTGCCATACTTTGGGATGTGATTCTTCGTCATATTCTTAGAAAAAAATTGTTCTACAGTAAAGTCTGATTTTTAACTTTTACATCACTTTTTGACGATTTAAAAAAAGGCTAACTTTGGAGTACCCTGACCCACGTTAAGGTCAATTTCTCTGTCAGTACTAATGGTAGAGACCTCATTTTACGTTTTAGGGTTGCCAGATATTCAATTTTGAATGGTGTTCAATTTTTCTTGTCCGAGCAAAATTTTGACTTTGAGGTCAATTTTTTTTCGAAAAATGCGTAATAAACATAAAGTTTTCTTATTTTTGTCTGATGAAAAAAACAATAATAAAAAAAAACTCATTAATAAGTGTACCCAAAAACCCATACATTTTATGTTACTTGGGAAAATCTAAAACAGGTAAGAAATCGAATTTTTGGTTTTTTACCTATTTTTATTGCAGCACTTGGCAATTGGAGTGGTTTTCCAAGAATTGATAGTTTTTACGTAATTTTTAAGACTGTGCACTAGGGTGGAGCGAACTTCGATGTTTTTTAAAAACAATTTTTTTTTTAAACGCCTATAGTACTAAAAGTTGACTTGGATTTTCCACGACTGATATCAAAAACTTAAATTCAAAAAAAAAAAATCTTAAAAGTCCTATATTAAAAACAAAATTTTAATTTTTTTTTTAAATTTTAATGTTTTCCTTTTTATTTTATTCAATTATTAATTCATTCCCATAAATAACAAAAAATTGAACAAAAATATATTATTGTAATTAGCTTTAACACCTTAACTGTCCCCATACAAAATGATTTAAAACCACCTATACGTCCATTATTTTTTCAAGACATCAACGATAAGTCCCATGTATCATATTTGATACACAAAATTTTCTTTTTCTACGTCCATGTATCATTTTTGATACATGAGCAAAATTCAGCTTCACTGTCTCCATACAAATTGATTTAAAAAAACCCATACGTCCGGTACTTTTTTTCAGAGAAAACATTATTATTTAGTAAAATTCAACATATAAGCCGTTGTTTACGTAAATAATTGGTCACTGCTGTTAAAAAAAGAAATTTGGTGCTGTGGTCATTTTTGTTACATAGGCTTATGCTAACTTGATTATCATGTCAATAAGTCCCATGTATCATATTTGATACACAAAATTATATTTTTGTCGTGCCTTCTAAGTCCATGAAGTGAAGGCTTCCTCAGGTTCTCTTGCTTCTTATTCAACACAACACTCAGTGAAAATATTATTTTTTAAACCCTCAAGTAAGTTTCAGAGCAACAACATTATTTAGGTTGGCGTGATGAAATTCTTCCCATTGGGAGGGAACAATTTACTGAAATCTCTGGTGTGCATCGAATTGACGAAATTACCAGTCAAGATGGAAAGGTAAACCTCCTAAAAATTTTTTAAAAGTTTCTATCTGGGGATATTTTGATGGATATGATTGAAAATACCAATGCTTACGCCCATTATCTAAACGCATCGCGATCATCTTCATTTAGTCGAATAAAAAGGTGGAAAGATGTGGACATTGAAGAAATGAAGACTTTTTTTAGGATTTTGATGCTCATGGGTATCGTTAAATTACCCACAATTGAACATTACTGGAAGCTCGATCCATTATATAATCACCCCCTTATGCATCGGATACAAATGTCGTATAATAGGTTTGTTCTGATACTACGTTGCTGGCATTTCACCCCCCCCCCCTTCTCCTTTGAACCAAGAAAGAACACAAAAGACATACAAAATTGATCCTTTGATAAAAAAATTATTGGAAAACTTTCGTTCATTGTATACTCCTTCCGAAATATTGGTGGTTGATGAATCCGTGGTAAAATTCAATGGTCGACTACAAATAAAAACTTACAATCCTTCAAAATCAAACAATTATGGTGTAAGGATATATAAAATGTGCACAGTCGATAGTTATACGTGGTCCTACCAGATATATTCGGGAACAAGTTCGGCAATGGAAGGTCTGGACAAGCCAGGGTCTGTTCTGGTGAGATTATGTGAACCACTTTTAGGTGAGGGGCGAATGATTATCGCTGATAATTATTATAATAGTGTACCATTGGCAATTTATTTGAAAAATCGAAACACAGACTTATGTGGAACGTTGCGCAGAAATAGAGTCGATCTACCATTATGCGTCACCAAAGCTAGATTGAAAAAATCTGAAAGAATTGCTCGACAAAAGGATGGGTGCATTACTGTTTTAAAATGGCGTGATAATCGAGATGTGCTTATGTTATCTACTTGTCATAGTAATGAATCGACAGCAATAAGGGTATGGGGTGGAGAGAAAATAAAACCAAATGCAGTTATAGACTATAATGATGCTAAAAAAGGAATTGATATGGCGGATCAATTAGCTTCATTTCATTCCCCTGTTCGAAATAGCATGACGTGGTATAAAAAAATTGCAGTTAACCTCTTATTTCGTGTTGCAGTCATAAATACAAGATGCATATATAACAAACTATCAGATGAAGCCCCACTCTTAATGTTGCAAGTACAAGAAATGCTCTTGAGGGAGATGCTGGGGTCGAGTGCATTAGCTACAAATTTGTCAAGGATTCCTCCAGCTGCCACCCTAGTACGCCCCTACACACACTTCTTTACAAAAATATCACGTAAAAATGGTAAAATTATAAGGAAACGTTGTTTTTCGTGCTACAGCAACGTGAAGAGAGAAGGTCGTGCAGCCTTTAATTCGAAGCAAGTTTCAACAGAGTGCAAACAATGCAACAAAGCATTCTGCTTTACCGTTACCTATACACGTTTACATATATGAAAATTAAATTTTTAGGAATTTTTGTTCACATAAAGAGGATACATGTTTATGTATCAAAAATGATACATGGACGTAGGCGGCATGAGAAAAAAATAATTTTATGTATCAAAAATGATACATGGGACTTATTGTTGATGTATTTTATTTCTAAGACAAAATGATGGACGTGTGAATATTTCCATATCAATTTGTAAGGGGACAGTGAAGTCGAATTCCAAAATGTATCAAATATGATACATGGACGTAGGCGGCACGAGAAAAAATTTAATTTGTGTATCAAATATGATACATGGGACAGTTAAGGTGTTAATTAAACGAAGTTTATATTTTTATTAAAAAGGAATCCTAAATTTGCAGTCCTATAGGTACCTGAAAATTACTATCAAGAACAATAGTTTTTTAAGCTATATTAATTAAATGAGCGGCTGAATTTACCTAATGACCTTGTACTGTTATATTTATAATAATTAAGGAATGCCGGTTCAACGATTTAATCAATTCGGTTATTATTCTTGAAATAAAGAAATATTTAAGCATACATTTATTTTAAATAAAAGTAGTATTATTTACCCATAAAGAATCATTTTATAAGGTCATAACAAATTCCTTCTTCGTATTAAATTTCGAGAAGCGATTCTGGCTTTTATAAATCCATCTCTTGAGTCTCGTCCACACACATAAGCACAAGCTTCTGTCACCAGCTTAACACATCTCTCAACAGCTTGAGTGTGACACGGATATTTTGATAATTCGATATTATCAGGAACATTTGCAACCATAGCCCGTAAGTCTTCACCTGGAATCATTTTTGTCAAAGGAGGTTGTGTCACAACAGATGAAGTCCAATCAATAAGGTCAATGTAATCATCGGCTTCGAAGTTGATTTTCGGTATTTTGAATTGGCGGATTCCTTTCTTATCCTCTGTTCTGCTTTTTAGAATTCTCCCGTATATGGCTCCGTTCATCAGCTAACATGGCAAGTAAAATATTTTCTGAGTGACAAAAATATGCGTTTCGTTGGATTACCGGATGAATTAGTGATTTAAGTTTTTTCGGCAAGTAGTTACAAGATTTGGTTATTTCTAAAATGTGCTTTGGTCCATCCAAACAAGAGGGTTTTAATTTTATTTGAAACCAGGCAAACGCATATACTTTTATTGTGTACTGTGCCAGAACCAGTAACTCTTCTGAAGGGTTTTCAGTTGCCACATATAGTCGAAGAATCCTGTTAGCTGTTGTAAGCCACCTTGCATGAGACATTTTTCCTGGCTGTCGTTGTGCCAGCTCAAAAGCCACTTCGCCCTGCGAAACTGCCTTGCACATTTCATACAGATATCTTTGATCTGTGCTTAGATTTTCGAGTGTTACTTCAGATAAGTCTACTTTAATTTGTTTGAAGTGTTCAATTGGCAGATTCTCACAACTTTCAAGACCACAAACATTTGTCATTAAATGACGAAGGGGAAGTTCATTAAAATGTAGCAAACAAACAAACCAATGAACTGGTTTACCTAAGGCCTTTTCAAGCTGAGATATGATACCATTTATAGCTCCCGTATTTACCACAGTTCCATCAAATCCAACTGCTTTAATCTTTTCTACATCAATACATAAGATGTTTTGAAGAAAATCAATAATACTTGAAGATATTGTCTTGGCATTTCCATAAGTTGGAGTGACATGCCCGAGATAATGTCCTCCTGGTTCAGAAAGAAGTACAATATGTTCTTCCGTCGAAACTTTCTTATGTATTCTGGACCCCATTTTTTCCAAGATCATGGTTTTGTCCTTCCTTCCATCGAAGTATAACCCGGTAATGATGTTATTTTCTTCGCTTTGACATTGAACATTTTGACGGAATTTTTTTCTCTCTCGTCTAATTTCTATTTTGGAAACAACACCAAGGTCTTGTAAAATAGAACTTACCAGAATTGACGCCGATCTGTCGGATACTCTTGTTCTATCGCAAGCTGAAGCTAAATTGGTCAAATTTATTCTACCATGTGATTTTGGAAGTGCATTTGATGAAGATGGACGCATTTTGGTGGATATTTCGAGACATTTCGGTCATCTTCACTCTCATCGGATATATGGAGATCCGCCTTGGGTCTTGTAGATTGTGTTGCCTCTTTATGCAATTTCCTTTCATCTCCTCCTTAGTCTTGCGATCATTCCTTTTCTGAATTCTCTTGGTAAATTTAGAGTCAAGATTACCAATCACCATTTTCCTTGACTGCCTTTGGTCAAGCAAGAAACCGCGCTCTGACTGTGGTACGAGTACTTTTCTGTCACAAGGACAGTTTGAAAAATCTTTACATTTGCATGATGAAATGTCGAACAGTTGGTTGCTAGTCGACCTGAATAAATTTAGCTTCTGAATAAATGAGGTTTGCTTGGATTTTATATTTTTTTTAATAGATTTGTATTTTTCGTTGTAGATTTTTATTTTGTGCAATATCTGATAAAACCGGCAATGATGCTTTAAGCCAAACACTTTTTAAATTTACCATTAATTTTGATGAAACTTCGCCTACACTTGGATCTTTACCTCCTATTTTCTCTTTTATGGAATTCCGAATAAACAAAAATGCCTTCATGACATCAGAATAAGTTGGAAGTACATTGATTTTAAGTTCAGCGGGTGCTCCGAAAACCTCACACTCGACTTCACTACGCGTTTTCGGCATTTTCACAACTAAAGGAACTGTATGTAACGATTAACGAAAAAAGAATAAAAAAGACGAGACACGAAGGAAAGAAATAAACTCTCTGAGTCACGGCCTACTATAGTTGTAAATGGTAGAAAATAAACTTGCTTTGATTTAATTTTTTGAAATGAGGGAATACGTTCTAGATTATTAATATTTAAATATGTATGACTAAAATTCAATTTGTTTGAATTATTAAAATTGCTATTTCATTAAAGAAATTCAATTTAATTACTAAAGTATGCATAAATAATGTGACTGAAAATTAAAAAAAAAAAAATAATAATATAAAAATCTTAATTTCTGACGTCATATAGGAACCTGAATATGACGTCATAGATAAACCAAATTTTTTACTCATGTTTTGCGAACCCAAAGGCAATTTTTCCGCATATAGGCTTTAAAGATTTTCAAAAAAAATATTTTCGCTCCACCCTACTGTGCACTCATCAAAGGGTTAAAAGTGTATTTATGTCTATTTGACTTGCTGTCAAATACCTAATTACCTTACCTCTTCTCAGGGAGAGTTAAATTTGTATGAATGTAATGGTCATTCGCCTCTAGCCATTTTGTGTACTACAGAATGACTTCCATTTATTCTTTTAATAGCTATTTATGTACATATATATATTTTGTCAAGATGTTAATTTAAATATTCTTTTCTAATATTTTATTTTGTATTATCAATCCCTTATTTTTAACATTTTGCTTGTAACTGTATATAATTAACTGAATAAATTAATTAAATAAAAAAAAATGTTTAAAAGTGGTATAAACGAATAGAAAAATAAATTCATTCATCATTCATTATCAAGTTAGGTCACAATTACAGTTGGATAAGAGCGCTTTTTGAAATGCCTTTATCTACGAGAGAGAATACGCAGACATTTTATTCGTTTATGGGTCGGGCAATGGAAATTCAAGTATAGCAAAACGAAGATACCAGGAACTTTATCCTAACAGACGACTTCCCTCTCGAAATGTTTTTGGAAATACGTTTCGAAGGCTACGAGAAACTGCATCAGTTTCAACTGCAAGACCTCACCAGTGCCGCCGCTAGTTGTTCGTGCGCCCTTGTGCAAGAACCTTAAATTGCCGCCCCATGTGTCTTTGGTGCACGGGGGTATTTACGTTGAATATGTGAAAGTTTTATTTATTCTCCATTTCGCAGTTGAAAAATTTAAGCAAACGTGCATTGTTGTTGTCGCGTCCCGAGCTACACCAAATTCTTATACAATGAACGTAGCCATTTTAGCATATATGCACAGTTTTTGCATCCTTTTAAGATTATTTACCCTTTTTACTTGAGACTTAAAGGTACTACAGATAAGGCAAGTTATGCATTCGTAAAATAATCGAACTCGAGATTTTGATCAAAGTTGACATTACGATGACAGCGAAGACGAAAAAAATGGGTCTCGAAATCTTGTCCCCACACGTTAACTTTTTTTCTTTTTTTAAGACCAAAAATAACTATACCTGCAATACGATTTTTTTCGAAATTTTCTAAATTTTTTTTTAAAACAATGTCCAACAGATTTAAATAAAAATCGAAAAATTTAAAGGATCGGTACAACCGATTTTGACAATTTGTTTTATGTTAAAGCGCCCCAAAATTTAAAATATTCCTGAGCATTAAAATTTTGAAATCTTTTTTTTTTGGATTTCATTTTTTTTTCGAAACTCAATATTTCGAAAACCCCATGCTTGATTTTTTTAAAACTTGATAAATAAAAGTTTTCAAAAATCGTGTTTTTCTCGAAAACGTCTCCGAGAATTTTGATAAATTTTTACGTTCTATAATTAAACAAAAAAAAAATTGAAATCAATATATTACTGACTGTACCGAATATAGAACATTTTTGACGATTTTGGAATTTCTCATTACTGACTGAACCGATTTTAATGAAATATTTTATATTTTTTTTTTTGGAAAATTCGATATCTCAAAAAAGGGCTAAATATTTATTTTTTTTTGAAAATTTATTTTTTATTCGTAAAGTAATAAAAAAAAAATGTTTTAAAAATTTGTATATAAAAGATTTTTTGACTTATAACTTTGTTGTAAATTTTGTTCTTGCATAAACTAATATTTTCTTGCTTCACATGGCATCCTGTTCTCAGCTCCAGCTACTACTAAAAGAGTAGTGAACCTTATGTTTATGAATAGTTTTTCTCTAATAGCATTCATTTTTGAAATTCTTAGTCTTTTACATAAGAGCAAGTTCGTGCGACCCAGTCGTGCATTTTATTTTAAGAGGAAACAAAAAATATATACATATGTATATCTTCAATAAAATCATTTTCATATAAAATGCAAATATTCGAGTTCCTTGCACAATGCACAGTTTTTAATTTATGTATGTCAAATCAATCCTTTGATAAAAACCAATAGTTTATAGCTTGACAGATAGAAGACAAAGTAGTTTTTGATATTTTTAAAAGTTTATGTTTTCACTTTCTTTTTGAAACAGTTAATCATTTACTTCCGAATCTGGAAGTATTATATACATATAATTCCTTGACATCTTAGGTATGCTTTGATGAAATTTGACATTTTGTGGCTTGTGTGGGAACTATATTTTGATATAAATAGAGTCTGAACTCTGAATGTCAATGGAAAGCTTAAATTCGAACAACCAATGAAACTTTAAATTTCTGGGTTATTCTGATTTTGTTCAATACGTTGACATTTAAGTTATTTATCAATTCAATTCCAAAATTAATTAAAAACTATTCGTAAACCCTTATTTAATAAGAAACATAAATATTTAGAGACACAAAACATTTTTTTTTACCGTTGGTTTTTTTTCCATTGACTGCAATCGAAGAGGTTATTTGGTGTGAGAGGCCACAGTCACGAACAAAATATGAATAAAGATTTGTAGTAGATTGTGTGTGGGAACTACGTAGTGAACGGTTAAATGTAAACAAGTTCCAATAGCTTAAGGAAAACTTTTGGAGTATGCTGTATAGGTTGAGTTAGATCAATCTCTTAATTTTCCGCCCCTAGACGTTGGCGCCCTTGTGCGCCGCACATTTTGCACATATGGTAGCGGCGGCCCTGGACCTCACACGGGAGCTACAAGCACAAGGAGAGTTTCGGTCGATGAAAGAATACTGGCAGCTGTTGAAATCGAGCCTTCCATCTGCATAAGACGCTTGGGTCTACAGTTTAATGTTTCCAAACACAGAATTTCCAGTATACTGCATGGAGGAAATATGTATCCATATCATCCTACACCTTTGCAAGAACTTCTTCCCGATGATTTTAAAAAGAGGCTCGAATTTTGTAACTGGTTGCTAGAGAGAAGCTTGGATGACAACTAGTTTATAAACAGAATTCCATGGACAGACGAATCTCAATTCACAAGAGATGGTATAACGAATTTCCATATCCTCCATACATATGCTTCGAGCAATCCACATTCAAGACGGCAAAGATAATTTCAGCACAGATTCAGTGTCAATATGTGGGCAGGTGTAATTGGAAATAAATTAATCGGGCCTTTCAAATTACCTCCCCGGCTTAATTCTACTAACTATCTGGAGCTTTTACAAAATAATCTACCAGACCTAATGGAGGATGTTCCGCTGATTCAACTAGTTCATCATATTTTCAACAAGATGGTGCTTCGGCCTACTATGGTCGTGAAGTTAAGGATTGGCTGGATGAAAAATACGGTGATCGATCGATAGTAAGAAATGGACCAATTCACTGTACTGGATTTTTTTGTATGGGAACGAATGAAAGAAATCGTTTACTCATCTGAAATAACAATGTTTAACTGAATTAGAACAACGTATTTCCGAAGGATCACTAAAAGTAAGGCAAGAGTTATCGAGAATAAACATTCAAAATGAAATCCAGAAACGGGCTCTTGCATGCATTTAAAATGCAGGAGGGCACTTTGAGCACTTATTATGACTGTATTTGTGTGTACATAAAAAAAAATTACTTAAAACTACACAAATTATTGTTTTACTCAAACCCTTTACACCTCAGGGCAAAAAATCATTTTTTTTTTAATTTTACCTGCTTTAAATTTTCCAAAGTATCATGTATGTGAAAACTTGAAAACTTTATGTTTATCACGCATTTTTTGAAAAAAAAAAAACTGACCTCAAAGTCAAAATTTTGCTCGAGCAAGAAAAATTGAACACCATGCAAAATTGAATATCTGGCAACTCTAAAACGTAAAATGGAGTCTCTGCCATTAGTACTGACAGAGAAATTGACCTTAACGAGGGTCAGGGTACTCCAAAGTTAGCCTTTTTTTAAATCGTCAAAAAGTGATGTCAAAGTTGAAAATCAGACTTTACTGTAGAACAATTTTTTTCTACGAATATGACCAAGAATCACATCCCAAAGTATGGCACACGAAATACCGGACACTCTGTATAAGCTATGCGAAGTAAAGGTTTTCCAATAAGTACTTGACAACTTTTATTTTTAAATAAAAAGTAAACCATTTGACATATTTCAAAAATTTTATCATAGACTTGAAGTACAATCAAAACATTTATGAATGGAACTCGACTTCGTTCATATGGCCACCGCGGCACGTTTGCAGCGGTCGATTTATTGGACCCAATTTTCGATGATTCAGCCACTCATTTCGGCCGAAACGGTTGCTATTTCGCGTTCAATATTAGCTCTGAGCTCTTCCAATGTCGTAGGCTTATTGCCATAAACTAATGACTTAACATAGCCCCAAAGAATATAATCTAGAGGCGTTAAATCGCACGAACGAGGCGGCTAATCAACTGGCCCATTTCTTGAGACAACACGCTCATCAAACTTACTCTTCAATAAATCGATTATAAAGTATGTTGTATGGCTTGTGACTTGTGGCACCATCCTGTTGAAACCACATGTCGTTCAAGTCCATATCTTCCGATTCGGGGCAAAAATAATCGGTAATCATGGCGCGATAACGCTGGTCATTCGTCAGTAACTTTTTTTTTTTTTTTTTTTTTTCGTGGGTAGGTGAAGAATCTTCATAGATAGATACTATGAGCCCGGTACTCATAGTAGTGTGAGATTTTTACTCACTAAAAAACACCTCCCTTTTGTTCTTGCGACTACAACTAAGTTACCTTATCAAGTAGTTATAATTTCATTATATTATAATCACGTTTGGCAGAAAGCTCCCCACTGAGAGGACCTGCTGATACCACATTTGAAAGCGGATAATCCTTATGGCGCTAGGTCGAACGGTCTCGTTCTTTGAAGTCGGCGCACAAGGTTTGTCTCATCAATTGTTTGTCGAATAATTCTATTGCTATGGTTATTTAAGTGAGTTCGTAGCTTTCCAGCGAAAAATGCTATTTCATCTTCAACAGTTGGCAATCGTAAGTCTCTGTGTAAATCACTGTTTCTAATGTACCACGGAGCATTAACGATTTCTCTGAGAACTTTGCTCTGAAAAGATTGTAGTATTTGTCTATTGCTTGGTTTAGTACAACCCCAAAGTTGTATACCGTACGTCCATACTGGTTTTATCACTTGCTTATAGATAAGCAATTTATTGTAGATGCTGAGTTTGAAATATCTTCCAATAAGCCAATTCATTTCACGTAATTTATTTTCAAGTTGATCTCGTTTCTTTTTAACGTGAGTTTTCCATTTAAGCTTAGCGTCCAGTGTCATTCCTAGGTACTTTGCTTCATTAGCATATGGTATTTGCCCCGAATTAATGTAGGTGGGCAGATTGGTAATTTTTTTGTAAGTAAAATTAACATGTGTTGATTTGGACTCATTAAGAACAATTCGCCATTTCTTAGTCCATACCGAAATTTTATCTAGAGCTCGTTGGAGCTTCTCGGTTGCAGATTCAACTGAATCGGATGTTGCAAGTATAGCCGTATCGTCGGCAAACGTACCTATTATGGTATCTTCTTCTTGAGGAATATCGCTAGTGTATAGTACGAACAGGATCGGACCGAGAACACTTCCCTGGGGAACACCAGCATTGATTTCCTTAAAATCCGAATATTCCCTCCCTTGCTTAACTCGAAATAGCCTATCTTCGAAAAGAATGTAATATATTTGATCCGGAAAGACCTGTCTTAGTTTAAACTTTAGGCCATCGTGCCAGACCTTGTCGAAGGCTTGAGAGACGTCTAGAAATGCGCTTGAACATACATTTTTTCTCTCTAGTGATTTCTCAATTTCATTGGTTATCCTGTACACCTGATCAATTGTTGAGTGGCTTTTTCGGAAACCAAATTGATGGTCAGGAATAAGCCGCTTTTCTTCGATAATAGGAAGCAGTCGCTTTAATAAGATTTTCTCAAATACCTTCGAGATCAGTGGCAAGAGGGAAATCGGTCTATAAGATTTCTTTTCGTTCGGAGACTTTCCCGGCTTTGGAACCATTAAAACTTCTGCGACTTTCCATTGGCGTGGAACGTATGAAAGCCTTAATGCCGCATTCATAAGGTGCTGAAGTTTAATTGCTGCTTTTCTGGGTAGCTCTTTAAGCATGCGCGCATTTATTAGGTCGTACCCAGGAGCTTTATTATTTTTAAGATTTTTAATAGCTTGATAAAGTTCTGATAACGTGATATTCCGAATAAGAAAGTTTTCAGATGGCCATTGGATATCACCATGTTCATTTATCAACGCCTGACCATCAAAAGGTTTAAAGGTTTTCTCTAGATGTTCAGCAAATAAATCGGCTTTTTCTCTATCGGACTTAGCCCATTCACCATTATTTTGGCTGGTTGGTGCTGAGTGTATTTGCGGCTTTTTAACATCTTTTATAGCTTTCTACAATGAATAATTCGTATTTTTATCTGCGGTCAGACCTTCAAGATAGGTAGAAATCTTCCGATTTTTTGATTCGCGGATAGCATACTTGAGCTCATTCGAGAGGCGGTTTAAGATGGTTTTGTCCTGAGGTGCTCGTGATTGATGCCATCTTTTCCGAACAGTTCTTTTTTCGCGAAGCAGATCTTTTATTTCCGGTGAAATTGTATCTGGACTTCTAATTGGATCTCTAAAGTTGTGTGGAGTGTTTTTCCATGCAGCGTCTTGTATGATTTTAATAAATATATCGACTTCATCTTCTAGCTCTAAAGGCGTTTTCAAAGATATATTAAGCGCAATATTGTTTTCGCAATGTTCTCTGAATTTATCCCAGTTAGTTTTGTTGTTACATAAAAATGGAGCTCTTTCCTTTTTGACTAGCTTTCCACTTACTGTCAGTAACGTGACGATGGTTATCGTCGACGAAAAAATATGGCCCAATAATGCCGCCGGTATGCAAACCGCACCAAACAGTGATTTTTTGTGAGTGAAGTGGTGATTCATGAAGCAAATGTGGATTTTCACTCGACCAATAACGCATATTTTGCTTATTGACGAACCCATTGAGCCAAAATAGAACTTTGTCACTGAAGATGATTTTGCGATGAAATTCATCATCTTGGCGCATCTTCTCCAGAGCCCAATCGGAGAAGGAACGTCACTTCCAATGGTCCATCGGCTTCAATTCTTGAGTCAGCTTTATGGCTTATATGGGTGTAAACCAAGATCCTTATGCAAAATACGCCATAATGTGGTCTGAGCGATGCCCAATTCTTGAGAACGCCGTGGAATTGACTAATTTGGATCGTTTGCTACAGATTCCTGAACGGCAGCGGTATTTTCGACACTTCGACAAACTCCTTGTCTCACTGATACGGCAACATCACACAACGAATATGTAGACTAAAATTTTTGCACTTAACTTGTTACGACCGAAAATTGTACTTAATGCTCTTAAAGTTGCGGTCACCGACTCCGATTGTCGGTAGAAAATTTAAATAATTTTCAGACTTTGCTCGTTAGTGTACTTTACCATATGAAAATGTTGGATTTGCTGAATAAATTGACAATTACAGTTTGATGATTAGTGAAAGCGTACGTTCACAAATTAAATTCAAAGTTATCAAGTCCCTATTGGAAAACCCGATACATGGGGCGCACTTGGATGGGCCCCAGGAAGATTTTTTTTCTGCTCGTGTTAGCTTCCAAATCTATACAAATATAATCTTTTGTCAATTTCCAAAAACTCACGATACTGAGGTTTTAATAAAGAAAATTGTTATAATTATAATTGTTAAATATATAGTGTAGCTTAGTGAAAAATCATTTTTAGACAAATTTTAAGAAATTACATATCTTAGTTTGGCAAAAGAGGAAGTTGAAAATGACATTAACGCGAAGACACTTAGATACATTTTTTTTTTTAATCGAAATTTAGTCAATCCTGATTTTTGTTTTCCCCGCCTGAACCTAACTAAAGTTGCTCCGTTCTAAGATAGAACTGCCCCCAACAAAGTCACTGTATTTTCCTCACTTTTCCTCCATAAATTTACTATACAAATGGAAAAAAAATATTTTCTTTTTTAACAGTCTGGCGGCCTTCTTCGCTCATCTTGAATTTCTTCAATTGTAGCTTTCTCTTTCAGTAGTGGCTTCAAAGAAAATTTCGTTTATTTGCTTAAAGTCTGCTTCGATGTTGAAGTTGAAGTGGCTGCCAGTGTCGCAGCTGACGAACTTAGCACAGAGTTGGTTCATTGTGATATCACATTAATCTAGAGATTTGTTGAACTATTTGGAGCTCCTTATGAAGCGAGAGAGAATGCAAATGTCTATATTAATTAAATCACTATGTTTCTAGAAGTTGATTCCAATAGAGATTTTTTCGACATCCACTGGCTCATGCACCCCTAAAATGGGCATCAGTTAAGTTTTTAAGGTTATGTTCCGATCACTATAGGACTGGGATGAAGACGTCTTGACGAAAGACTTCGGCACAACTATCTTTATTGGTGGGTCAAGGATTGGTTGGTGCTGTTGGTTAAGGAATCTTCACTGTGACTTTGGATATATCTAGATCGTTTACGATACCCGATCTTACTAGTGTTTTTCAAGCTGAATTACTTGCTATCAGGGAAGCATATAAGGTACTCAAACAAAATCCAAACCAGAAACAGTATACGGATTCCTGGTTATTGTGGCATTGATGGGAATGAACGGACGAGCTCATATTCTTTCAAGTTTTGAATGTGCTGGTCTAGTTGAGCGAGTGATCCATTTTCCGGATGATTGTGAAAAAGCTAACACGATAATAAGAGACCTAAAACCTACCGGATTTTTTCATATTTTTGAACTTAATCCAAACTGGTTGAGAATGTCTATAATTTCCAAATCAATTCCATCCACAGGTTCATACGAGATATGGTATTAAAATGGCGAACTTCACCGCTAATTGGAACACAAAGCTAGACTGCCAGTGGTCGCCCTATCTACCTACCTACCTTCATATGAAGCATTGGCTTGGTGATTATTTTTTCTATCTTAGGTTTGTCCTCTCTACAGATTCTTGTTTCAGCATAAGCTTACATGGAGCTAGAGATATAGTTTTGTAAGCCTTATCAGATAATACAGGTAATGTTGTTCAACTTTTGGCGAGTTTGTCAGCCATACAGTTCCCTGGAATGTCCCTTCGTCCTGGCAGGCAACAGAGGCGAATATTAAACTGCTGTGCCATCTCCATAAGAGATGAATGGAAGTTAAGGGCTGTAGATTTAGTAGATATCGAGTCCAGAGACTTAACAGCAGCTTGACTATCCGAGAAGATGTGTACACCAGTTGTTGATAACACTTTTTCTCTGAGCCAAAACTAAACATCCTTAATCGCCATACGTTCCGCCTGGAACACGCTACACTGTTTGGGAAGGAGGAAAGAAGACTGGTGAAAATTGTCGTTGTAAAATTTGTCGTTTGCCGTTAATAATAATGATTCAATCATATAGTATTCATTTTAAAATGTTGCAATCCCTTTCCCTTCCAAAACTTTCAAAACTTCAACCTTGAAGAAACATATCCACCTTGATTGAAATTTTCATCCTTTCCACATTACACACCAACACCTTGACACCTCACTTATTCGATTTTGAACCCAATTGTATATTTTTGCCTCAATTGCATCTTCGAATGTGACAATGACATTGTCAGCTGTTTTTCACTTTTCTTCGTCAAACAAATTCCGTCTTGTCTCATACTCCCATTTATGCATAGCAACCTTATCAAGTTTGTGAGCTACTCTGTCTTTTCCTCTCTATCTGCATTTGATTTGACGAAGAAGGATATTGCCTCAACCGCACGTGGAAGCACTCACATCCACACATAAACCACTTTTGCTTGTATCCCCAATGCACTTAAAGTGATTCCAAGCCAATACGATATGCGTTACCAAACAAATTTTGCAGTAAAAAGGAGGAAAAAAAAAACAGCTTCTAGTCGAGGAGTAGACACAATTCTAAATATAAAGGGAAAAAAAAGAAGAAACATTCGCCTTTCCCCCAAGTGTGTGACAAGCACTACAGAGCTAAGCTACCCTTAAAGTACCATCTTCAGTTTGTAAGTAAATTACCATACGATTTACATCCTTAGAATGTCAAGTACTTTCCGAGCAAAGTTACTCGCCTGCTGTTGCAACTACGGTTCACATGCATCCAGTTCCAAGAGGACTAGGTATAGCGAGTTCCTTGCCTCGGAGGTAAATTGCACCAGAGGACGAGGAAGTGCTCTGCTCAGCCGGAATCGGTAATGGCAATGGCGAAAGGAGTATGAAGAGAGTTCCGGTGTTGGGATGTATTTTATATTCCAACCATATAGGGGCAATTTATTAAATCACTCAAGAAAACATACGTGGGCACAGTTGGGAAAAGGGTTTCTCAGCTTAGAGCTCTTACTCGTCCTCTTCCATTCTGTGGATGCATCGTGACTGACACTCCACAGACATATAGGTAAACACATACATCACTCCTGGTACGGTACCATCGGAGCACCCAAGTGATGGTGGTTAAAGGCAGTTCGGTCTCTCTCAATCTAAAGCTGATGGTATATGCGGCGAAGGATTTGTGTATTCCTTGCTGGATCTCCCTGATGCCACACGGATATCTCGGAGAACTTAAGTCATATAAGATAGATGGCCTGTTTACCTTCGGCAGGATATGCATCATCATCTTCGTCGTTGTTATTCATGTTGCATTTTATATTAAACTGATGATGCAAGGAGTGCGTTAGCATTAGGCATGATTTGGTTAGATTGTGGCATGCACGAGAATTGAGGCAGTCCTAGCGAATCTCCCCGGTTTGCTAACTAATATGTGGGTGTGGGTGTAAAAAAAAAATTTACCAAGAAGATTCCAAAACCGTTCCGTTGCCAAAATACGATTTGATGGCTTTGTACTTGAGGTAGAGTTATGCAGTGTCAGCACGTACCGTCCTTTTTTTGGGAACTAATGCTGCCGAAGAGAGTTTGATGTACCTACAGCAGTCTTACTTCTCTGGTGTAAATTTTTTTTAAGGTGGATTTGCAAACGGTCTGCGAAGATGCAAGGAATTTCAAGTGCAAGATTGGTTATTCCGTCTGGTGAGGGTTATTGAAAACCTTTGTTTAATTTCTGACTAAAATCTCGATATTCGTTTTGAAGAAATTTCAGCCATGTCTGGGGACCTAGGAAAAGCTAATTCAGGTGTATTGCTTGACATTGGAAAATAAACGAGGCAATTTGCATCTAGGGAATATATCATGCAAATTATTTTAAAAATGGACAAGGTTTCAGCTAGAAGATGCACTAGCATGTAATTTGTTCAATACTGTTATAGAATTCAACTTTATTTAATTATTTAAGCTTATGGACGTTATCGGACGATTTTCGATCGTTCCCAAAGTTCCGAAATAAACTCCTTCAACACGATTGAAGGTTAGCTGAAACTTGTTGGTTTCGAAATAAATGAGGACATGATAAGGTACATAATATTAATAGCTAGGACCTATCGTCATTTTTGATAGCAACAACTTAGAAGAACATACTTAAGCCTCCTTTGCCAACACGGACAAGTTCAGCACAATCACGACGGGGGACCTATTTCGACCCTACTATGTTTTCTATGACATATCATCCAAATCGGGTCAAAAGAAATTAGTTATCATCGACCGATAGCCCCATCGTTGACGGTAATGTCCAGGCCAAAAAAAGTATAGACCGATTTCTGCTTTTTGAGAAACTTATACGAAGTAGTTTTCGTCACTGTCTACGATTTTTCGACCGTAATTGGGGTCAATTTGGAACTGCTCGATAGCTCAGTTAGTGAACACACATACTTGTCTAAGGTCGACAACAGTCGACAGTCTGAGCTTATGGAGAAGTTGAAGTTTGTAAGAGTGTCGGCCCAAGTCATTACGCCAATTGTTGCTAAGCTGTGGTGTGCGAAAGGCTGATTTCCTGTGCGCAGCATGGAATTGACTGCCTCGGATTTTCCTGCACAATATTTCCTACAGTTCTTGTGTTTTTAATTTACCGATGGTTGTTCACTGGACCACTGATACACTGATCCAAGCTTATGCACGACGAACCGCGCGTTGCATATAAGTAGTCTTATCGGAAAAGGCTTTAAAATGGCCGAAGCGCACGAAATGTTACTCATACAGAAGACACACTTTCATAAAGCACTTCAATGATTTGCACATGCTGATAAATGCTATTACTCTCCACGTTCATTTGACATAAAATAAAATGTACGACTGATCGAACGAACTTGCTCTTATGTAAAAACTAAGAATTTCAAAACTAATGTTGGTAGAGAAAAACCGTTCATAAGCATAAAATTCCCTTTTTAAATGACTAAAACAACTCATTTAGTAGTTGAAGCTAAAAAGAGGATGCCGCATGTGTTTCAAGCAAATATCAGTTTAAGCAAGAACAAAAATTATAAGTCGTTGTAGTGGTTTCTTTAAAAAAATAAGCTTTTATACACAAATTTTTAAAAAAAACAATTTTATTATTGTACGAATGGAAATTAAATTTCCAAAAACAAAATATTAAGCCGTTTTTGAGATATCGAATTTTCCAAAAACAAAAATGACTTTTTTTTCCAAAAATTCAAAAAATATTTTTTTTTTAAGTTTTGAAATGCAATACCAAAATAATCATTTTTTGGAAATTTATTTTTCAACCATTACATAGCTTTAACTAATTAAATTTCATTAATTTTTTCTTTAAATTCTGCGGGACAGTTTTTGAGAAAAAAAAAAAAATATTTAAAAAATTTCGAAAAAAATTCGTATGACAGGTACCGTTATTTTTGGTCTTAGAAAAAATGAAAAATGTGTGGGGGGGGGGGGGAAATTAAAAATACTATCTACCAAGTTTAAAGAAAATGGGCCGAGCCGTTTAGGCTGTAGTCAAAAAGACAGACAGACAGGCACAATTGATAGACCCACTTTTTTAGTCTGCGCTATCATTGTAATGTCAACTTTGATCAAAATCTTAGTTCGATTTTTTTCCGAATACATAACTTGCCTCATAGTACCTATAGGTCCCAAGTAAAAATTGTCTACGAATATTCGATTCTGTGTGCGAGGTGAGTGAATGAATGGGAAGACCGTGAACTGTATGAGTTTTACCAAGATGTTAATATACGAGTAGTCCATAAAATCAAGACACTTTGAGTACTTTGCATCGGTCACATCACGCGAATGGGCAACATCGCCAAAACTCAGTGAGAGTCTTCCTATCCTATCCTATTTGTCTAGAAGACCATATTATAAGTAGAGCACCTGACGATGCATGGTGTTATTGGTTGCTCTTGAGTAACCAAAAGGACTGTGAGTCTGGAATTGAAATTCATTGATCTTTTCCAGAATTTACCTCAATTTGAAGATTTTATGTAAGGTCAAACTGCCGGGCTGAATGCCGAATGTTGACTGTAGAGTTGCAAAATGATTAGGACGCTCGCATAGCATGTGAAGTATTTTAAGAACTTTACTTAACTTAATTATTTCATTTAATAGCTTGTAAGGAGGATCTTATGTCTTATATTATGGTATATGAATATAAAGGTCCTGTCATTAGGGCATCTGATCCTGTAGCTTGTTATTCTTAGTCTTTCTAAACGGTAAGCCTGCCTCTTCCTTAATGATTGATGGAACTGTTTCTTCATTTATTGGAAGTTGGTTGTTTAAGTTCCATAATACTTGCTTTATATGATGAAAGTTTACTAGCAATACCCTGTGCTTCGGGGACTAGGTTAACTTGGCTGTTTCGAAAACCCTTTTTTTATAATTAACGGCGCACTCAAGGGATTATGACTACCCTTTAAATGTTGGTTGAACACAGTGCGAGCATTTAGGAAACAGTGGGAGGATTGAGTAGGAGAAACCGATGTACATTCGACTTAAATTTCTGGACATTGAAATGGGGAGGAAAAACAGAGTCGGTTAAGGAATTCCACATTCGAGTCGTACGTCAAAAGAAAGAATCTCTGTACTTAACTGTACGTCCAAAGTTTGGCTCAAGGGTATACTGATGAGCATTCCCTGCGGCACGAGTATTAATACGGTGAAATTTTTTTAGGGGGAGAATGCAACTCGCTATTTCAATAGAACATTGTTTATAGAAATAACGATAAAACAGTGATATATAAGAGACATTTCGACGATGTTCTGAAAGTTCTGTTCTGGATTCTGTCTATTAATTGTAAAGATGTTTTTGATGCACCAGCCCAGATATGAGAATTGTATTCTAGTTTAGTTTAGTATATAAGCCTTATAAATTGTGGCCAGATCAGAGGGGGAGAAAAAGTTTTTACATCGTCTTAGGCAACCTAAGCATTTGGCCACATTTTTAGCAATATCCAATATGTGGTCATTCCACAATATGTGGTCAGTAATACACATATCAAGAATTGATAGCTTTTCAGTTTCTATGATGCCAGCTCCATCTATGAAAAGGGGCATAGGGAGAATATTCCGCTTTAAAGACAAAAAAAAAACCTCTGAGTTTTTGAAGCATTAAATTCAACACGATTTTTAATGGGGTATTAACGATGCTATTTAGATCGGAATTAAATGAGCTCAACATATATTGCCGTTACAATTCAACATTCAAAGAAAAAGGAATTGAATCAGGAAATGAATATGAAAACTTGAGGGTGCTGTTATCAGCAAAACAGTTAAGTGGATTAGTAGTTTCGGTAAAAAGATCATTTGTAAAAATGAGAAAAAGAGTCGGAGACAAAACAGAGCCTTGGGGGACACCAGCATTTATTTTACGAACTTCAGACTTGAAACCATCCAAAACGACTTGAATTAAATGGTCAGAAAGGTAATTACTAATCCAATGAATAAGGGATACATCGATACCAAAAGCACCCATTTTTGAAGAGCAGGATACCAGACTCTATCGAAGGCCTTAGAAATACCAAGCGCAATGATCTTACTTTCCCCAAAACGATGTAAGCATTGGTTCCACTTTTCAGTGAGATATGCCATCAAATCACCAGGGGATCTATTACTGCGAAAAGCATTTTGGCGGTCATTAAAAAGATTATGTTCTTCAAGATATATCTTAAGCTGCCGATTGATCAGTGTTTCCATATTCCATGACCTTAGACAAAAGGAACGTCAGTGCGATTGGCCGATAATTAGAGAAGGTGAAGAAGATGCGCCTTTTTTGGGGACTGGTTGGACGAACGCTGTTTTCCAACTCTTTGGGAAGTATCCTGTAGAATAAGAGAGATAAAAAAGTTTGCGCAGTGGTTTGGCCAATGTGGAAGAACATTACTTCAGAACGATGGGTGATATACCTGCATTCCTGTTTTTACTTCGATCATGAGAGTCTCTGATATCCTTTAGTTGGAGGGCTGCGTTCATTCTACACAATATCTTCTTCCCGTCCTTCTCTTTGTTCTGTACCTATGGTGGTTTCGGCTGTCTTTTTTAAGATATCACGATACTGGTCCAACTGATTTTTGATGTTTGTGGTAGGAAATTGTACACGTTCAGAGGAGAGCTTTTCGTTAAGTTCTTCTGAGAGGTTTTCAGAGCATTACTTGTCGTCTTAAGGTCATTAACTAAGCTTTTTAGCTGATTTTCTGTATTGCTTTAATATCGGTCTTACATCGCCTTAAAAGAGATTCAAGCTCTTGGGTTGCACCTGTTTTGTCAAGTGTACTAACGTTTCAGGTAAATTCCCCCATCCCTTTATTGAAGTCAATTATTACCCGAGGTTTTCCGGTCTTTTCCAGAATCGAATGTCGCAACTACCCAAGCATAGTACGTTTGCCTTAGTCCAGAATATTATACTTCGATGGCAGTGGTCCGCTACGGGGATATTAGGGTTCATAATGAGCCTGTCTTGTATTAAGAATCCGAACTGAGCTTAGCCCAAAATACTTCAAAAAAGTTCAGGTAAAGTGAACAGCAAGTAGTTCAACCTGCAAGGCCAGTTTGTAGTATTGACTTACCCCTTCACATAATTCTTGTTTTTTTTCGTGTTAGCCGCCAAAAACCCTGCATAAAAACTTACCCTATTAAGGGTAATAAAATAATTTAGATCATCGAATATTTTCATAGCAAATTGTTGTGTACTTCCATTTTCTTCCATGAGCTTCCAAGTGCACAAGCTGTAACTCAATTTGTTTGGTTGGGATCACATGTCTTAGTAGCAGCTTAAAAGAACTATTCAAGTTGTTTGTCATCAATATTGCAACTAAAATTAAATGTGCACCAACCCTTAAGTGCAATTTATTTTTACAATATCCCCAAAAACTCTTGATAAGACACTTTACTGTTCAACTGCTTTTGAAAAAAAGATGTTCACCCTTAAAACAACATATTCTTTATATAAATATTAAAACAAAAACTAGGGTCCGGTGACTAACAACGCACAACCAATCATGTGTGCTTTGTGGGAAGAGGTTTCCAATTTTCTGTGGAGTCCGAGTGACTTGAAATGCACTTTTTCAGTATACAAGACTTTATCTTGGGAGATTTGTCATTTTCTCGGAGGAGACAGAAGTTCCAAAAATATCATACATTTCTTTCGCCAAACTTACACAATGACCTAAATGTTCGTAATGAACTATAAATATATCTACAAATATGTATTTTGGGTTTCAATCTAGGGCAACTTCTAAGCATTATTCAACCTACAATAGTTGACCGAATGAAACACAAAACCTTTTCCTCATTCCATGTTGAGGGTAAGGTTCCATTTCATAAGCAACATCCCACTCGAACTCGATATTGAATACCCTTTGAGACAAACAAAAATATAGTTCATCATCATTAATCTTGATCAAACAAAAACAACAACATCAAAAAAGAACAAACTTTAAATGCCATCCAATAGGTACATCCCTTGAATCACTTAAATCCCTCATTTCAAAAATCTAAAAAAACAACAACAAACAAAGCCATCATAAAATGTACATCATCTTTCGCAAAAGCTGCGCATCCACAAAGTGTCAAGAGCCGAACATCGTCCATAAAGTATCGATAAAATGCCATCGATTCTCTCAAAAGATAGCTGCAGAGATTTAGCAGAACGAGTGGGTTCGGTTGGAAGGCAAGGAATATTTTATACGGAGTACGAGTATCTGGCAAAATCGACACATGACTTCATTTTTGTGGGTCAATTATGTCACACTTAAGTTGAACCTTAGAGCGCCAGCAGTATGAATCGACCCATATACACACTTGACAGTCTCTTCTCTGTGCCTCAAGTTGTTCTCCAGAGCAAAAACTAGTGCAAAACTTTGCTCACACTCGTATTTCTTCTGTATGATTGTGACACTTGAAAATTAGGTTGCCGGTATAATGGTACGAGTATACAACATCAGGCAGGCTAGAGCTTAAGTACTATTATTGTGTGGGGATGTGGGGCGAAATGAGAGGCGGTAGCAGTTGTTAACAATTGTTGGTAAACGCAAATAATCCCCTAAGCTGCTTATAGGTGACGAACAATCTATAACTTAGTTGTAGGGGAGTGCCGGGTGATGGTGGACACATTATGTCATAACTGTGTGTGAATGTTTTGCACTGACATTCACCTTGATGCGACACTAAGTGTACCTACTTTAAAAAGATCCCACTTCTCTAGGGTATAAGTACTTTATTCTCTGTGCGAGAGTTAAGCTATGGGTGGGGATTTGTTTGCTCATTTTTTTGAATTCTTTCGGTTTTCAAAGTAGAAAGAAACTTTTGCAAGTAGGACATCTGGTTTGTTGGTTTTTTTTTTTTTGCATTTTTGTTTGGCAATTTTAAAAAGAAGGACACCATTTACATACACGAACAGTGGAATTTTTTTTAAAATATGAAGTTGTTTCTAGGTGTCTGTATTAGTTTGCTGAACTGGGGTTGAATTTAATTTTTGACAATTTTACTAACAAAGTTGATATTCTTAAAGGTCTGGTAGCACCCAAAAAGCAGAACTGCTTCGAATTTGGAAATTAATAGCTTTTGAAATTCATTCTTGCGGGAGGTAAGGTCGTATATAGTTTATCGCTAAGATGTTCTCTGGAGAACGTCTTATTAGCGGTACTGATAGAAGTGAGAGTTAAATACCACCGACAGCCTACATAATCTGTCTTACTTCCAACCATTGAGGATCGACATACGAATCAGGTGACGCAGTTCAAGCTTCGTAAAGTAAGGATCCAGAAATTCCTTAGCCCATGTTCACTCTAACATTAAATTGGCCTTATTGATGATTAAAAATAATATGTTCCGTGAAATCAAGGCTAGAATTAAGAAGCACTCCAAGGTTTTTTGAAACTTTGAACACGGAGTAAAGTACGAGTACATTATGTATAGGTTGTGATATTTTATAATCCCACTTACTAAGAATATTCGTTTGCCAGATATTAAATAATGTTAAGATTTAAACTGTTCTTATAATTTAAAGGCTTTGCGATAAGGATTTTCGAGCTTTGAAAGTTGATTGCGGTCATGTCTTTAGGCTGACGTATAGCTGTCAGTAAGAGAACCAACACACATAGACCATGAGTTGGCCCATGTTGTTAAAGTTACATCTGTCGAATTGGTTGTCATTTAAATATTAAATCTGTCTTGTTACACCAACTGGGCAAGTGTAAGCGTTTAAAAAAAATTGGTCCTTCTATTCGAGTTATATTTCGCGCGTTTCAGCCATTTATGGTTCCCATAATTGTCCTTTCAAAAGAACTAACTATTCGCAAAATAATGGATTAATTCAAGTCGGTTCAGTGAACAATCTCTAAGATTTGTCGAAAATATAGCCGCTGATTATGAGAGAGGGCAGGAGAATGCGAAACAGCCAATTGCGCACCGCGCCCAAGAATTCAATACAGTTTTACTTGCGACTTATAGGTACTATGGGGCAAGTTATGCATTCGTAAAAAAAATCGAACTCGAGATTTTGATCAAAGTTGACATTACGAAGATAGCGAAGACGAAAAAAGCCGGTCTGGCAATTCTGTCTGTCTGTCTGTCTGTTCGATTACAGCTAAACGGCTTGGCCGATTTTCTTCAAACTTGGTAGATATGGGTTTTGATTTTTTACCCCCGGATGTTTTTTGATTTGATTTTTTAAGACCAAAAATAACGGTACCTGCCATACGATTTTTTTTCGAAATTTTATAAATATTTTTTTTTCTCAAAAACTGTCCCAACGATTTTAAAAAAAAATTCAGAAAATTTAATTTAGTTAAACCTAGGTAATGGTTGAAAAAATTTTTCCAAAAAATGAGTAGTTTTGATACCACCCCTGGGACCATTTTTTTTGTTTTTGATTTTCTCAAAAACGGTACCACCGATTTTGATCATTTTTTTTATGCTAAAGCTTCCCAGCAGTTTGAATGTTATTGTGTATTCAAATTTTCCAAAAAAAATTTTGGATTTTTAAAAAAACTTTCAAAATTTTTTTCTTAAAACTCAATATTTCAAAAACCCCATGCTCGATTTTTTCAAAACTTGATATATAAAAGTCTGAAAAAATAATCTACAATATATGGGAAAAATAAATTCATTTTACCTAAAAATAACGGTACCCTCCATACAAATGTTAAAAAATGGTTTTCGAAAATCGTATTTTTCTCGAAAACGGTTACGAGAATTTTGCTTAAATTTTTTTTTTTTTCTATTAGTTTTTAATGAAATTTCGTAGAGAAAAGCTTCTAAAAAGTTTAAAAAACATTGCATTTCAAAACTCCAAGAAAAATTTTTTTTGAACTTTGAAAAAAAAAATCAGTTTTTTGTTTTTTTTTTGAAAATTCAATATCTCAGAAACGGCTCAATCCTTTTTTTGTAAATTTAATTTTTATTCATACAATTATAAAAACTTCAAATTGGCGTACCAACATTTTTTCTTAAAAATGTTTTAAAATTTTCTTATATAAGACCTTATTTTTTAAGAAACCACTACAAAGACTTATAATTTTTGTTCTCGCATAAATCTATATTTGCTTGAATTACATGGCATCCTATTCTTACCTTTAACTACTAAAGAAGTTTTTTTTTAGTCATTTAAAAAATGAATTTTATTTTATATTTCATTTTTGAAATTCTTAGTCTTTTACATAGGAGCAAGTTCGTGCGACCCAGTCGTGCATTTTATTTATCATGACTTAGACCTACAACTGACTCAACTTCAACAGATTCAGGAGCTCAGAGTCAACAAAGTATGGTAGCTAACTGAACTCTCGAGCGGTTAGAAATTGACGAGACTCATTTGCAGCGACATGGCCTATTTATGGATGAATGGAATCCAGCTCCAGCCAAAGAAAGTAACTGTTAGGTGTGAATTTTGGGCTGGTGACATCATCGGTTCAAACTTTTTTAAGAACGACGTTGGCCAGGCCATCACCGTCAACGATGAGCGCTATCGGTCGGTGATAACCAATTGCTTTTGACCCGAATTCGATGTTATGGACAACGACGACATGTGGTTTGAACAAGACGGCAGTGAATTGGCCACCGAGATCGTGCGATGTGACCCTTTTATATTTCAGCTTGTGGCGTTTTCTTAAGTCATAGGTCTTTTTCGATATACCACAAACCAACACTGCCCTGGAAGCCAACGTAATCAGTTGAATTGGTCAAACTAGACGTTGTGGATGAGCACTACTAAGTGAAGCCATGGCGGACATTTGAATGTTGTTATATTCCAATCCATAATGCCATACATGGACCTTTTAAAATTTTAATGATGATGATGTTTTATTCAAATTTTAGGATAAAAACGCTTGATGGAAAAAACTTGAAATACAAAAATTTTAAACTTCTTCCAAAACAAAACTACTTTAGTCTGTCAAAGCTCTTCAAATCCAGAAATCGCACCATAACTTCAAAACTGCTGCTGTACAGGACCATGGTCCTGCCTGTACTCACATATGCATCCGAGACTTGGGTGCTAAGCAAAAGGCACTCCGACCTCTCAGCTGCGTTCGAGAGAAAAGTCTTAAGGAGAATTGTGAGGAAGGACGATTCCGGAGACGGTACAATCATGAACTGTACGCAATCTACCTTTAAGCAGATATCGTGACAAAAATTAAGCTCGGTAGACTCCGGTGGGCAGGGCACCTAGCTCGCATGAGCAAAGAGGAACCTGCTCGAAAAGTTCTTTGTGGTACATTCTATGGTAGAAGATAGCGTGGTAGACCATGCTTGCGCTGAAGGGATGGCGTACACCAAGACGTCCGAAGACTTGGGGTGCGCAACTGGATGGCGTCAGCTAGAGACCGGGATAGGTGGAGAGACTTGTTGAAAGAGACAAGGACCGGAACCCGGTTGTCGAGCCGATGATGATGATGAAAACAAAACGATCGCTTTCAGATTTAATGTCATTTAAAAATGTTAACATGGTCTTCAAGAACATTAATTTCGCTACGATGTATACATAAAGGTACATAATTAATAAATTTATAGAATAGATGAGAAGAAGTAGACCTAAGTGACTACCTTGAGGAATCCCCGATCTAAAAATAAATCGATATGAAAAAGAATCTCAGAATTTTCCTGGTATGATCTGTTTTGGATATAATATAAAATCCAAATGATAAAGTCCTGGGGAAAGCCCAAGAACATTATATGTATGTCAACAAGAGGGGGAATTGATTAAGGGAAGATTGATAGATACAGTCGAAGTCGACGTCATATCCACGTACTAACTGTGTTTTACATGCTATACCAGTACTCGGTGTATAAATAATTGGATATATTTTAAACGCTTTAAAAGGGGAATATACACTTGAAGACTTACAAATGACATACATATGTTTTTCAAGTCCTATTCTTTCGTATGTCATAGATCACACAAAGTTGCATATTTGAAAATTTTTTCGCGCACTATATGATTTATACTTTTTTTTTTATAGAAGACAAAAATATGAAACTGCAAATTTTGTCAGAAGTGGGGTGATGTTTTTAATTTTGTACAGCTAACTAAGTGTAGGTCTTGAGAGATATTACTGTAAAGTCAAATGCTTTAATTTATAACTCGTCTTCTAATAGTAATACAAATAAAATGCACGAATGAATCGTACGAACTTGCTCGTATGTTGAAATTTATTAGAAATTTTAAGAATTGATGTTATTAGTTACAAATGTTCAGATGCATAGAATTAGTTTTTAAAACGCTAAAACAATATATTCTGAGTTAAAAACAGAACGTCATAAGCGATTAAAATTATTAAGTTTTTATATGTATGTATATAAGTTTATTTTTTAAGAAAAAATATTGGAAGACAAATTTTAAGTTTATATTAGTGTACAAATAAAAACATTTATTTCAAAAATAATTAGTGACCCATTTTTGAGATCTGGAATTTTCCAAAAAAAAGTTTGTCCTGTTAATAACATCGTTTTGAAATTCTTACTTGCGACTTATACGAGTACATACGTACTATAAGGAAAGTTAGGCATTCGTTAAAAAAAATCGAACTCGAGATTTTGATCAAAGTTGATATTACGATGATAGCGAAAACCAAAAAATTGGGTCTCACAATTCTGTCTGTCTTCTGTTTGACTACAACTAAACGACGGGACTGATTTTCTTCAAACTTGGTAGATATGGGTTTTAGTTTTTCCCCCCGGATGTTTTTTTCTTTTTTTTTTAAGACCAAAAACTATCCCACAGATTTAAAAAAAAAAATCAAAAAGTTTGGTTTAGTTAGAGCTAGGTAATGGTTGAAAAAATTTTCCAAAAAATTGTTATTTTTGATACCCCACTTGGAACCATTTTAATGGTTTTTGATTTTCTCAAAAACGGTACAACGGATTTTGATAATTTTTTTGTGCTAAAGGTCCCCAATAGTTTGAATATTATTGTGAATTCCAATTTTCCAAAAATATTTTTTTGGATTAAAAAAAAAATCAATTTTTTTTTTTTTTGAAAACTTAATATTTCGAAAACCCCTTGCTCGATTTTTTTAAAACTTGTAAATAAGAGTTTCTTAATATAACTTGTAGATTATATAAAGAAACTTTTGAAAAAAAAATTATTTTTCCCAAAAATAAAGGTATACCCTCAATACAAATGTTCAAAAATGGTTTTAGAAAATCGTATTTTGCTGGAAAACGTTTTCGAGAATCTTGTTAAAATTTTTTTTCTTATGATTAATTGTTACGATCTATAATTTAACAAAACAAATTTGAAATCAAATTATTACTGACTGTACCTACCATAGATCGATTTTTTCGAATTTTGAATTTCTCATTATCGGCATAACGGATTTTAATGAAATTTTTTTATAGACAAGCTTCCAAAAAGTTTAAAAAACATTGCATTTCATAACTTAAAAAAAATCTTTTTTTGAAATTTGAAAAAAAAAATTAGCTTTTTTAGGATAAAAAACGGATTAATATTTTTTTTTGTAAATTTTATTTTTATTCGGACATTAATTAATACTTTAAATTGGTGTTCCAAAATTTTTTCTTAAAAATGTTTTAAAAATTTTGTATATCAAAGCTTATTTTTTTAGAAACCACTACAAATAATTATAATTTGGTTCGTGCATAAACTAATTTTTGCTTAAAACACATGGCATCCTGTGCTTAACTCCAACTGCTAAGGAGTTGTTTTAGTCATTTAAAAATGAATTTTATAGTTATGAACAGTTTTCTCTAATAACATTCGTTTTTGAAATTCCTAGCCTATTACTTAGCTTATTACATGGAGTTGTGCTCCATAATACTCATTTTGTGCTTTCATGTGACATAAGGAATTGTTTTAAAAAGATTTCAAGGTTCGTAAAATTTGATTTCACCCGTAAAATTTTGCTAACAGGTGCGTTTTTAATTTCAATACGTGAGCCCAAAACACCACATTTTAAATTTTTAGGAAAATCAAAAATATCGAAACAAACTTCATTTTTAGTTTTCCAAGAAAAAATTTCTAGAATCAAAGCTTACATTGCGATGATAGTGAACACAAAATGAGTGGTTACGCAATTCGGTATGTCTATACCTATGTCTGTATATTTGTACCTGGACCTGCAGCCTAAGTCGCTAGACAGAATTCTTCAAACCTGGTATTTATGGTAAGGTGCTTCGGTGATTGCCTAGAGGAGAAATTTAAATCTTTTGTAAGCTGCAAAACTAACGGTACCTGCCATACACTTGTTATGTAAAATCTTATTTATTTCAAAAACGGCTCTTACGATTTAAATAAAAATAATTAAGTTCGCTATTATGAGTATGGACTAAATTTGTGTCCAAGAAAAATTTTATCAACGGTACCTGTCATAGAACCGTATTTTTGGGGAGAGTACGATAACTTGGCCGCCAAGATTTGATAACGGGTTTTTGTAGAGGGGTCAAAAACAAGCACTTTTTACTACGGGAGGGGGGGGGGTCTATCTCCCCCCGTCTAGGAGGTAGGGGCACTTTTAGAAAAAATGGTTTAAATTGAAAAAAAAAATATTAAAAAACAACGGCAACACCTACAATAAAGTGCTATACGTTTGAAAGCCAGAAGATAGTTCTATAATCCTGCATTTAAATTAAATTACTCATGTCAATGGTTTTTGAGAAATTCGCATTTAAAGTCCAAATTTTGATAAAATAACGTGAAAAAAAAGTTTAGACCGATTGTTTTCAAAATTGTGAAATGAAATTGTAAGTTAACTTATATGTGTTCTATGTATCTATCAATTTTTAATCAAACACAAAAAACCGCATGGTTCTATGTCTTCTAGTTTTTGAGAAAATCGAAAATTACCAAAACAGCTTTTTTTGATTTTTGGTGATGACGGTTATTCCATTTTAAGGATTAATGTTAATAAACATAATGCATCTTTGTTAGTTCAGTACCGCAATTCATTTAGCGTTACCCAGAATGCACCATGAGGAGGTAGAATTGCATCTGGGTCAGTTATTTTGTCAGTTAGTCAGGAGTTAGTCAGTCATAGTTAGTTAAAAATGGTCAAAATGTATTAAAAAGCTGTGTAAGTCTCGTCAATAAAGCCATCGTCCGTACTATAACTGCCGAGTTCGTTGAGTTACTCTTTTATGGTGGGAAGCCGAGGATGTTTTGGCGGTAAAACGCTTTCTAAATTTTCGCTCTGAAGGGTGGGAGGATCGATGTCTTTTAACTGTAAACCCTCACATATATCACCATCGGTATAACAAGGGTAAACTTTTTTTACATCTGATAAAAACTATTATTTGCGAACCCCAGTCGTCCTTATATTTCCTTTCTAGGCAGTGTTTTCGATAGAAAAATAGTGCCATGTATTGGTGAACATGGTCGGAAGTTTGTTTTGGTTTTCAAGTATTTTATATGTATTTAGTGGACATTGGATAAGTAGAATAAATTTGATTTTTTTTAAATACAGATTCTGTGAATGCAAAAGAAACTTTGCATGCACCCAACCTCGCACCTACCCCAAATCCTATAGTGTGACCAAGGAGGGGGGTTGCAGGGCGGCAGCATGCCCCCTCATACATACTTTACTGTTTATATATTGTAATGTTGGAAGCTAGCACTGATTTATTTATGTAAAGAAGCAAAAAATATCAAACATTTTATAGAAAAGTAGTATTAGTTAATTTCAATTTTTTCAAAAACTAGAAGACATAGAACCATTCGGTTTTTTGTGTTCGATTAAGAACTGATAGTTTCATGGAACGCATATAAGCTTATTTACAATTTCATTTCACAATTTTGAAAACAATCGGTCTAAACTTTTTTTTTCACGTTATTTTATCAAAATTTGGACTTTAAATGCGAATTTCTCAAAAACCATTGACATGAGTAATTTAGTTTAAATGCAGGATTATAGAACTATCTTCTGGCTTTCAAACGCAATATAGCACTTTATTGTAGGTGTTGCCGTTGTTTTTTAATATTTTTTTTTTTTTCAATTTAAACCATTTTTTCTAAAAGTGCCCCTACCTCCTAAACGGGGGGAGATAGACCCTCCCCCTCCCGTAGTAAAAAGTGCTTGTTTTTGACCCCTCTACAAAAATCCGTTATCAAATCTTGGCGGCCAAGTTATCGTACTCGTGCCGTATTTTTGATTTTCGAATTTTTATCAGAGGGCAATTTTATGCATTTGAACATTTTGTTCTAAGAGCATTTTATTTTTTTTTTACTTTTGAAAGACAATTTTTTTCTTGAAAATTTAATATCTTTAAAAAAATTTTTATTTCTATGTCTAGAAATATAAGAACTTAAAGTTGGCGTACTAAAATTTTGTTCTTAAAATTTTTTAAGAAAATTGCATGCATGAAAACCTATTTTTAAGAAACCTCTACAAGGATGTATATTATAATGTTTATGTTCTAGCTTCTTGCATTTTATATTTGTCAAGAAATTACAAGTCATTCTTTTTCTATTTCCAATTATTAAAAAAGTTGTTTTAACCTTTAAAAATGAATTGTATATGCATATGAACATTTTTCTCCAATAAAATTCATTTTAAAAATATATTTTACATAAGACCATGTTGGTTTGACGCAGTCCTGTATTTTTTTTTTTAATGAAAAGCACAAACTGGGGTGGAATCGCGTAAGGTGATAGTTGACTATCAATTCGTTGATTGTCGTTTTTGACTATAGCTGTCTCTATCATATCAATAAAGAATTATAGAGAGAGCGATAGTCAAAACGACAATCAACAAATTGATAATCAACTATCACCTTACGCGATTCCACCCCTGAGCACAGGTGGAAAACCCCTTTCTATTAGTTTTGACATTTATTTTGCTCCTGAAATATAAGATCAAATACGTGCAACCCAGTGGTGGCATTTCTTAAAATAGAAATATTAAATCGGTTTACAGTTGTTGTTGTTGCCTTCTAGTGTCATATTTTGTTATCTCCTTATACAAAATAAAAGGCTAAAGCAACGTAGATAAAACGCTTACAGGCGTCATTAATAAAAGTAGCAGTCTCATGTCCCCTTTATGCCTGATTTGCCAAATCAAGGCGTTCTCTGGCGCTCGCATGTACATAGTTAACGTAGCTCCAGGAAAACATCCTCCTGTCACGTTCTCCTAAAGTATTCATAATATCTGACCTAGTCAAATCTTATCAATCCTTAAAAACATTTTCTTCTCGCCTTGCGGCGTTACCAACCAGCCAACGATATCTCTAAAATTCGACCCTCTTTTCCAAAAAGCAAAATAAAGAAAAAAAAAAAAACTTTAAATAGTCGCATTCAAAATGTCACTCCGAAACTCAACTGATAAATTTTACTCAAAATTTAATTTGTAACGTTGATGCCGCCGCTCCGTGTGTCCTGAGTCCTGACAGTCTTTTCAACCCTCATCGTCGCATATCGGAACGACATAAATTGGTCTGCTTACAAATTCATGAAATGTAGTTCGAGGATATATATATGTATGTAGCCTGGGCTGGGCTGGGGATCTAGAGAACTAGGATAGGTACATAACTGAATTTCTTTCTACTGCATCACTTTATAGTTGGGGATTGGGACTGGGTGTGGGTTTGTTGGGTTGGCATGCTGTGGTTGTGGAGCCGGACCTGTCAGAGCTGTATGTCTCCATTCATTTTCATTTTATAAATCAGCATCTGTTAGAGCGACAAACGATCAAGATTGAGCTGAGCATATCGAGGCAATGAAAAGATGGCATAAAATATTCTGGAAAATCGTTCAAAGCAAGTGATACATATCTTTATTGATGCTTTATGCCGTAACTAAGCGAATGAATGAATTTTCAGATACAGGTTTTCAATTTTATTTTTTTTTTCTCTCTCTAATCGATTAAATGGTAGAAAGGAGCTGTGAGGTATATTTTCAGGCATCTCTTGTATTTCTGATTGAAATCTGATTCATCCGATCTGAAGTGGTAAAAGTAGTCAGATGTTTTGGTATTCAAAGAAATTTATTTAATCAACTTAAAAGTACATATAACGTATACCATATTTTTGTTTGGATACGATTATGAATCTTTTTTCATCAGTTTTCCGAGGGGTATTTGAAAACATAAAATACCTCAACTGATATTGTGGGCTTAGAGAAAGTGGGAATAAGAAAGTGTGGGGTGGTAAAAATGTATTCTTACGATATTAAGATTGGTATCGACGCTGAATTTCATCCTCTAAAGCGTATTCAAAGTCTTCCGAAATCCCCTTAGCAGATGACCCTGAAATTGTATGTTAAAATATGGCTATGGTTCTTGTGTCATATGCCAAGCCTACCGGTGGTGGTGCCCAGCTAAATTCGCAGCACTACACCCTTTTTACAGGAACAAACTCAGTTGATTTTCAAGCCCCTTCTAACTTCAGTACTAATAAAGTTTAAAACTTCAAATTACCAGTATTTGCTGAAGTAATCAAGCATAAGCACTTCACTAAATTTCAATTCCCTGCTATTAGTGGTTTCTGAGTTATAGGACTTCAAAAATGGCTTAAACGTAAGTTACCGACCAACTGAAAGATTATCAAAATTATGGAGCACTTCCCAACGCCGTAGAACATCGCAATTTCGATCTTGTGGTAAGTAAAAAGCCAAAAATAGAAAATTTGGAATTCTTCATTTAGGGGCCATGCCAACCACCCACTACTCTGCCTAGCTTGGCACAGTGTATAGATGGTGTCGGATGAGTGTTACCAGATGATTGTGCAAAAGCAAACACCAAACAAGAGACATATTTTTGAACTTCATCCAAACTGGATGACTCCGTGAGAAAGTCTACGATTTCTCAGATCGATTCCATCCACTGGTTCATACGAGTTATGGTATCAAAATGGCGCACTTCAGCGCTAATTGGGCCACAGGGCTAGACTGTCGGTGGTTGCTATTTCCATATGGAGCACTTCAGATTGTCTTAGAACAATGAAAATTTGTAGAGCGGTAGAGCTTCAAGTACTTACAAAGACAAGAATTAGAATTTTGTGAATTTTTATTCAGGAGGTCTGGCATTAACCCACTTTCTCAAAAATTGCTATAATTTAAATGAAGCACTTCTGATTGCTATAAAATTGTGAAAATTGGTAGAACGGTAAGGCTTGAAGTAAAATACAAAGAAGAAAAGTTGAAATTTGGGACATTTTATTCCGAAGGCGTGGCATCCATCCACTTTCTCATGTTAGAAGAAAGATAACTGATATTGGAAGTCGACATGCTTGTTTGTTACCTTGGCCGGTAAGTAAGCTGTAAGAAATTGATTACTAAGATAGTTATACATAATATTAATAAAAAAATAAATAGGCTTCTGAAAACGTAAGGTTTGGTTTCAAATCTCAGTCTGATAAATACGACCCTCTTGACGATGGTCCTTCTCACAGACGATTTCAATCTGATCTGGAATTGACTCTTTCTGATGACGAAATAAATTTAAACGCCTGCCAATCTTTCTTCTTCTAATGAAGCTGATATTGTTGACAGTTGAGTCTAACTCGTATGACAATATTTTTGTCATTTTTCTTTAGGCTTTTATTCGTTATACAAGCTTCTTCAGTCATTTGAATAGTTTTTTCGAAGCTCAATGAATAAAAATCTCGACTGAAAAGGTAAAGTATCTTAAGTCAATTTTGATGATTTTTCAGGAGAGCGAAAAAACACTTCAAAGCTGTATCCCAAAAAATCTTTCAAATATAGACTTTATTCAACAAAGCATTTATATGTAAAATTTTACGATCTTTTTTTTGAAATTATTTTCGAAAAGATATTTTTAATATTTTGGTCGTTATGAGGAAAAATATGACTTAAGATAGTTTGGCTTTTCTATAAATTGAATTTTATATTAATTTCCAAAATCTTAAGTTGAGATAAGATATTTTGCCTTGCGTTTTCGAAGGACGTTTTCAATTCTTATGTCCATTTAAGATGAGTTGCGTGTGCAAAAGTGGAAAAAAAGAGATTTAAGATGATATTTGGTGGTTTTTATTTAAGTCGTATATGAAAAAGTCACATTTGTTCTATAGAGCTTTAATAATAAAAATAAAATGCACGACTGGATCGCACGAACTTGCTCTTATGTAAAAGTACTTTGGAATTTAAGATACATTTTATAAATATTAAACATGGATTTAATGAGATAATAATGTGCAAATGCATAAAATTGCCGTCTGGTTTCCGGAAAAGTAAAAATTTATGCAAATAAACCTTAAAAAATCGTTTTATTATTAAATAAATTTTTTATATAAGAAATTTCTCTAAAATTTTTCATGTGGGATGCGAATTTTAAGTATTTAATAATATTGGTTTTAGGAAATAATTTAAAAAAATAATCGTTCATAGGTTTTGAAGATATTGATTTAAAATTTTTTTTTTTTTTTTTAAACCCAATAAATATTTTTTCGAATATTTTTATATATAATATTATTTTTAACTTAAGGGGACTCCTGCTAAAAATATTGGGTTAAAATCCTTAGAGCCGTTAATAAGAAAGTCGAAAATAAAAAAAACGGGTCTATGGCAGGTAAAAATTTCAATTTTTCCTCTAGGGAATCACCGAAGACCCTTAACTACCTAGATTGGAAGAAATAGGTCCAGGGGTTTAGGCTGTAGTGAGAGGTACAGACATACAGACACACTGAAACATGTTTTTTGTGTACTAAATTTTCCTTAAAATTTTTATAAAAAAAATTGATATGCAAGTTGTTAGTATTTAATAAAATACATTTTAAAGCGTAATTCAAAAATTTAATCGTGTATCGGTTTTCAAGATATTGAATTTTAAAAAAAAAAATTGTATTATTTTTTTAAAAATCCAAAAACTATTTTTTCGAAAAAATTTTTAGTTTATATTTTTGAAAATGCAAAGCAGCTCCTGCATACAAATTTTGGTTAAAATCGTTAGAGCCGTTGGTGAGAAATTCGAAAATCAAAAAAACCGTTCTATGACAGGTACCCCTAATAACATTTCCCCCCAAAATTTTTTTTCACCAAAATATAGTCCATGTCCATAATATCACACTTAATTTTTTTTATCAAAATCGTTAGAGCCGTTTTCGAGATAAATAAGATTTTGCATTACGGGTGTATGGGGGGTACCCTTAGTTTTGGAGCTAAAAAAAAAATTTCAATTTTTCCTCTAGGGAATCACCGAACACCCTTAACTACCAAGTTTGAAGAAAATACCTCCGGTAGTTTAGGCTGTAGTTCGAGGTACAGACATACAGACATACAGACATACAGACATACAGACAGACAGACGGAATTGTCGGACCCACTTTTTTCGTCTTCGCTATCATCGTAATGTCAACTTTGATCAAAATCTCGAGTTCGATTTTTTTTCCAAATGCAGAACTTGCCCTATAGTATCTACCTATATCGCAAGTAAAAAATAATAACTAATAAAGACTTGAATTTCTTTAAAAAAAAGGCTATAAAATCACATTTGGTTCACAGAATAGAAACAGTTTAGTTTTATTCAAATAATTTATTTAAAAAATATTAAAATAAAATATAAAATAAATTATTAAATTATTTAAAAAAAATCATTGATGATTGTAAAAAATGTTACATGAAAACATATTTTTAAGAGTAAAATTAATAATAACAAAAAACTATTGGAAAAAATTTACCTAAGGGACCCAAGGGGAGATAGGAGAAATTGAAAATTGTTTTTGCCTCCGAAACTAACGGTATCGCACCCGTAGTGTAAGATCTTATTTATCTCGAAAATGGCTGAATAACACGTTGTTAACGGTACCTGTCATAGAACCGTTTTTTTTTTTAAGTAAAACTTCTTTTCCGGCGTTGGGGGTAAAAAAATGTCTATGCAGCCAAGCCCGTCTTAAACTAGGCTGGGGCCCTTGGGCAGTGGGCACACAAGAATTTGTGGCCCTTTTGGAAAGTAAAAAAAGCGAATTATAATAACATTTTTTTACTAATAAGTATGAGTATGACCATTTATTATAGGTAATCATATATAGTATGATATAATATGTCATTAATGATATTGGAATGCTGCTGGTTTCTTGGTGACGATTACGATAACGGTTTCTTTCGGGATTTCTGTTGAGCAAAATCTTCTATTATATCCTTAAAGTCAATTTTTTGAAACAATTACACCAACGTAATAACGAAAAAAAACCGGCTCGATAGTGATGATAGCTGATAACATTCTCAAACTCACTTCAGTATTACCGATACGAAAATCCGAAAGTAGCAACGTGAAGCAATTAACTAACATAATATTTGGAGCAAAAGCAACACTGCATCTTACTTGGTGCCCTTGAACAACGAGAGACAATGGGCAATGGGAAGGAATGAGAACAACTACCTAATATATTAAGATAAAGTACCTATGTAGTTATACTAAAATTCAAAAAAGCCTAATCCTATCAAGAATCAAATTTTAAAATTTTTCCTACTTAAATCTAATCAAATAGGTATGTGTTCATATAAATACAATGCAACGTTGTAATTTGGTTTCGTATGAAATAGACAAAACAAAACAAATATTCTTGACAAAAAAATATAACAACAAAACACAGAAGGTCCTTCAAAAGAAAAATGCTACAAAACAAATTTGATTTTCTCATTCTCGTCTTTCTCAATCTCAGAGCTGATAAAATTTTGTCGCTCTATCCTCAATTACCATCCCCCCAAATCAAAAGTCTCCACATCAATTTTTTCCGCCGACAGCGCCCTCAGAAGAATGTATTCCCCAACTTTTTTTTCTGTTCCATGAGAGTACTATAGATTTTATATACAAGGGTTTAATACATCATTCGGGGATTCCCCCAACCATAGACAATGTCGACATTTATGTTAGGCCTTGTTTAGACGGTGCAACTTGACTTAGGAATCGGAGGGATTGCGTAAGTTATCGCCAGATGGTGTACGAGTACTTAGTAAATTAGGTAGGACACGTTCGGAAATATTATTAATTAGTACAGTAGGAATAGGCGCAGTCATCGATATAATGGCGTAGTATATGCCTTGTAAATACATTACTAATTTCTGAAAAAAGTGTAATGTGCTCGACAAAAATGTTCTGATAATAAATGTGTGAGAGAAATTGTCGGTCCTTTGGGGGCCCCCCTGAGATTGGGGGCCCTGGGCACGGGCCCCGTGTGCCCTTATGGTAAAGACGGTACTGTATGCAGCTGTCAGTGACGTGTCAAAAAGACACGCTATCAGTCAAAGACAGCGACATGTAAGGAAGTTTTACTTCTACAGCGCGTACGTCAGTACACACAACCTTTTTCTTTTTATTTTCGACTTTCTCATTAACGGTTCTAACGATTTAAATCATTTTTTTAGCAGGAGGCCCCGAAGCTTAAAATAATATTTTATATAAGAACATTCGCAAAATTATTTTTTGGATCTTTTGAAAAAAAAATCTAATTTTGTTTTTTGAAAAATCAATATCTTCAAAACAAGTGAAACGATTATTTTTTGAAATTATTTCCTAAAATCAATGGCACAAAATTTTAATTGAATTAGTACGACCGACGTTGAAGCTGATTTAATATGAAACTAAGTTAAATCAACGATTTAGCAAATTTTATTCGAATATAGCATCATACTATATCTATATCTACTTACCCTTTTATTAAAGTTAAAATCATCGTAAGAATATCGTGCTTTTAGAAACGCCACAAAAGGTTTGTTTACTTAGTTTTTTGCACGAACTGTCAATGTTTTCGGTGTGTTCAGAAGCAATTTATTAAGAATTCCTTTAGTACGATACTAGTTGGAAAATGTTTTAAACTAAGAATGAGTTAGTAAACTACTTTAAAGTTAGCAAATTGTTAAGTAGTATCATACAAAGAAATTAAAAATAATAGGTTGTTTGACATTTTGCGCCAGTCTTTTTAGAACTATTCGCCAATACTACTACTATTCTTGAAAAGCTTTGAAGAAATTTCTAGCATAAAAATTCTTTTAATAATAAAACTACTTTTGAGCTTTGTGTGAATAAATTCTTAGTTTTCTGGAAATCAGACGGCAATTTCATACATGTGAACATTTTTATCTCATTAAATCCATATTTTATTTTTATAAAATGTATTTTTAATTCCAAATTCGTGCAATTCAACTCTTTTTTGTTGTATACGTATGTGTTTCATTTGTAATTTTTCAATCGCGTATGAAACAAAACTGTCTGAAACACTAAATTAAAAAATAAGAAAAACGGTCGCACAAAAGGCAATCTAGAAACAAAATACGCTTAAAAATATCTTATGTCCTTGTTATTACGGAAATTGTTTTAGGTTTGCAAACGGTAAAATATCCTATGACTACTTAAGGAGCGAAGAATGGAATTTTTTTAAGGATTTTATCTTATGTCGACTTAAGGATGACTTTTGTTCCTGTTTGCACGCGCGAAAATATCTTAAGTCAACTTAATATGATTTACGATTTCACAATAATTAAAAAGTCTTAAGCCAATATAATCTTAAGTCTATTTTAGGTTTTAAAATTAAGCAGAACACACAATCTTATGTGGACTTAAGATATTTTACCGCGTGTAGAGATGTGTCTTTTGAACATAAGATGAAGCTGTTTTTGTCTATAAAAAAGCACAGGAGTGAGATAGGAGGAAGCCGATAACACAGAACTGTAGCCTTTTAGAATGGCACTAAGGATCAACAAAAAAACGCGAAATATCTTAAGTCGACTTAAGATACTTTACCTTTTCAGTCGAGTAATTGTAATCACAGAAGATTACTTAAAAGAATACTCGTATCTTGAGGATTTTGACCATGACACTTCTAGTGGTCTTTTCGGAATTTCTGTTTTTGTTTTAAGAAATTTTAGTAGGGGTGAGCCATCTACAGCTGCGTTTTTTGAAAAGAAGTTTTTGCCGAAATTAAGCACCCACCGCGGCTGCTGTACGCAAGTTTGTGCAAAAAGTTCGTGAGACTGGTATGCCTGTGGACAATACTGTTGAATATAAAATTGATTATATATATATTAATATCAATTCATTAACTAATTGTAAACTGGCTTCAAACTTTTTCTCATCACTGTAATGTACATACATAATTGATTTAACGTAAAGTTCAACCTAACTGGATTACTATGTACTTTATTATAATCATTAGATCATACGATGTACTTTAAGTTTTAGTCTCTCATTAGGCATCGAATTAAACAGTTCACTAAAGATTAACTGACTTGTTTTATTTTTCCCTAACAAAGGTTATGGGCCCAGTCGATCTTTTATAAAAGAATTATTTCTCAGTCAGTTTACCTTAATATATTTTATTATATTTAATTTAAAAATGAGTTCGCTGTATCAAATCGAGAAACTTGATAACAAAAATTATGATGGTTGGAAAGTACAGATGAGAAGTGTTCTCGTGCATAGTGAGTTATGGCAGTATGTTAGTGGTGAAGAGAGGATTGCAGTTGGTGCTACTGAGACCGCAAAAGCAGCATGGCAAGCAAAAGACAGAAAGGCTCTTGCTACAATTTTGTTATGTGTTCAATTGTCACAATTAAATCACATAAAAAATTGCAATACTTCATTGGAAGCATGGACGAAGCTTGAGCAATTACATCAGCCTACTGGTCCAGCACGTAAGGTGACTTTATTTAAACAGTTGCTGGCAATGAAAATGAATGAAACTCAGGCAATCTCTGACCACCTAGACTCGTTTTTAAATGTAGCTGAAAAGTTAAGAGAGATAGATGTGGATGTCAAAGAGGAACTATTGACAATTATATTGCTATCGAGTCTACCGAAATCGTATGAGAATTTTGTGATAGCAATAGAGTCGAGAGACTCTCTACCATCAATCACTGCATTGAAAACTAAATTGATGGAAGAAGGGCAGCGAAGGATTATCGAAAAAAGGGAAGAGGAAGGTGAAACAGCTTTCTTAGCGAAAGCCAGAGTTAAACCTCCTAAGTTCAACAGGAACACTTCAGATGAAAATCCACAAGCTGGTAGCAGTGGATTCAAGGGTAAATGCTATAAGTGTCACCGAAAAGGCCATTTTGCATCTCAATGCCGAGATCGTCCAAAATATAGTGGTTCTAAAGTGACGAGTTCATTTGCGATGTTAAATTCGGTTGGCAGTGACATTCTTGATCGAAACACGTGGGTTTTCGATAGTGGCTCAACGTCACACATGTGCTGTGAAGAGAGATATTTTATTAACCTTCAAGATCATGTAGAAAAAATCGAATTAGCTTCGAATAAATACATTTTGTCGTCTGGCAAGGGAGAGGTTTTAATTGAAACGGAATACTCCAAGGTTAAACTCTGTGATGTGCTTTTCGTGCCTACGTTGAAAGCGAATTTTGTGTCTATAAGCAAGGCAGTGGAACATGGACATAGGGTTGAGTTTAATAACGAATTAGCTGCAGTTAGAGACAAATGTGGCAATATAGTTGTGCATGCGAAGAAAAAAAGGGACTTGTACATTTTGTATAGTGAACCAAAACAGAAAATAATGTTGGGTGTAGCGAAATCCTCTGATGGATGCTTTATGCAATGGCATATAAAATATGGTCATCTTAATGCAAAAGATATGGCTTTGATATGCAGAAAGGGGATGGTTCGTGGCTTGCATCTGGAGAAGTTTCCTGAAGAATTCAATTGTGTGACATGTTTGAAAGGTAAAATAACGAGACAAGCTTTTCCTACTGATCCAGCAAATCGTAGTGAATCTATTCTGGGGTTGATCCATAGTGATGTCTGTGGGCCGATGCGAGTTTCTTCACTGGGTGGTGCTCTTTACTTTGTCTCATTTATCGACGACAGAACACGTAAGATTTTTGTGCATTTCATGAAAACAAAGGGTGAAGTTTTCGAAGCGTTTAAGAGATTTAAGGCCCAGGTTGAACTTGAAACTGGACAAAAAGTAAAAATTCTTAGAAGCGATAATGGTCGCGAATATGTCAACAATGAATTTTCTAATTTTTTGGAAACAAATGGTGTGGTGCGGCAGCTTTCGGTGGAGTATACACCACAACAAAATGGCGTGGCGGAGCGTGCGAATCGAACAATCGTGGAAATGGCACGATGCATGCTCCTGGACTCGCAGCTTCCAGAAATGATGTGGGCCGAGGCAGTCAACACCGCTGTTTACCTAAGGAACAGATCTCCGACAAGTGCGTTAAACTCTGTAACACCATACGAAAGTTGGAGTGGACGAAAGCCAACTGTGAGACACCTACAACCATTTGGCTGCAAAGGAGTGATGCTCGATAAAAGGCCGTCAAAATCTAAGCTGAGACCAAAGGGCATCGACTGTATAATGGTTGGGTATTCATCCGAATCAAAAGCATACCGTGTCTTTGTGCCAGATCAGAGGAAGGTTCATAAAACTCGCGATGTGAAGTTCCTAAACATGCCAGGTAATACTAAGTTGATAGAAAATAACAACGAATATATCATTTTAGAAAACATGACAACAAATAAAGACGATAAACACGAAGCGAAACTGGCAAAAGATCATAAACGTGATGATGATGCTGATGATGAGGTGGTGGTTAGTGAGGCCAACTTGGGCGATAAACCTGAAATTTTCGATCTCACAAACCGAAGCGAAACATCGGATGATGAATCTTACCAAGACCCAGAAGATGGAGGAGAAGTTGATAATCCAGGTACATCGTCGAGCAAGTGGAGAGTCTTGCGATCTCAAAAGGATAACCCGGATGTAGTATTTAGCCAATTGAATTATATTGGCCAGAGCGATGTGATCCCGACGACAGTAAAAGATGCTTTGTTTTCGAAGGATGCTCAAAAATGGAAGGATGCAATGGAGGTTGAGTATCGAGCTCTAATATCAAACAACACTTGGGATTTAGTTGAACTACCAGTGGACCGAAAACCAGTTCCTTCAAAGTGGGTCTTTAGCGTAAAGACAGATGTGGAAGGTAAAATAGAAAGGTATAAGGCCCGTCTTGTAGCCAAAGGCTTTAGTCAGAAGCTGGGAATAGACTTTCACGAAACATTTTCACCCGTCACTCGTTATTCGACGATTCGATTAATTTTATCTTTGTCAGTTCAGTATAGTCTTCATTTACACCAAATGGACGTAACCAGTGCCTACCTAAACGGGGAGTTAAAGGAAGAGGTTTTCATGTACCAGCCAGAGGGCTACGTTTCTACAAGTGAACCCGATCATGTTTGCAGACTGAGGAAGTCTCTGTATGGTCTGAGGCAGTCTGGTCGCGAGTGGAATGCAAAGCTGGACGAGACTCTGAAAAGGCTGGGATTTATTCAAATTGAAGCTGATCGTTGCGTGTACACAATGAATAATAAAAGCAGTATTAATATTATCGCAGTTTACGTGGACGACATACTCCTTGCATGTTCCGATGAAGGGGAACTCCTGTCAATTAAAACGAAAATAAAACAGGAATTTGATGTGGTGGACAAAGGGCAGGTTGGTGTTTTCTTGGACATGGAGGTTAAGCAGAACCAGCAGAGAAACTTTGTTAGCATAAGTCAAAAGAAGGCGATCTCATCATTGTTGGAGACTTACAAAATGGAAGACTGTAAAGGGAGGAGTACACCTTTAGAACCAGGTCAGAAATTTGTAAGATGTAAAACCTGCCAGAGATGTAAATTGGCAGACGTGAAGGAGTATCAAAGGCTGATTGGGTCGTTGATGTACATTGGGCATGCAACACGACCAGACATTTTACATTCCGTTAATAAGCTGTCACAGTTTAATCAGAATCCGCATGAAGTTCATATGATGGCAGCTAAGCATATTATCAGGTACTTAAAAAATACAATTAACTATAATTTGTCTTATCGCAAACTAGGCAAATTACTTTGTGGGTATTCCGATGCCGACTGGGCATCAAACTTCGACAGACGCTCTTACACTGGGTATGTGTTCAAGCTCAGTGGTGATACGATACTTTATACGATACGATGTACTTTAAGTTTTAGTCTCTCATTAGGCATCGAATTAAACAGTTCACTAAAGATTAACTGACTTGTTTTATTTTTCCCTAACAAATACTCATGGTCCCCGTCGTCATATACTGTAGCCGAGAATGTGAGACTCAATTCACAGTGATACTTTGGTGTGGATTGTGGAGTTGTGACATCATTGCACCAATTTTCTTCTAAAATGAGGCTGGGAACAACGTTTCGGTCAACAAAATCGTCTTTTGGTTTAACGTGAGCACCTGCCGATTATGGCTCAATCCCACGGGAGGCCTACCTCCATCGGAGTCAGATTGGTCCTGACCATTAACCCCGACATAGCCGAAGCCATCTCGGTTGCAAAGTTGTGACATGTTGCAGGCATGAACACACCTTTTGTTTAAGATGCGCGGTCTATCTAACACCTCTTGAATCCAGGCACGCCTGAAAACCATATGTCTCCGCATTCGGAATAAACCAAGCCACCACGATACTCCCACTAGGGGGCCTACCTCATTGATAGTCTGAGAAAGAGAGCACGCACACGACAGCTGCACCTCTCTATCCGAAGATAGAATAGGAGAGCCAGAAGACGTACGCTATTGCCCCCAGTCTCCTGGGCACTATCTCCCGTGGAACCAGAATATAGCTTCTGGTCGAGCTTTGCATCCATAAGGTCACTTACAGATGAAGCTTCTGTAAAACTTCAGGGCCTGTCAGCCCAAGATATACACACACCCAGCTATAGTCGAGGTAGAAACCATCAACCAACAATGTGCACCCCACTGGTGAGTTGTTACACACTCCTTAGCGGATTCCTAATTTAAGGACACCGTCCAGGATGTTCCCATCTAGTTGGTTCAGTTACTTACGTAACCTATCCACAGGCACCACGAGGAGGTCGATAGGAACCTGGAGTGCAGAATTGTCGAATAGTAGCAATACCAGCCCACCGAAGTGGATGAGCTCGTCGGAGTCAACCATGCATTTACCACCTCACAACCACCGACTAACCATGTTCTTATGCTAGCCGTCCCATTAAGATCGTGGAATTATGCATGCTGTACTCGGACTAGCATGCCACCACGCCCTGCATAATCTTGGACTTACGTTCGCTGCCATTGTCCGATGTATGGTTTAGTAGCAACACAAGTCCATTGGTCAAGTCTCTCAGGCCCCGGACATGCCTTAAACTACTACCGACTCTACACCCCCACCTGCAGTTTCGGTCGACAGTAAGCGTTAGAGAGCCATGTTAAGAGAGTTTTTGCTATTTGAAGACATGGATTTGGACGACCTCTGGTTCATGCAGAATTGGGCGCCATGCCACACCACCAATGCCACAATCGATCTTTTGCGCAAGTCACGAAACCTCGCATAGGCAACACTCAACGTAACATAAGATAACAACAGATAGCATCATAAGATAATACACATGAGCGAGGATTAGAGATAAGCATTGAAAAAGAGATGCACTGTACGAAACAACAACAACGTAAAAACAACAGAGGATTATATCCAATCCATCAAGATCTTGAACGAGGGAGGATTACAAATGTTTTGTTGATATAATATAGGTAGATCACGTTAGCTTGCCGAAAAGAATGTTAGTCTTAAGCGTTATATGGAAGAATAAAGATCAAAAGTAAAACATAGTCGTAACTATTTGTTTGTATTTTATTTTTCTCGGTTTGGACTCGTAATTCGCACCAAGTTCCCAAATAGTGTTATCAGCCGTCTTGGCGATGTCAATTGGCCACCTCGACGCTGCACTTTAACCCCTTTGAAAATTTTTTTGTGAGGAACCGTGAAGGACTGATGTTTTGCCAACAATACGAAAACGGATCAAGCACTTAAGGCCAATATCATCCAAGCAATCCGAGAGCTACAACCCGAAAAAGTCTTGGGAAATTAGTGTGACAGAATGCGCTACTGCGAAGCCAGTGGAGGCAGCAAATAGAACGATGTTGTATTTCATAATTAATGGGAATGTTTTTTCTTATTAATAAAGTCATAATACATGGAGAAAATTTAATTTTGTTCATTTTATTGCATTTTTAAAAAGAAACTTGTATTTGGCCTACCTATAATTACTGGGTCCAATAGCGTTTTTATTGTAGACATCACTTAAGAAAACTGCTTTTCCTAGTATTTGGAAAAACTCATTCATTATACCCATTCACAAAAAGGGCAATCGTGGCGATGTTTCTAATTATAGGTCAAAAGTCCAAATTTTTTATCTACAAAAGCCTTTAGTTTCGTTCAATGGATCAGATCGTATTTGAACGGAAGTGTTTGCCAAATACTTCCTAGAGGACTTACTTTTAATTCGATAAACACAGACTTTGGTGTATCTCAAGGTAGTCATCTTGGTCCACTACTCATTAAAGTTGCTATTAATGACTAGTCGATCTCGTACTGTGAAGGAATGTAGAGGTCTTCGACTTTCAAAGTCTTTAAAATAGAATCGGTTGTGAAAAGCTTGTGCTATGTCTTAAGCATTAGAACTTTGTATAACGCGATAAGCTAGAGGTAGTAGTGGCGTATCGCCGGCTCGAGCCACCGTGGGGTACAAAACTTTTAGAAGCTTTTTTCATACCTCGAAGGTTGTACATTTTATCGAGTGAGAAGAAAGAGCTAGGGGGGATAAAAGCATTGAGGGGACATCGAAAGAACGGCAACAACAGCAGGCATATCGAAAGATGTCTTCCGACCAATAATGAAGCAGGTAGCGTAAGCCGATACTGCAATATCGATGAACATAGTGAAGCGACGAGATCCACCACTGGACTGGAGTAAAGGAACCACATGCGCTCTTAAATAAGCTCCGTCAAAAAGCGAGCGATGATCTCTAGTTTATCGGACTAAAGCCATTTACCACAGTTAAGGCGAGCAGCAAACTGGATAGTCTAAGGAAAATCGCCGTCCTTGACTACCAGGTTGTCACTTGGGATAAATTAAAAAAACGGCGGCATGCTACGAGTATTATGCATGCGCTGCCAAAGGTAGGAACAGTCAGGGTGGCATACAAAAATTTATATACTAGTAGTTTAGTATCAAAATAGTTTTAAAGCCGAAAGGCATTAGCATTAGGATTATAGTTTAATTTAGAACACCCGCATTGGGCGCCATTATATTCTGCACACATTGATCGTAACGAATCTGTCCAGCGCCAGCGTACGTTTTGCATTAATTCACTTAAACTAAAGGGTTATTCAATTGGCCCTGGTAGATTTTGGCAGTTTGTGGCAGCCATGTTGTTTTGGTGACATCTGTTGTCAAATCTGTTATTTATTCACTTGCGCCCATTTTAAGGTAAACATGGTGACCCTTCAAAGTCGAAAATGCAACGTTTGCTAGTCAAATTTGAGGCGATCAGTTTGGTTCACTCAGCCAATATCCGTAGGTACTCGTACGTCAAAGGAACGCAAGATCGGCTAAGTACATCACCAAGACCCGTAAATGTGTACAGCAGTACCCGAGACAGTAGATTTCTTACCCTGCACATAAGAACTCGGCCTTTCACAGACTTGAACTTGTCGAATTTTACAAGATCCAACTGACCCAGGAGCTCAAAGACCATGACCATAAACAACGCCGATTTTTCGCTGACTGGGCTTTGGAGCGTTTAGAAGACTAGGAGCATTTGTAGATGTATGACTGTGTTACCAAGCAAACTTAACATACATATATGGGATGACACCAACCCACTCGAGGTTCACCATGTCAGAATGCATCTTCAAAAAGTTACCATTTGGTGTGGATTTTGGGCCCGCAATTAGTCCATAGTTTTTCGAAAACGACGTTGTTGGGGCAGTCATCGTCAATAATGAGAGCTAAAGAACGATGATAACCAATTTATTATGGCCCAAATTGAATTACATGGACCTAGAAGACATTGACGTGAATTGGCTACCAATATCGTGCGATTTGAAAACGCTAGACTTTTCCTGGTGGTGTTTCCTGTAATCGCAGTTCTATCCGAATAAGCTACAATCGACTGATGCCCTTAATTTATCACAGGGCCATTACTCAAATTCAGCCCGATCTATGTAGAAGAGTAATTGAAGGTTGGATCACTTGGATAAGAAGTCGAAGCGGGCATTTAAGCGATGTCATCTTTCATACAGCATGTTTGATTCCATTTCAATGTCTACCCGCCGTTATTGAACAACCCTTTAGTTAAATTTGCTTTTATTTTACTGAAAATAACCGTGGGCACTGTAACAGCTTTTTATAAAAATTAATTCAACACGGCATGCATTCTACCTTTGTCTTCGGAACAATTTTCCCTAATAATATTCATAATAAAAGTTCTTACTATCTTTAGCATAAAAGCAGGTTCATGCAACCCTGTTTTTTTTAAGATATGCCTGCCCACAGGCCACAGGTGACTATGACTACCCTGAACATAAATCAACAAAAAGACCCAGGGACATTTATTTATTTTCTGAATGAAATATCCTCCCATCATATCATACCCTAACTTTTATTCACAATGATTAATGTGAATGACCTTCAAGAGTAACCAAACTCTAAGAAACAAAATTAACATAATTCTTCGACCCAAAAATAACTTCAAAAGCGATCATCCGAAGACGAACCAAACTTGAATGAAAATAAAGGAAATACAAAATAAGAATCCTTAACTCGAAAATCCAAAAAGAAAAAAAAATCTCTCCTGATTGGCAACATAGGGCATTAAATCATTTCTGATTTATAAAAAATTCATATTATGATAATTCCTTGTTCGAAAGTAAATACATAAATAAACCCGATTCGCTTGCTTGAAAATCCATCCCAAAAACATGGCACTGGCATGAAGTCACCACAGGAAGCGTGTCAATAAAATTTACTTTTTATGGATTTACGATTTTCCATCCGCACGTCCGACAACCAAAAAAATAAAAAAAAATCCCACTTTATCCCTTCCCCTGCGGATTCGGCTCGTTCTGTAGGTGATTTAGGATTGGCCCGTTGTAATAAAATGTGGAGGAACTTTAGTTTGCTGAAATGGCATTGAAAGATTTTCGTTTTTTTTTTTTTTTTTTTTTAAACCTCCCCCTAAATCGGGAATGGTTGCTGTTTCCGGTGCTTTAGTCTCATAAATTTTGTTTAGCATTTTTTTTTAAACTCGCTCAGAAGCTTAACAGCGGCAACTCTGGAACACTGAAATCGAAATGTTTCTGTAGATATTATGGAAGGGTATGATCCCGAAAACCGATTTCGGCGTACACTCTTGCTCTCAATTTAGATGATTTATTATCTTCTAGAGCCTGTATGGGCGTGAAGTAAAAATTCAATTCGAATAAGTTGCCAATAAAATAGGGTGAAATAAAAATCATTTTAGGGCAAATCCAAGAATAGGCTGGCTATGGCTATGTAGGAATAGGTAAAATGTTTAATGATTTTACGTCTATCCGATGGTACATGTTGGCAAAATGATTAAATTACGTCGCGTTTTACGCGATTACATATATCAGACGTGAGTAGAATTTTATATAATCGTCCTTTCGGTGTCTTGAAGTTCGGGTTTTACCCAAGAATGCCTGTCGAATAATGTGCAGAAGACTTCGAGATTTTATATCTTCCGTTGGCGTGGTGCTGACTTGGCAATTCGTTGGTAGGTAATAAAACGTCGCCGCACCAGCCGAAATAGAGGCATTGTTGGGGTAATCAAGAAATTATTATTTCAACGAAAAACTAAAAATAAAACTAAATGTGTCATAAGAATGTGTAGCTGGATGTGTTGGGATGAGTATTCGGATAAATATAGAACAAAATATAAAAAATTACGAGCACGAAGAAAATAACGAAATTACAAGGACTAGGACTATGGGATGTATTTTTTTTAATGATCTAATGATATCAGCGCAGTCCAACCTATTGATATATTCATATATATATATATATATCGCCTTTATTATCACTCCTTTATTAGGGGAGAAATTTCATCATATCAAGCACCTGTTTCCCAAATTTAATATACACAAGGGAACTATCCTCCAAATAGACACAGTCCAATAGACATCAGCCAAGCTTTCAGTTTCATGGATGTCAGAATGTTCCAAAGGAAATTCATAGGCTCGGCCTATTATCGTATATGCTACTAGCTAGAGTAAAGAGTACTCTTGCGGATATTTATAAGACCACAATGCTTATCAGATGCTGTGAAAAGAATAGGAAGAGACTCTATTTTTCTCTATTCTCACCTAGTTCGCCACTAACATCAGGAGCATAGGATAGTGGAAACACTGCCAACAAGCTCTCAGAAGTGCCGTCAGAACCGTTTTGTGTTAAACGTGGGCACCTGTCAACTAAGAATTAATTCCACGGTGAGTCTACTCACATCGGAGTCAGATTGAGCGCTAACCATTAGCTCTGACATAGCCCAGTGGCGTAGCGTAGGGGGGGCGGTGGGGGCGGTCCGCCCCGGGCGGCAGGCCTAGGGGGGCGGCAAAATGTCGCCGGCGATGCGGGTAGAGTAGAAATCATATGTTTCATGAAAGATTGTTTGACAAGTCAACAAACAACAATGATGTAAATTTGAAATTTTCCACCCTATCTGTGGTTCGTCGTTGACCGCTCTCGGCTGATTTTCGTGAATTCGTAGACGGTGAGTAGGGCCGTAAGAGTGCATTCGGTATCGTCAAACAAAACGTTCCGAAACTCTCGTGAAACTGAAAGGGAGTGTTTCGAAACATATGATATGCATATGCGAGATATGATAAGATACGAGTAACTAGGATTCGACGGAAACGTTATTCTAGTCTCAGCCAGCTCAATGTTTTTGCTCAATCCCGCATCACAAAATGTTGTTTCGATTGTGTTGTTTATAGTTTAAATACTGTTGAATCTTCTAGAACTAAACACTTAGTACTTCACTCAACCTTTGAACTAGTTTTTGAAAATGAAAAGAGTTAAAGGACGCGAAGATGCAAAATATTTCAGTTCTAGTTCTTGTTCAAAAGCTACGTTAACGTCTTCGGCGGCATCCAGCAGCAGCGAAAGTGATTCCAATGTAAGTAAGATTCCTCCATCTACAATCGTCAGTGGCCTAGAATTGTCCTCCGGCCAATATTCATGGGAATGCATAACTTATTTTACAGGCAGAAGAAGAATACGTGCAGACGAAGACGAAGTCGACTCACCAGGAGTACCTCAAGCATCTAGTCACAAGCCTGCAGAAGAAGTGAACCTCGTGAAGCTGTAAAGACGCTTAAAATAAGTTTGTAGAAGTTCTTGAGGTATACTGGAAGAATTGACCCGTCTTCTTCTGAAAGTCATGCAATCATTCAACTTCCTCACTTTTCTTGGCTTTTGAGCTGCAGAGCTACCTGAAGAAGATGACGCACAGATTTACCTGCAGCAATGTGGACTGAGTGTGGATAAGTGTGCTCAGAAACTGCGTTTTAAAAGCTCTCCTGGTGGAGAGCAGAGACCGTTTCGTCCAAGCCGCAATCGACTTTTCTAAGACTCTTAGGAAAAAACTCGGAATCGAACTCAAAACGAGAAGAATTCGCAGGAAAAAACGCATGCATGGCGATTAATCCGCAGATGCAGCTTTGTCTCACGAGCCTCATTCGTAAGGCCCGTAGAATTCGTTTATGGAACCGCTGATCCTATTTTATTTTCAATAAAAGATACTTCATTGCCTGTGAAATGATGTCCCGAAATTTAATTTTAATTTAGTATTGAATGGGGGCGGCAAAATGGGTTTCCCGCCCCGGGCGCCGAGATGGTACGCTACGCCACTGACATAGCCGAAGCCATCTCAGTAGCAATTCTGTGACATGTTGCGGCATGAACACACACTTTGGTTTAGAGCGGGGCCTACCAAGCACCTCTTGAATCCAAGTAAAAGAAGTAAGCCCGGTAAACTTGGAAACCATATGCCTCCACATTTGGAGTAACCACAACCACCACAATACTCTCACTAGGCGGCCTGCCTCATAGATAGTCTGAGATAGAGAGGTTGCACTACGCAACCCATCCCGCAAAACTCAAGGCCTCTCAATCTTAGATACACACAACCAAGCAATTAATCAAGAGGTAGAAACCAACCACCAGTAGCGTGCACCCCACTGGTGAGTTGTTACATACTCCTTAGCGGATTCCGACTTCAATGGATACCGTCCAGTTGTTGCTATCTAGTTAGTTGAGTTAATTTTGTAACCTATCCACAGGAACCACGAGGAGGTCGATAGGAATCTGTGTGCAATAGCGCAACCGCAGCAATACCGGCCCACCAATAACAAGTATCAGTGGACGAGCTCATTTGAGCCCCGGACAAGCCTTAAACTAATTCACACACCATTACACTCCACCGGCAGAAGTGCCGTCAATCAAATGCTGGATTCCACTAAGTCTTCCAAATGGCTTGAAAATTCCTATTTCTTCCTAGCTCTATCAACCAGCCGACCATGAGATTGAAAACCGCCTCCAACCATAGTCAAAAGACATAAAAAGGTTCCAGAATGACAATGATATTGAACGAACGAAAACGACTGAACGAGGCACGTGTTTCTTGTAGGACCAGCAACAAATGAAGAATGGGCATCTCGCATATACACCAGCGATTGCCTACGTGTACTTTTACGGTGTACACGAGTTTCAGAGAATTGGGCCAGCTCTCCCTAAGATAGGTAGAATCCCTACCATTAACCTATCAAACTCATATACCAGATGTGCAAGTAGCCACATGCTGGTGAAGGGATGATTTCCCAACTTCTGTAAACGACAGGATCACGTGGGAGTAAACGAAAGGTGTCTACAGACATTTCTTCAATGACCTAGAAGTACCCTCCGAAATTTTAGGCCTGCTAAAATGACATAGGATTATCATAGGTTTCAACACATGGGAGTCACAATCCCTAGGGTATCACAACGGATCTACATTGATCTAAGTGTGACGGTAATAAGATCAATTGTCATCCTGTTAACCTAACCTGGGAGTACCCCAGCAGCTCTATGGGCAAAAAAGAAGGGAGGCTGAACTAAGTATGGAATGGAATGGAATCTCAAAACCGTCGACTCGGATAAAATGTCACGATAGATACATAATATTTTAAAGTAGTCAAGGACTTTTTCTACCTGGGTTCAAGTATTACTTCGGAAAAGGAGATCACTGCAAAGATCAATCGAAGAACCAATCATGCCAAACACTGTTTCTTAGGTCTTAGATGGTATTTCAGCAGTTTTGGTTTATATACTAAGACTGTTCGGTACTGCTCTATGGGTCAGAAGCACGGACATTGAAAAGATCAGACACAAACTTTCTTGAGAGAAAGATTCTTCGTGTGATTTTTGGTCAAGTGTGTATCAAATGAGTTTGGAGGAAAATAACGAGTATAGAGTGATGCCGACACTTAAAAAAGCTAAAAATACAACGGCTGAGATGGCTGGAACACAAAGATGAATCTGCAGGATGCCTCGGCGCACTGGACGATGATCTTTTTTTATCGAAGATCCCTTGGAAAAAGTGGATATTGTGGGGGCTGTTTCTCAGTAAGTATACACGGTAATTGCTAGCATTCGTCTAAATCATCAGCTGGTAAACAGGGTCCTGCTTCACTTATTCTGCTTCGATACAACATACTGAAAAGACGCTACGAGAACCCTGGTTCTACAGTGGTCAATGAAGAAGGGGTAGGAAGAGGAAGGTTATGAATGTTCGGCAGAAGGGACCGTGGCATGCTGGTGTAGCACGGCTTAGCTCACCGGATATGGGGGGGATCTTGCCTCCATCGCTAAACCTCACCTCGCTACGAAAAAAAATTCATGGCTCATTTACCATGCCTCCTATACATATACGGTGTAGCTACCACTCGGAGAATCGGTTGATGCTGTTACCGATATTACCCTGTTAGTTTTGAAGAAATAGAAACCAGCTGGATTCGATGGTATATCCAAAATTGTACATTGACATCTACCTGCGGAAGTAGTTGACATCTATTTTACACAGCTTATCAACTTTTTAAACAATGCATAACTCTAGTTCTAGGAAGACATCAGCTATAGTACATTCATTGGTCAAGGGTAAAGACAACTTCAATCCTTTAAATAACCGGTTGATAAGTCCTCTTCCGAGTATCAACAAGGCATTCGAAAGGGACGTTAATAAAGTTTGAGGACAACAATATCATACCGGATACCCAGTTCGGGTCTAAGACGGGGCATTTGAATGCAATTTAAACAAAAAATATGCCGGGTGCGTGTCTGGTTGCTATGGAGAAAGCGTTCGGCACCGAAGCGTTTGATGGTTTCATTAAAAAGCTGACCAAACTTGGTAAAAATAAACCACTGTTATATCATATGATTTATGATATGCTCAATGGTACAAGGTTTGTTTCAAAAATGGAAATGCGAAAACTTGTATTCAGCAAGGAGCGGTCAAATTGCCGACTCTATTCAGCAGTCAGCATTCACACCAGCGATCTGATAGGTAATCTGACTCAAGCAGAGACCTTAAGAGTTAAGCGAAAGAATGAGCGGGATATTAGTTATCGTAGGTCTTCATGACGAGACATAAAATTCTGCTCTGAGCAGTGCAATTGGAGCTTTCGTCATGAGGAAACGATTTCCAGGCATCTTGACATCAGGGTAAAGGTGATTAGCTACATGGCCTTCATTCGGTTTGCATATAAAGGGTTTTCCAAAAGTTTGACAGTTGATTGCGCCCATATTGTTAAAGATTAGTCTATCAAATTTACTGCCATTTGTTTAATATGACTTGACAAAGCAACGTACATTTACCCCTCAACCTATTTGTGGATGAATTTGAGTTGAGTGATTCAATGAACAATACCCCAACTTCTGTACGTCAGCGAAATACAAGATCTACGGGAAATAGGGAAATATCGCCACTGTCCGTAAGAGTGTGCAGGGGAATTCGATTCCAGAACTCAGGTTTCACAGACCACAACTTGGTGAACTTGGCACAATAGCTTGGACCTACATGCCTATACGTACATCCCTATAAACTTCAACTAACCCAAGAGCTCTGAGTTAACGACCATCAACAATGACGTGTGTTTGCTAACTGGGCTCTAAAATACTTGGTAGATGACCCCAATATTAGTCGAAAAATCATATTCAACGACGAAGCCCTTTGGTTCTTCAACAAGTAAAATTGTTGAATTTGGGACGATCAGAATCCATGCGAGTTTACTGTTTTTGGGCTGCGGCATAATCCGTTCTTACGAACGACGTTGGCCAGAACCTCATCGTAAACGGCGAACGCTATCAGTCGATGATAACCAGTTTCTTTATGGTCCGAATTGGATGATATGGATACCAATGACGTGTGGTCTTAACAGGGTGGCGCTACGTGCCACACAGCCCGTTCCACAATGGATATTTGGCACTAGCGATTTCCGAATATTTATCTCTCGCCGAGGCGATGTTGATTGGAAACTAGGATCGTGCGATTTGACCACGTTAGACTTTGACATTTCAATGGTATACAACCATTATACATTCATGGCTCTTATAAATGAAATAAATACTAAGTTTTCACTAAGAGAAAATCGGGGCTTTAAGTTGATTTACCATAACTCTTCAACAAATTTTAAATACAAATTTATTTGGATAAAATAGTAGATTTTAAATTAATCTTGTTAAATTGTCATTGGATTAATTGTTCTATAGTTCGACCTGAACTACTCGTATATCCATATAATGCTAAAGTATCTCTGTGATTTTTCATCGTTTGGCACAAATAATGAAACTTTTTTCTCTCACTTCCTCTTTATAGGATAAAATGAAACACTATTAGCTTTTAATAGGTGCACTCAAAGTTTAGCTAAAGCTAATGGAAACACCACATAAATCTCTTACCTTAAATCTCGGATTATCTTTTGGTGAACACGTAATATAAGAATTAAAGGATATCTGAATCATAGTTTAATTTATTTAATTTAAAAGAAAGGAACCACTTTGGAGAATACTCTTTTGGTGCTCATTGTGGTTCAACGTTATCCCATCTCTTATAACTTATAACATAAAAAAGAGTCGGGTGTTTTAGAAGCTGTATCTTAAAGGGTACTAACAGGGCTGGTTTGAATAATTTCCAAATGCATACATACGGCTCATTCTACTACAACTACGAATGTCCTTACAAATTACTTTTATTTACGAAGGAATAAAATACAAACACGAATCAATCATATTTGTGCATATTTTCGAAAAACAAAATCAGACCAAAAAACATAAATGTTAAAAAAAGAGCCAAGTTCTTCTATACAAAAACATTTTTCTAACAAGTCAGCCGTGGAAAGTACTGAGATCTTAAAGTACGCCAAGTTCTTACTTCATGAAGGTTTAATACGGAATATTTAAAGTAGAATGATATTGAAACATCTACAATGTAAAAGAGAAATTTTATTATTTAATGATTACTGATTAAAATTTGATGGGCTTACTTGGCAAGTTTTTTGTATGCCCAATTCGAAAGGTTTTAAAAACTTGACCAGTAAGCCCATCAAATTTTAGTCAGTAATCATTAAATAATTAAATTTCTCTAATGCATTGTAGCTGTTACAATATTATTCTTCTTTAAATATTCGCTATTAAACCTTCATGCAGTAAGAACTTTGCGTACCTACTTTTAGATCTCAGTACTTTTCACGGCTGACTTGTTATACAAAGGTTTTTGTATAGAAGAACTTGGCTCTTTTTTTAACATTTATGTTTTTGGTCTGATCTCACTCCTTTTTGCAAAGATTTTAATATTTTGCCATGTCAAAATCTCGAAAGGTACGGAAAGATAGAAGGGTGGACTCTACCTACTAAAATCAACTTAGTTTATAGCATCCTTTTTCTTTTGGGATATTTTCTTTTTGTTAATGGTTGTTTTGATTTGCGCTTCAATTATTTTTTCATATCCTGGCAAGACACCTACTAACATACCTACCTTAATTACAGCAATCGGAAGTGCTCCATATAAATTAAACATTTTCTCAGAAAGTGGGCGGATGTCACGCCCCCCTGAATGGAAACCCTCAATTTTTATTTTTGGTAATTAATATGCAATTTGAGCCCTACCGTTCTACCAAATTTCATTGTTCTACTGCAATCGGAAGTGTGCCATATATAATTTACATCAGTTCTGAGAAAGTGGGCGGATACCACGCCCCTGAATGGAAAACCGCTAATTTTATATTTTTTTCTTTGAATGCAATTTAAGCCCTACCACTTTACCAAATTTCATCGTTTTACAGCAGTCGGAAGTGCTCCATCAACCAATACAAAAACTTCAAATTTCCGATTTTTTCCTCTCCTTGCATGACAAGACCAAAATTACAAGATTCTACGATGTCGGGAAGTGCTCCATAATTTTGATGATCTGTCAGGCGCGTGTGCCTGAGTAGCTTAGCATATATTCGGTGTTTTAAGTTTCTGATTTCATTGGTACTGAAGATAGGAAGGGGTCAAAAATCGCCTGAGTTTGTTTCTGTAAAAAGGGTGTAGTGCCAGAACTTGGTTGGGCACTACCGTGCCCTTTGATAATCCTAAAGTAAATAAAATGCACGACTGGGTCGCACGAACTTGCTCCTATGTAATCGACTAGGAATTTTAAAAACGAATGTTATTAGAGAAAACTGTTCATAAGGATAAAATTAATTTTCAAATTCTTTTAGTAGTAAGAGAAAAAAACAGAATGCTATCCAACTATGAATTTATGCAAGAACAAAAATTATAAGTCGTTGTAGTGGTTTCTTAAAAAAAAGCTTTTATGTAAAAACTTTTTAAAAGATTTTTAAGAAAAAATTTAGGTACGCCAATTTAATGTTTTTATTATTGTTCGAATAAAAATTAAATTTACGAAAAGAAATATTGACCCGTTTCGGAGATACCAAAATTCAAAAAATATATTTATTTTAAAGTTTTAAAATGCAATGCGTTTTAGACTTTTTAGAAGCTTCTCTATACAAATTTTCATTAAGATCCGTTATGTGGATAGTAAGAAATTCAAAATTCGAAAAAAAAATGGTTCTATGGTAGGTACAAGCGCCGTTTTCGAGAAAGATACGATTTTTGAAAACCATTTTTTTTTAATTTTTTAGCATTTGTATGGTAGGCACCTTTCTTTTTAGATAAAATAAAATTTTTTGCTTACATTTTGTAGATTATATTGAGAAACTTTTATTTATCAAGTTTAAAAAAATCTAGCATGGGGTTTCCGAAATTTTGAGTTTTGAAAAAAAAATTTCGAAGTTTTTTTCAAAAATCCAAAAAATTTTTTTTTTGAAAATTTGATTACACAATTATATTTATGTTTTTGGGGAGCTTTAGCAAAAAAAAAATGATCCAAATCGGTTGAACCGTTTTTGAGAAAATCAAAAACAAAAAAAAATGGTTCCATGGGGGGTACCCTCAATATCCATTTTTCGGAAAATTTTTTTCAACCAATACCTAGCTTTAATTAAACGAATTTTTTTGTATTCTTATTTTTGAAATCTGTGGAACAGTTTCTGAGAAAAAAAAATGTTTCAAAAATTTCGAAAAAAAATTCGTATGGCAGGTACCGTTATTTTTGGTCTTAAAAAAAAAGAAGAAAAATCATCCGGGGGAAAAAATTAAAAATGATATCTACCAACTTTAAAGAAAATCGGCCCAGCCGTTTAGCCTGTAGTCGAACAGACAGACCAACAGACAGACAGAATTGCGAGACCCACTTTTTTAGTCTTCGCTATCATCGTAATGTCAACTTTGATCGAAATCTCGAGTTCTAATACCTCAAGAAATATGTTCTTTAAAGAATGCTCCATTAATTTCAGTTGACGTTGAGCGATCATTCTCTATGTATAAAGCATTTCAGAGACCGAATCGTCAAAGTTTTCCGTTTGAAAATTTGATAAAAAGCTTTATGATTTCTGCGAATAAAGCATACGAAAATTTTGAAGATTAGATGTAATGCAATAATGGATGTAATTCAAATTCTCTGCAATTTTTAATATTTTTTTTTATTTTAATTCAAATGAAGAATTTTATTTTTCTGTTTTTATTGATATAATTTTGTGTTCCTTGATAATGAAGACTGAATTTGTTATATAAACCTAAATACTGTGTTTTTCCCATACAGATGGTTCCCAAGGGATATGGTTTCAAATGAATATTTTACATTTTTAAGAGCATATTTTAAGCGCATATTTTGCATTTTTAGGTGCATGAAAATCCTAGCCCTAGTTATTACAATGGTAGAGCAATTATTTTTAATAATATGTGTGATTAAATTTTTACACCATTTAATCCTGCACCCTCCTAGTTGAAAAATTAAAAAAAAAAAACTCCTGTGGTAGTGTAATCACTACACACAAAAAATCATTCATGAGTTATAAAGAAATTATTTTATTTCATCGATATTTTTTTCTGACTATATTATCCCTGCCAAAATAAATCTACAAAAAAGGACGAATCAAATATGTGCATAGTAACAAATTATTTAAAATACTGTCGAAAAAATTTCATGCTACAGCTGGGATAACATGAAATCGTAAACAACCACAATCCCGATAGTGGTTTTGTATAAATACAATTTATGGCTCTATAGTTGTGGAAGGAAGGATGATGGGGAGTTAATTTTTTTTTAATTTCGAAAAATTCTAAAATAAAGTTAACCTGGGCCTTAGGTGTGAAAAAGTGTTATCTGTTTATTTGTATAATAGAAATACACCTACATACATTTTATTGCAGCGCCAAGTTGTTGAGGTTGCCTGTGGCTTGGTTTGGTGACTGAGGGTGAGTAGAATTTCGATGTTGCTTTTACATTTGCGTCATTTGATTTTATACGAATGTTGAGATATCGAATTTTCCAAAAAAAATAGGATTTTTTTTTTCAAAAATTCAAAAACAATTTTTTTTAAGTTTTGAAATGCAATGTTTTTTAAACATTTTAGAAGCACGTCTTTAAAAAATTTCACTAAAATCCGCTATGCCGATAGTGAGAAATTCGAAAAAATCTTTTTTATGGTACTCGTAAGTACAGTCAGTAATATCTTGAATACAATTTTTTTTTATTAAATTATATAGAACATAAGAATTAATCGAAAGAAAAAATACGACCTTCACCGTTTTTAGGTAAAATAATTTTTTTCTCACATCTTGTAACTTATAGATATGTATTTAGAAATTTTTATTTATCAAGTTTTAAAAACATCTAGCATGGGGTTTTTGAAATATTGAGTTTTAAGAAAAATTTTTGAAAATTTTCTTAAAAATCAAAAAAAAAATTGAAAGTTTGAAGACACAATACTATTCAAACTACTAGGAAGGCTTAGCATAAAAAAACGGTGGTCTTGTTTTTGAGAACATCAAAAACCAGAACCTTTCAAGGGGGTACCAAAAATAATATTTTTTTTGGAAAACAATTTTAAACCATTTTCTAGCTTTAACTAGATGAAATTTTTTGAATTTTTTTTTTAAATCTGTGGGACATTTCTTGTGAAAAAAAAATAGTTATAATATTTCGAAAAAAATTCATATGGTAGATACCGTTATTTTTGGTCTTAAAAAGAAAGAAGAAACCTGTGGGGGAAAAATTTAAAAACGATATCTACAGGCCGAGCCGTTTAGGCTGTAGTCGAATAGACAGACAGATAGACAGTCAGGCAGACAGACAGGCTGAATTTCGAAACCCACTTTTTTCATCCTCATAACTTTTCTTATAGTACCTATAATTCACAAGTAAAAATTCCAAAAAATTCTTTGCGTTAAAGCTAAATAAAGGTTGGACAAAATTTTTCGAAAAATGGTTATTAATATTTCCCACCTAAGAACCGTTTTTTGTTGTTTCGATTTTCTCAAAATCGGTTGAACCGGTTTTGATTATTTTTTTATGCTAAAGCTCCCTAACAGTTTAGATAGTATTGGTTTTTACTTGCGACTTATAGATACTATAATGCAAGTTATGCATTCGGAAAAAAAATCGAAGTCCAGATTTTGATCAAAGTTGACATTACGATGACAGCGAAGACCAAAAAAGTGGGTCTCGCAATTCTGTCTGTCTGTTCGACTACAACTAAACGACTCGGCCGATTTTCTTTAAACTTGGTAGATATGGGTTTTATTTTTTCCCCCCGAATGTTTTTTTATTTAGTTTTTTAAGACCAAAAATAACGGTACCTGCCATACGATTTTTTTTTCGAAAATTTATAAATATTTTTTTTTTCTCAAAAACTATCCCAATGATTTAAAAAAAAATCAAAAAGTTTCATTTAGTTAAATCTACCTAATGGTTGAGAAAAAATTGTTATTTTTGGTACCCCCCTTGGAACCATTTTTTTGATTTTTGATTTTCTCGAAAACGCTACAACGGATTTTGATTACTTTTTTTCTACTTAAGGTCCCCAATAGTTTGAATATTATTGTGAATTCAAGTTTTCAAAAAATAATTTTTTGGATTTTTGAAAAATATCTCAAAACTTGTTTTTGAAAACTCAATATTTCGAAAACCTCATGCTAGATTTTTTTAAACCTTGATAAATGAAAGTTTCTTAATATAATCTACAAGAAATGAGAAAAAAATGTTTATTTTACCTAAAAATAACGGTCCCCTTCATACAAAAGTTACAAAATGGTTTCCGAAAATCTTGTTTTTTCGAAAACGGTTCCGAGAATTTTGCTAGAATTTTTTTTTTGATTAATTTCTAAAGTCTATAATTTAATAAAAAAAATTTTGAAATCTTGATATTACTGACTGTATCTACCATAGAACTATTTTTTCGAATTTTGAATTTCTCATTATCGGCATAACGGATTTTAATGAGATTTTTTATAGACAAGCTTCTAAAAAGTTTAAGAAACATTGACTTTCAAAACTTAAAAATAAAATATTTTTTTGAATTTTGAAAAAAAAAAACAGTCTAGTTTTGTTAGGAAAATTCGATATCTCAAAAACGGATCAATATTTTTTTTGTAGATTTAATTTTTATTCGTACATTAATAAACACTTTAAATTGGCGTTCTTAAATTTTTTCTTAAAAATGTTTTAAAAATTTTGTATAAAAGCTTATTTTTTTAAGAAATCACTATACAACGAATTATAATTTTGTTCTTGCATAAAATAATTTTTTCTTAAAACACATGACATCCTGTGCTTAGCTCCAACTGCTAAAGGAGTTGTTTTAGTTATTTAAAAAATGAATTTTTAAAAAAAGTTTTAAATTTTTTTTTTTCAAAACTCAATATTTCGTAGGAATCATGTTCGATTTTCTTAAAACTTGTTAGTTAAACGTATTTTTTTAATAAAAACTACAAAATAACGGTATCCACCCTTTAAGTGTTAGGAAATGGTTTTCGAAAATCGTATTTTTCTCGAAAACATCCCCTAGAATTTTGAGAAATTTTTTTTCTTTCGATTAATTTTTATGATCTAATATTATAATTAATATTATGATTTAATATTTTTTTTTAATTTAGATATTACTAACTGTACACATTATAGAAATATTTTTCAAATTTTGAATTTTCCATTGTCGGCATAAAGGATTTCAATGAAATTTTTAATAGAGAAGAGTCGAAAAAGTTTGACAAAACATTGCATTCGAACTTCTGATCTCTGCATTTCTGCCGATAACATGCATAGAAAAATTGATGAAAGCGGTAAGTTACTGGTGGCAGGGGCATTACGATCCGTTGTAACTTTAGGTATTTTGTATTTAATAAATTGGTGACAAATCGAAAAGAGCCATTGGACCTAACTTCCAATACTCTTGTATTTTACCCAGGATGACGAGGCCCAACAAAGAGAAACGGCTAAACAAAATGTATTAAAGATCTTCCAAGTCACAGCCATGTAGTTAAAAGGGCGGTTAAGTTTTTAACCGAGGCTTCCAGGCTGTTTCTGGGCTTACTTAATCTATATTAGCTCAATTATTTACTGACTGTTCTTAAGAGTCTTACGTTAAAATTTTACGTTAAAGTATTTAAATGTGTAAAATCCGCATTACTCTATTTAAGTTGCGACACCTAGCGTTCATTTTAGAAATTAAAAAATACTAAAACTTTTAATTATTCTTATTTTTTTTTCTCTAAAATTGTGCTCCACCCTAACGCATATGTCCATGAAATATTATTTTCTAATTCAATTATCATTCCTTGCCCGACTTCATGCCACAATAAAATCAGTTCCCACTGGAAGGAATTTCTTTTTTCTCTGCGAGGATATAAATATCAGTTGCAACCAATATCTCCTGGTTTTCTGTGACTTATCGTCAGAGCCAGCCATCCTCGTCTTGGTTTTGTTGAATTTATAAGCACGCATCCATTTGCATGTGGATGTTGTTAACTTAGCTGGGTTGGCCCTGACAGGCACGCTCCATCTTTGAAGCTGATGTTGCTCCTTCCGCCCGCCAACGGCACCACGCTCCATACTCTATTTGATTGCTTGTTTCTTTGGCAAAACGTAGAGGAGTGTTGCATGTTGTAGATCTGCAAAACCGACAGACGTCCTTACATCTTCGGCAACAGGATAAAATTGAGCAAAACATTTGCTAAATCCTTCACACAGCAGTACATAATGTATACACATATATCCTGCTTGCAAGGACCACGTGTGCAATGTGCATACTATATGCACGCTACCCAGTCAAACGGGTAGTATAGTGTAACAGCAGTACAAGCAAACAAATAAATTATTCCTTATTTTGATATTTTGCTGGTTCAACGGTTTGAAATTTATGGTTTTGGGCGAACCTCTTGAACCCCCATGATCCCGACCCGGGCGCCATTCTGCTAAGAGCTAACATATTTATCCGACAATTGCATTGCAGTGTGAAAGCTGGTCTCTAACACAAATTGATACTCCCTTGTCGAAAAGCAGTTGGTGCCAGAAAGCTGCTGGGGTGTACTCGTACTCTTTGCTCCACGGGGAACTAGATTTTTGGGAAATTTTAGCATTTCATCCAAATAAATGCACAGGCTAAGGTCTTATCGCATCACTGTTTGCGGTTTGTTTGTTGGTAATTCTTCTCTGTTGGTGTTGACTGTTTGTAAGTGGTATTTGTATAACCTTCATGTTTATTCAAAATAGCTGCTCCTTTGTTAAAAAGTTAAAACCAAATGTAACTATAGGTTAGGGCCGATTTCCCGGTTTAACTTGCTACAAAGTCCTACACAAACTGTTACGGTTTTTTCTTGTGAAATTTCGAGACTTTTATTGCCCATTTGGGGTTGCGAAAGAGTATTATTATGATTCTGCAATTTTGTTGCATTATGGCATGTTTAATGGGCGTGCACAACACTGTACCCCTCGGTGCTTGGCTAAGAAAAAAAAATTAATACAAAAAAACGTATATTAATGCGCTGTAAATCACGGGGATATTGGGTCCGCTGGGAGAGAGGGAGCCTGGTAATGGCCTTAATTCGTTTCATTTCTTAGATGAACTGCATGTGTACGCTGCAATGAAAGTTAAGCTTGCAAAATATATTTCCACGAATTGCTGGCTGCCTGCTAAGTTTACCTTTGGGCTTAAGGTGCTTATAGTCGACCCGGAGTGAGTGTGGAAGGAATTAGTTTCGGCAACAAGAGTGCAATTTGGTATTCTTGGTGAGAGAATATGAATTTATTGCAGGTAATTTCTATAGATATAGCGTAGTTTTGCGAGATGCGGTGAGGATACTAACTTGGTGTTGAATAAATTTTCTAAAAATTCGTTTTATTTTTCGGGTGAGATGTTTGTAAGGGGGATTGGATGATGAATGTATCGCAGACATTAATAGTGGAAGGTACTGCCCTGTATATTTAGCTTAACTGTGCAGATGCTAAGTTGGCAAAAGTTTGAGTAATTACTTATGCAAAAAAAAGAACTTAAATTGAGTGCTGGTGGCTTTTCGCTTTCGCGTGGGACTTATTTATGCCAAGAGAATTATCGTGATGTGAAGTGTAATTTATTGCAAAAAGCTGGAAGAAATACTGCACGTAGTATTTAATTTAGGATTATAGCTTTGTGAGGAAAAGATGATGAGGTCCTGATAACATTTAAACCCATATAAGTTCGTATTTGATATCCTTGACTTTTGAAGTTAAAGCATTCATCAAAGAAGAGTTCATTTTCTCAAAGCTGAGGTAAGCTCGTCGGTTTCCAGGGTGTTCCGAAACAAAGCATTAAAGATTTCGGTTTCTTTATTTATTTATTTATTTATTTGAATCAAGCTAATTAATATCTAGCGTACAAAAAATATTACTTAGAATTAAGAATTTATAAATTATACAATATTATAGAACATTTTTTTAAAACTATTATTTGAGACATCACAAAAATTTATTAATAAATTATGATTGACGTTATACAAATTTCGAAGGAATAAAGGTTTTTACAATCTTACAATTTCATTTGAAATTTAACACGTTATTTCATTAAAAACGAAATTTGAGTTAGAGGAGTAAACTTAGTCCAAGACTACTCCAAGGGAACAACAAATGAGAGGGCGGCGGTGGTAGGCTGTCCCTGAGTCAGCATAGAAGGAAACGGCTGCTTCGCGTAAATAGAGTCCTTCAGGGTTTCCATTATACCGAGGTACCTCGGCTCGGGATGTCGTTGCTCGGCGGTAATGCTTCTTATTAGCTGATTGGGATGATTGACGGTGTTTTGCACCATCTTCTTTGCCGAATTTAGTAGGTATTTGTCTACTGCTAAACATCTTTACTACTCTGTAGAGATTCTCGTTCCTGTAATGTTTTGCTCCCTGTCGTTTGAAGTCGAGTCCGATGCAGATTCCTAGCATCTTTCTCTCGAAGATTTGGTCTTCCTCCTTTGCTGTCTTTGAAATCTTGAACCAGACTGGGAAACAATAGCTGATAATTGGCTTCAGAAGTTGCTTGTAAGCACCTTCGTCTGTTGGCAAAGTCCTGATCTTCTCCTCATCAAGGGGTGTAATCGGTGGAATGCCCAGTTGGCTCCTATGAGTACCTTAGCAACTCATTGAAGTTGGTACTCAGGTATTTGATGTTCCTTTTGGCTGCAATCGGGGATCCATCTGGAAGTTGCAGAACTAAGTTTCTGCGAGTGGTTGCTGAGCGACATCTGCCATCACGAGGTCTACTGAAGCAGACAAGCTCCGATTTTACTCTACTGATTTGGATGCCTCATTTCTTGTAGAAATCGAATAGTCTGTTGATATGAGCCTCGTCTTTCCAGACAGCGACCATTGGTGACATTGAGGTTGCATACGTAACCGAGTTATCAGCATGCAGCAGGTTTTCACAGCCGGTTGGGATATGTTTGTCGGATGTCATCAGGCTGTAGAGGAAGGGGCCAAGTATTGAATCTTATGCGATGCTGGCTTGGATGTTCTTCATAGTTGATGAGCAGTTTCCCAATTGCACAAAGAAGTTCCTGGAAGAAAGAAAGGAAAAAAGAATTTTTATTAATGGCGGAGGTAGATGTAGCAGATGTAGTTTGTGTATAAGAGCTTCTAACCAGACGTTATCGAATGCTTTCTCGACATTCAGAAGGCATCCAACGGTAACACGATGACTGTTGAGCTGATGGTTAGATTGATGGTTGAGAGTGTAACGCTTTGTTTCAATTTACTCTTCTTCTACACTTATTCTTCAAACGAATCTCTGTCTGTCAACTCCCACTCTCACCTTCTTGTTAAATATTGGGTTACTTATAGCTGAATTGGAATTGGAATTTTAATCTCTGTCGAATGCTGATGGTGACAAGACAAAAAGGGTATGGGAAAGAGTATTCCCTGAGGTACATTTCCTTTTATAAACGCGGAAGGATCTCGCAGATAGATTCAATGGTGTCTTCTCCTATTCCAGTCAGGATGAAATACGAGTACGGTGAACACCTTAAATATGGGACAATACTACATATTCGGAGGTAAGGATTATATAAGAAGTCGTCTGTCCAGCTCCTCGCAATTGGAGTTAAAATAAGGGACTATTAATCCAGGTTGGAGGAAGAACCATCTAAATGTACCGGTCATGTTTAGTTATTTAGCCGCAAGTCAATTACAAGACTCGAATACCCATGAATTTAGTGTTGTTAAACCCCTTGGCATAATTGTTAGTACGTTGGACTGTAATGCGGAAGGTCTCGAGTTCAATTCTCAGCCGCTGCAAGAAAGTTTTTTTCAGGGGTGTACTGCCTCTTGCGAGGAATTGACAAATTCTCCAAGACTATCTCTTGTCATGGAAAGTGCTGCTCATTAGCCGTTCGGAATCGGCAGAAAATTGTAGGTCCCCTCCGTTCCTGGTAACACGCACACAGGAGTAGTTGAGAGTTGTAAGTCACTAGGCCATGGTTCACTCCGAGCTGTTGCAACACCAAATTTAATTTAATTTTAAACGGAGAAAACAAAATAAGGACAATGAAATTCGGGTCAGTACATGGATTCTAAGGTCCCTTAATAGACCATGTCTTACCGACTACCAAAAAAAATAACATGGCCATCCTTAAAATGCAATCAAGAATGACTGTTTAGCGAGAACAAAAGCCAAGTCTATTTTGTGTTGAATTTTTGTCAAGAACAAAGGACAAATCGTCTAAATATACATAATACTCATATGCGGGGATGCTTCAACAGGGGAGAAAGATGACAACACCAAATACCAGGAGTGCCTGGGACAAAATATATAAGCAGTGCCTTAGGTATGACATTAAAATTGTCATTTACTATCAACAAACTAGGAAGAGAAGACATATTTGATCGGACAGTTGAGAAGTTTGTACAGCTTACACAGTTCGAGTATCTTATGTTTCTCAAGGGAAACTGTTTATGTTCGGCTTATAAGTATCGGGTCTTGTCTGTCAAATGTTTTTGAAAAAGTCTTATCGAATCAAATTTCTAACAACAACTGTTTCCGTAATTTATTTTCATCGGATCGGTCAGGTTTTAGTGCAAGACAAAGTTGCTCAAGTTTGGGACCTATTTTATTTTGCACAAGCTTGCAAAAATGTCATATTGTACTTGTATCTTTATGCTGATGATGTTCAAATATATTTATCTACCGTACCAGAGAGGAGCATAGTAATGAAAAAAAAGAAGGAAGAGAAGGGCGTCATCTAGGAAAAAGAAGGATATTATAGCTGAAATAAATTTCAGAAGTCCTAAGAAACTATAAAAAGAACCTCAAAAGAATATAAGGCCTGACCTAAACCTGGAATAATATCTTTTGAATCCTGTGTAGTTGCGATACTGAAACCAATACCTTGCTTCTGTAAGACAGAATGTACTATTAAACTATTATTAAACCCAGACGATGTAGACTAACATTTCGTCCACCCAATCTTGATTGACTGAAGACGGCCAAATCTTAAGATAAGACTGGAGCTTGCAATTAATTGATTTGATGTATGCACCAGTTTCTCTTAAATATGGTCGGATAAAAGCATGTCCGACAAATGAAGGTTCAGAATTGTTTGCACGATCCTCAAGAAAGTAGATCCTCTTAACTGCACCATTAGTGTCCTAAACATTTCGAGGCTGTGAATGACAGATTCTTTAAAGATGAGCTGTATAGAGCAATGCCTTTCTTGCAGATGAAAAATGCACGCTTTGGGGCGCGCACCCAAGGGCTCTGATTTTTTAATACTTCTGGTGCAAAGATCAGGTTGAATGCGAGCGATGAATAATTTCGGTAGCCAGCCTGCGTCGCTCTTGCATGAGGTTATCAAGCCTTAAATAAGTTCATTCAGAATATTAATTATGGAATCCAGCTGTTTAGTATGTAGCGACGTGCTAATGGAACCATGTGCCCAATTCTCAGGTATTTGTTATTTTACATGTATATGTGTTATTTTATATGCTTAACAGACCAAGAATATTGAGGTGTCTTCTCAGTTATCAGCGGGCAGCTCACGATTATTCGGAGGTTGTTCCTACTTAAAAAAATCCAGGATAGAATAATTTTTACCTGATTCACTTTTGGAAGTTATTTCCATATTTTTGTCCTTCCTTAAGTGTGACATTACTTTATTTACCGAGGGCGTAAAGTCTCTCTACACACTCCCATGCGAGTTAAGAACTCGTGGCATAGGAGCTTAACCTTTTGAGTGCCACTCGGCTGTCCGACATATGATGGCAGTGTTTTAGTTGCAGTAATTTCTTTCGAGATTTTGTTCGGCAGATTTTCCTATGACCTTCACTTCTGCCTAGGAAACGCTTGTGGACTGCCCCATCAACAGAAAAAGTTTGGTTCTGGGCCCAAATATTTCTGCACCTGTCCCTTCACACGTTCTCGATTGCATCATTATATACCATTTGATGGCATTTGCTTTGAGAGACTAGTTCAATGTTTCACCTACCCAGTTTTGGATCATTGGTATGTTAAGTACTTCCTAATTCGAGGTAGTGGAATTTAGTGAAGGATAACCTACCTTGATGCAATAGGGCAAGTTTTCATTGCTCCAGTAATCGCATGCATTTGCGAGCCTATGAATTTTTTCTAGTAATTTCCTTGTTGTTGCTAGTTCGGTTATTTTGAAACACGCAACCATCCAGGCATGCCTGGTTTGGAGACCCATGATTGGCCTACAAGTCTATTGCATGTCATAATAAATTTTGTGGCTTTCTTGATAGTTAAGTCGACATGTTAACTGCAAAGAGGTTTGTTATCTAGTGCAATTCCTAGATATTTTACCTACTTCTTAGTTTGATGTGTGTCAGAAGTTATTTTTCAGGAAATGGTATGATCGTTACCTTTGAATGATTCATGTTTTTGCTGATGATAAACACAATTTACTAGTAATTGTCAATCGTCTTTCGAATATATCACAGAAAGTTTCTTCAGACTTTCCTTAGGTTGGTATGACAATGTCAACAAGGAAAATAATACTGCGTTTTCTTTGAGAAGTAAGACTTTTTATAAATTCATCCACCAGAAGACTCTACACCAAGGATGATAGAACACTTTCCCGAGAACCTGACGATAGACTCTTGTTGTGATGAGCCCCTGAATCGAATGGTTCCACCTTTCTTGTGCCTAGAATTTAACTCATCCACTAACTTCCACTTGAAAATTATTTAAGGATTGGAATTCAAGAGTCGGTAAACAACGACTAATATTTGCGTTTTAGAAGGGCTTGACAGCATCTAACTAATCAGCTACTATCGTACCTGGGACTTTTTCACAAAACCAAACAAAAAATACTTATAACATCTGTCAAGCGTATCTTATCACCTCTAAAATACAATTTGTTTGCAAAATTGGCAAATTTGGCAATTTTTTTTTTCAACCACACTCGTTCGTAGCTTTTAACAAAGTGCCTCTCCAATGGCGGATTTCGCTCATCCATCTAGCCACGACCATATTGCAATTCCACTCAGATATTTGTCCGTTTTTGTATTCTGTCGCTGTCTAATTGCAACCACCTGATCTCTACCTGAGTTGCACCTTGTAGTTGAACTCAACACTCAGTTGATCTCTTTGTAAAATTTTGGTGGTATGATCACCAACAGCGGCTAAATGGACAAGTTCGACCCGTCTTATTTCAATTCCAATTGGTCCAAAGCTAAAAGAAAAATAATCAAAATGACGTGCAAGGCCCCCAACTCAAATAACTCCAGACTTCAATTTTGGAGAAAAACTACATATTCCGTCAATATTTTTTTCTTAACTTGATTAACAATACGGGATCCGGTAACGCAAGCGAAATTTACATTTCTATAAGCTCTTAGACCTTCGCGCAGGATTTGAAGGGATGAGGAAACTTGTCGCAAAGTGATTTTTCTTTCGTATTCCAGATAATTCAGGTTGGGCATTAGGCCATAAGGCTCGTAGAGAGCTTTAACTTAAACTTAGTTACTTACAGCTCTCAAAAATTCCTGTGTGCGTGTTACCAGAAGGGGACCTACAATTTACAGCCGATTACGAACGGCTAATGAGCAGCACATTTCATGACAAGGGATACTCTTGGAGGACTTGTCAAGAGGCAGTCGCAGTACACTCTTGAAAACACCCTTGTTTGCAGCGGCTAAGAATAGAACCCAAGACCTTCTGCTTGACAGTCTATCAATACTTTCTACTGAGCTCTGTACGAGTACTCTTCCGTAATGGAAAAAGATACTTAAAATGGATTTGAGGAAAAACGAAAACGATGTGTTCTTAAATTTTCCCCAACAACCCTAAGGCCAGAAATAGAATACCACTCAGCACTAGATAGAGAGAAAGCATTCTGAAGATCCTTAAATAAGTTGTTCCTGCACTGGCCCACTAAGATTCACCAATGCAGAATTTAATAATTTAATATAACTTAAAGGAGTTTTGAATTTAATAATTGTTGAACATTTCTAAAAATGGACCTTAAGATTCATTGTACCTTCCCTAGCAAGACCCTGCATCCGACGACCATACTTCACCTATGAACCCAAGTTACAACAGCTCCGAGAGATTATCGCTGAAGATTTTACTCTAAATTTCTCCTTGGATACATGCTAGACCGATTGTTCGATCATTGGTCTTTTTAAGTGACTTCTTCAAATCTTGGGCTCCAATAGCTTGATATCTTCACTGGTCTACGTTTTTGAGCTAATATAGATAAAAAATAGAAACTGTTGTGCACTAGAACTAGAAGGCTTTTCTAATTGACAGGTGCTTAGAGGGCTTTCCTGATGACATCACATACTCAGACTTGTTTGTATGGTAAAAAGCCTTTGGTTTCAAAATTTATAAGGGTTCCGGATATAAAATTCTCGAAGGCCAACATTCAAATCAATACTCCGCAAGTCGAAAGAAAACTAACTATTTATCTAAATAAAATTTATTCAAAAAAAAAAGTGAAACACTATAGAGTAACTTTTAAATAAATTCAATCCCGGCAATTACATTCCGCCTGTTGGTATAATTTGACTTCTGGAATTATCGCCCAGATTTGAAAATCAGTTAATTGAGCTTAAGAGAATAAGAAGCGATTAATATTCTCCCCCATGGCAATTTCCTACTTAACCTGAATTATTAATTTTCGAAATTGCTTCTATTAATAATTGATGTTTCTTAAGTAAAAGTTTTGACTTTTAATAATAATTATTGTTGAATGAAGCTTACTACCAAAGTTTTCCTCCAGAAAAAAAAACCCTTTTTCTCCCGTCCCCAAAAGTAAAAGGGAACAAAGTAAAGCCACCACGTTTCGCGGTCCATATTTTATTCCCCCCAAGACCGAAGTCATTCTCCTAATCAGAAGAAAGTTACTGGGCAATAGGGAATGATGTTTTAAGTGCGAATATTTCTAATTAATATAAGCGGATTTAAAAGTTCACTCAGAACTTTGCAATAACCTTACAAATCCAAAAACAATGAAATCTGAGCCTCACCTCATTTTTTGTTCACACAGTTCAAGCAACAGTCCGACATTTGCTCTGAAGATAATTCTAAGGTCTTAGTTGCGTCACAGAGATTATTAAGGAACGCGCAACGCCACAGAAAAGTTACCAAGACTTCGGCCATGTACTCTAATACACCTACCTTACATGGTAGCTGATGCTAATGATGAAGAACCGTTAAACTTTTGAGCTTATTCTGTGAAAATTTATGCAAAAACTTCGAGAAGTTCGCAGAGTATTCAACCTTAATCGTCATTAATAAGCAACCGAAGAACAACCGGCTAAACAATAAAACAGCAGCAGTAGCTGTCGTAGTTCGTCATTTCACCAATAGGGGGAACGAGGGTAGATAGCTGTGGCTTTGGTTGTGCCTATCCCCTGCCGAGAAAAACTTTTCTTGAATACGAAAGTTATTATTACTCCACTGCTGAGTTTTCTTGCTAATAATAATTTTCCCATTTCCTTTTCTGCAAAAAAAAAAAAGAAATTGAAATTCGTCCTGCCAGTTGTTGTTTTGGGCGTTTGTTTTGGCCATCGTCATCTGAGTTCCTGTTTCTTGCCTTATACATAGAGTCACTTTGACCGGCTTCATCTTTATGGCTCAGTTGTCGGTTTGATATTCTGGCAAAGTAGTTTTGAATAATCCCCATGATGACTTAGTGTGGCTCTACCAAGATTTAACTTTAGTTGGGGGCTTTTGTGTAAGTGGTGTGTGCTTATGCTTGGTCTTGGTTTGCTGAGTGTAGCTACGTTTAAAAACCCTTCAGGATTGCTTGTAACTAATGCTTAATGACAGTGGTTGGTAGTTTTGCTGTCATCTAGAATCTAATCAAAATTCATTCGGGAAACATGGATTTTCTTTAGAAGTTTTCAATGTCTGTCAGCGACGCTTTGGAGCAGGCTTCGCAATGGCTTGACTTACTTCTGTATGCGAGTAAAGTTAAGGGACAGACGTCGGGAGTTTCTTAATTATTAAACTTTTTGAAAAACAAAAAATTGAATTCGGAAGTTTTAATATTTATATTGCCAGTTTATATGTATTTCTGGGGAATTCAGAGGACCCCGAGTTCTCATAAATAGAAACACAATTGCTCACAAAAGTTGTTTACTTCTGCTATGGGGAAGTGAGAGTGAACGTTTTTGGAATAGCTGGTGAATTATTTTTTGTCCCAGACTTTTGTAAATAGGAATCCAGTCAATATATAATTTCTAAGCTCATTCAAAGTGACGGGGGAATATTTTTGACTGGTGAGGTACTTCAGCTGATCAAGGGTCAGACCGAACTGGGTTTTATGAAAAGTTCAGAACTCCAATTTATTCTTATTTTTTCTTTTCGAATAACTTTCAAAAATATATTTACTAAAAAAAAATAAAATATGGTTTTTCGACTTATCAAATTGTTTGACTTATAAACTTAAAAGGTATTTTATATAAATTGGGATAGAGTCTTCGGGTCTGATTTCTTTTAAAGCACAAATACGTTAGTGTTCGAAAAGATTCTTTGGCCGCACTGGTCGAAACTAAGGCACAGCAAAGGTTGGGGATAGAGTACCCATTCCTGATCAAAACTCTTGAACAAATTAAAATCGGTTAGTCACGGCTAGTGATGCCACTTCGGACTCTGGGTCGGACGAACTTTCTATTAATTAATAGACTTAGAATATTTGCCGTCTGATTGTTATAAAGAAATGTGTGCAAACTAAAAATCCCTTATAATAATTAAATTAATTTTTTTAATATAACAAATTTCCTTAAAATTTTTCAAGAACAAAATTAAGGATGCAAATCTTAAGTAATTAATAATACAGATTTTAGGAAATAATTTCAAAAAATAATCGTTCACACGTTTTTAAAATATTGATTTTTCAATATAAGATTGGAACTTTTTTTATAAAAACCCGAAAAATATTATTTCGAATATTTTTATACACAATATTATTTTAAATGTAAGAGAGCTCCTAAATACAAATTTTTGTCAATATCGTTAGAGCTGTTAATGAGAAAGTTGAAAATCAAAAAACTGCTTTATGACAGGTACCGTTAATAACATTTTTTCCCAATTTTTTTTTGACCGCAATGAAGTCCATGTCCATATTAGCACACTTAATTTTTGTTGTCAAAATTGTTAGAGCTTTTTTCGAGATAAATAAGATTTTGCAAGACAGCTGTATGTCAGGTAGCGTAAGTCTTAGAGTTAAGAAAAAATTTCAATTACTCTTTTAGTGAATCATCAAAGGCCCTTAAGAACCAAATTTGAAGAAAATACCTCTAGTAGTTTAGGCTCTAGAACATACAGACAGACAGAATTGCCAGGTCCACTTTTTTGTGTTCTCTATCATTGTAATGTGAGCTTTAATCAAAATCTCGAGTTCGATTTTTTTTCCGAATGCACAACTTGCCTTATAGTACCTATAAAGTCCCAAGTAAGAATAGAATAGAACATTATTACAGGGTGGTCTATTAAAAAATCAAAAAAAAAAAATTGTTTGATCATATAAGAAGGACCATGCTGAATATGCTTCAAAAGATTTATACTTAATGGTTCAAAATTTTTTTTCAAAAAATGGTTATTTTTGGTAGCCCCCTTGGAACCATTTTTTTGTTTTTGATTTTATCGAAAACGGTACAACCGATTTTAATCATTTTTTTTTATGCTGAAGGTCTTCTAAAGTTTGAATATAAGTGCGCATTCATATTATCAAATTTGTTTTTGGATTTTTAAGACAATTTTCAAATTTTTAATGGAAACTCAATATGTATGTATATAAACAATATGTATGTATGTATATACTTGATAAACAAAAGTTATCTTTTCTTTGTAATCTACAAGATTTGAAAAAAGAAAACATTTGTTTTATCTAAAAATAAAGGCACCCCACCACACAAATATTAAATAAAATGCACGACTGGATCGCACGAACTTGCTCTTATGTAAAAGTACTTTGGAATTTAAGATACATTTTATAAATATAAAACATGGATTTAATGAGATAATAATGTTCAAATGCATAAAATTGCCGTCTAGTTTCCGGAAAAGTATGAATTTATGCAAATAAACTTTAAAAAATCGTTTTATTATTAAATAAATTTTTTATATTAAGAAATTTCTCGAAAATTTTTCAAGAAAAAATGTCGGATGCGAATTTTAAGTATTAAATAATATTGATTTTAGAAAATAATTTCAAAAAATAATCGTTCATAGGTTTTGAAGATATTGATTTAAAAAAAAAAAAATTTTTTTCAAAAAAAAACCAAACAAATATTTTTTCGAATATTTTTATATACAATATTATTTTAAACTTAAGGGGACTCCTGCTGAAAATTTTGGGTTAAAATCCTTAGGGCCATTAATGAGAAAGTCGAAAATCAAAAAAAACTTTAAAAATTTATTTTTCGACCAAAATGTAGCCTATGTTCAAAATATCACACTTAATTTTTTTTATCAAAATCATTAGAGTCGTTTTCGAGATAAATATGATTTTGCATTACGGGTGTATGGGGGGTACCGTTAGTTTTAGAGCTAAAAAAAAAATTTCAATTTCTCCTCTAGGGAATCACCGAAGACCCTTAACTACCGAGTTTGAAGAAAATACCTCTAGTAGTTTAGGCTGTAGTTCGAGGTACAGACATACAGACATACAGACAGACAGACGGAATTGTCGGACCCACTTTTTTCGTCTTCGCTATCATCGTAATATCAACTTTGATCAAAATCTCGAGTTCGATTTTTTTTTCAAATGCAGAACTTGCCCTATAGTATCTGCCTATATCGCAAGTAAAAATGATTTTCGAAAATCATATTTTTCTCAAAAACGGCTAAAAGAATTTTCATACATTTTGTTTTTTTCGATTAATTCTTAAGATCTATAATTTAATAAAAAATAAAAAGCACGACTGGGTTGCACGAACTTCCTCCTATGTAATAGACTAGGAATTTAAAAAACGAATGTTATTAGAGAAAACTGTTCATAAGGATAAAATTAATTTTTTAAATTCTTTTAGTAGTAAGAGACAAACACAGAATGCTGTGCAAATATGAATTTATGCAAGAACAAAAATTATAAGTCCTTGTAGTGGTTTCTTAAAAAAAGCTTTTATATATAAACTTTTTAAAAGATTCTTAAGAAAAAATTTTGGTACGCCAATTTAAAATTTTTATTATTGTGAAAATGAAACTTAAATTTACAAAAAAAATATTGAGCCGTTTCTGAGATATCGAATTTTCAAAAAAAGAAAAAAAATAGATTTTTTTTTTCAAAAATTCAAACAATATTTATTTTAAAGTTTTGAAATGCAATGTGTTTTAAACATTTTAGAAGCTTCTCTATAAAAAAGTTCATTAAGATCCGTTCTGTGGATAATGTGAAAAAATTAAGAATGATATCTACTTTATCAAAATCTCGAGTTCGATTTTTTTACGAATGCATAACTTGCTTTAAAGTAGCTATAAGTCGCAAGTAAAAATAGAAATTAAGATGTTACTGACTGTACCTACCATAGAACCAATTTTTCGAATTTTGAATTTTTGATTATCGGCAGAACCAAATTTTTCAAAGACTTCTAAAAAGTTTAAAAAACATTGCATTTCAAGACTTAAAAAAAAGGAAATTTTTTTTGAATTTTTAAAAAATAAAATCAATTTTTTTTTTTGAAAAATTATACATGTTATACATATATCTCAAAAAACGACTGAATATTTTTTTGGAAAATTTATTTTTATTCGTACAATAATAAAATGTTTAAGTTGGCGTACAAAATTTTTTTCTTAAGAATGTTTTAAAAATTTTATATATAAAACCTTTTTTTTTAAACCATTCTCTCCCATTGTACTTTTTCAAGGACAGTAAAATGAATTTTACAAACGGCCTTTTAACAGCATGCCATTAAATAAAAATCATCTTTTTGAATTTGTTTTCACAAAAGTCAAAATTATTTGATTTTTTTCAAATACTCTTTTATTTTTTTTTTCACAGTAGACTATTGTCCAATTGTGTTTTCGTGGAAAGCATTCTGAAATATTTCTCGTTTTGTTTCCTTAAAAAAATTGAAACAAACATACAGATTACGAGTATACAAGTCCCATCATATTTTTGTATAAATAAACGGAGGTAAGCAATGTCAAAGTTTGATGTACTTTTGAAAGCACAATGGGATCATGCATGCATTATTTTTCTATTAATCAGAATGGATTTTCAAATTATTCCTGTCAAACACTTTAATGGTAAACGTTTTCAAAATCTTGACTGAGCTCTGGAAGAATTGCATAATAATACACATATCGGCAACCCTGATATCGTCATGGTTCCTCCTCCATCACCGGTGGACTACGTGACGGACGAAGCGGATTTAGATGAAGACAATGGTGCTTATTTTGACATTCCCTTTCGTTCGAAAGTGAATCGAATTCGTTGAAACTTAATTTTGCGACTCGGCGATTAGAATGTTAATCGAACAAATCAAAAGTTCACCCAATCCATAGAAAGTTCATTCATTTGCGAAAGCTTATTCAATTTTGACATTCGAAAGAATAGAATTAAATGTCATTTTTGTGTCATTTGAATTTTTCTGTCGAGTAAGCAACAAAACATGTATGTACATAAGTTTTTAATTATTTCATGGAGAATAAATTACTTTTAATATTACATATTTTGTTATCTTCTTAAGAAGGAATTATAGCGACCCTTAATGAATTTTTATTTTTATGAGAGCCAATTGATGAATCATGACATATGTAGTTATCTCAAAAGTTACTGCACATGCTACAGCGAATAATTCAAAGAAGCCGAGTTGACTTTGGAATGTTCTTGTATCAGTCAGGGTTGCAAAAGCTTAAGTCACTTTTTAGCTTAAGCTTGGCTTTAATTCACAAGCTAGTGGGTGACTTATGAATTAAAAAAATTTAAGTCATGAGCAAGTAGTGACTTAAGAATTAAAAAAAAATTAATTCAAAAGTTACCTAGAAACTATTGATTTACAAAAAAATTAATTCAGAAGCTAATGGATACATTCTTATAAAAAAATTATTAATTGGAAAATTTATAAGCTAGCATGATAAATTTATGACACACAAAAGCTTGAAATCTACTTTCGTTAATAATTAAATAATTATGTAGTCAAAACAAGCTTAACCATTTCCAATTTACCAACTAGCTTATGAATTCAATTTTTTTTAATTCATAAGTCACTTATAGGTAGTGAATTAATTTATTTTTAATTCATAAGTCACTAACTAACTTATGAATTAGATTTTTTTAAAATCACAATTCATCTACAGACTTATGACTTATGGTTTTTTTATAATTCAAAAATACGCAACCCTGGTATCAGTAAGGGAACGCAACAGGCAAAGTGTTGAAAAAATCGCAGCCGTAAGTGCTTACTATTTAAACTACATATATTATTAAACTAGTCGGTTCAACAACGTTCACAGAAGTTGACAATCTCTCAGTCCTTAGTGGTGGTGAATTTAGCGTAAAGATCCTCTTCTATACCCTAACAAGATCAAAAAGCCCAAAGAACTAAAGCTTTTTTTATGATTTATATGTATAAATATTTATTTATGATTAGTATACTCAAATTTCTAAGATATGGCTGCTAAGATTTGAACAATCCTGAATTTCATTATAATGTCCATATTGACGAACCTTCTGGTTTTGAATCCACGAATGCACCATTACAAAACACCGAGCACTTCTGGCGACATTTTAAAACAAATATGTTCATGATTGAGCACACATGCGACGCGTGAGAGCTCTCGCAAGAGTAAGCTATTCAAGTTCTTAATTTGTTCCAATAAAGACCCAGTCGTGCATTTTGCTTTCAACTTTTAATTTCAAAAAAAAAACAACTGAAATCCATGTTGTTTCTGAATTTTCCAGTTTGCAGGATTTTTATTTTCACAGAAACTTATTGAAGTTGCATGAAATTGTCAAACCTTTCTCATGCGTAAACAATGTTTGACAATTAATTTAATAATCAAATTGCAGACTAGAAAATGCGAAATCTAATGAAAAAACTTCTCGTGAGCAATTTCATTGTTTTCAAACTTCTTTTTTTTTCCAGTTTTTCAAACAAAAAACGAAACCTAACCAGATTTCTAGCATCTCTCAATCCCACTACTAAAACTACCAGTAGAGCATCACTCAGACTTCCACTCCTTTCGATTTTCCACTCCCAGGATCATCGCCGACAGGAGCGCCCGATGGCGCTGGGTGCAATAAAAACATAAATACAATTTAACATAGTAAAAAAACATGCCTGTGTTGAAACAAAAGTTTTTATTTCTCCCCCTCCATGAACAAGAGAATTTTACATTTTGCATTTTTTAAAAGAAACATAAAGACGCCAGCAAAAAAAAACGATTTCGAAAGTAGAATACTCGTAATAGAAATGAAAAAAAAATTAATCAACAACAATTCCTCGCTCCTTGGATGTTTTTTGTGTAAGAAGGTACACTAAGTATTTGTAAGGGGCATCATGTATACATGTAGTATTGTAGCTCAAAAGTGAAATGAAATGAGCGCATAGAAAATACCATTGAGGCAGCATAGTTAAACATTTAAAATCAGGAAAAAATATTTTCGAACGAAAAAAAAGGTTTCTTCTTTGGCATCCTTGGAGAATGGAGATGTCTTGCACGAGCAACAAAAGAAGTTCTTTTCTATTAAAAAGATGTGAAAGGGAAAAAAGATAATGCAAACCAACCTGGGTTTTAAGGAGCTTATTGGAATTTCCTTCTTAAGCTGCATAAAACAATTTACAATCGTAGCGGAAGAAAATTAATCTTCTGTTGCTGAAAAAAAAAACAATATGGAATTCAATTTAATAGTTTTTTTTTTTGTTAAAATGTTTTACTTCTTTGAATTTTTATATTTTGATTTCTACAAAGCATATTTTGTCGGAAATTTTTATAGTTCTGAATGCACTTTATTTAAATTAAAAAAAAAACGGAATCTGAAATTTTGCTCAAATATTTTTGTCTGAGTATTTGTGTACATGGAGATACGATCTAAACGGACCTTAACGGACTCTTTTCAAGATTTGATAACGCATCGTTACGGTAAGGTTGAGTTGGAAAGGGTAATGATACTTCAAGCCACACCATTCACTCGAATATCCTTCCGCTCCCCAGGATGTAGATTAGCACGATGTTGTGAAGAGGAGAGAAGAGATTACAGAGTGTTAAGGTAGTTTATGCTTCCCTAGACCAACCTGAATTGCGACTGAATTTTATGATGTTCTTCAATGGCAGGATAGAGATGTTGGGGTATTCACAAAGGAAGTGCGATTAGGCCTCTTCTGCCACTTCATCTTGATACCTTATACTCAAGTTTAACGAGCTCATAGCCATTATGCCCATGTCAGTGTTCCATTGTATTGTGTCCCTTAAGGACTACAATTTAGATGGATAGTTAAGGCGCTGTTTTTTTCTTCGAAATATTCAAGAAAAATTCACATTCGACTAAAGATTCCTTGAAACTCGCCAAGTGTAAATTGTTGGCCATCTTCAGTCCTTAGCCTGAAGAAAATTCTGGTGAATTTTGCTCTTCTTTTATTCCAGTAGCATAAATACCGAGATATCGGTATGGTTTGAATCAAGAGATGACCCGTCTTTGGCCGGATCATCTACCATTTCGTTCCCGGATTTATCACTATGTCCCGGGACCCATTTGAGGGTAACTTCATTATGTTCGTTGTACTAAGAAACCTCAGCTTAACAGCTAACAGCAACGATCTATTGGCTTCGACTCCATAGAAGATATCGGTATTTCTGTTAAGTAATTCATGTGATGTAAGCAGGGGCGAATGCAGGTAGGGGTTTTAGGGGTTGAAACCCCCCCCCCCCCCCCCCCCCCCGAAACGACCAAAAAAATAAGGGTTCATTTTGTTAAAAAAAAAACAAAGTGTTATTTTCGTGCCATAAATTCTTCTGCTAGTGTTGTTTTTTCTTACGACTTATAGGTACTATAAGGCAAGTAATGCATTCGTAAAAAAAATCGAACTCAAGATTTTTATCAAAGTTGATATTACTATGATAGTGAAGACGAAAAATGTGGGTCTCAAAATTCTGTCTGTCTGTCTGCTCGACTACGGCCTAAAAGGCTGGGCCGATTTTTGTTAAACTTGGTAGATATCGTTTTGATTTTTTTCGCCCCACACGTTTTTTTTCCTTTTCTTTTTAAGACCAAAAAATAACGGTACCACCCATACAACTTTTTTCGAAATCTTATAAATATTTTTTACTCAAAAACTGTCCCACAGAATTTAAAAAAAAAAATTCAGAAAACTTTATTCCGTCATTTTAAGTAGATAATGGTTGAAAAAAATTTTTCCAAAAAATGGTTATTCTTGGAAGCTTCCTTGGAACCATTTTTTTGGTTTTTGATTTTCTCGAAAACAGTACAACCGATTTTAATCATTATGAAGCACCTTCAAGGTTTAAATATTATTGCGTATACAAATTTTAAAAGTTTTATTTTTTTCTGGAAACTCAATATTTCGAAAAACCCTTGCTCGATTTTTTTAAACTTGATAAATAAAAGTTTTTAAATATAATCTACAAGATCTGAGGAAAAAAATTTGTTTTACCTAAAAATAAAGGTACCCACAATACAAATGTTAAAAAATGGTTTTCGAAAATCGTATTTTTCTCAAAAACGGCTCCGAGAATTTGGATAGTTTTTTTTTGTTTCGATTAATCTTTACTTTTAGAGAAGCTTCTAAAAAGTTTAAAAAAACATTGCATTTTAAGACCTTAAAAAAAAAATATTTTTTTAATTTTTGAAAGAAAAAAATTTATTTTTTTTTTAAATTCGATACCTCAAAAACTGCTCAATATTTTTTTTGTAAATTAAATTTTTATTGGAACAATAATAAAAAGTTTAAATATGCGTACCAAAATTTTTTCAATATGTTTAAAAAATTTGTATACAAAAGCTTATATTTTTAAGAAACCACTTAAACTAATTACAATTTTGTTCTTCATTAACTAATATTTGCTCAAAACACATGTCATCCTGTGTTTAGCTCCAACTACTTAATGAGTTTTAGTCATTTAAAAAATGAATTTTATGCTTTTTCTCTAACAACATTAATTTTTGATTTCGTATAACTCTTTTTCCAAAAAACAAAAGAATATAGAAAAAGTACAACAAGTTATAACTTCACGTATTAATATGTGCCGGATTTAGTTTTGCAGATTTGGACCACTAAGTGAACCTAGAACTTATTATAACTCTATTGTTAGGTACGCTTATGGAATCACTTACATTCTTTTTCTTTTTGTCGCGTTAATGATATTATACGAACCAAATGATGGCATCCATCACAGGGCCCGTAGTAAAAGTCTATGTCTAACAATTAATTCCGGAATATGTATAAAAATGCCCAAATGGGAAGCACCAAAAACGCCCTCGTAGTGAATATTTTCCAACTTTTGGCAACATTATTCAAATTTGCCAAATAGGTATCCGTTGCAACATCTTTATGATGTTTTGTTTTTGCGATTAGTTGTATGAAATTGTTCCGATAGGTCCTATATCTAAGAGCAAATATTGTTTAGTTATAACATATTTATGTTAATTACAATAAAGAATATGTAATTAACAAGTACCTACAATACAGCAATAAAATAATATATTTATGAAAATCCCATATTTTTTTTGAAAACCTTTCCGAAATTATTTTCTGCGTCCGCCCCTGGATGTAAGATGTCTTGCGGCCTTGCGAAGTGTATTCCCCTTGGAATAGACTGTAAACAGTTGGAAGCTTTATTGATCTGTTAACAGGTAGGTTAACTTAGTTCTTACCTAACTCTATCCCCTCAGATGTCTTGGAACCATCCAAACAGAATGAAACATGATTAGGATTAATGTCCCGGTTTTCATCCTAGTATTTATTGCAATATCAATGGGTTAAGACCTTTGTGCGCTGTGTAACGTTTCAGACAAGAGAATATTGATGAATAATAGAAAGAGAGTCGGAGACAAAATTGAGCCCTGTGGCACACTAGTGTTTATTTTATGAATTACAGACTTAAAACCATCCAACAAAACTTGTATTGAGCAGTTAAAAGGTAGTTTGTAAACAATCGAAGAAGAGATTGATCAATACCAAATGAAAGCATTCCCGAAAAAAGAACTTGATTGCAAACTGTATCAAACGATTTTGGAATATCAATTGTAATAATCTTAATTTCTCCAAAACGATGCAAGGATTTGTGCAAATGATCATTGAGATAGGTCACCAATGTGCCTTTTCCTATCCTACGTAAGCCATACTACCGGTCATTGTTTTCGTTCTTCAAGAAAATTCTTGAGCTGATACAGAGGGGAAAGAAAATGGACAAATGTTGTTTTCCATTCACTCGAAAAGGGATAAGTAGATAAGGACAGATGAAAAAACTTACGCAATGGTTTTCCCAGCGACCCCAATTCTCTTTTGGTTTGATAGATAGAATTAAATTTGTCACCAAATCTGCACTGAAGGTCGGAAGCATAGTGACCAATTTAAATTTTTAGAGAAATCGTTAGAGATCATCCCAGTTGGCTTTCTCGTATTACCAAACGGTTCTCTAAAAAATTTTTTCTTTTACTGGGTTTTGTCCCAGAGAAATTTGCAGATATTACACAATGATCACACAATGATGTTAGAGGTGATAATAAACTTACATGCTCGTGTACGTATGTAGACGAGCAGAGCCAAGCTGTTTAACTGAGAAAAAATTTCGACATACCTTCTTTCGGATGTTGTCTGACCTAAAATCAACCGTAACAAGGATCTCACTTTCAGGTGTAGTTCTAATAGCACTGGTTGTGCCTCTGATTTGCAGACAGTGCCGGAAACCTGAAGCGGAATTATGATAATGTTTGGCAGGTGCATCTTTGGAAAATTGCATTTTTTTTGTAAGTCCTCAAGAAGTCATTAACACGATATCATCGATGTATGTATGCAACGAGCACAGGGTAATCATTGTTACTTTCTTTCAAGCAATTTTTTGCATTTATTTTTCTTAAACTTAAATTTAAAATATTTACAACGCATTTAGAATCCTAGCTGTACATTACTTTCTGCTAATTTAAAAAAAAAACTATCAACTCTTAAAATTGATTGTACCATACTGCGGCATTATCTATTATAATAGAGAGGTCTTAAATCAATGAGTTGACATTTGATATGGTAACCTGACATATCTGACTGGGATTAAATTTTCTGTTAAGCATACTTAGTAAAATTATTTTGAATTCTTTCAATCCGCATTGAAGCCGCGTTTGAATATTGTGACCATATTATACAACAGTATTCTAGTTTTGAGAGAACCAAGGAGATGAACAAGGATTTGAGGGTGTAAGGATCACTAAAGACCTTAAAATTACGAAAAAGAAAACCAAGCATAATCATTTGCCTAGGAAATCAAAAAATCCATATACAAGCCCAAATTTAACTGGGTATTAAAAATAACCCCCAGATGTTTCTGTGACGCAACACGTAAAAAATTACTGTTAGCTATTTTTTACTCAAAAATAATAGAACTTTTAAGAGACATTATCGAACATTTACATATATTAAAGTGTAAATAGTTCTTCACGTACCATTCTGAAAGTCTGTCAATATCTTCTTGAAGCTTAATACAATCAGACAATGATTTCACTACCCGAAAAATAAAATTTTAAATGGTCGGAAATTAGTAAGCCAATAGAATCTAAGACACATTTGGGTATGTCATTAATAAGATGAAGAAAAAAGAGTGGTCCCAAATGGCTTTCTTGAGGTACACCTGAATGATAAGAAATTACGTTCGAAAGATAAGATCCTATTTTAACATATTACTTTCTATTTTTTAAGTAAAAACAAGGTAGAGCCTTAACAAAATCTGTGTGATGATGATTGTGATATTCCATGTTACAAAGACAGTAATTTGTGAAGATATCTAAGTTAATTACGGTGGAACGTTTTTCCAGTTCCCTGGAAGCATCAAGGAAATAAATTCCCCCAGATTAACTGCTCACAGCTTCCATCGAAGTATCGTACATAATTCTTTGTTGTTCATTCAATTGCGGAACATTTGAACGAACTGTTTCGGCCAATACTTCAGTATTATATTGGTGTTCTCTGTGCAACTCATGGTTAAATGCATCGCGCGTAGGACGATTGGGTGCTATCATGCCCAAACACGACAATACTTTATTTACCATCAATAAACATAAATCTTCTATCCTGATCAATATCTCATTGTGAATTTCTGCAGTAGATAATTTGTAGTGTAGGATTCAAAGTTTGACAACGCACACGATGCAACACGAACACATCCTCAGGCATGTCATCCCTATATTTTATCCGCAAATCTTCCGGATTCGAGGGGAAACATGTCAATATTAATTATAATCGCAAACAACGTGCGAATTTGATGTGACGATGAAGATATGACGGATTCCTTAAGTGTATTATCCACACTCTCGTTGTCCATTTTCTAGATGAACTGCCAAATGGACTACTGTAGAGTGTTCTTCGTGGATCGCAAATGAAAATATGCGCCAAATAGCTTCGTTGCTGCTTATATATCTTATACTGAGATACTTCATCATTTGCATAAATGTTACTACAAAGATGGCCATCTCGCTACCTTTGTTAACATATTTATATATGTTCTTTATTGATTTGACGGAGTTACAATATTCCACATTGATGTGAGCTTCAATTCACAGCTAGGAACATTTTGTATTGGAAAATTAAATTGTCTTTTTTAGTATTTTTCGTTACTTATTATTTATGTTTCTTACCAATTAAACCTTTCCTGAACTTCCACAAATATTTCATGATCAAAATTAGCAAAATCGGTTCAGCCATTTTCGAGTTTTAGCGAGACAAACGAACAGAAATTTATTTTTATATATAGAGATAAAATAATTGCTCCTACAATTCATATTAAGCCCACTCTCAATTTGACATTTAACAATTTGAAGATTAACATAATTCCTCCATTTTGAATATTGAAAAAAAAGTTTAGAAATATTTCGAAATGAAAAACTTTGCTAAACCTTAGGGACCTTAAAGAGAGATAAAAGTAAACCTAAATATGATTTTATTTTTTTGTTTTCATATTTTATAAAAATAAAGAACCATATGTTAAGTTTATTGCGCCGCTTTTTGGCTGCACAAACAAAGATATCTTTATTCTATCTAAACAAAAAAAAAACTTCCATGACAATAAAACTGAAGTATTTCATAAAATTTATATGAACATTTAGCTTGGATGGCACTAGTCAGCCCTCAAAGTTTATTGATATTTACGAACATCTTATAGCAACGTATATTACAGGAACGTAGTAGACCGAGTTTATAGTATTTAATTTATGTAGGGCGTAAAATAAAATAAATCCCTTAAAGCCAGAAAATATGAAACAACAAAATGAAAAGTGTAGGTAACTCTTAAACTATTGCTTGCATAAATTTGACTAGCTGATGATATGTTCTACTATTAGTTGTCAAGGCTTACCCAAAGCCATTTTCGGTTTATATCGCAAAAGTTAATTACAATTTCAAGAACAACATGCACATAATAAATACTTATACTATATACCTACCCATAATTTGCTTGTGAAATGATAATGATCTTTGTTGCTTTGACGAAAACCATAAACCAGCTACACCCTTCCGGGGGCCGAAAGTCTCTTCAAAAACCAAATCAAACCCTCATATCCCGTAGACGCTTTGTTTATTCTATACAAAACCCTATATAGTTAATATTTAAACAAGGTGTTAAATAAATTTCAACCGAAAATTACGTATACATACGAGGACATGCAAATGAGCATATACAGTCAATCGAACGATTCTTCGGAGAAATTCTTGGAACGAGTGCTTGGAATTATTCAAATGAGTTAACTAGAAAAAGTTCAGAATTTGTTATTTTTTATAATTATTTATCGATATCTTCTATGGACACCAGTCTGTAGAAGATAGGGGGCAACGAAAAATTGCAGGGGGGACCGAATGGATGCCAGGATCAGCGTTGATGGTCAGGGCACAAACTTGTCGTTGAAATGTTTAAAAGCTCTTAAAAGGTGGAAGAACTGCTGGTGGCGGTCAACGGCATGATGGTGGCACAAAAGCCTATCTGGAAAGACCAATAGGTCACCTAGTCAGGTCATTTTTATGATCGCCCAACCATACAAAGGGGGCACAAAGGGGGCGGGTGTGCCTGTCGAATCTGAGATTATGTATGTTACTAATCGTATACTCAGAAAACACCATGGTGGAAGGATATATGTATGCTATTACATGAACTATGACAACAACTAGTAATGAGTTTCCAAGAGGTAACTTTTTAATGGAGAATCCTTCTACAACTTCGGATGCAGTGAGCTCGGAGTTGGGAGTGTGGCATCTTCAATGTACCAGCGTCAATCAAGTCGTGAGGTGAATCGTCATTAAATACCTAGTAGAAATGTTTTAAGAAACCGCTTACGTAAAAAAAATCGGAGCATGGAACTTTCGATCCTTGTACGGCGAAGGTAGCTACGAGCAGTTAGAGCGTGAAATATTTCGCCTTAACATCAATTTCCTGGGTACAATTGAAAATGTGTGGAGAGGAAGAGCCAAATACAGGCCTGACACTGGACAAATGAGACTGCTGTACTCCGGGGAGGATGAAAGAGTGAATGACCAAAGGCTGCATGGTGTCGGAATTATGTTGAACTACATGTGTCTTATTTCATGAGAGCCCAAATCTGCAAAAATAATGACTGCAAGGTTTTCGTTCAAAAACTCGCAACATCATAATTATTCAGTGCTATCTTCCCACAAATGAAATAACTGAGGAAGACAAAATAGCGTTCTAAACTCATCTTAACTCTGTGTACAGAATTTTTCCGAGAGCCGATACCATAATCGAGGAATTTACAAATCTTCCAAGAGTATATCTTGTCATGAAAAGTGCTGCTCATTCGCCGTTCGGAATCGGCAGAAAATTTCAGGTCACCTCCGTTCCTACATAGTAACACTCACACAGGAATGGTTGAATCCATGGTTCGTCATGGGAGACCTTAATACCCAAGTCGGATCAGACAAGTACGGTCTGGAATACGTGATGGGAATGTCGACTTTTGTATCGCAAATCATCTTGTGCTGAGAGAGACTGTATTTGAAAATAAGACGTGCAAAAAAATCACCTGGATACACCGGGATGGTCAAACTAAAAACCAAATAGACCAACTCATGAGTCTGCAGGGATGGAGAAAGTGAATGTGTAATGTTTGAAGTAAGAGAAATGCCGATGGGGGAAACACCACCATTTGGTTCTAAGGAGTCTCAAGCTACGAAAAGCAAAAAGTGTGCAGCGACAATAACACGATGCAGCAACGAGTTTCAAATTCAATACGAATGCCTTAAGGGGTCTCTACATATATCGTAACTATATCACCGCCCTTAACTACAGAGCTTCTTAAATAAACAGAATTTAACACTAAGCAATTGTCAAGAAGTGGGATGAGATAAAAAGTGTTTTTATGTATGTAGGTTGGATCCGAAACTGTGTCCGGCCGAACTAGAGATTCCTGGATATCCTAAGACACCTGGAACAATAACGAACTTCGTAAATCGTTGAAGATGGAAATAAAAGGCAGATGATCAGCGTGCAATCGAATTGCGAAACGATTATCGGATAACACATAAGATGGTTTATCGTTGTGTAAGACGTGACAAGAGGTTGTGATTAGACGGGCTCACGGAAAATGCGGAAAATGCTGGAAAAAGAGGAGATATCAGGGAATTGTACCAAATATCCAAAAATGTTGTCGAAAAAAATAGCAACACCAATCATCGTGTAATGGATGCGGATGATACTTTTTTGTTATCAATTGAGGATCAGCTACGCAGATGGAGTGATCACTTTTGTGCCGTACTGAATAAATATTCAGCTAAGCAGAGTGCTGAAGTGCCCTAGCTAAACAAAATACGCAGGTACTGTAAGAGTATTTACACCGAACCCCCTTCTGTATCTGAAATCCAATCTTCGATACGGCTCCTCAAAAATAACATAGCAGCGGGATTTGATGGAGATCCAACTGAATTCCTGAAAACTGATCCCGTCACAACAGCTACTATGCAAAAAACTGTTTGGGAAAACGAAACCTATCCCAGGCACTGGAAAGATGGAGTAGTTGCAAAGCTGCCAAAGAAAGGTGACATTTCAATTTGCGTAGTATAACCGTTTTGTCCGTCTTCCTATGACCATTATTGTCAAGCGGATATAAGCCAAAATCAAGTCTACACTCCAGAGGCGCTAAGCTGAGTTTCGCAGTGGTCGATCGTGGCATTCTAAGGAATTTCGATCACCGCTTTACCTCATGATCGTAGATTTTGTGAAGGGGGTTTCACCGAGTTCACCGTGAATGTACTTGGAGGAGATAACTTCTTGGTAGAGGAATTCCCCTTAAAAAAAAGGTGAGCATTATTAGAGGGTCTTACAATAACGCAAGGTATTATTTGTTGCAAAATGGTCACAAATGGTGTGAGGCAAGGGGATGTTTTATCGCCAATTCTTTTACTGATGACGGCCAGCGTTAGTACAGAAGAGAGGCAGGGAATTCAATGGAGACTGTTTGAAAGGCATACCCATTTAGACTATGCCGATGATATATGTCTCCTGGGAAATAACATCAGTGGTCCGAACAGTATGTGTCAAACACTGCAGGTGAAAAGAGAGTGGTTGGGCGCTGACAGGAAACAACAGTTGAAAATTTCGAACAGTTTAATTACCTTGGAAGTATTATATCATTAAATACGTGAAAGACGTGACCACAGTTAAAATAACTAACTGCAGACCGTGAAGGACGGGGACCAGTGCCCCGAGCACTATGCGAGGTTACAGGAAATGATAATGATGATGCTGCACCTGCCCAAAGATGTGAGTTATAATCAAGTTTAGGACGTTTGAACGCCTTATAAATGGTAGCCAGATCAGAATGGTTAAAAAATTTCTTACATCGATACAGGAATCCTAAGCATTTAGCAGCATTTTTGGTGGTCTCTAGACTGCGGGCGAATGAAGATCTTCGTTCAAACACATACCGACTACAGACAGCTTTTCGGTTTTTTCGATACAAGTGCCGTTCAAATGCAAAGAATAAGGGTTTCGTTGATACGAAACGTACGTATTTTTCGATAGGGGAACCTGGTGCCAAACTCTATCAAATGCCTTAGAAATATCAAGCGCAATAATCTCACTTTCTCCAAAACAATGTAAATATATGTTCCACTCTTCGGTAAGATATGCCATCAGATCAACAGTGGAGCGATTGCTGCGAAAGCCGTATTGCGGGTCATTAAGAAGCTTTTGGTCCTCGAGATATTTCTCGAGCTGACCTTGGAAAGAAGGCATGTAAGTGCCTTTTTTTAGGAATGTGCTAGGTTCGTTAACAAGCAAAATTCTCGAATTTTGAGCGGATCATCTGGGAAATCTATCAAATTGCAATGCATCCAGAAAAAATCACTGTTTTGTGTTGATTTTTTGGTTGGCGGTATCATCGGCCCATACTTCTTTGAGGACGACGACGTTTGGCCAGGCCATCAAAGTCAACAGCGAGTGCTATTTGTTGATGATTACTAATTTCTTTCGGTACAATTTGATGATATCTATGGACACCAGCCCTGGCATGTGGTTTGAACAAGACAGCACGGTGTTTTCTGCCACACAGCCCGTGGCAGAATGAACATTTTGCACGTGCAATTTCCAAACATGGTTATCTCACGCAATCCCCCTAAGACTTCTTCTAGTTGAGTTTTCTTAAGCTATAGGCTTAATTGCCAATAAACCACCACTGCCCTGGAAGTGAACATAATCAATGCCATTGCTCAAAATCAGCTTGATTTGTCCGTCAGAGCTATGGGACGCCACTGAACAAAGTTTCGACAAAAATTTTAATGATTTTATATATTTTACACAATGGCATACAAAATCCTTTTTAATACATAACAAAATTTCGTTAAATCGTACTAAAAATTTGTTGTATTCAAAATTAAATATAGAATGCTTTTAATGAAATAGCATTTTAATTATAATTACCTTGTATCACTCATCCATATTCCATGAACTCAAAATTCAGATTTTTAAAAACTGTCAATTTTTATAAAAATATAACGCAATGCCTAAAATGCCAATTTAAAAAGTAGTATAATTTCCAAATCTAAAATACTGATTCTGCAGGAAGACTTTCTTGACTCACTGCACCTCCAACCCATCCATACATGTTTAAGTGCGACATGAGCACAACCAGATGGGGTTAGTTATTTTGGATGGAAATGTCCTTATAATATGCTTCAAAGTGTGTGGTTGACTTTGGGTTTAACTAGAAAAGCGCTTAGAATTTGCCCTCATGGAATTTTACACCTGAACGTAATTAAAATGATCCTTTGTACCTATATATACAATCTTCAGAGGTGTTACCTATAGAGTCTATCTGCGATGGTTTTCAGCAGAGGGGCAGAGGCTAAATGAAGCTCATGTACATACTTTGGTCATCCTCAAAGCCCATACCCCATTCATTATGTGGTTTCCTTTGTCACATTGAAATGGCAACGTTAGCCTTGTGAGGTTTTTAAACACACATTTTTACTGGTTTATTGCTAACCCCCAATTTCGGGCTGTAAAATTGTCGGCTATCTTATTCCGTTTTGATCCTTTTTTGCGCTTAAAATTTGCCTATCCGCCGGCCGGCGGCGGGGGGCGGTGTGTCCCTTCAATTTTCTTCCATTTTTGTCGTGTATTGTGTCGTGTTTTGTCTGTTTTAAATCTCCAAGTTACGTTTGTATTGTATATGAACTTTGGGCTCAATACGAAGAGATAAACGGATCCCGAACCCACTGCTTTACTTATGCCAGGGCTAGGGCTGATTATGGTCTGGCCGGGGTTGCGGCAGAAGACGGAATTACAATCGATTTGGATTTGTTGACTGGCAAATACAAACGACCACACTCAAAGAAATTTCCTGGTCACTGTTATCAAATTTCCTGTATTATTCTACCAGATTACCGGATAACTAGATTCCGTCAAGACATCTGGTACAATATACCAGACATCCTGGTAGCCAATACAAGGAATAAAAATTTCCCCTCCGAAATAATTAAATCAGAAATCCTGGTAGTATGTATCTCCCTCCTGGTCCAATCTACCATGAAAATATAAATTGTGTCCTGGTACCTGTTACCAGGAAAATGGTAGCAATTACCAGAAATGTTTAGTTTTTTTCTGGTTCCTGCTACCAGGAGAATGGTCATATTTACCAGCGATAATACATTTTTCCTGGTAAAATCTACCAGGATTCCGGTAAAATGTACCAGGATTCTGGTAGAATATGCCAGGATTTTCGATGTTTTTACTGGTAGCAGGAACCAGGAAAGTGGTAGTATTTACCAGGAATACTTTTTTTCCTGGTTAAATGTACCAGGATTCTGGTAGAATATACCAGGATTTTTTTCGTTGTTACTGGTAGCAGGAACCAGGAAAGTGGTAGTATTTACCAGGAATATTTTTTTTTCCTGGTTAAATGTACCAGGATTCTGGTAGAATATACCAGGATTTTTTATGTTTTTACTGGTAGCAGGAACCAGGAAAGTGGTAGTATTTACCAGGAATACTTTTTTTCCTGGTTAAATGTACCAGGATTCTGGTAGAATATACCAGGATTTTTTATGTTTTTACTGGTAGCAGGAACCAGGAAAGTGGTAGTATTTACCAGGAATATTTTTTTTCCTGGTTAAATGTACCAGGATTCTGGTAGAATATACCAGGATTTTTTACGTTTTTACTGGTAGCAGGAACCAGGAAAGTGGTAGTATTTACCAGGAATATTTTTTTTCCTGGTTCAATGTACCAGGATTCTGGTAGAATATACCAGGATTTTTTATGTTTTTACTGGTAGCAGGAACCAGGAAAGTGGTAGTATTTACCAGGAATATTTTTTTTCCTGGTTAAATGTACCAGGATTCTGGTAGAATATACCAGGATTTTTTACGTTTTTACTGGTAGCAGGAACCAGGAAAGTGGTAGTATTTACCAGGAATATTTTTTTTCCTGGTTAAATGTACCAGGATTCTGGTAGAATATACCAGGATTTTTTATGTTTTTACTGGTAGCAGGAACCAGGAAAGTGGTAGTATTTACCAGGAATACTTTTTTTCCTGGTTAAATGTACCAGGATTCTGGTAGAATATACCAGGATTTTTTATGTTCTTACTGGTAGCAGGAACCAGGAAAGTGGTAGTATTTACCAGGAATATTTTTTTTTTCCTGGTTAAATGTACCAGGATTCTGGTAGAATATACCAGGATTTTTTATGTTTTTACTGGTAGCAGGAACCAGGAAAGTGGTAATACTTACCAGGAATATTTTTTTTCCTGGTTAAATGTACCAGAATTCTGGTTTAATATACCAGGATTGACGATTGTTTTACTGGTAGTAGGTACCAGGAGAGTGGTAGTATTAAGCAGGAAAAAAAATTCCTGCTTAATACTACTACTCTCCTGGTACCTACAACCAGTGAAAATATCGGCAACCCTGGTGTATGTTACCAGCACTCTGGTACATTCAACCAGAATAAACGATATTTGTACTGGTAGTAGGTACCAGCAGAGTGATAGTATTTATCGGGAAGAATAAAATTCCCGGTAGATACTACCAGAGTAAAAGATACATTGTACCAGAAAAACACTATTCCCAGTAAAAACTACCATTATCCTATTAGTAGATGCCAGAAAAAAGTTGCGAAAATATGAACATTTTCTGGTATCAACTGCCAGACGAATGGTAGTATCTATCAGAAATTGTATTTCACTTGGTCAAATGCATCTGTATCTGTATGGGAGAAATTGCTCATTAAAGAATTAATTAATGCTTAATTCAATTATTTTATAGCTTTTATACTTACCATCTTAAGTCTTACTGGCACCCAAATCTATAGAAAACGAAAAGAAAAGAAATCCACCCAAGGAAGAAACAAAATCGAAGCAATTGACCTTTATAAAAATAAAAAATGAAGCGTAAAAATTATTATAAAATATTAGTTTTTATTGATGTTAAACCTAACAGTCTTATTAATAAATGCTTTCATAATTGCAAGCTTTTAAAATACTAAAATGTATACTTAAAAACTAAAACATAAATTACCAGTTTTTTTGAAATCAAATAAAAATATATAACATTATACATTTTTAAAGCATTATCATATCTACTAAATACCGATGGTAAGATATTTTAATGGAAGATTTATAATAAAAATATATAAAATCTTTTACGGAGTGTTTGCTTGCATATCATCATTTTGGGCTGATTTGGACTTCAGGAATTTCAATAATGAACGAACTTTTGAGTTTGTTCCGGCTTTGTTGATTTGGTAGAAGTATAGGTCTATAAATTCCCAGAAGCTTTCGCATTGCTTTGGGTATGCAATATTTAACGAGAAGAATGTTTTCAGGCATACATCAATTGCGCGCTCGAATGTGAATAACTTAAAGTGGCAGTTGTCAAAATCAACATGGATTTCTTCAACTTTTTCTATCGAGCCAACTATTGTTATTACTGGTGGTTGGGATTGCAGGGTTGAGGCAGCCAATGCATTTTGATGTTCTTTGTAGTCTTGCTGTAGACTGAAAACTCTTATTGATGCTTCTTGGCTATCTGCAACCGTGAAACGCTTTTTGCTTTCCCTGCCGCTTGGTGGCAAGAGATAATGCAAGTGCGTAAAAACCATGGCGACTCTAGAATCTAAAATAAAAATAAGGTGTTTATGATAGTAAGGCTTAATTGGCATTTAGATAATAATTTCTAACTACATAAAAAGAAAAGAAATTATATATCGTCGTCGTTTTATGAAAACTCCTTAAGTCTATTTACAAAAAAATTGACTTAATTCTTATCTATTTTATTGCACAATGGCTACGCCAAGTCCATTCTTCAATTGAAGCTCAAGATCGTGCTATTCTGATAATTTTTTGATTTTCGTATATTAATTTCCAAGTTTAAATGCAAATGTCTCAAAAAACAAAACATGGCCTTATGGAGTTTTCATAGAAAGACGACGATATAATACATGTCATTTTTGATAAGTTATAGATAATAATTTATTCATGTTTTTTTTTTTTATTACAAACTTTTAGAAATAGTGCTCGTATGGGGATCGGACATGCACTTTAAGTTGAAATCCTGTAATTTACTCCGTATCTCGGTGTTTGCAATCAGTTCCGGGAAAACGTTTTTGAGCATCATATTGCAAAACTCAGTCATCTTGGTACTATCCAGAATAGTGTCCTTGTTCCCAAACATTTTGTTAAAATCTGATTCAATCTACAAAAAAAAATTAAGCATACATTTTATGTTTTTTTAATCGTTTCCATACATAAAGAAATAAAAACTACTTTTTACGAGTACATAACTAAAGAAATATGCTTTATGCGTGACGTTAAATAACCAAAATTTAGCTTTATTTCATAAGCCATAGCGAAAAATGGTTGCAAAAGCTTAAGACACTTGTTAGCTTAAGCTCGGCTTTAATTTATAAGCTAGTAACTGACTAATGAATTATATTTCAATCAGAAGTCAGTTGGTGACTTATGAATTAAAAAAAAAATTATATCATCACCTTCTTAGTGACTTATGAATTAAAAATTATTAATTAAGAACCTACTAAGCGACTTATGAATTAAAAAAAAAATAAGTCATGACCAAGTGACTTATGAACTAAAAAAAATAATTCGCAACCTTTTATGTATGTGACTTATGTTATGAATTAAAAAAAATTCAAAATAAAATGAACGACTGGTCGTTCGAACTTGCTCCTATGTAATAGACTAGGATTTCTAAAAACGAATGTATGTTATTAAAGAGAACGGTTAATAAGGATCAAATTTATTTCTTAAATTATTTTGGTGGTAAGAGATAAAAACAGAATGCTATGCAAATATGAATTTATGCAAAAATTTGAAAATTTGAATTTCGAAAAAACTAGCTTTTATATACAAAATTTTTAAAGTTTTTTTAATTAATAATTTTGGTGCGTCAATTCAAATTTTTATTATTCTACGAATGAAAAATAAATCAAAAAAACAAATTAGGTAAGCCGATTTTGAGATATCGAATTTTTCAAAAAAAAATTTCTTTTTTTCCAAAAGTTTCGAAATGCTATGTTTTTTTAATTTTTGAGAAACATCTTTATTAAAAATGTCATTAAAATACGTTATGTCCATAATGAGTAATTCAAAATTTGAAAAAATGGTTCTATGGTAGGTACAAGCTGTAATATCTTAATTTCAAAATGTTTTTATCAAATTAAAGATCAAAAGAATTTATTGAAAGAACACAATTTATCAAAATTCTAGGCGCCGTTTTCGAGAAAAAATACGATTTTTGAAAATCATTTTTAAATTTTTTTAAATTTGTATGGTGGGACCTGTTTTTTAGGTAAAATAAAAAAAATTGTTTTCAGTTCTTGTAGACTATATTAAAAAACTTTCATTTATGAAGTTTAAAAAAATCTAGTATGGGGTTTTCAAAATATCGAGTTTTGAAAAACAAATTTTGAAGCTTTTTAAGAAATCAAAAAAAAAAAATATTTTTGAAAATTTTAATACACAAATTTAAATTGTTGAAAAGCCTTAGCATACAAAAATTATAAAATTCGGTTGTACATAGCGTTGCAAATTTTTGAATTAAAAAATCCATAAGTCAGAAGTCTGTAGATGACTTGTGAATTAAAAAAAAATAATTCCTAAGTTAGTTAGTGACTTATGATTTAAAAAAAAAATTAATTCATAAGCTACTAAGTGACTTATGAATTAAAAAAATTCAATTCATGAGCAAGCTAGTGACTTATGAATTAAAAAAAATTCAATTCATATACTAATGGATGAATTTTGATTAAAAAATTATTAATTGGAAAATTTATAAGCTAGCATGATAATTTTACGGCACACAAAAGCATGAGCTCTACTTTCGTTAATAATTACAAAAAATTTAAGTCAAAACAAGCTTAGACATTTCCAATCTACCAACTAGCTTATGAATTAAATTTTTTTTAATTCACAAGTCACTAACTTGCACATGACTTAATTTTTTTTTAATTCATAAGTCACTTAGTACGTTCTGAATTATTTTTTTTTTAATTCATAAGTCACTTACTTGCTCATGACTTAAATTTTTTTAATTCATAAGTCACTTAGTAGGTTGTGAATTAATCTTTTTCAATTCATAAGTTACTAAGTTACTAGTAGCTTTATCTAAATGATTTTTGTTGTATCTTCACTTTTTAAGTTTCTGAGAAAAAAAAATATTTATAAAATTAAAAAAAAAATCGTATGACAGGTACCGTTATTTTTGGTCTTAAAAAAAAAGAAAAAACGTGTGGGGGGAAACATTAAAAGTGATACCTACCAAGTTTAAAAAAATCGACCTAGCCGTTTAGGCTGCAGTCGAACAGATCGTAATGTCAAATTTGATTCGATTTTTTTATGAATACATAACTTGCCTTATAGTACATATAAGTCGCAAGTAAAAATTAGTCATGATCAAGTTAGTGACTTATGAATTAAAAAAAAAAATCACAACCTGCTAAGTGACTTATGAATTCAAAAAAATATATTCATAAGCTAATATTTGAATTCTGATTAAAAATATATTAATGGGAAAACTCATAAGCCAGCATGATAATTTTATGACACACAAAAGCTTGAAATTAGCTTTCGTTAATAATTTAATAATAATGTAGTCAAAACAAGCTCAAACATTTGAAATTTACCAACTAGCTTATGAATTTAATTTTTTTTAATTCACAAGTCATCTACAGATCATGACTTAAATTTTTTTAATTCATAAGTCACTTAGTAGGTTGCGAATTATTTTTTTCTTAATTTATAAGTCATTTAATTTGTCATGACTTAAATGTTTTTTAATTCATAAGTCACTTAGTAGGTTCTGAATTAATATTTTCTAATTCATAAGTTACTGAGAAGCTTATCACCCCTATTATGGTTGTCAATTATCAATTGATTTGATTAATAATGAAATTTGGTACTTTTAAACGCAATTTTATTTAAGAAACTATCTGACAATATTAGTCAATTTTCTTTCTGTTCACAATGGTAAGCATCATTATCAATGACCAAAACTTTTTTTAATTGGGTTTTTAACACCCCTATTATGGTTATCAATTATACAAATTAAAATTAGACATTTAATTACCCAATGAAAAAAAGTTTTGGTCATTGATAATGATGCTTACCATTGTGAGCAGAAAGAAAATTGACTAATATTGTCAGATAGTTGATAGTTTCTTAAATAAAATTGCTTTTAAAAGTATCTACCAAATTTCAATATTAATCAAATATCAATTGATAATTGACAACCTATCAATAATCAAATAGGTACCTATTTAATGTTTTTAGTATCATGCTATTTACAAACTACAAAAATGTCTGTTTATTTAGTGCACCAACCGTAATTTTTAATTGTGTTCAGAAGCAAATTATTAAGAAAATTGCTTTAGTACGATACTAGTTAGAAAATGTTTAAAATTAAGAACGAGTAAGTAAACTACTTTAAATTTTGCAATTTGTAAGTAGCATCATACTATTATACCTTAATAATAGGATTTTTAATTTTAAATGTTCAATGTTAATGAAATGATAAATGTTTTATATAAATAATTAACATATGTACATAAATGTTAAATAAAATAAAAGCGAAATTTCCTGAAGAAGTTAAAAAAAAAAACATCGAGAACTAATGAAATAGTCTTATTTGCATTCGGAAACCACGGATCTGTAAGTCTGTCCCTTTTAAAATTTATTTATTAAATTAAACACCAGATAACCTCCAACGGTGCCGTGATTTAAGGCCAAGTGACATAAGGCCAAATTAAAAAATTTGGCCTTATGTCACTTTACAAAAGCGACAGAAGCCCATTTTTTTTAATTTGGCCTTAAGTCACGGCACCATTAAAAAAATCATTTTATGTTCACATAAGATTTTTTTAAGTATTTCGCAATTTTTTTAAGTATTTTATCTTATGTCGACTTAAGGATTACTTTTGTTTCTGTTTGCGAAAATATCTTAAGTCAACTATGATTAACGAATAGAAAAGTCTTAAGCCAATATAATCTTAAGTCTATTTTAGGTATTAAAATTAAGCAGAACACACAATCTTATGTGGACTTAAGATATTTTACCTCGTGTAGAGATGCATCTTTTGAACATTAGATGAAATTGTTTTTGTCTATAAAAAAAAGCAAAGGATGCCGATAACACAGAACTGTAGCCTATTAGAATGGAACTGAGGATCAACAGAAAAACGCGAAATATCTTTAGTCGACTTAAGTCAATTTTGATGATTTTTCAGTGCAAAAAACACTTCAATGCTGCCTCCCAAAAAATCTTTCAAATGTATACTTTATTCAACTAAGCATTTATATGTAAAATTTTATGATCTTTTTTTGAAATTAATTTCAAAAAGATATTTTTAATATTTCGGCTGTTATAAGGAAAAATATGACTTAAGATAGTTTGGCTTTTCCTTAAATTGAATATTATATTAATTTCCAAAATCTTAAGTTGAGATAAGATATTTTGCCTTGCGTTTTCGAAGGACTTTTTCAATTCTTATGTCTATTTAAGATGAGTTGCGTGTGTAAAAGTGGAAAAAAAGAGATTTAAGATGATATTTAATATGAAAAAATCACATGTGTTCTATTGAGATTTAGATATAAAGAAAAAAACAAACGCTTGATTTTCTTGAAAAAAAAAAAAAAAATTACAAAGAGAAACAGTTTAGTTTTATTTAACTTTGTTTTTAAAGTCAATGCAAACTTAAAATTAATAAAAAGGAAATAAACCAAATTACAATTCATTGGTGATAACTAGAGCAGAAATTGAAAATTGGTTCTACCTCCAAAACTAACGGTACCACACCCGTAATGTAAGATCTTATTTATCTCGAAAACGGTTCTAACGATTTTAATAAAATAAAAAATAAGTGAGCTATTATCTATGGTCATGAACTATATTTTGGTTAAGACACCGTTTTTGTTTTCGTTTGTATTTTCGTCTTTCTCATTAACGGCTGTAACGATTTAAACTAATTTTCTTAGCAGGAGCTCCGAAGTTTAAAATAGTATTGCATATACAAATATTCGCAAAAATATGATTATTTTTTTTAAATTATTTCCTAAAATCAATGGCTCAAAATTCTAACTAGTACGATGTTAAAGCCTTTTTAAATCAACGATTTTGCAAATTTTATTCGAATTTAGCATCATACTTTCTCAACACTTTCATTAAAGTTAAAAGCATCGTAAAAGTATCGTGCTTTTAGAAACGCCACCAGAGGTCTGTTTACTTAGTTTTTTGCACGAACTGTAATTATTGATTTATGTGTGTTCAGAAGTAATTTATTAAGAAAATTGACGATACTAGTTAGAAAATGTTCAAAATTATGAATGAGTTAGTAAGCATATTAAAGTTAGGAAGTTGTTTATAAGTATCATACATAGACCTTAATAATAGGCTGTTTAAAACTTTGCGCTATTTTTTTTAGAATTGACATGTAATTATTTAATTGAAAATGGTATCCCAAATTATACTCTTGAAAATGTTTTGAGAAATTTCTTTATGAGCTTTATTTGCATATTAAATTCGAAGTTTTCTGGCTAAAGACGGCAATTTCATACATTTGAACATTTTGATCTCATTATATCTATGTTTTATATTTATAAAATGTATTTTAAATTCCAAAGCTCTTTTACATAAGAGTAAGTTCGTGCGATGCAGTCTTGCATTTGACCTATTTTTGGTTGTATGTATGAGTTTCATTTGTAATTATTTTTCAATAGTGTATGAAACAACACTGCCTGAAACACTAAATGAAAAAAGAACTGAATTATCAACTCATCCACTATAAACGTTCGCAAAAAAGGAAATCCAGAACCAAACTATGCTTAAAAATATCTTATGTCCTTGTTATAACGGGCATTTTGTTAGCTTTGCAAACGCTAAAATATCCTATGACTACTAAGGAGAGACAAATTTCAGTTTTAAATTTAAAAAATCATTTTATGTTCAAATAAGATGATTTGCGTTTTCACACTTTTTCGGAATTTTTTTAAGTATTTTATCTTATGTCGACTTAAGAATCAATTTTGTTTCTGTTTGCACGCGCGAAAATATCTTAAGTCAACTTAATATGATTTATGATTTCACAATAATAAAAAAGTCTCAAGTCAATATAATCTTAAGTCTATTTTAGGTTTTAAAATTAAGCAGAACAAACAATCTTATGTGGACTTAAGATATTTACCGCGTGTAGAGATGTGCTTTTTGAACATAAGATGAAACTGTTTTTCCCCATAAAAAAGCAAAGGAGTGAGATAGAAAGATGCCGATAAGACAGAACTCTAGCCCTATAGAATGGCACTGAGGATAAATAAAAAAACGCGAAATATCTTAAGTCGACTTAAGATACTTTACCTTTTCAGTCGAGATAAGTATTTGGTGTGAGATTTTTCAAAAATAAATTTCATCTCAAGAACAATATCAGTTTTTGAAAATTGATATATTTTTTTTTAATTTGCAATCATTCTCTATTTGTTTTTATGTTGTATTATGTTCTTTATGCAAATTATTTCTTAAGGTAAATTGTGTTATTTATATTATTTTTATATACATATATGAAAACGACTAGAAAGGGAAAAATAGTTTAAAGAAATGCCTACTCAAATAAAATTTACTTTGTTTGTTTTTTGCTTACGTATTCAAAGCCGTTTGAAAAGCTTATGAAGTGCCATTTTTCGTAAAACTCATTCCAAGTGATTAATTTACGGTTCGCATTTTTAAGATCTGTTTGCCGAATATTAAATGTGTTCTCCCATGCGTTTTCCTTTTCTTGTGCGTTCATTGTAAGAAAATCATGTCTCATTTTAGTACAGAGCTTCTCTGCATCTGCTGAATTTTCTGCGTCGAATTTTATCTTTTTTATAGAATCTGACAAACACACCTGATTTATATAGCGATATTTTCCACGAACATTGTGAAATTTGTTTGCAAGTGTGCCTTTTGCATTTTTCGCACCTTTCTTGAGGTAAAAATAATCAAGCTATGTGCATAAAAGAAAAATAAAAGCATACATTGACAAATGATATGCTACATAATTACTTACTGGATCTTCATTGAAAGTAGTATGTATTTCTTCAGCAAGCTGTATCAAGTCCTTTGTAGTAAAATTTGTGTTATTTGTGATTGAGTAATTCACAATCAAGTTCACAAGCAGGCTGCGTACTACTTTGTTGTCAATGTTTTTATTGTTCTTGTAATAATTTTTAATTGTTTCTCCATCATTGCAATTCAAAATATCCACCAATTTTTTACTGCCATTCGATGGAATGGGAGAAGAATGTGAAGTTGTTGGTGTCGACGTATTTTGAGATGCTGAAAAATCATCTGCTAGTGTTTCGTATGAAATAGCAGAAGAAAGACGAATTTTCCATTGTTGCCACATATCGAAGAAAACGATTCTACTTGCAGTTGTTATATTTAATGTGTTCAAGAATCTTTTCATGAAAAACGGATCTGCAACTTTCAACACGGGCACAAAAAGATTTTCATCTGTAAAAACAACTTTTGGGTTAATCTCAAAATATAGAAAAAAAAAACAAAATTTTAAATTTACCAATAAAATATTGGTGATGCTGAATCGGAATCTTCCACGAATTCAAAAGATTTTGTAGAGCTTCGGTTTCATTGTCACAATCCAAACAATAAGAATTTATTAATTCTGTAAACGAAACGTTTTCTGCAACTTTCTTGACTTTTGGAAAATCGTTTCCTGGCAGAATTTTTCCACTGTGATCTTCAGAAACAGGCTTTTCAAATGATACGTCAGAGCTCAGTATTTTGTCGCTTTCCTCTACCAACGTATATGCAATAAGCGATGGCAGTACTTCACTTGATGAAATAGTTATAACTGGTGGTTCTCTATTTTGAAGAGGTGATATCGTTTTCTCCTCCATGGTCGCTGATGAATGTGGCTCTAATGTAGTACAGTAAAACCCGCTTAAGAGAATCTTTATTTCAATTAAGCGGGTTTCTCACTTAAACGAACCCCGCTTAAGTGAAGAAAAATTTCACTTAAGCGGAGTTTGGATAAGTGAAAAAAAATGTTCACTTAAGCGGATTTAAAAATTCCATTAAGCGGAGATTTAATGCTTGAAACAATATTGTTTTTATCTTTTGGACTCGCCTTGAAAGAAGTTAAATAAAATAACGATTTAATAACACAAAAATAATTTATTTAAAAACGAAAACCAGCAAATTTTTGTTCTGTTCCGATTCAATTTTTTTTTCACAAGAGTTTTTTTCAATGAAAAATATTAAAAATTAAGTAAGTTATCCGGATTTTTCGCTTAAGCGAGTTTCACTTAAGCGAAGTGTTTTAAGGGAAATTGGCCGGAAAATTCTTGGGGATGAACAAGTGTTTCAGGCAAGCGGGTTTTTCTCTTAAGCGGGTTTTACGTATCATAATTTTTCTTTGGTGACGACATCTTCATTCTTATACAGAAAATAAATATCAATAGATTATTTTTGGCCTTATCATCAGCAAACCACGGGATATTTTGTAAAAATTCATTGGAGGGCTTTTACAATGGTCGATTCGCTGTAAATGATACGATATGTATTGAATTGGTGTAGTTGCATTACCTATTTCGATTGCAGCGTAATGTTTTCGAAACGAATTTATTTTTATCCGCTGACACACCAAAAACGGAAGTGGTTCCTCAGAAAATTTAACTACCTCTTCAATTCGAAATACAAATGTATTTTCGCATGTATTATCTAGTAATTGTGTTATGAAGTACCCCTTTTTGAAAAGTTTTCCGTAATAAATACATTGAGTATAAGTAGCGAAATTTGAAAAAAATCCCTGTTGTAATTTGTAATTATTTATCAAGTCGAATTGGCATGTATTAACGATATGGTTATTAGCTAACGATACTGTTTCAGGAGTTCTCTCGTCTAAGAGCGATTGAGCGAATTTGAATTGAAATTTAAATGATAACGTAAGTGGAATATTTCGCCGGCTGTTTGTAATTCGGGCATATTTTTTAAACTCTTTATGCTTAGCTTCATACTGAAAGCACCAAAAATTACGAGGCACGCCTGACATTTGAATTACCAAGGGGTAATGAACCATAAAATGATGCTTGGGCTTTAAAGTATCGTTAAACAATCTCACATAATCAAGGTGATGCTGTCGTATGAGTTCTCTAAGGTGTTCAATTATATCATTAGAAATATTGAAATCCAGAAGAATTTCAATGATTTCTAGAAAATTCAAAAAGAAAGCCCAAACCTCGTCGTTTTCAGGTATGCGATCGGCTACCATCAGAGGAAAATGATATACAAAAGCCATCATTTCACGCGCCGTTTTTTTTAAATGCATATTTTTTAAATTATCATTCGTAATTGGTTTTAATGAAATATTTCCGATCTCAATTTCTCCATAGTTAAATGAATTAACTCTATCATTGAAAGCTTCTAAATTTAAAAAAAACTTCATGTCAAGAATATATCGAATGATGTGACAAATGTTGTAATGACAAACACCCTCAAATATATCATGCATTACATCAACTGCATAGTTAGAAGTTACGTTAAATGACGTTATAGAATTGAAAACTGAATCGTGATGTATGCCAGTTTGTTTGTAATCATTTATTGCCACATCTTCTAAATAGTTTTGCTTATTACGTAACATATTTTCAATTTCACATGGTGCTGTAGAAGTTTCTTTTTTTGGAAGCTTGCAAATCCGGCAAAAATAAGTACTAGAGCACGAAGAAAAACCTAGCATTGCATTCAAGCCTAAATTATCCCCAATTAATAAACCCAAAACAAAGTGAACCTTTTTTATTCCTTTAGACGTCAATATTTCAATACCAGTTTCTTCCAAAAATTTAATTTTTTCTATAAGTGAGTGAAGACATTTTTTATTTCCATACAACTTATAGTCCTGAGCTTTAAAAAGAGCAGCTAAAAATATATCGGATCTATTCGGAACAACGGGAAATGAATAATAAATAAAAGATATGGGATCAGCGTGAGAACCTAATGGATTATTTATTTCTGCATCATCCATGTATATAAAGTACGGTATTACAATTTCATGAGCAGAGAATAAATTGCGTTTTTCCTGCCATTCCTTTCCCTTGATGTAATGGGAAAAATTGTTTCTATCATTTGAAATTTGGTTCATTTCATCAATTGTTTTAATTAAAAGATCATTTTTTTCGAAAGTTTTTCTGAACTGAAACTCGAGCGGTAGAAGCACTCCTGTCGTTATGTGTTCTTCGTGGCAATTAATTCCCTTTCGATACACATTTTTTAACTCTTCATTAATTGTGAATTCATTCGCAACGCAAAAATAATCATTTTCTGTTAGCCAATGTATTAGTTGGTGATCAGTGCAACATGAATCGAAGGGATTTTCCACTGCCGAAATTAATGCTGAATAACGTAAGCGATCTTCGACCGAGTTTTCGGTTTTAATGTTAAATAATTTGAAAAGTCTTAAAATGGGTTCATGTATGGATTCTTTGACCATTGTAATAATTTTAGCTGCATCTTTACGTGATAAATTGTCCATGCTGTACAATTTTAAAGCAAAATCAATTCCAATATTATTAATATCAATATCATTGTCAATACAAGGAAGATCATTTTTAGCATAAGAATGATTAGTGTCAAGAGAACATGAAGGCAAATCTGCCACCGAAGATGAAGCCGGAGGAGAAAACGATTTCGAAGAACCTTGCAAACAAGTTGGCAAAAAAGAACTCGCATCAATATTTGAGCTTGACGAAAATAATGTTAGCCCGTCTTTTATGTGCGTTTTGCAGTGACGTGAAAAGTTTGAAAACGTGGAAGTAAATGACATGCATTCATTAAAAGCACACCGATAAACACCTATTCCATCCAATTTATGAACCAATTTGAAATGGTTAGATATATTTTTTAAGGAAGAGCAGTGTTGTTTGCATATAAAACAATCCATTTTGTTTTTTTTTTTATAATTTTCCTAAAAGTCAGAATATGTATTGGAGATGATCTTTAATATATAATTAAGTTCGACTTGGTTTACAAAATAAATTTACAAACAAGAAAGTGTAACTCACCCTTGATTTATTTAAATGTACCAAATGATGACGCTGCTTTTCACTTGTGCTGAAGCTGATTTGCTGTTTAAACGGTTGACTCTTTTTTTTCAATTTTTGCTCTGGTTCTTTTACCTCTGGGAGTTTCTTTATAGTATCGTGTTCTGCTTTAGTTTTCTGGTTTTGCTGGTATGGGGTTTGAAAATCGAAATAAAACATTATGTAAAACATGAAATGGTGTACATTATCTACTTAAAGTTTTTATACAGTATATTAAAAACTGTTTCAACAAAGACTTTTACATTTTCTTACTTTTGTATTAAATCATATAGTAAGTTATAGTTAACACAAAAGTAAGAAAATCTAAAAGTAATTGTTGAAACTGTTTTTAATATTGTATTTATTATATTATTAGATTAAATACATACAAAACCCCTTATGAAGTAAGGAATTCTTATAAAACGTTGGGTAAAGAATGGAATAGTCTTTTATTCGTATTGAAAAATAAAATGTATGTAAACTGTAAGAGGATAAGCTTTGGATTTTCATGCGAATGCTATTTTTATAAGAAAATTTAGAAGAAGTCTGTAGATTAGGTTATCTTCACAAATTTACTGGTAACTGGCAGTTAATTGTTTAACTCATTATAATTACACAATTTTGCGCTGCATTTTCAAATAAAAATTGCAAATAAAATTTCGATGCCCATAAAATTTATTTTAATTTAATTAAATATATATTTGAATTAATAAATTTTGATTCTTAAAAACTTTAAAACTTATATGCAAAAATAGCATGTGAACATTTTAAAAAATTTGAGAAAATCACTTACATATTTCGAAAAATGTTTTAAAGTTCTTTCCAGTGCACATATATTTTATTTTTATATATATATATATGGGCTTATCCCTGTAAATTTTAACTTTTGAGTTTGAAAAAAAAAAAAAAAACAAAAAAAAAATTAAGGCACGCATGTAAATTTGAGTTTTTCTTCAATTATAGACCACGAATAAATAAAAAACTTCAAAATAACTCCTATGTATTGCTTGTTGAAAATTATAAAATAATAAAGTATAGAAAAATGAATTTAAAATAATTAATTTTAAAAGACGATCTAATTGATTTGATTTTTATTTTTTAATCTTCACAGCCTCTTTTTTTCAAACTTATTTGTTTAACACTTTTACCATTTTTTTTAGAGTTTCTAGAGCTTAAATTACGCTCATTGTAAAAGTATAATCAAAGAATGCTTTGGAGTGCTAGTAAAAAATGTGCCTTTTTTGAAACAGTTTTGTTAACTTCATAAAATTTGTACATGGAGACCATAAAAAAATGCCCCATGATCAATGTTAAAAAAATAGACACGAAAATTTGTGACAATTAAAGATTTACGAAAAATCACGCAAGGCAGTTTTTTCTAAAATTTATATCATGTAGGATTATTTATAAGGAAGGCACGCACTCAAAATGATTTCAATTAATTTTGACCTTGATTTATCTGAAAAAACAAAAATTGTACTAGGTAATCTTATGTTAAACATTATTTTTGCAATAATACAAAACGTTAATTATCCACGCACGCATCCAAAAGTCTCAATATTCGATGATTTTTTCGATTTCAAACACTTTCGCACTATATCGATGGTTCATTTTATAAATTGAATAGTTAAAACTCAATGATATATGTATATAATATTATAAGTTCCAAAACCTGAATATTTAATAATAATGTCTATATATTTCGACGCATGGTAAAAGTTAAAATTTGCACGGATAAGCCCATATATATATATATATTGCTTTTGTTTATTAAAAATAATTCAAAGTTTATTGCTCAAAACTGAATTTTTTAAATTCAATTGTTAATCAAATAATGATGTTTAACTTTTGTGGGTGTATTAAATTCCTAGCCATAAAGAACTACATCGCAGAGCCCAATATTCTTTTCTGTCAATCCTTGTCTCAAAACTACGGTTGATTTGCGACAGAATTAATTTAAAGGCAATACATGTGTATGTTTCAAATCATATTTAAGAAACAATTTCTTAAAAAAAATATAAGCGTCTTACATGTTTTTGTATTATTTTCTCTCTTTATAGTATTACTACTTTTTTAATTTTTTTTATTTGAGTTCTTACAGCAGACGGCTTATCAAGCCATGGTTTGTAAATCTTTTTAACACAACTATTATACTTTTAAATGATTGAAAAAATAAAGAATTTATCTATCTATCTATCTACATATATTTTCGGAAGTTGAGGAAACCAGAAGAGAATCGTAAGTTGAAACTGTCAACTTTGAGTCAAGAAAAACAAAATCACAAGTTGAGAATAAAAATCCTCAAGTTGCGGTCAACTTCTAATGAAGAAAATGGCCCTTGAGCTATTTCGCGGTTTTTTGTCGATCCTCAGTGCCATTCTAAAGGGCTACAGTTCTGTGTTATCGGCATCCATCTATCTCACTCCTTTGCTTTTTTATAGACAAAAACAATTTCGCGTTCAAAAGATTCGTTCAAAGATTCGTGTTCAAAAGACACAACTCTACACGCGGTAAAATATCTTAAGTCCACATAAGATTGTCTATTCTGCTTAATTTTAATACCTAAAATAGACTTAAGATTATATTGGCTTAAGACTTTTCTATTATTGTGAAGTCTTAAAAGCAACTAAAGTCATCCTTAAGGCTAGCCGCGCACTATCAATTTTAAGTTGCGAAACTGTTTGGTTACTTATAGAAAACAGATGAACTGTTTGGTTGAATGTCCGTGCAGTTGCAGATAACAATATGTTCAATAAAATGGCGAACTCATTGTAGGCAATCGTTTAGTTTGTGTCGAAACACAAACATTTTAGTTGCCCGAACCAAGCAGTTTCGCAACTAAAAATTGCTAGTGCGCGGCTGGCCTAAGTCAACATAAGATAAAATATTAAAAAAAAAATTGCGAAAAAGTGAAAACGCAAATTAATCATCTTATGTGAACATAAAATGGTTTTTTTGATTCGAAACTGACATTTTTCTCTCCCTAAGTAGTCATAAGATATTTTACCGTTTGTAAACCTAAAAAAATACCCGTAATAATAAGGACATAAGATATTTTTAAACGTAGTTTGGTTCTGGATTTCCTTTTGTGCGAACGTTTTTCTTTTAGTGAATGAGGTGATAATTAAGTTCGTTTTTCATTCAGTTTTGTTTCATACGCGATTGAAAAATGATAACAAAATGATACACTATACACATACGTATACAACATGCCGAGACAACTACAGCCAAATGAATTTGCACCTTGCAACAACAAAATTGAATTTTTATGCTGTGAATTAGCTAATATATACTTCATGTCCATCTAAAATAATAGACTAAGAGCCCACAGCAATTTTTTGGTGTGATTGATAACAACAAATAATTAGCAGAATTTTGTTGCAAGGTGCAAATTCATTTGGCTGTAGTCGTCTCGGCATGCAAATATAACATATGTATGTGCATGTGCACAATTTTCAATTTCTCCTCGAAATCATTAAAGGCGCTCGAGTCCTTTAGGCTAGGCGCGCGTTTTTAATTTCACAACTGTTTGGTTGCCAAAATGTGACTAATGGGGCTATTTGGTTTAATTTTCCGCGCAGGTGCATATAGTTGAATCGGTCATTTCCAAAACCGCATAAGTCATTCAATTAGAATTTTTCAGGAATCAATAAAAACTGTTTCATGCACAAAAATTACCACTAAAATACTTAATTAAGCATACAAAAAAGTCGTTTAAAACTCATTTGTTTGTGCATGAAACAGTTTTTATTGATTCCTGAAAAATTTTAATTGAATGACTTATGAGGTTGTTGGAATGACCGATTCAATTATATGTATTTTAGGCAATCGTTTAGTTTGTGAATTCAATAATAATAAATAATTTCGTGGCCTTAAAACGAATATTTATAAAAAATATTTCTGAGGCAAGATTTCTGTCTTATTGCCATGGAATATTCAGTTTTTTTTTTATGTCAATACATTATGAGAGAAACTTTGACCATAATTCACGTTTCCAGTTTTCGGCGATGCTAAAAATTCCGTGGAAAATTTTTTCCACGACAACCCCCAATGAATTATGAAAAAATTTTACTCAACAACGAAAAAAAGTTTTAGTTTGAAAATGTTTCAAGTAAACTGCAAAATTTTTTCTTTTACAAGTCACAACGCGCCTAAAATCAAAATGCATGCCGCATGGCGACTTGAGAAATCTTGCCTTAGAAATATTTTTAATAAATATTCGTTTTAAGGCCACGAAATTATGTATTATTATTGAATTCACTAATTGATTCAAATTTATAAACTAATTATTGATATATTTTATTTGATATGCTCACAAATCACAAAGTCCCTAAAATCAAAATGGATGCCGGCTCAAGAAATATGAAAAAATTGTTTCACAAAAAGAAGAAAAAAACTTTCTTCAGTCTATTTTCTTACTTTTATGCATATTTTTTTATAAAATATTGATAACAAACTACGTATAAGTATTACTTACCAATTATTTTGTCACTGCAGTAATTTTTTTAATGTTTTTTTTAACGTTTTTTTTAATGTTTTTATTAACAGGGAACGACCAACGAGAACGACCGCGCACGCACAAGAACAATTAACCAACTAACTAAACTAATGACGCGACGGGGATATGATGAATGAGAATGACGATGGCGATGTGAAACATAATGCCAGGGCTGTTTTAGAGGCTTATGGTACAAATTTTTAATCGATGCAAGAAAATTATTTTTACATGTAATTTGTAACAATATTTTGTTTGATAGAAAATTGTTACAGGTATTATTTCTGCGAAATAATTATACAAAAATGCAATAGATATTTTTTGTAAAAAATTGCAACCATTTTAAAGTTATATGTGAAAGAGGTTTCATTTTGAGTTCGATTTAAGACCAAACCGCACATTTTTTGTGTATTTAATATCCGTAGAAACACATTTGTCTCATGTGGTGTGCCGGCCGTATATAGTATATTTCCATGAAATATGAAGGGACAGACATACTTCACTCCACAACATGACACGTGAGATAAGTGTGGTTCTGACTTTTATTCATAGTTATTTTTTTTATTATCACGTCAAATAAACTAAGAATTGAACTTGAAGCGTTTTTAAAAAAATAACTCGTATAGCTATAACTGGGTATTTTTAAAATTAGCTATATTATGTGTTCAATTTATGGCTAATGAAGCCACAGAGTCAATAAACATTTTATGAAATTTTGTCAACTGTGTAAAGTCTTTTAACTGCATACAAGTATCATGATTTTAAGAATAAGTTTCGATTAGGCCAAACAAATTTACTTAATTTTGACATTCATGAATTTTGCTTGTGCAATGGGATTTGGTCCATGTTTGTTTAACACTTAACCCAGGGGCTTCACTGGCAATATTTGGGGCAATATTGCCCCACCATCGATCGATAGGCAATAATCGCAGTTCCATTTCTGAGGCAATATATTTTTATGATTCACCTTTTCAGAATGGCTTCTCCGTGATTTTGGGTACCCTCTACGTTATTTTGAAACTAAATCTAAAAATAATGAGAAAAATTAAACATTTTTTTGAGTTAAACTTGTAAATTATGAAATTTAAACAGAAATTGCCTGGCGACGAAATGCCTATCAAAGTTATAAATTCCCCATTGCTAGTGAAGTTGCTATTGTCCTTAATATTGCTATTGGAGCTAAAGCGTTAACTACAAAAAGGGCCCATGATTAAGTTGTAGATTGTAACAAACCAACTTTCAAGTCAAATTTAAAGGTATTTGAAGTGTCTTTATGCAAAAAATATATGAATCCCCTTAAATAAATATCGATATTATTTTCATATCCATCAGTGTCAATTAAACGCAAAACCTACATAACATCTCTGTATAAACGTTTTTGTATATTTGCACATTTCTGATGGCGTCACTGATAATATAAACCAGGAGACTGGTATCTGTTACCAGTGCAAATGTTTTTTGTTCAGCGAGGGAAAGGGAAAAATACATAAAGAGGCTTACTTCTTTCTTCCACTCGTTTAGTTTTCCTGGTAATATTAATCAGGGGAATGGTACTATGAACCAGGCTAAGTTATTTTAAGCGGGAGAATACAGAAAAACAGGGTTGTAAAATGCTGAGTGCAGAACAGTCTGCGTTTTATAAATATTAAACTAAATCAGACTTATATATTAGTTGTATTTTATTTTCCCCCAGATCTGATCCAGATTGGATCTTTATTCGAAATTACATGTATAACAAAAACAACACAAGGCCCAGTTTTGTGTGTATTTGTTGTTATACGTGTTATTTTGAAAACGAAATCCAATCCGGATCAGATCTGGGGGAAAATAAAACGCAGCTATTATATTAACCTTCCGATGGCAAGCGGGGTTACCGATCACCCTACTACTTGAGAAAAACCATAATATCTAACAAAAAATGATTGCCTCTTTCGCTCGTTTATTATGTCTTAGATTTAAAAAAATCTAAAAAAAAGACTTTTCTCAGTTTCCTATTAATGTAAACATTCGATCTCATAATAAAAAAGAATTATTTTTCAGTTTAAATATTGTTTTATCTAAAATAAAAAGTGGTGGGGTGATCAACAACCCCAGTGGCTTTTCAAGTAGGAAATAAGCCTTGCCTTCAGAAAGTTGAACTATAACAAATGAATCTTAAGTTTAGAAAAATACACGCGTCAACATTTAGAAATACGAGGCACATTACCATAGTGCATTATCTCTTGTTAATTGGCACTTTTGGCTTAATGGCATTATGGCTGTTATCTGTATTAGTGAAGTTGCTTTATTCTCTAATATTGCTAATGAAGACACAGCGTAAACTACAAATAAGTGTAAATGATTAAGTTGTAAATTGTAACACCAATTTTCAAGTCGAATTTAAAGGTTTGTGTAAAAATTATCAGAATCTACTTAAATATATATCTTATCCACCAGTGTCAATTAAACAAAATACCTACATAACATCTCTGTATAAACGTTTTTGTATATTTGCACATTTCTATTGGCGTCACTGATAATATAAACCAGGAGACTGGTATCTGTTAGCTGTTACCAGTGCAAATGTTTTTTGTTCAGCGAGGGAAAGGGAAAAATACATTAAGAGGCTTACTTCTTTCTTCCACTCGTTTAGTTTTCCTGGTAATATTAATCAGGGGAATGGTACTATGAACCAGGCTAAGTTATTTTAAGCGGGAGAATACAGAAAAACAGGGTTGTAAAATGCTGAGTGCAGAACAGTCTGCGTTTTATAAATATTAGATACACTAAATAAGACTTTTATAATTATTAAACTCTAAAAAATGAAACTTAATTTTAGAAAAAATAATTAAATTTAGAAATACGAGGTACATTATCAAAATGTATTATATCTTGTTAGTTGACACTTACGGCTTTATGGCATTATGGCTGTTATCTGTAATTAAGTATTTTTTTTTTCATATGAATGAAACATAATAAATGAAAAATATTATTCTGTTTACTTAAGTGAATTTTCGGTATTTTCCCACTTAAATGAAAAACTTAAATGATGAGTAAAAACACCGGTAGTACACTTAAGTGAAAAAATCATTTGTCCCTCATATACATTACTTAGAAAAATTGTGCAAGGACGGAACCATAATGTACTTATACAAAAATAATCTTTTTTTCTAACTTAAGTTAAATTTTATGGCACAAAATTTTAAACATATGAAACGTTCTCTAAATCAATTTTAGAATAGGCGACGAATCTAAATATTATGTATAAGACGAGAACCAACTTTTTGGTAGTTTTAAAGGATATAAACTATACTTTAATGTTAAAGAGCTCGGCTTACTTTAACACCAGCAACTAGCTAGTTTATCTTTTAAAAGTATACTTTATACGGATTGACAATGGTCATTTCATGACAAAGCAAATCGAAGTAGAATATTAACTGATGTTTTATTCAATTTTTTAAAAGATGTGCTTTGTAAATAGACTCAATCATTGAATATTTGGATATAAAAAATTCGAAACAATCGTACAAAAGCGCTTTACTATCTTTAATTTTATAAAATAGCGGCTGGCGATGGAAAATGAAATCTACAAACAAATGTACACATGTTATGTATGCATGCGGCATGCCGAGACGAGTATAGCTAGCCAAATGAATTCGCGCATTGCAACAGCAAAATTCAGTGAATTGTGTGCTGTGAATTAGCTGTACATATATATGTATTTCATTTACATCTAAAATTATGTAAATAACTTTTAAAAAATCAAAATATGTATCTATCTAGGTAGCATATAAAATCTTTTATTCAATTTCATATTTACTGGTAAATAGAACCAGAAACACTGGTAAATACTACCAACAGTTTTGGTAAAGTAAACAAAAAATCTTCCGAATAATGTTTATCAGAAGTCCGATAATATTAACCATAGCTTCAGATTTCATTTTAGTGGTAAATATAATCAGGGTTCTGATACATGCAACCAGGAGGATTTTTTTTTAATTTATTGTTTTTTTTTTATTATTTACCATGACTTCTGGTTCCAGGTACCAGGAAATTCTAATAAACCCTACCAGGAATATTACATATTTAATCAGGGTACTGATAAAATCTACCAGGATACAGATTTTTTGTTTTTTATCAAAAAATTCTGATAATAGTTACCAGTTTACCAGGATTCATTTATTTCCTGGTTCCTGGTATGGGTTATCAGATTCAAGGTAAAATTGATCTTACCAGTAAATCCGATAACATACACCACGAATCTGATAGTCTTTACCAGGATTTCCCCTACCTTTTTTTCTACCAGGAAATCTGGTAGCAAAACTAACTTCCTGGTTCCTGGTAGGGGTTACCAAGATACAGATAAACACATTTTTACCACGAAATCCGATAACATACATCAGGAATCTGATAATATCTACCAGGATTTTCCCTACTTTTTTCTACCAGGAAACCTGGTAGCAAAACTAACTTCCTGGTTCCTGGTAGGGGTTACCAAGATACAGATAAACACACTTTTACCAGGAAATCCGATAACATAGACCAAGAATCTGATAACATTTACCACGATTTCTCCTGGTTGTATTATACAGAAAACCCGCACCAGGAAAATTTTTTGAGTGCAGGCCAGTTCGTCCCAGCTCTACCCGGTTCGACATGCAGAGGGACAGCCAATATTTCTGTAGGTAGTTTTGGTTTATTGCCCGGGGACGGGGTAGGAACGGTTGCTTGGTTGTTATTACATTCACTGTGGGTTTTTTTTGTATTATTTATTTTTCCCTTTTTTATTGTTATTACTTTTATCTTTTTTCGTTGGTGTTCATCGTATTTATATGGACATGGGAAGAGAACACCCCTTACGGAAGAGGAGCGGCAGAGATGTTTTGCCGAGCCGACAGACGAAGGACTACAATAGTAGCCAGCCGGAGCTATATGGAAAATAACTATACAAAAAAGGACTCGGTTTTATTTGCGCTGAGGCAAATTAACTTCGAGGTTTGTTTATGTAAACTTTTTATGTTCGTTGGACAGTTGTCATTGAAATATTAATGTCGATGATGGTTTATGCAGAAGCTAATTGATTTAAAAAAAAAGTTTTATGTTATGGTCTGCATTGGATTTGATTTTATTTTTTTGTTCCTATAAAAGTGATTTTGATTTGGGGCTTATATTTCATTTTGTCACCCAAGCTTCCATCTGTGGTTCATTTAAAAAAGGGGATTTTTTACAACAAAACAATAACAAACTTAAATGAAGGCTTAGGGAGTTAAACGAGACAACCTTAAGTGACCATATGTTCGGAAAAGTTCGACAAACCTTTCTTAAATGAATAAGGAAATAGATTTCAGATTTTTATTAGCTTTGCCGTCTGTATGTGATTGACAATGGTTAATAGTTAAAAGTATTTATTGTCCGTACGCACTAAGTCTTCTTAATTTTTTAAAGAAATAACTTCATGAAGATCAACAGTGATTTTCTTGCGTGAATCCTTCATTCCTTCATTTACAATTTTGCGTTTAGCTGGGGTGTGCTCACATTTTCATTGAAAAAGGAAAAGGCGACAAGTTCTTCACAAAGGTACCATAAGTAACCAAGATATTCTTCATCGCTGTTTTCGATAGCGAAAAATCCAAAATTGTATACCTTTTTACTTGCGATATAGGTACTATAGGGCAAGTTCTGCATTTGGAAAAAAAATCGAACTCGAGATTTTGATCAAAGTTGACATTACGATGATAGCGAAGACGAAAAAAGTGGGTCTGACAATTCCGTCTGTCTGTCTGTATGTCTGTATGTCTGTATGTCTGTATGTCTGTACCTCGAACTACAGCCTAAACTACCGGACGTATTTTCTTCAAACTCGGTAGTTAAGGGTCTTCGGTGATTCCCTAGAGGAAAAATTGAAATTTTTTTTTTAGCTCCAAAACTAAGGGTACCCCCCATACACCCGTAATGAAAAATCTTATTTATCTCGAAAACGGCTCTAACGATTTTGATAAAAAAAATTAGGTGTGATATTATGGACATAGACTATATTTTGGTGAAAAAAAAATTTGGGGGGAAATGTTATTAGGGGTACCTGTCATAGAACAGTTTTTTTGATTTTCGAATTTCTCACCAACGGCTCTAACGATTTTAACCAAAATTTTTATGCAGGAGCTGCTTTGCATTTTAAAAAATATAAACTAAAAATTTTTTCGAAAAAATAGTTTTTGGATTTTTAAAAAAATAATACAATTTTTTTTTTGAAAATTCAATATCTTGAAAACCGATACACGATTAAATTTTTAAATTACGTTTTAAAATGTATTTAATTAAATACTAACAATTTGCATATCAATTTTTTTTATAAAAATTTTAAGGAAAATTTAGTACACAAAAAACATGTTTCAGTGTGTCTGTATGTCTGTACCTCGAACTACAGCCTAAACCCTTGGACCTATTTCTTTCAAACTCGGTAATTAAGGGTCTTCGGTGATTCCCTAGAGGAGAAATTGAAATTTTTTTTAGCTCCAAAACTAAGGGTACCCCCCATACACCCGTAATGCAAAATCTTATTTATCTCGAAAACGGCTCTAACGATTTTGATAAAAAAAATTAAGTGTGATATTATGGATATGGACTACATTTTGGTCAAAAAAAATTTTGGGGCAAAATGTTATTAGGGGTACCTGCCATAGACCCGTTTTTTTGATTTTCGACTTTCTCATTAACGGCTCTAAGGATTTTAACCCAAAATTTTTAGCAGGAGTCCCCTTAAGTTTAAAATAATATTGTATATAAAAATATTCGAAAAAACATTTATTGGGTTTTTAAAAAAAAAAAAAAAAATTTTAAATCAATATCTTCAAAACCTATGAATGATTATTTTTTGAAATTATTTCCTAAAACCAATATTATTAAATACTTAAAATTCGCATCCCACATTTTTTTCTTGAAAAATTTTAGAGAAATTTCTTATATAAAAAATTTATTTAATAATAAAACGATTTTTTAAGGTTTATTTGCATAAATTCATACTTTTCCGGAAACCAGACGGCAATTTTATGCATTTGAACATTATTATCTCATTAAATCCATGTTTTATATTTATAAAATGTATCTTAAATTCCAAAGTACTTTTACATAAGAGCAAGTTCGTGCGATCCAGTCGTGCATTTTATTTTTTATGATTCTGAAGATTGTTTCGGATGGCGCTGAAGGTGATTCGAACCAAATATCTAAAGCGCCTTTAAGTAAACTTAAACTGTGCTCTAAATAAATACAGCCCAAAGAAATAAATTGATTTTGTCATCCATCGAATGCGGTAAAGTGCAGCAGGGTCACGAAAAGATTTTCCTTTCACAGAAAGGTCAATTGCTTGGGCCAGTATTAAAAGCAGCTGCCAATAGAAAGAGAGATCCAGTGTACTCGTGAACAGAGCAGAAAGCTGAGCTGAGCTATAGATGTCTACAACTCCGGCGCATAGTAACCAGGCGAAGAAGACAACACACTGCACCAATAGAAGACGCTTTTGTGGAGTTCAGAACCAAAAGATCTGAGCTCAAGAGGGCCATTAGTTCGAGCAAGAAACAGAAATGATGGGATCTCCGCCGTGAAGTCAACAACGATCCCTGGGGACTAGGCTACAACATCGTAACGCGAAAACTCGGAGCTCAGAAGGCCCCCCCAGTGCTGTATAAAGAAAAGATGGAGCGCATTGTGGATACACTCTTTCCAACTCATCCTGTCAGGCTACCCGACACCACACTGGCACAACGACAGGAATTTCCAGCTTTTAGTGAACAAGAGTTGAGTATAGCTATACAGTCGTTGCAAAACAAAAAACCTCCCGGCCCAAACGGAATCCCTTCTGAAGTACTAAAAGTGACAGCCCGAACATATCCCCACTTAGACATCTTGCCTAAGAGCTGGAAAAAACAACGCTTGGTGCTGATCAGTAAAGGCAAAGGAGAACCGGATTCCCCATCGGCATACAGGCCTCTGTGCATGCTAAACACTGCGGGTAAGCTCTTGGAAAAGCTGATTAAACCACGTCTGATAGCAGCGGTACAAATGTCAGGTAATTTGTCAGAGAGGCAGTACCGTTTCAAGAGAGGCCGCTCGATTGAAGCCATTAAAAAAGTAGTGAATGCCGTTGAAATCGCCCAACAGGGAAACCACTAATTTAAGAATATCGTTTTGCGGGCAACCTTGGACGTACGACATGACTTCAACTAGGCTAGGTTGACCGACATACTAGACACACTCGAAAGGAGATTCCACATTCCAGTATATCTTCTGAGGATGATGAAGGACTATCTCAGGGATCGAGACTTGATCTACGAAACCCCAGAAGGCCCACGAAGGAAAAAAATAACACCAGGAGCCTCTGGAACATCTCGTATGATGACATTCTCCACATGGAGATGCCTGAAGATAACTTTCTGGTCTGGTACGCAGACGACACCGCCGGGGTGATCATAGCAAGAGACACCGAAAACGTGCAAAGAAAACTGAACCAGGTCATGCGACGAGCAAACTCACGGATGGATAAGCATGGCCTCAGCCTGGCAACAGAGAAAACTGAGATAGTCCTCCTGACAAAAAAGAGATTTCCACTCAAATCGATTTCCAAATAGGGACCGTAGTAATAACAAGCAGCGCTGCCGCAGTTAAGTATTTGAGACTGAGGCTGGACACGAAGCTAACCTTCGGCACACAAAAACAGGCAGCTCCAGAAAGAGCCTCAAATACAACAGCATCACTGTAGGTGGACCAACTGCCAGTAAGCGTAGACTACTGATGTCGATAACGCATGCTATCCTTTTATACGGAAGCGAAATCTGGGCAGACGCACTTAAGCAACAGAAGTACCGCAAACTTATGGCAGCAGTACAAAGACGAGGAGATCTACGCGTAGCCAGCTCCTACCGAACGGTGTCAGAACCAGCTGACCAGGAATGACAACCATCAATCTCTAAGCGGCAGGAAGGAAGTAGGTCTACGACAAAAAGGCGGAAATTGGATTGGAAGTGCCATCCGAAAGGGCCAAGCCACTTACAATTCAGAAGTGGCAAGAGCGATGGAGCTCAGAAAGCAGAGGAAGATGGACAGCGAGGCTGATCAGGAACTTGGCTGTGTGGAACGACTGGAAACACGGTGATGTTAACTACTACGTCACCCAGTTACTCACCGGACACGGTTATTTCAACGCCTTGCTCCACAAGATCGAAAAAACAAACAGTGCAGCCTGCCAGTACGGGGATTCACAAGAAGACGATGCAAACCATACCTTCTTCGCGTGCAAAAGATGGGAGTCCCTCCGTCAAGATTTGCAAAGAAGCACTGGTGCCATCAGCTCATAGAACGTAGTCCAGAAGATGCTACAAAACTTGAAAACTGGCAAAACATCTGTAGCTTCAAAAAAGTATATTCTCAGAAGAAAAAAAAAGAGAAGAAGAAAATGATCGGGAAACAGTTGAGCCCGCTAGTTGAAACATGACAACCCCCTGAAGTAATGCAAAGAGCAGTCCCGGGAGGTAGGTCAGGCGCCAATAGGGGTTTTAGAGGAGTCTTACTCGGTATGTAGCGAGTCCGACACACGGGGATGGTCAACGCGTCAACGCCAAGACATCCTTACGGTGCATCAAGAATTTCTTCTCGCTTGCCCTTAAGGTAAAAAAAAAAAAATTAAAAGCTGCTGTATCGAAGCTAATATATTTAATTTGGTTCAAAAGCCCATGAATTTATTGCTTCATAAAATGCTGTTGCTTATGCTGCAAGTTTTGGGACTGCAAGCAGCTAGTCAATGTATATTCCGGAGACTTACATTTCATGCCGATCAACCGTTTGTCATGGTCAACAATATCTCGCTACCTTAGAACAACAAGGTTCTAACCGACAATTTTAAAAAAAATGAGTTTTGTATCAAATCTGGGTAAATTTAGGGTGCTCTTTCGATTCCCGCAATCCATTTTGCTCTATCTCTTTCCATTTCCATGATAGACAGGGCTACAGGGTTCTATCTGCATATTTTCCATTTGAGATTTAATCAATAAGGTTCTAACTGCCACTTAGAACCTTGTTTCACAAAATATCCAGAGCTACAGAGTTCTATCTGTATATTTTCGATTTGAGATTTATTTAAAAAGGTTCTAACTTCCACTTAGAACTTTGTTTCACTAAATTCAAAAAAAGAAACCAAGTTCACAAGGTTCTATGTGTAAAGAAATATGAAAATATAAGTTAACAAGGTTCTAAGTGCTACATAGAACCTTATTGTTCTAGAATATAGTGTCGCATCGTTGAGCAGCAAAGTCCTATAATGATTTTTAAAGTCAAATTTAAGGGTTAAAAATCTGGTTTTATTAGGTTTTAAAGTAAAAATTTTATAGATTGTGTGCATATTCATCGGGTTATAAAATTTTTTTTTTAATTTTTTTATACAGTATCCCAATAAAAGACTTCAAATATTCAGATGCCTTTTTCTCAAAACACACTTTGGTGTACTTAGAACCTTGTTGTTCTAGGGTCGCGATCTTCTATCATTTTTCCATCCCAGTGAATCTAATGGGGAACATTATTTGACGCCAAATCATTTAAGAGATGTTCAGGAAGCTTCTGTGGAGTTAAGATACTTTGAAGACGAATTGAATATGAATTAACACTGAATATGTAAGTGTTGTTTTAAGAACTATTATAGTTCCTTAGTTTATAGAGAAACTGCCAAATCATCACTCAAAAGATTCTTCCTTCCTCTTTTCATTGGCGGTGATTCTTGATTTAAATGGACTGAATAAAAAGTAATGTCACTTTCAAAGAAACCTTCTTCCTCACCTTGATTTAAATATATGTACGAGTACTTCAGAGGGAATTAAAACTTTTTTTTAGCCACAGCTTGCGAAATCCTCCATATTCAGGTTTAAGACAACACCACGTTCACGAGCTAGATCCCTCCATTCTCTAAGGTTGCGCATACAGTAGTGCGACAAAGCGATGCGATGCGAGAAGCGATGCGACAAGCGATGCGACAAGCGATGCGACAAGCGATTCGAGATGCGAGAATTAGATGCGACATAGTGAGCACAATAAAAGCGATTCTGTGCGGTTGAGCTGTTGATTTCTTTATAACTATTGCTACCAAAATTATCAAAAAGTTGCACCACACAACACAAGCAGTGAAATAACAAAATATTACTCGTTTAATTTTTTTCTTGAAACTTCAAAACAAACAATATGAGCCTTCTCGCACAAACTCGCTTGAAAAAGTGGTCAGAAAAGTTTGTGTGCGAGATGCTTGTAATAGGCATGCGAGAAACTCGCAACATTCGCATAAAATATCGCTTCTCTGTGCGCACGTATGTATATAAGAATCAATGTAAATATTTTTCTCGCACGCAAACGCTTCTCGCATCGCATCGCTTTGTCGCACTACTGTACGCGCAACCTTAGAAGCGATGCGACAAGCGATTCGAGATGCGAGAATTAGATGCGAGATAGTGCGCACAGTAGAAGCGATATTTTCTGCAGTTATGTTGTTAATCCCTTTATAATTATTGCCACCGAAATTGTAAAAAGTTGCACCACACAACACAAGCACTGAAATAAAAAAATTTTACTCCTTTGATTTTTTTTTTGAAACCTCAAAACAAACAATATGAGCCTTCTCGCACGCATTCGCTGGAAAAAGTGGTCAGAACAGTTTGTGTGCGAGATGCATGCGATAGGCATGCGAGAAACTCGCAACACTCGCATCAAATATCGCTCCACTGTGCGCACGTGTATAAGAACCAATGTAAATATTTTTCTCGCACGCAAACGCTTCTCGCATCGCATCGCTTTGTCGCACTACTGTACGCGCAACCTAACGCCGTGGTTACGGCCAACGCTATTAAGCTAGTGCGCTAGACCACGCTAGTTCTCGCTATTTTGTGCTAGTGGGCTAGTAAGAAAATCGTGGTCGTTCGTTCACCGCTAGCTCCATTTGCACTAGTTGGTATTTCATTTTGAGAGCATCATCAGGTAATATTAAGTTATTCATTTGGGAAGAGAAAAGAGTGGAAAATATTTATAGAATTTATTTATTTACATATATGTATATGTATGTTTTGTTAAAGACATTTTAAAAACCTTCAAATTGTACTAATTCCATCGTGGCGTGAGGTCGCTTTTAATATCAATCGGTTCTTTATGTCTTAAAAAATGTCAATTTCACGAAAAGAATTCAAGATTGTTTTATAAAACAAGGAACCACCAAATCGTACTTTTTCTGACCGCTGGCTGGAAGCATGGCGAGTTTCACCGTTTATATGAATGTTTGAGGAAGGACGAACAAAATTTTTTTGAGTACCACATAATAACCACAAAAACTTTTGACTACATTTTGAAAGAAATAGATCCAATCATTCAAACTCAAGAAGCGAAACTATCAATTATATCTACAGAAAGACGTTTCATAACCCTGCGGTGCGGTAAGCAAAATATGTTTAGCTTGTGGATTTAAATTAAGACCTTAGCAATTGTTCCATCACTGAGATATGTATGCAGAGCTGAAAGTTCAAAAATACCGTTTTTGGCAATTCTCCGAAAGGAATTCAACATTTTAAAAAAATCTTTTATGAATATTTAGGAAGAAGATAACTACTTTCAGAAGTCTATAACGAGTTTTTTGAAAATTATTTCGTACTTTAATTTTATCTAAAACTTGTAAAAAAAAAACAAATGTGTGCACTTTTAGGTAATATTATCTCAAAATCCTGAAATTATTAAACAATTTTGAGGTCGAATTCAGGGCATCAAGAACCTTGCGAAAAGTGTAGTCTGATAGTCCCAAAAAATGTGTTGAGTAGTGTTATAAGTAGGTGTTGTATTATTAGGAGGTATTTTCTACAAGAATTTATTAATAATATTTTCTATAAGAATATCAAAAAAGGCTTGTTGATGCTATATTTATATCAAATTTACAGAAAATATACATGCATGTTTTGTATGTACGAGTATGTATATACATTTTCTTTTGAAGCCTCTTAATTTAAAGTATTGGTTCAACCAATGTATGCTCAAAGGTTATGCTAAAGTCCAGCAAGCAAGTCATGTTTGATTTAAAACCAAAGCTCGATTTACGTCATAAAGGGCTTTTAAAGCATACAAAAATAAATATTAATTCTTAGAAATTTTGTTTAACGTATTTATAAGTTGTACTGGGGGGTTATTGCACTGCGACCTGGAGATCTATTGTGCCAATATATAAGTTAACAATAAAGTAGTTATACAAAAAATTAAATATAATTCCTAAAAAAAAATATGTAAAATTTTATTCGTAAACTATTTCTCTTAATATGTTGTCTGTATCGATTATATCAAAATGCGTTGAAGGTGATGTGAACCTGGAAGTTGAATCTGAAAATTAATAACAAAGGTAATAAAATGTGGAAGATTTAAACCAACAAGAAAAAACATAAATTCCTCATTTTATCATAATTAGTCAGTAAGCTCAGATATTTATACCCAAAAGGACTCGTTTTCAGTTTTCCTAAAAAATGTATAATTTTAAATTTAACTTTTTTAATTCCTTTGAAGATATCTAGCTACTGGCGCATCGTATTGAAGTTTTGCGTTCAGCTATAGAATGGCACAGAGCACAATTTCTGGTATTGTTAAAAATGTGTGCACAACAATTTGGAACAGATTTGTGAAAAAAAAAAATTTGCCACGCCCATGTGAAAAGCAATTAAAGGAATTTGCAAATAAATTTTATACCTGGTTGGGATTTCCGAATTGTGTAGGTTGCATCCCTTTTGTCTTATTAGGAGGTTATCGCTAAGACCGTTTGTTTATTGCATAATATTATCATCCATATTGAAGGCGTAGACAGATGTCTTTTATTGAATGTTCATAGACAAAGTTCAGCAGCCAAATCTGTAGCCCTAACTTCTGCTAAAAATTACAGCTTCGCAACAAACAATACTCGCAATATTTCTCGACTGAAAAGGTAAAGTATCTTAAGTCAATTTTGATGATTTTTCAGGAGAGCAAGAAAACACTTCAAAGCTGTATCCCAAAAAATCTTTCAAATATAGACTTTATTCAACAAAGCATTTATATGTAAAATTTTATGATCTTTTTTTTGAAATTATTTTCAAAAAGATATTTTTAATATTTTGGTCGTTATGAGGAAAAATATGACTTAAGATAGTTTGGCTTTTCTATAAATTGAATTTTATATTAATTTCCAAAATCTTAAGTTGAGATAAGATATTTTTCCTTGCGTTTTCAAAGGACGTTTTCAATTCTTATGTCCATTTAAGATGAGTTGCGTGTGCAAAAGTGGAAAAAAAGAGATTTAAGATGATATTTGGTGGTTTTTATTTAAGTCGTATATGAAAAAGTCACATTTGTTCTATAGAGCTTTAATAATAATAAAAAAAAAATAACTAATAAAGACTTGAATTTCTTTAAAAAAAAGGCTATAAAATCACATTTGGTTCACAGAATAGAAACAATTTAGTTTTATTTAAATAATTTATTTAAAAAATATTAAAATAAAATATGAAATAAATTATTAAATTATTTCAAAAAAAATCATTGATCATTGTAAAAAGTGTTACATGAAAACATATTTTTAAAATTCAAATTAATAATAACAAAAAACTATTGGAAAAAATTTACCTAGGGGACCCAAGGGGAGATAGGAGAAATTGAAATTTGTTTTTACCTCCGAAACTAACGGTATCGCACCCGTAGTGTAAGATCTTATTTATCTCGAAAACGGCGCTCATGATTTTGATAAAATGAAATTTTTGAATAACATGTTATTAACCTATCATAGAACCGTTTTCTTTAAGTAAAACTTCTTTTCCGGCGTTGGGGGTAAAAAACATGTCTATGCAGCTGTCAGTGACGTTTCAAACCGACACGCTATCAGTCAAAGACAGCGACATGTAAGGAAGTTTTACTTCTACCGCGCGTACGTCAGTACACACAACCTTTTTCTTTTTATTTTCGACTTTCTCATTAACGGTTCTAACGATTTAAACCATTTTTTTTTAGCAGGAGCCCCCGAAGCTTAAAATAATATTTTATATATGTAAGAACATTCGCAAAAATATTTTTTGGATCTTTTGAAACAAAAAATCTAATTTTGTTTTTTGAAAAATCAATATCTTCAAAACAAGTGAAACGATTATTTTTTGAAATTTTAATTGAATTAGTAGGTACGACCGACGTTAAAGCTGATTTAATATGAAACTAAGTTAAATCAACGATTTAGCAAATTTTATTCGAATATAGCATCGCATACTATATCTATATCTACCCTTTTTTAAAGTTAAAATCGTCGAAGAATATCGTGCTTTTAGAAACGCCACAAAAGGTTCGTTTACTTAGTTTTTTGCACGAACTGTCAATGTTTTCGGTGTGTTCAGAAACAATTTATTAAGAATTCCTTTAGTACGATACTAGTTAGAAAATGTTTTAAACTAAGAATGAGTTAGTAAACTACTTTAAAGTTAGCAAATTGTTAAGTAGTATCATACAAAGAAATTAAAAATAATAGGTTGTTTGACATTTCGCGCCAGTCTTTTTAGAACTATTCGCCAATACTACTACGTATAATTACTTAAAATTGGTATCCCAAATTGTAATCTTGAAAAGCTTTGAAGAAATTTCTAGCATAAAAATTCTTTTAATAATAAAACTATTTTTGAGCTTTGTGTGAATAAATTCTTAGTTTTCTGGAAATCAGACATGTGAACATTTTTATCTCGTTAAATCCATGTTTTATTTTTATAAAATGTATTTTTAATTCCAAATTCGTGCAATTCAACTCTTTTTTGTTGTACGAGTATACGTATGTTTCATTTGTAATAATTTTTCAATCGCGTATGAAACAAAACCGTCTGAAACACTAAATGAAAAAATTAGAAAAACGGTCGCACAAAAGGCAATCTAGAAACAAAATACGCTTAAAAATATCTTATTTCCTTGTTATTACGGAAATTGTTTTAGGTTTGCAAACGGTAAAGTATCCTATGACTACTTAGGGAGCGAAAAATTTCAGTTTTAAATTTAAAAATTCATCTTATGTTCACATAAGATGATTTGCGTTTTCACACTTTTTTGGAATTTTTTTAAGGATTTTATCTTATGTCGACTTAAGGATGACTTTTGTTCCTGTTTGCACGCGCGAAAATATCTTAAGTCAACTTAATATGATTTACGATTTCACAATAATAAAAAAGTCTTAAGCCGACATAATCTTAAGTCTATTTTAGGTTTTAAAATTAAGCAGAACACACAATCTTATGTGGACTTAAGATATTTTGCCGCGTGTAGAGATGTGTCTTTTGAACATAAGATGAAGTTGTTTTTGTCTATAAAAAAGCACAGGAGTGAGATAGAAGGAAGCCGATAACACAGAACTGTAGCCATTTAGAATGGCAATAAGGATCAACAAAAAAACGCGAAATATCTTAAGTCGACTTAAGATACTTTACCTTTTCAGTCGAGATTTATATGGAATATTTTTATTTAAACAATGAATACAAAAATTGATTGCAGAATCTAATATTATGTTTTTCTCAATATATGAATAAATAACTTGTATTTATTATTATTATTATTATTATTATTATTATTATTATTATTATTATTATTATTATTATTATTATTATTATTATTATTATTATTATTATTATTATTATTATTATTATAATTATTATTAATTCGATTTCATTCCCTTTTTTATATATTTTTTTTAATTTTTGTAGCTTTTGGACCTTACATCCCACAAGAATTCCTTTTTTTTACTTCACTTACCAATAATTGGATGTCCATTCCGACAAAAATTTAAACACTGTTCGCGCTAGCAAGCTTGAAAATCAAATGAGTTTTGATCTACTAGCTTACTAGCAAGGACTAGCGCACACTCATTTACTAGCGCTAAAGCAACTAGCGTGATCTATGACCACGTTATTGATTATGCAAACATTAGATTTACTAACTTACTAGCGCGGACTAGCGCACTAGCTTACTAGCGTTGGCCGTAACCACGGCCTAAGAGTCTAAGCCATCCCGATTGCCTCCGGATTGTTTGCAGGGCTATTTTATGCGGTAACCGATGGTTTGACATTTTTACTTAAGACCTATAGGTACCTACTATAAGGCAATCGGAAAAAAATCGAACTCGAGATTTTGATCAAAGTTGACATTACGATGATAGCGAAGACTAAATAAAATGCACGACTGGGTCGCACGAACTAAGAATTTCAAAAATGAATGTTATTAGAGAAAACTGTTCTTAAGGATAAAATTAATTTTTTAAATAACTAAAATAACTCCTTTAGCAGTTGGAGCTAAGCACAGGATGCCATGTTTTTTCAGCAAAAAATAGTTTAATGCAAGAACAAAATTATAATTATTATTGTAATGGTTTCTTAGAAAAATAAGCTTTTACATACAAAATTTTTAAGAAAAAAATTTGGTACGCCAACTTAAAGTGTTTATTATTGTTCGAATAAAAGTTAAATTAAAAAAAAATTGAACCTTTTCGAGATATTGAATTTGTTTTTTTTTTTTTTCAAAATTCAAACAAAATTTTTTTCTTAAAGCTTTGAAATGCAATGTTTTTCAAACTTTTTAGATGCTTCTCTCTAAAACATTTCATTGACATTTGTTATGCCGATAATGAGAAATTAAAAATTTTTAAAAATCCTTCTATATTAGGTACAGTCAGAAATATCTAGTTTTCAAATTTCTTTTTTATTAAATTATAGATCTTAAATATTAATCGAGAGAAAAAAAAATCAAGCAAAATTCTCGGAACCGTTTTCGAGAAAAATACGATTTTCGAAACCCATTTTTTAACATTTGTATGGAGGGTACCGTTAGTTTTAGTTAAATAACATTTTTTTCTCATATCTCGCAGATTATTTTAAGAAACTTTTATTTATCAAGTTTTAAAAAAATCGAGCATGCGATTTTCGAAATATTTTTTAATTTTTTTAAAAGTCCAAAAAAAAAAATGTTTGAAAAATTTTATTTTTGGTATTAAAAAAAAGAAAAAAACATCCGAGGGTAAAACATTAAATCCCATATCTACCAAGTTTGAAGAAAATCGCCGAGCCGTTTAGCTGTAGTCGAACAGACAGACAGAATTGCGATACCCACTTTTTTGGTCTTCGCTATCATCGTAATGTCAACTTTGATCAAAATCTCGAGTTCGATTTTTGTTACGATTGCATAACTACCTTATAGTAGATACCTATAAGTCGCAAGTAAAACGTGGGTCTCGCAATTCTATCTGTTTGTCTGTCTGTTCGACTGCAGCGTAAACGGCTCAGCCGATTTTCTTTAAACTTGGTAGATATGGGTTTTAATTTTTTTCTCCCTACACGTTTTTTTCTTTTTTTTTTTAAGACTAAAAATAACGGTACCTTCCATACGAATTTTTTCGAAATTTTATAAATATTTTTTTTTTTTTTTTTCAAAAACTGTTCGACAGATTTAAAAAATAAAAATATAAAAAAATATTCCGAAAAATGGTTATTGAGGGTATCCCCCATCGAACCATTTTTTTTTGTTTTTGATTTTCTCAAAAACGGTACCACCGATTTTGATATTTTTTTTTTGCCAAAGACTTGAATAGAATAATTGTGTATTCAAGATTTCAAATAAAAAAATTTGAATTTTTAAAAAAAGTTCAATTTATTTTTCAAAACTCAATATTTCGAAAGCCCCATGCTAGATTTTTTTTTAAAATTTGATAAATAAACGTTTTTATCTTACCTAAAAATAAAGTTACCCACCATACAAATGCTAAAAAATGGTTTTAAAAAATCTTTTGATTAATTTTTACGACCTTCAATGTAATAAAAAAAATTTAAATTAAGATATTACAGTACCTACCATAGCACCATTTTTTCAAATTTTTAATTACTCATTATCGACATAACGGATTTTAATGAATTTTTTTTATAGAGATGCTTTTAAAAAGTTTATAAAACATTGCAATTCAAAACTTTAAAAAAAATATTTTTTTTTGGAAAATTCGATATTTCAAAAACCACTCAATATTTTTTTTTTTTGGAAATTTAATTTTTATACGTAGAGTACTAAAAACTTAAAGTTTTCGTACCAAATTTTTTTCTTAAAAATGTTTTAAAAATTTTGTATATAAAAGCTTATTTTTTTAAGAAACCACTACAACGACTTATAATTTTTATTCTTGCATAAGCATTCTGTTTTATCTCTTACTACTAAAAGAATTTAAAAAATTAATTTTATCCTTATGAGCAGTTTCCTCTTTTAACTAATAATAAGGTACTATTGTTAAGTCGGTTAAGTCATCTATGAACAAACTAGGACTAAGAGCACATCCTTGCTTTACTTCTGTTTTACTTTGGAACCATTCGGATACTGCCACTCAATCAGGATCGATTCGATTTTTTTGATCCGTTCATCGAAAAGTATTGATGATCGAAATCAATCATTTTAATCGATCTCAATCGCAATCATTTCAATGAGTTTCGATATCAGTTGACTCGATCAACCATGATTTATTGGATTCCATTTGTTCTGATTCAATCAATGTGGATTATGAATGCCAAACGGACGGTGGAGTGGAATTTCTGGGTTAAACTCGGCATTGAAGAACATGATTGATCGAGTTGGTTGTTGATGTTGTAGGCCGCAAAAACAATTGTTGGGTTGAATTGATGTTATTCGATGTATCAGGATCCGGAATGTTATATGTTTAATGTGGATTTTTTGACGTTTCTTAATCCATCGACATCGTAGCCATCCTTTAATGGAATTTGACGGTTTATGACTTGACGAATAGAGGACGAATTCAGTTATGACGTACAACGTGTATTTCGTACAAAATGTCAGCCTAAATCCCTAAAATTGCTCTTTTCGGGAGCAACAAATAAAATCTCTTTTTCTTGAATTCTTTGACACTTTTTAATCAATTTACAAAGTAGCCATCATTCGATGTTATTTGGCAATTTATGGCTTACAATAATAGAGTTTTTTGTGAGAACTATCAAAGAGTCAATCTCATTTTCATCGAATTCAAAATTAAAATCGAATAGGAGCAGTATTATTCGTTGGATTAGTAATTACCTTTCTGACCGTTCAATTCAAGTCGTTTTGGATGGTTTCAAGTCTGAAGTTCGTAAAATAAATGCTGGTGTCCCTCAAGGCTCTGTTTTGTCACCGACTCTTTTTCTCATTTTCATAAATGATCTTTTTACCGAAACTACTAATCCACTTAACTGTTTTGCTGATGACAGCACCCTCAGCTTTTCATATTCATTTCCTGATTCAATTCCTTGTTCTTTGAATGTTGAATTGCAACGGCAATATATGTTGAGCTCTTTGAATTCCGATCTAAATAGCATCGTTAAATGGGGTATTAAAAATCGTGTTGAATTTAATGCTTCTAAAACTCAGAGCTGTTTTTTGTCATTAAAGCGGAATATTCGCCCTATGCCCCTATTCATGGATGGAGCTTGCATCATAGAAACTGAAAAGCTATCAATTCTTGGTATGTGTATTACTGACCACCTTTCGTGGAATGACCACATATTGGATATTGTTAAAAATGCGGCCAAATGCTTAGGTTTCCTAAGACGATGTAAAAACTTTTTCTCCCCCTCTGATCTGGCCACAATTTATAAAGCTTATATACGTCCCGAACTAGAATACAATTCTCATATCTGGGCTGGTGCTTCTAAAACATCTTTACAATTACTAGACAGAATCCAGAATAGAGCTTTAAGGCTGATAGGTGATAGAGTAATTTCCGAAACAATTGTTTCGTTAGAACATCGTCGAAATGTCTCTTGTCTATCACTGTTTTATCGTTATTTCTATAAACAATGTTCTATTGAAATAGCGAGTTGCATTCCCCCTCTAAAAAAATTTCACCGTAATACTCGTGCCGCAGGGAATGCTCATCATTATAACCTTGAGCCAAACTTTGGACGTACAGTTAAGCACAGAGATTCTTTCTTTTGCCGTACGACTCGAATGTGGAATTCCTTAACCGACTCTGTTTTTCCTCCCCATTTCAATGTCCAGAAATTTAAGACGAATGTACATCGGTTTCTCCTAATCAATCCTCCCACTGTTTCCTAAATGCTCACACTGTGTTCAACCAACATTTAAAGGGTAGTCATAATCCCTTGAGTGCGCGTTAATTATAAAAAAAAAAAATTTAAGTGAAATGAAAATGATCGAATAATCGATTGGTTGAAATGATCGGATCATTTTCGTAATCAATTGTTGAACGATTCGATCATTTGAAATGAACGATTTACACAGCTCTAAGACATACCTCTTCTAATTCTAAAATGAGATACCCCTATAGTTGCCAGGGTCAGTTCTCAGTTGTATCACCTTTTTTATAAATTGAAAAAATAATCGCCTCCTGAAATTCTCGTGGCATAATTCAATTATCAAATATTTCATTAAATGATTTAGTGAGTGTTTTGCTTAAATTCGATGTACATTATTTTTAAAACTCAGCCGAATCCGCAGCTTTGCTACATTTCAAGCCAATTATAGCTTGCATCACTTCCCTTTGGGTTATCGGCTTATCCAAAATATCATTGTGAAACGCAGGTGTAACATATTGCAATGCATTTGTATTACTAGATGCTGAACTTAGAAGTTTTTTGAAGCGAGATTGTAGTATTCTTGGACTTTAATCACTATTTTTCAGGAACCTTCTACTATTGAATTTTCGGACCAAACTCCAAAAATTGGTAGCGTTTCGGGTGCACACTTACTTCAAGGCTTCAGATTCATGGAATGTCTTCTTATTCTCATTACATATACCTACTCGTATTTTTGAATTTCTTATTGGCTTCAATATAAAATTGCTTAGTTCGCTAATCTCTGCTTTTGTCAAATGTTCTTAGCCAAGCGTGAAATATTTTCCTTTCCTCAATGCACCCTTCGTCAAACAATTTTATATGTATGCAATGATTTTCCTTGATTACTACGACTGGGGTTCGCCTGCTTTTTTAATTTCACCTTCTCTAGCGTGATATTCTGCAATCTTAGTCCAAACGAGTCACATTGTTCCAACATTTAACAAAGGGTTTAAAAATGATAGATGATAGAAGTATAACAGAAACATTTGAATCTCTCAAACACCGTCACAATGTTTCTTGTGCTATTTAATAAAGAATGTTTTAAAATAGCCAGTAGCATTCCTCCCTTATAGTCCAGTCAAAGCGTCATGAAAAAGGGCCTGACCTTGCGCGCAGAGGCATGGTCTATTTTTTTTTCATAGATCGATAGGTGCTTATGAGAAAAGCTTAAAACCAAATTTGCACCACATGACAACTTTTTTTTACCAAAGTTATTGGTAAAAATGTGTTTTGTGTCATTTTTTGGTCATTTGCGAATATCTCGGTTCCACTTTCTCCTACAAACAAAAATTAAACATGTGTTTATTCCTAATAACATTATCTATTACATTATAAAAAAAGAAAAACATTTGTTTAAACAAATGAAAAAAAAGTTATAGTAAGTTAAAATAATTTTGTGTTGCTTAAAAATCACTTTTTCGTGATTATTAAGAAAAAAGCTCATTTAACGATGAAATTTTTATTTTTTATTATTTAAGTTCTTTAAATTCCCTACAAAAAAAAAATCAACACTCTACGATGAACGAAAGTCGAGTAATAAATTATTGAACATAGGTAAGTCAGCGCACTCACGCATTTTATGATTTTATGTTTTAATTAATATCTCAGCCCCAGTATGTCGCAAAGTGAAAATAAAAAATTTTATTGCTGATAACAATATTTTCTATCAGCTTGCATTTAATTTAATATATTTGAGCAAAAACATAAAAAGTTACCGTTGGTTTCATCGTTTTTTGCTGGCGACACCAAAATTACAAGCTACAAGGTTAAGATACTAAATTGTAAGCTTTCCTAAGTTTTTAAATCATGAATATCTTGGCTCCCGTTTGTCGTAATGGACTAATTTTTTTTTATTTGAAGAAAATTAGCAGGACTATAAAATAAAAATCCAAAACTGAAAACTATTTACCATGAAATACAGTTTTTTTCTCAATAACTATGAAAAAAAAGTATTAAAAACAAGAAAAAAAACGTTGAAACCAGCGGTAACTTTTTATGTTTTTGCTCAAACATATGAAAATAAATGCAAGTTGATAGAAAATATTGTTATTAGCAATATTGTTTTTTATTTTCACTTTGCGACATACTGGGGCTGAGATATTAATTAAGACATAAAATCATAAAATGCGTGTGTGCGCTGATTTACCTATGTTTAATAATTTATTACTCGACTTTAAAAAAACCTAATATGTTTATCATTCCTTTTTATATAAATTGCAACAAATGGACCGAAGACTTTGACAGACTGAGCAATCTAATGTGTGATCTATCAAGCAAAAACGTAATGTTGGTCGGTGATTTCAATGCCAGAATAAGTGATAACCAAGTTACAACTCAAATGGCTATATCTAACTCAGCACTATCAAATAATTATAATAGAACATCCAAGGATAATATCTACAATCATAACGGAATGAGATTATTAGAAATGCTACAAATGTATGATAGTATTATTTTAAATGGATGCACGGAAGGTGACTCCGAAGGGCACTTCACTTTTGTTGGTGGACAAGGCAAATCGGTGATTGATTACTGCACGGTAAATAACGATATGATCCATCTTATAAACAAATTTGAAGTTTTGAGTAAACAATTTTCTGATCATATGCCGTTAGTAGTTGAATGGAAATCTCACTTCGAACCACAACAGAGATCCCTTAGTTTGATGCCCCGATTAAAATGGAAAACTCCAAATTTAGAAACATACCAACACTATTTAGATGATTACCTTTCAAACACCCCTATAACTAATTGTCAACTGCCGCACTCACAACTCAATTAACAGAATCCATAAGATATTCTGCAATCAACCCCACTCCAAATTCAACGAATTCTTTTACTCAAAAATGGTTTGATATAGAATGCCTTGATGCCAGAAAAAAATCATTCGCTCTATTGAAAGCCTTCCGCAGATGTTCTTGTGATCCAATTCGAAAATGGTACATACAAACGAATGACAAGTATAAGAAAATCTGCTTCACTAAGAAAACCAATTTTGAATCCATGCGAGCCCAATCACTCAGTCAAATCAAAAACACAAAACAGTTCTGGAAAATGGCAAAATAAATTAACGGTTCACACAACTCTATAGGCCTAAGTGTTTCTGCAGATGATCTATCTGAATACTTCAAAAATCTTCTTCAAATCAAATCTCATACGCACAGCCATTCGTTTGTGATGATATATTGGACTCAGTTATATCAGTCAATGAAATACAACTCCTTCTCCAAAGAGCCAAGGACGGAAAAGCCCCAGGTGAAGATGGGATACCCTACGAATATTTTAAAAAATGCATCCCCTACTTTTAATAACCATCTACATACACTTTTTAATAAGATTTTTGAAAATGCTGATGTGCCGTCGTCATTTAAAAAATCGATAATTTTTCCAATCCATAAGAAAGGTGATCTAAATGCAGTTGAAAATTACCGTGGCATATCCTTCCAGAATGTCATTGCGAAGATATTCTGTGGTGTTCTCATTAACAGGCTTGAAAATTGGGTGGATGTAAACAACATTCTTACGGAGGTTCAAGCAGGCTTTAGAAAGAACTATTCGACGGTTGACCACATATTTACTTTTACATCAATAGTAAAAGCATTTCAAGTCAGAAACAAAAAAGTATACACGTTGTTTGTCGATTTTAAAGCTGTATTTGATTTGGTGAATCGAAATGCTTTATTTTTTAAACTTTCCCAACTCGGAGTGTCAACAAAATTCATCTAAATAATCCGTTGTTTGTACACAGATACTGAAGTTGCAGTCTGGGAAGGCAAAACATATTCAAAACCATTTAAATCACTTACTGGAGTAAAGCAGGGATGTCTTCTCAGTGCTCTTCTATTTGCTCTCTTTATTAATGATATAGCAGCTCTCATTCCAGGAGGTGTCCGAATTGCTGGTACCGTAATAAATGTATTACTCTATGCCGATGACCTTCTCTTATTATCCGAATCAGCAGAAACCTTGCAATTGATGGTAAAGCGTCTTACGGACTATTGTGACAGGTGGGGTTTAGTCATCAACACTGACAAAACGAAAGTAATGGTCTTCTCGCGTTCTACTCGGAGTGAAGTTAGGAACACCTGGATACTTAATGGAAGTCGTTTAGAAGTATCGAAAGAATACAAATATTTGGGAGTTTTACTAAATACAACCCTGGATTATAGCAAGCACCTTGCAGAAAAAGCAAAACCTTCACAAAGCTTGATTAATGTTACTTGGAAGAAGATTTTTTCTAACGTTCACATAAATCTTTCAACAAAATATAATATTTTCAGTGCAGTCGTAAAATTTTCGCTTTACGATTTGCGGCACAAATATGGGGAATGCAAGAATACGAGGAAATCGAAAAGTTTCAAAGAAATTGTTTGAAGAAAATATTCAATATTCCCTTAACCGCACCAAATTATGCAATTTATTTGGAAACAGGCCTGCCAAAACTTTTTACTTTAAGTCTAAAGTTACAGGCGGATTATTTAATTAAAATGTTTGGTCTACGGAAAACTCGGTTATGCAAAATAATGATGCTCTACGGAATTCGGAATAAGGACTGGTGGATGAGGACATGGGAAAACATTGCTGCTTCCTGTGGTGAAGTTGTGCAAATCAATCTCTACGAAATCATCCAAAAACTTGAAGACTCTAATCGAAGTCAGTTGATTGAAAAAGCCCGTCAATCGGAGAGCAGAATACTCTATAGCCAGCTTGATTATAACTTGTGTGACAAGAACTACTTCCAAGATTCTCTCTCCTATAAAGATATTTCCCTTATTTTTAAATCAAGATGCGAACTTCTACATTTAAATGGAAAACCATACAACGGAAGCTTTGACCAATTTTGCAATTTATGTAACTTGAGAGCTAAAGAAGATTGCTTTCATTTCATCAGTGTGTGTCAAATTTTTAACCAGCAAAGAAGAGCATGCTTTGGTAAACCAACCCTATCAGTACAGTAAAACGATTGAAATTTTAAATGGATCAGAATGGGCGAACCTTGTCAAATTTGTCAGAGCTAGCTACTGCTACAGAATGCTTATAATTACGGAATATACATAAATCATCTTCTTCTTCCTTTGTTCGGCGCTGTTATGATCTCGATGTCGAGGGGATCATAACTCTCCCACGTATCTGCTTCACACTAGTGATCCGCCTGTGGGGTTCGCCGGGTTGACCTCAGAAATCGGCGGCAAGCCTCCCGGTTTTGTATTGTTCCATTTCTGAGGCCAACTGAATGCTGGTGTTTTTGCATTTGTTTGTACCAGGAGTGTTTAGGCCTACCTTTCTTTTTATTCCGAATTGGAACGTTGTATGATATTGCCTTTTTGACGGGGTTCTCAGGATCTCTCCTTTGAACATGGCAATACCAACTGAGTCGGTCGTGTTCAATTTTTTGGGAAATGGTATTCTTAACATGAAGGCTTCCTCGGATCTTCGTACTTATACATAAATCATAATCCAAATATTTATAAAATCAAGTCCTTTTTTTTCTTTTTTTTTAAATTTTTATACCATTATACATACTTGTTCAATTTGTATTAAATATTTTAAAGTTACCAGTCGAGCTGACGGCTAAGCCAATGCTTATAAATTCATAAAAGCTTTTGTAAATTTATAATGATAACTTGCAATAAATGAATATTTGAATTGAATTGAATTGAATATTACTCGACTTTCGTTTATCGTAGAGTGTTGATTTTTTTTAAATTGTAGGGAATTACAAGAACTTAAATAATATAAAATAAAAATTTCATCGTTTTTTTTTTTTTTTATAATGTACCCGCGCTCAAGGGCTTATGATTACCCTTTAAATGTTTCAACACAGCGCGGGCGTGAAGTGAAGAAGAGAAAGAAGTATAGGAAAGATGTGTGGCACGATGTTCTGAGACTGAAGGTGGTTGTCTCAGATTTTTTATCTCCAGGAATGGCGGCTGAACTAAAGCGGAGAAATGCCATGTCTTATTTCTATGTCGCTTATAATTTACATTATTTTATTTGTATTCATCCTTGTTGGGCATACTAGTTTAACTCAATTACATGTTGTTAGTGTTATGCCTGAACAACATGTAATAAGTAAACCAGCAACCCATTGATGACAATTTTTAGATGGTTTTTAATGGAATTAAAACGACATAGACGACGGCAGGGATCGAACATGTGATCATGAGGTTGACAGGCGAGCACACAACCATCGCGCCACGACCACCACCTAAATGAGCTTTTTTCTTAATAATCACTAAAAAGTGATTTTTAAGCAACACAGATTTATTTTAACTTACTATAACTTTTTTTCATTTGTTTAAACAAATGTTTTTTTTATAGCATAAAAGATAATGTTATTAGAAATAAATACATGTTTAATTTTTGTTTGTACGAGATAATGGAGCTGAGATATTCGCAAATGACCAAAAAATGACACAAAACGCATTTTTACCAATAACTTTGGTAAAAAAAGTTGTCATGTGGTGCAAATTTGGTTTTAAGCTTTTCTCATAAGCACCTATCAATCCATAAAAAAAAAAAATTGACCATGTCTCTGCGCGCAACGTCAAATGACGCTTTGACTGGACTATTATACAATTTAACCGTAATACTCTCCCTTCTGGGAATATCCATCAGCTTATCCTTGAGCCCAACTTCGGTTAAAATGTTAAATTCAGAGATTATTTCTTTAACTGCACTACACGAATGTAAACTACTTTGCCATTGCGATGCGGTGTTCAGACTTTTAAAACAAATTAGCATCGGTATCTCCTTTTAAATCCTCTCCAACTTTCGTAAGCGCTTGCTCCCTTTAATGCGTCCTAAATATAAAAAAGTGCAAGATTCAGACGCCCTCTTTATTCGTTTAATTAAAATCTTGAGTTAATTCCTTTTTTATAAGTCCATAACTAGTCCCTATGTATCGCAAGTAACATGTGTGCAGATATATATGTATCTACTTAGCTCTGTTAATGAACACATAAAAGTTCTGTTAAGTAAACCCTATTGTTGCCAAATACTTGAATGATTTATTTTATTGCCTCTATCTGGGCCTGGCCATTAGTAAAGTTGGTTACCCTAGTTATACCCAGGTGTGCCTTAGAAACATTATATTTTAAAAGTCGAAACAACTCTCACAGCACGTGTTTGACTTAATTAAATTATATATCTGTTTGTTTTCCTCAAAACCAATGAAAATAAAAAACAATTCATACAAATTTTAAAAGGAGACCCGCGTGGGCCGGTAGTTAAATTAACGTCGGAACTTTGAATCTCTGATCCCGATTCTTTCCCCCAGAAGTCCTATTTAAGCGAAAACTCAGTGAATGTTTTCGTTTCCTAGATTTCACAATTATAATAATTTGCTCACAATGCCGCTTGCGCGCACAAAGCTATTTAATGTTCAAGTACAGTAATTGACATGAAAGAAAAAGAAAGTCAGTTGTTGTAGGAACATAAAGGAAAATACTGTGAGTCTGTGACTTCCTTATGTCATAACTAAAATTGTTTTCGAAAATCTAAAAACCCCTGGGACCCATGTCACATATCGTTTCAAACGAAATCATTTCTCTGTTGTTCAAAATGTAATGTGCATGGGTGGGTGGAGAGTGGTGAAGAGGGAGCTTGTTGTGCAGTACACAATATGTTCTAGAAATACGAAAGCGCAGGATGAAGCACAACGGAAGCCTGCCAAAGAGAATGCTGTCTGAAGCTCTGGGGATTGAACTTTCTGGGTAGAAAACAAAATATTGTAATAATCTGCACGATGCTGATGCCGATGCCGACGACGACGTGAGAAAGATCCTTTGCAAAGCTCAACTAAAGAGAAGCATATTTATGCGGAAAATACCACCAAAGTATCTCCAGGTAAGGTTGTTCATGAGTAATAGAAAATATGAAAACTTACAACAGCCCCCCCCCCCCCCCCCACCATCAGCAGGGCAGGCGGTAGCGAAAGGAAGCGTGCTCTACAACATGATTTCAAATAACAACTCCTTTTGATAGCGATTTTCTCTTCTTCTTTTTTGAAGGAACATCGTCGTCCTTATTTTTGGCTGGATCCGGAAGAAAATCCTGGAGTGCAGAAACTGCATCAGCATCCAGCAACAGCAGCATCTGCATGAAGACCTCGCACGTATACCACCAGATGTATGAGGACATTCATATTATGCTTTTGTATGCAGCCATGCATAATTTGCAAATGTCAGAGCTGAGCTGTCTCCAAGGAATTCAAAGCGGACGAAAGCTGAGGAATTTTGTTTTTTTATTTTTTTTACACAAACATACCCAGAACAACTACTTTTTTGTTTTGTATTTTTGGGAACATGTCCCGCTTCTTGTTAGGATACGTCTCTTCAGGCATTATCTAAACTGAATCATAAACTAGGACCCCGACAGCGTTGACAAGAAAGCTGAGTAGAAAAAATGGACTGAACTTCACTCCAACAGCAGCATAAGCAATGTTTGTTTTCTTTAGGGACAACAAATGTGATCGGGAACTATGGGAGTTCAAGACTTGCAAAGGACCTGCCTTCATGGACTTGTCCCATTTTCATTGCCATAGATGTATATAAATTTACATACTAAAAAAATACATGTTCATAAAAAATGCTCTCAATATTTCTCTGGAAGGTGGCACACTTAGCCAAAGTCCAGAGTCAAAAGTTTAAATTAACAATTAAAGTCATCCCCTTTATGGGTTTTACTCGTAATTTGATTTTGTCTGTCTTCCCGTCTAATTCTCCTTTTTCTTTTTACCTAAAGAAGAGTTAGGAGTGTGCGTATGGTTGTGGATTTTTTATTCGAATCTAGGACGTCATTAGCTGAAGTTCTTTCGCTCCCAGTTGTCCACTGGGGACTGCTTTTTTTTGTGTGCATATTTTTTCTAATGAAAATAGAAATAAAAAGGAAGACTCGTTAGTGAACGTCGTTTTAGATAAAGGAAGATGGAAAGTGAGATCCGATTTGTGTCCATGTGGGAAATGTGATTTAGTAATTTTTTTTTCCAGATATGCTTGTGCTTTTAATCCTTTTAAGAATTCTCAAAACTGGTTTAATTGGACGATGAAAGGGAAAGATTAATAAAGATCAACTTTTTGAATTTTTTTAAGTTGGTTAAGGAAGTATGCTTTAGGTACAGATTTTTTTCGTAAAATTTGTTGAACATGTTGGTGACATATACGGAGTTAACATTTTGAAAAGATTATTGATGTTACCTCTAGATATTATACATATGAGGAGCTTTAAATAATTTCTTACATTTTCTACCAGAAGAAAATGTTTAATATTTGTTAGTGTATTTTTTTGTTTACTTTTTTTATATTTTGCGCGCACTTAAGGGATTTTTGACTACCCTTAAAATGATTGATCATAGTGCGAGCGTTAGGAAAGTGCGGGGGGGGGGGTGGATTTAAAAGGAAATACCGATTCACATTGATTTTGAATGTCTGAATATCACAATGGGAGGGAAATATAGAGTCGGGTAAGGCATTCCACATTCGTGTAGTGCGGCTAAAGAATGAATCTCTGAATTTAACAGTACGTCCGAAGTTGGGCTCAAGGGTAAACTGATGAGCATTCCCCGAAGCGCGAGTGTTACGGTTGAATTGTTTAAGGGGAGGAATGCAACTGGCTATTTTACTAGAGCAATGTTTATAAAAATAACGGTAATATAATGAAAGACAAGAAACATTGCGGCGGTGCTCGAGAGATTCAAATGTTTCTGTTATAGTCATATCACCTATCAATTTTAAAGCTCTTTTTTGGATTCTATCCAGTGTTGTTCCATTTAGACAAAAAATGTAGACTAAACGATTGTCTACGTGTAGACAATTCAACGTAAACAATTCATGATTGTCTACATGTCAATGTCAACAATGTAGACAACGTAGACATTCAATTTTTATTATTATGTTTCGTCTAATAAATCATAAAATTAAAAAAAAATTTATATTAATTCAATCTTTCACTCTGAAATTGTATTTATTTGAACACAGAAACAAAACCTGTAGTCTTCAAGAAAAAAAAACTTTTTATGAATAACATACAGAACAAATCAACTATCGCCATACTGTGATTGGGATGGCTTACAGAATTCTGCCGTCAAAAAATCGAGTTGACAAAAATATTTATATGCAAGAGAAAGTGTTCGTAAATTTTAAATGTGCTCACAAAAAAATTTACTGACGTAGTTCGAACAGATTTTTTACGACAAGGGTGCCAGATATAAAATAGAATAGCTCATTACTCAAAGTTCGCGCAGGCTTTACTGGCAGTGCTTCAAACTATCGGTCAAATTTTATTTCGATGAATCTCGGATGAGTCTCGAATGTTGAGCTCGAGTTCGTCCAAAGTGGCTGGTTTGATGGAGTAAGCTAAGAACTTGATATAGCTCCAGAGTAAATAATGGATTGTTGTCAAAAAGCGGCGATAATTTGACGAACGCTCGTATTAAGATAACCCAGTCGAGAAATTTTTCGTTCACAACTGACTTAGCTTGTGTGGCATGTTGCGCCATCAGGTTGAAACCACAGCTCAAATATATCGATGATGTCGAGCTCTGACAACATAAAGTCAGTTAGCATTCCTCTATACCCAAGACATTTGAGAGTAACGTTGTCGCCTTCCTAATTTCGAACGAAATATAGTCCGACGATGCCCCAAACAGTCAATCCTCGTGGACTCATTCATGTTTGGTCGAACACTTGTGGATTGTGTTTGCTTGAAATATGGTCTTCTTATTTGATGACATATCTGCCAATGTCAAAAATACGCATCGTCTGAAAAGAAGATATTTTGGCCAAAGTTCGGATCTCCATGAAACATTTCAGTGCTCAAACATGCCGCAATCACGGCAGCGTTGTCCATGGTTGCCCGCGATGTAATGGTAAACCTAATTGAATACGTCATGGAAAATTTTGGCAGCTGCTGGAACATAACATAAGTTGAAAAAACTATCAGTTCAATGCTTTTTGATCATCCATTATATAGAATTACCAATATACTCGTATATTTCTCAATTAATTGTAGTTCATAAAAATAAAACTAACCAGAATTACTGAGGTCACATCATACCAAATGATTTTGAGTCAATTGCTTCGCAAAAATGTTTACCAAGATAGACCACAAGAAGCTAGAAAATTAAAGAAGCAATCAATTAAGAGAACTTAGGTTAAATAGAAATTATAATTATGAAATGTCGCATTATGGAGATTTCGTATTATAAAAATCTCGCATTTGCAAAATCTAGAAAAATGTAATATCGCAATATTAAAATTTTGCGAAATTATACATCAAAATTTATAAGATCGCACTTAATGCAAAATTTATGTTTTTGATATTGCGAGACTTTCAAAAATACAAAATTTTGGTAGACAGAATTTATTCAAAAATGTAAGATTTCGTTTTTTTTTTAAATTTGCAATTTACAATCATATCGGTTTCATTATGTATTAGAATATTGCTATGTGAGATTTTAAGTTCCTTAATCATAGTTTGCGAAACTTACATATTGCGAGATTATGTTTTGCGAGATATTATAAATGCAAGATTTTGGTAAAACGAATTTTCCATAATGCGACAATTCATAATCACATATGTATGGTGCAATATCGTAATAATGATGGATTTCAAACTTCGAGATTTTTGATCTTAGTTCCAATTCATCTCTCATGAACATTTTTGGAGATATTTGAAGGAATATTCAAATATTCAAGAAAATATTTAAAATTTTAGGAATTTTAAGGTTGTTGTTTGAGTATACATGAGTGTTTTTTGAGATTTGTCTTATTTCAATACTTCAAATTAACTAAAATTCAGCCTATCAATCCCTAGAAGCAAGAAATCATCAGTCATTCCGAACAATTAGTTTAGGTGGATTATAAACCAGAGTTCCACTAAAATTAAAATAAAATAGTCTTGGATGTCCCATAATTCACGTAAAATATAATTTTGATAGAAAATACAGATTTCTAATTAGAAAGCTTAAACTTTTTATTTAGTCATAGAGTATACAAATTGGGATTATGTATGGAATAGCACATTCAATAAATGGCCTCAACCGGTTTACTTACAAGTACGTACTCTTTTATTAAAAATTTCTATGACCGTTTCGCATAAATGTGGCTAAATTTTATTAATACTTTCTTAAGGCGTCGCTACAGTTCGGGGTGGACAAGGGCTTCAACCAACAAGCTTCTCCAGCTAGCTCGGTCCCTAGCTAGCTGTCTCCAGTTTCGTATGACAAATTGGTTGAGGTCCTCTCCCACTTGAGTGCGCCACCTGAACCGCGGTCTTCCTCTACTTCGCCGTCCCTCGGGGTTTGATTCGAAGACTTTCCGGGCCGGAGCATTCGGGTCCATTCACTCTACATGACCCAGCCATCTCAGTCGCTTTTATACGTTTGATTAGGTCAGTTTCGCTGTATAGCCCGTACAGTTCGTGGTTAAATCTTCTCCTGCACTCCCCGTCTATGCAGACGGGACCAAAGATCACACGAAGAATTTTCCTCTCAAAACAGCCTAAAGCGCTCTCATCCACTTTCGACAAAGGACATGTCTCTGCACCATAGACAAGGACCGGGATGATGAGGCTCTTATAGAGAGGCACTTTAGTTGCTCGAGAAAGGACTTTGCTACTCAATTGCCTTCTTAGTCCAAAGAAGCAGCGATTGTCAAGAGTTATTCTCCGTTTGATTTCAGCGCTTGGTGTTGTAGGTATATGAAGTCCTTCACTACCTCAAAGTTATAGCTGCCTTTAATGACGTTCTGTCCAAGACGTCGGTATTGTGTTTCCTTTCTTGATAACAGCATATACTCGGTCTTGCCCTCATTTACAGCTAAGCCCATCTTCTTCGCTTCCGTCTCAATGTTCACAAATGCGCCACTGACATCACGCTTTGTTCTTCCAATAATGTCAATGTCGTCGGCGTATCCGAGTAATTGGACGAACTTTTGAAAGATTGTGCCTCTTGTGTTGACGCGTGAGTTTTGCACTATTCTTGCAAGAACTATGTTGAAGAAGTCGCACGATAGAGCATCGCCGTGCCTAAAACTTTTTTGACATCAAATGTATCGAAATGATCTTTTCCGACCTTGATGGAGCAGCGTTCATTCTCCACCGTCATCCTGCACAAACGGACAAGTTTGCCAGGGATGCCAAAACTAGACATTGCTCTATATAGTTCGTTGCTATAGATGCTATCGTACGCGGCTTTGAAATCGATGAAAAGGTGGTATGTGTCGATATGCAGCTCCTGGGTTTTTTCCAAGATCTGCCGTAATGTGAATATTTGATCGATGGTGGACTTTCCTGGTCTAAAGCCGCACTGATATGGATCCATTATTTTGTTGATGAAAGGCTTCAGACGTACACATAGTACGGCAGACGGGATCTTGTACGCAATGTTCAGGAGACTTATGCCTCTGTAGTTGGCGCAGTTCAGAGGGTCTCCTTTCTTAAAGATCGGACAGACAATACTGAGGTTCCATTCATCGGGCCTGCCGCTTTGAACAGTTCGGCAACGAGGCCGTCAGCTCCAGCGGTTTTGTTGGACTTGAGATTCGATATAGCTATCTTCACTTCGTCCAGGTCGGGTGGGCGGTATTGTTGCGTCGCCTAGGTTGAATGGTGCTATCTCTATAGCAGCGGCATTTTCTTCTTCATCGCCGTTATAAAGATTGGAGAAATGTTCTTTCCATATTCTCAGCATGGACTGCGGTCCTACTACGATGTTCCCGTGATTATCCTTGCAGGCTTCGGCTCGGGGATTGTATCCTTGTGATGTTTTTTTTACCTTTCGTTAAGACTTCTGAACCTCATTCCTGTTATGGCATCCTTCTATTTCCTCGATCAAGGGCTTCTCATGCTCCTTCTTTTTCTTTCTGAGAAGCCGATGTTCTTCTCTCTTATTCTGCTCGTACAGCTCGCGGGCAGCTCTAGTCCTTCTTTGCAGCGCCGCTTTATATACCTTTTGTTTTGCTGCATGTGCTTGCCGGAACTCATCGTCAAACCAGGGGTTTCGTTGTAGTGGTCGTGTAAAACCCAGCACATCAGAGGCGGCATATCTGATGGCTGCTTGACAATGTCGCCACTGCTCCTCAATACTTGGTTGTTAAAAGCTCGATTGTTAGAAACTCGATCGGAAAAGGACCTTGCGATTGTAAACGTCCAACGTCGAACTTCCTCGCAGTACTTCATTGTTTTGTCTTGGGTCGGGATATGCGCAGCCGAACCTTGGCTACAACGAGGTAGTGGTCCGAGTCGATATTAACCCCTCGGAACGTCCGGACATCCTCTATACTGTATAAGTGCCTTGAATCGATCGCAATGTGGTCAATCTGGTTTACGGTTGATTGATCAGGAGATCGGCATGTCCCTTTGTGAATATCCATATGTTTGAACTGCGTACTGGCTACAAGAACGTCTCGCCCCACAGCGAAGTCGATCAGCCTGAATCCGTTATCGGAGGTGGTGTCGTGCAGGCTATATCTTTCAATTGTGTCACCAAAGATGTCTTCTCTTCCTAGCTTGGCATTAAAATCTCCAAGGACAATTTTAATGTCATAACTAGGGCACTGCTCGTATGTCTTGTCCAAGAGTTCGTAGAATATGTCTTTGGTGTCTTCATCTTTCTCCTCTGTTGGGGCATGCACACAAATCAGGCTAATGTTGGCGAATTTGGCCTTGATGCGAATTGTCGTGAGGCGCTCGTTCACACAGTTGAAACTTAAGACTTTTTGCCTGAGCCTAGCTCCAATAACAAATCTGCATCCAAATAAACGCTGCTTTTGTTCTCTGTAGCAGTCGCCGTAGTAAATATCTCAGTCTTTTAATTTTCGTCTCCCCCGGTCCGTCCCATCGCATCTCTTGGATGGCGGTAATATCTGCTTTGTAGCAGTTTAGAGCTTCCGCTAATTGCTCGGCTGCACGTGGTCTATTAAGGGATCTAACATTCCACGTACAGATCCGAATTCGTTTGCATGGTTCGTCAACAGTGAATCCGTCCGTACCCGAGGCTTGTTTTTGCTTCGCAACTACGTCGTATTTTATGTGGCCGGGAAGTCACGCCGACGGCACAACCCCCAACATGGAGGGCCAGGTCCTTAGTATGACTCCAAGAACGGGGAGCCGGATAAACCACTCCTTACAGGCCTGAGCTCCAAATACGTCGGAGTAGCCCTGTAAGGTGTTCACTAAGTAGTTCAGCCTCACTGGAACTGTAGACGCCACCGTTGATTCCATCTGGGGAATTCCTCCGCTGTCTGAAAGGAGAGATGCCTTAGTGGAAACACCTCTCCCCCCTTCTCTCGTTTGCTACCCCCAACAACCTCCCACTGGGGGTGTGACCCAATCTCCAGGAGGTGAGAGTAGGAGTCGATAGACAGAGGTGGGTTTTAAGAAAAACCTGTGGACGCCTGTGTCCTCTTGGGTGCACGTGTCTACCATTCGAACATCAAACATTCCATCAGAGTATGTACGAGTATATGCAATGCTGCTCTGTCTGGTTGAATCACCAAAGGAAAATTCATCTTAAAGATTGGCACAGCCCAAAAATTAAATTAATTTTCATGTGTGTCGAAGCTTTAAGAAGTCCCTCTTTAATTCTGTCGGCTTGTGTGCTGGATTGTTTGCCGAAAGTATTTTCATGTTATACATATCCCGTCATTAAGATGTCATTAATCAAATTTCAATCACAATTTGCGGTTAGATGCGATACGAAACGCACCACGCCATGGGGGTGTGTCAGATCAGAAAAACGTATATACCATTTCTAAGGACCTTGAAAGAATTTAAAGCTTTAAATTTCCACAACTTATGGCCTAAGAAAAAATCTTCAACAACAACTTATCTTCTTAAACCGCATTTAGCTCTCCATACATACATAATTATTTTTATTTTGTTTAACGGTTTCTCATAGCCATTTGCATGGCCCATCTGCTAATGAAAAAGATTTTGACAATTGTGACGATCTCATTGGGGACATTTTTCACTCTGGTTTTATTGCTGGCTTATGTCGGAATTGAATTGCGTAGGTATATACCTTACATTTTATTGCAAGCGTTTTATAATTAAATTTTAAACGACACAGATAATCGTTCCTTTAAAACTGAATACCAAATGAACATTTTGTACATAATCCACCGAGCTACAAGGACAAATGTTAATATAAAATAATTTATGAGGTTCCCTTTAAGAGGACATTCTTAGGAACGAAGCGCGTTGCGAACCAGTGTGAACCTAAGGACAATCACGTTTCTCGTGATTTTCGTGAGGGTTTGCCCCCTTGTTGGCGCATTAATGCTTCACTAACTCGATTGTTAGTTTAATTGCCATCTTCGGGGGGGATAAAGAGACAGAAATGTAAGGAAACTTCTGGCGACTGCTTTAATGTGTCCACCAATCATTAACATTTTTATTATCTCGAAGGACGAGCGGATTAGTCAAAGGTTCTCTGCGTTTCTTTTTAGTTCAAGTTCTGTTATGTTAATGGAGAGAAAATAAAATTTCAAAAAAGGAAAACTTCAAAGGACGAAAATGGGAAGGCCAAATCCTTCAAAACGATTCAAAAAAACCACAGCTCAAGGGCAGTTAGCTATCCTCAGAATCGACCGGCACATAAATCCGGTTTGTTATTTCTTTCTTTTTGGAAATATTTCAGAGGGCTGTGTGGCGATAAAACCGCATCCATAGTGGAAATGTATGGAGGATGTTAAATCTAACCGTGCATTAAATATATCCAAAGCTATCAGGAGCACAAGACCGCTAAAGTTGAAACCAATTTAGGCACTGAGCGTTCACAAAATGCTGCTGAATCCTGGGAGAGCTCTTTGGATTCTGGTTCCCTCGGCTTGGCTCGGTCCCCAGCCAAATTGGATTGGTTAGGAACAGGATTTTCTGGTCTGGTTGTTCCTAACCGCAGAGAAATCTCCATTCTGATCGAAAATCGGTTAATGTCAGTGACATTTGAGCAAGCCTCAGCACCTTTAGCAGGATCAAGTGCGGATGGATAGGATATAGAATAGCCATCCTAGAGTGAAATGATATTTTTGCACAGATGACTATGACGACGAGGACGAGGACGAGAAAGACTGGCAAATGTTACTGCATTCAATTGGAGTTGGCATTCCGACAAAAGTTTAATCACACACATCCTCACATTGAGCAAGGGCCAACAACAGTCTGTATAGGTTTGCTTAAATAATTGTTATCTTTTGTTATTTTTTGGAAAAGGAAGGTGGTTCAACAAGGATGTTTAACACGAAAGGACACACAAGCGCACTTGTCTTCTAAGCACACACAATCAGTCCGACGACTATACGAGGATGATGACGACGAAGGCTGAGGCTGCGGCTGAGGCTGAGGCGAGCACTCTCTGGGTTCTGTGAGCAAACAATGGAAGGCTATTTAATGACACAGCAATTAGACTTTCCAGGTGTAGGAGTATAGGAGGATAGGTTGAGTGGGGCAGAGAGTTGAGGCTCAAGCAAGGGGTTCTGTAAAGAAGACCTGTGTACATGTTATGATAATGATTCTGGTGGTGGTGGTGGGGAAAAAAATGAACTCTTCTTGGCGCTTGGCACACTTCCCAAGGCACTTTCGCTCTAATGGCAGACATTTTAATGTGGATTACATTTTCGCAACTGTGACTGTGTGAGCTGTATAAGGCAAGTCTGCTGGATTTGTTCGTGTTGATCGGTGAGAACCGGTTTCTGGGGCGGGCGGAAAGAGATATGGCATTTACATGAAATTAACAACATTGAGGCAAATTAATTGTGAAAGCCGAAAGGACTCAGAACAAGATAGCGTATGTTGTCGTAGAAAGGGTTTTTCGTATACCTACCTATACTTAAGGTTAGCTTTTCTTATCGTGATTCTGATTATTATGTCGGAACATAATAGGCCGGGCTATTAAAAGATGGTTTGCACGGGATTTAGCCAGATAAGTGTTTGCGGAAATTACGGTGTTGTATAACAATGATACCTCAATAATGATAGTGACTATGAGTTTGGTGCTTTTGGCATAAATTTTGTATCACTTTTGGACCTTTTGGTAGAGACTTTAGTTTACACAGATTATATTTGCAGACGTTTCTACATTGAATGTAAATTTTGAAAGTATTTTTCTATTATTTCTCATATTCCGTACAGTTACTAAAACGTGTGGAACTCTTTCCAAGTTGAGGAATCAGGACAAACCTATGAAGGATGTACTCGTATGTTCAGAATTATGAAATTCCTTTAGTAGTTTGACCTTAAAGAATAATGCCATAAGATTATCTTAAGAAAAACTTAAGAAAAAAATTCGGATCTCCAACTGTAAGTTTTTACTATTGCAGGAATAAAAAAAAATATTGACCCCTTCTGGGGAAATCCAATTTAAAAAAGAAATGATTTTGTTAATTCAAAAAATATTTATTAAATCAAAATAAATATATTTTTTTTTTAAATTTTAATACACAGTATACTATCGAAACTTTTAGGGAGCCTTAGCCTACTAAAAACCATCGAAATAGGCTTTATCGTCTTAAGAAAATCAAAAATAAAAAAAAAATGGTTCGAAGAAACGTGCCATTAATATCTATTTTTCGATTTATTTTTTTAAACATTTCCTAGCTTTAACCAAATTTTGTGAATCAAAAAACAAACATCTGTAAAACAGTGTTTGAGAAAAAAATGTTTTATGAAATTTTGAAAAAATAATCGTATAGCAGGTTCCGTTATTTTTGCTCTTAAAGACAAAAAAGAACTTTAAAAATTAGTTTGGGAAAATTTTAACAACGACAGAATTACGTGATACACATTTTCGTTTTCGCTATTATTGTAAAATATCAAGTCTGATCAAAATCTCGAATTTGATTTTTTTTTTACGCTTAAGGTTCCAGGTCGATTTCATTTGGTTTTTTTATCCTATTATAGAGCATCGACCGCAGCAATAACGTGCTGAAATTAATAAATCATTTTATTAAAATAATTGTTCAATTGTATCGCGTACTACCTCATATTATAATGATTAGTACTGTGGCAACACCTCCAGAAGAAAGAATAAAGGAAAACAAATCAATAAATGAATGTTCAGAAAGAAGATATAATTAAAGAAATATTTATAAGGATTGTATTTAATAGAAAGAGACTGCCGGTTAGTTAGAAGAATATACTGAGAGAATAAAGATATTATCAGTTATTGTGGATCTGTTGGCGAGGAAAGATCTTTTATTTATTTAACCGAATATTGTTTTAGTTTTGTATTAAGCAAAGTTTAAATTGCTTACAGTACTTTGGACCGTCAAGTAGAAGGTTTTGGGTTCGATTTTCAGACATTGCCAAAAAAAGTTTCAGGGGTGTACTACCTGTTGACAAATCCTCTAACAGCCTTATTTACTAACTCGTTTTAGCGACGGAGTAAGGTTACTTCGACTTTACAACGGCATTAAACCTGAAAACCTTATTTATAATGAAAATGCACGAGGAATAGCGGTGGAATAAGCTAAAACTGATTCATAGGAGGTTTAAGGCCGTTTTAGTATCTAAATGCCATTTGAGATGACATCTTGTGAAATTTACAAAAAGGAGTGTAAGCAATTTTTTTTTTCGTTTCTTACTAAGACAAAGAGGATAGATATTTTGCATAAATTATTTATATTTTCCAAACGCTCTAACAGTTGTACGGTAGTGGGAACGCAATGTGGTTTGGTTGGTACATTCATTTATTGGATTTGAACTTTATATAATCCAATTTTAAATGTATCCAATTTCCAATATGCATACAATGATAATAAAATGAATAATTATGGAAATCAGCTGGGGTTTGCTGGGGGTTTTGTTTGTGTATAATAACCAGAGTTTTAGATTTGTGACTTTTTTTCCCAGTAAGTAAGGAAGGCGTAGCTAATACGGCTAAGAAAATATATATTAAATAAGGATTTGTTTGACGTGGCGTAAATTCGAAGTAAGTGCTTCATCTGGGCGATTCCGCTATAGACGATTTTTGACACCAATTTTTGAACTACAATATTTTTTACTTTTTTTGATAAATATTCAAAGTAGAAATACTATATTTAATAATAAAAACAAAAACTGAGACCTAACTTATAGAGAACATTTTTGTTTTCGCTTGGCAACATTATCATAAGAAGAGTCGGTACGAACTGCAATTATTATAGCTGGTAACATACGCTCAAAATAGCTATTTCCGACAGTTTAAAGTCATGCTTTACTCAATAGACGTATGAAGCAAGATGCCATTTAATCGTTTGCATAAAAACATGTACGAATTTGTTATTATATTTTTAGCATTATTGATTGCAAATAGCCATTGTAAGTTTGTTGCACCCGCGATATAAAAGATATAAAAGTTTACTTTTTTGGCAGAAATAAAGTGCTAGCGTTTTGAAACTTTCTAAAAGTAAGAAGAAAATAAAACTAAAATTAAATCAGTCATTATCATTATTAGGAATATATTGTACGTTGAACGACGAAAAACGTTGATTTAAATTGGTTGCACCCGCGATCCCAATATTAAGATCGCGGGTGCAACTTATTGACTTCTTCTTCTTCTTCCTTTTCTTCGGCGCTGTTATGATCTCGATGTCGAGGGGATCATAACTCTCCCACGTATCTGCTTCACACTAGTGATCCGCCTGTGGGGTTCGCCGGGTTGACCTCAGAAATCGGCGGCAAGCCTCCCGGTTTTGTATTGTTCCATTTCTGAGGCCAACTGAATGCTGGTGTTTTTGCATTTGTTTGTACCAGGAGTGTTTAGGCCTACCTTTCTTTTTATTCCGAATTGGAACGTTGTATGATATTGCCTTTTTGACGGGGTTCTCAGGATCTCTCCTTTGAACATGGCAATACCAACTGAGTCGGTCGTGTTCAATTTTTTGGGAAATGGTATTCTTAACATGAAGGCTTCCTCGGATCTTCGTACTTCTAATTCGATCAAGCTTTGTAACTCCTGCTGTCATACGAAGCATCTTCATCTCAGCTGCCGTAAGCTTACTCTCATACTTTTTGTACATTGTCCAACATTGTGAACCGTATGTGAGTGCTGGACGCACAACTGAAGTGTAGAGCTTTCCTTTCAGCTTAGGGGGCATTTTTCGGTCACAGAAGATAGCAGAATTTTCCGTCTTTTTCGCGCTTATGCGGTACCCACTTCCTTCTAGAACATCCACCCATACGTCAAGTGCTCGTTGTATGGATATCGGGTCTTCACTTATGATGGCTCCATCGTCAGCAAAGAATAACTGATGTACTTTTGGATCCGTCACTTTGCCTTCAAGCAGGTAATCAAGAACTGTAATAAAGAGCAGGGGACTCAAGACACTTCCCTGGTGTACACCTACTGTGATTTCGAATTCTTCGGTGACTCCAGCTGCGCATCTTACTTTAGTATTTGCTCCATCATACATGTCCATAATTATCCGCACATAGGTTTCTGGAACTCCTCGTTGCCTGAGGGCCACCCATATTAGATCTCGTGGTTGCCGATCGAATGCTTTTTCAAAATCAACCAATACGACATGCAAATCCTCCAAATAATCCCGATGTTTTTCCATAATTATTCTTATACTCTGGATTGCATCCGTGGTTGACTTACCCCCAACAAACCCGCACTGGTCATCAGATAGCCTAATTATTTTTCGCAGTCGGCTACCCAAGACTCGCTCAACGATCTTCATGGTGTGTGACATCAGCTTAATCGAACGGTAATTATCACAGCTTCGAGTATCACCCTTTCCTTTATAAATTGGAAGAAGGTAACTTTCCCTCCATTGATTAGGCATGCGATCACCTCGAATAAGTTTGGAGACAAGAATCATGAGCCATCTAAACCCGATGTCTCCCATCTTTTTCCAAAACTCTGAGGGTATTTCGTCTGGGCCAACAGCTTTTCCCTTTTTGGAGTATTTTACCGCCTCACTAACTTCTTCGACTGTGACGTCGGATACTTCGCTTAAGTTAGGTGAAGCTATTGGAAAGTATAGCCTTGGAAATTGTTCGTTTAGAAGTCCGTCACAATACTGTCGCCACCTGTGAAGAATTTCGTTGTCTTCCACAAGTAGTTGGCCTTGAGCATTGTTAATGAACTTTGGCGAACAAATCTCCTGGGCATTTCTTCTTCTTTGAGCGGCTATTTTAAAGATAGTTGCGCCCTTATTCGTGTTTTGCCGTAGCTCTTGAATAGCACCAGCTGTCGGGGTAGAAATTTCATCCAGCTCCCGATACAGGTTTTCTGTATTATTTGCTTGAATTTGGGCGCACTTCTTCTTCGCTTCTTTCTTGCAGTTTCTATATTCCACTTCGAGGCGTGACTTTTGCTCTGTATCATTAGAGGGGCACTTCGACCAAGCCTTGAAAGCCATTTTCTTTTTACTTATAACTGATTTAGCTTCATCATTCCACCACCATGTTTCTTTGCCTTGTTGGTTGTGTCCTTTTGAAACCCCTAACAGTGTTTTGGCTTTTTCTTTGCAAGTTCTCTGTAGGAGATCCCACATACTTTGTGCTGTACTCTCTTCATTTCGAACTATATCGGTGTTGTTATACAGAAAGTTTTGCATATTCGAAATAAAAGCTTCGCCTTTTTCCTTATCCAGATTATACCATTTGATCTTCCCAAAAGTTTTTGTATGTTTGTTGTCGTTCACTGTCTCCATAAAAAATTCTGTCAGTAGGAGACGGTGTTGGTGGGCGATCGCTTCTCCTAGTATCACTTTGCAATCTTTTACCCGGGGTTTCATGAAACTAGATACCAAATGGTAATCAATCTGGGTTTCATTTCCACCACTGCTGTAAGTGACCAGGTGTCGGCTTTGTTTGACGAACATGGTATTTAGTACGATAAGACCGTATGTTTTGCACATGCTCAGGATGTCTTCACCAGGAGGGTTCCTGGTGCCGTATCCGAGGCCTCCATGGCAATCTTCATAGTCTTCGTTTGTCTTCCCGACATGTCCGTTCAAATCTCCGCCCACGAACAAAAACTCTTCCTTTGGGATGTCCTTAAGTAGATTGTGAAAGTCTAGCCAAAATGCATCTTTTTGTACCTGCTCACATCCAATTTGGGGAGCATATGCAGTGACAATATTCCACAACTTTCCTTTAATCACCAATTTAAGGGACATCAAACGGTCGCTGGATTTCGAAATGGTCAATACGCTGCCTAATAGATGTTTTGCAAGGATGATTCCGATTCCGTTTTTACCCTTTTCCGTTCCATAGTAGAACATCTTATAGTTTTTTGTCCTCGTATCCATGAAACGGGCCCTGTTTCCCGTGTTTCGCCATTTTGTTTCTTGAACACATAAGATGTCCACTCGCCTTCTTTTCATCATCTCTTCCAACTCGAAGCTTCGACCTGTCATACTGCCAACGTTCCAACTCGCAACTCTCAGATTTTGTATAATCTGCGGCATTACTTTGCTAGCCCCCGGAATCCGTCTAGCTCTGACCCGAGCATTGCTGCTCGGTCCAGGATCAGTACCATGTGTAACAATGGTAGTGCCTGGCGGGGTAGTGTCATTTTGGACGAGTACTTCCATAATGCTTGAATCCACAAAATCCGTTGTAAGTATCGACGTGTGCATGCTCCAGTTTTGTAACTTATTGACTACTAACATTATAACGTGATTTATTGTATTTTATTGATAAAATATGCTTTGAATAATAATTTCTGCTGTTCACGTTTTTTTTAACTATGTAATATAATATTTTGTTCTTTTTTATATAAAAATATATGGTTATATGGAAGCGAAACAAGAAAAAGAGACTGCTTTACAGAAAATTGACAAAAAATTAACAAATATGCTGAGCTTCATGCAGAAAAATGATTTTTTATTTAATAAGGACGTACATATGTGTTGAAAGAAAATTAAGGCAGATAGAAATTTTAAAATTCTGACCAGAATCAGACAAAACGGAAAAATGCAGACAACACAAAAAAAGGCAGACACTCATTACATCAGTCCCTGTAGACTGAAAAAGTCGCACAAGTGAAACGTAATCGCCCAAGGAGTCCCACTAACGTAGTTGAAGTGGTAAAAAATGTATTTAAAAAAAAAATGATTCCACCAAAGCAATGCCTAAAAAACTGAAGGATGACAGGTGATTTCTATATAAAAGAGATAATATAAGCAGACAAGTGCCGGGTATAAAAGATGTGAAATCGATTAAGTCGGAAGTTAAGAATCGAGAAGAGTACAATGACCATGAGCATTCGTGAAGTTAAGTTTTCGATGTTTTTATTGAGTCAGAAGACGAAGCATTAAATTCTAAATCTCCAACAGGGTCCTTTGAGTCCCCTATATTACCAGTAGATCCATGCTCTAAAATACCGTTCTATTTTTATAGCAGCAGTATTTCCAAAAGTTATTCCCGCAGGTTTGTACCTTCTTGCACCAGGTAGGCTGCAATATCACAATATCGTTTTGTGGGGTTATCCTTAACCGATATCGATGAAGATGGAGTACTTCTAACATACATATATGTATTTTCGAAAAAATATTGAAGTATTTAAAAAAAACAAAATTATAATTAATAGAGAAGGGTACTGACTTGTTACATATGTGCCTTATTTTATATTTTTCCAGTTTTTTAAATCAGTGTACTAATTTAAGTTAGACGCGTTGCACCCGCAATAATTTGATGTTGCACCCGCGATTGTTTTAAAAGTTAATATTTCGTTGCTTACTTTTGTTTTCTATCTTTATTTTTATTTATTTAGTTAATTGAATCAACGTCGTTCAATATATGTAAGAATCATGATAAATGTTTCACAGAATTTGTGTTTTTTGTACTATGATCTAGAAAAGTCGGGCCGATTCTGTTGCACCCGCGATCGCACTTTGAAACCATTCTTCTGCCAAATTATTTATTGTATTTTAGAATTCTAAATGGATTAAAAATAAATAGGTGAAAATGTATCCCTTCAAGTAATAATGTCATTAAATATTTTGCTTATTTTATTATTAAATGTACTTCAAATGAGTCTAAATGTTGCACCCGCTATAATGGAATCACCCATCTCGGTTTAACTATTCCGAGGTTGAAGCCAGTATTAGTGAAAAATAATAAATAAGTCTGTAAGAGTATTTCGTGTCATGAGAAATGGTGCTCATTATAGCCGTTCGGAATCGCCAGAAAATTGTAGGTCCCTCGATTCCTGATGACACGCACACAAAAATGTTTGAGAGTTGTAAGTCACTAGACTTAGGTTTATGTATGGTCTTCTATTTTTTTTTTTTTTTGTTAATTCTTCAACTGCAAATACGTGGAGAACATTACGTTCCTTTTTTTGGTGTTAATCAGTGTGTTACAATTTTAATTCACGAATTTAAATCAAATTAAATTACAATAAATAAACGAAAATGCCGAGCAGAAACACACCGACGCGACCGAACACTCTGTAATTAAAGGAAACTAAAAGAAAGAGAACCCGACGATGAACTCTCAAACTACAGGCAGACGAGTTCAGCAAAAAAAAAACTGGTAGCAACAATGTATACTACCACCACGACTAGGCTCAGCAGGGGGTGGGTTCACGATTTATTATTTTGATGATGATTATTAATTAAAATAATAAAGAGTGAAATGATTTATTTTCAATTAACGCAGAGGCGTAGCTGAAAAATGAAAAAGGGCGCCAGTGATTTTTGTTTTATAAGGAAATCACAAACCTTTTTAGCGGAACCGACGGTGAAAGATATCTAAATAAAAGATTTGAATTTATAATTCCGAATGGGAATTTGAAAATTTTATTGAATTGCTTGGGAATCCTTGCATTTAAGTAGGGCTAAGACCCAAGATCTTTTGAACAATTAGAATACAAAAAAAATGAAATTATTAAGATGGACCGTTAACACTCGGTCCCGAAAGCTCAAACGGTGTTAAGAACACGGGTCTCTCGTTCCGCAATATCGGAGATTTTCCATAGCAAAAACCAAACGAATATTAAAATGAACTTTTCAATGAAATTATCGACCTGACAATAAGATTTAAAATAACAATTATAAAACCAGTATACTTAGCTTTAATTTCCACTAAATTCCTCTCTAGTCCTCGAGCTTCAATTTCAACATTTCTCTGCAACAAAATCTTCCTGTGTTTCTTCCACTAAGAATTCTTCAATTTTCCTCTTTTCAAATATAATTTCTTTTCTTTCTGTTTTCAAAAAAATTTTTTGTTAATAATTTTTCTTGCACTTCCGGCTAGCTTAAATGTCCGTAAAGAAGTGTCCTTCCAGGCTTTCACCTTGCCTGAAATACCTCTTCTCTTTTTAAACCCCAGTGCTTTCCGCCAATCAGGGACGTGGGCTTCGATTGCGTCATTTATCAGAAACACTCAGCACATTGGCGAGAGTGCGCCAACGCAGTTGGAACCCATCAGCCTTCTCGTACTCGCACTTTACACCCAGCTTTATGGACAGTCATCATCATTGAATTCGCCGACCTCCAGTATATTCAATGGGTGCATTCAGCCACCTTACATCCCCATACAAGTTTTTAAACAAAATTTTCTGAAAACCAAAAAAAAGGAACTTAATTTTTCTAACATAAAACCCGGTAAGAAACACTGGAAAACCTGTGCAAAGAAAGTTGCTATAATTTAGAGGAAGTTGGTGGTAACTTTCTACATCGCGAATTTACTTGATTCGTTAGGTTTTTGCGCTGATTTGGGGAATGTTTAGGGATAAGCCGTTAACGTTCCATCTTTTACATGAATACAAATATTAAGATATGGTTTAGGTTGGGCACGCAGCCATTCTCACCAGGAGTAACTTCAACATTTGGGAACAAAACTTCGCCAATGTTACTTTTTGTTCAAATTTAACACAGACCGCCCGTCTGTTTCTGTGAGTAGCTGTCACTAGCAATGGCGATTTGAACAGACCACCCGTCTGTCGTCCATTAAGTTTCAAAATTGAACACGCTGATATTTTGTTTCTTCAAGTTACTGAGCGAGTGAACCGATGGCTGATGGACCATGGCTGCCCTTCTCTCTCTCAGTAAGTGGAAAGAAACACCTGTTTTAAGAAGGTTATTAAAAGAAAGGAATGAGGATAGGGAACCGAAAGAATGATTCTTGTTACGGAAAATTTTACCGTAACAAGTGGTGATATCGACCATTCCCAGCAATCGGAAGTGTGCCATATAATTTACATCAGTTCTGAGGAAGTGGACGTATACCACGCCCCCTGAATGGAAAACCTCAAGTTTTCGATTTATTCCTCTGCTTGCATGATAAGACCTACCGTTGTGCAAAATTACAAGGTTCTACGATGTCGGGAAGTGCTCCATAGTTTTGATGATCTCTCAGTCAGTCAGTCAGTCAGTTAGGAACCGCTCAGGAACCGCTTATGCTAGAACATTGAAATTTGGTGAGGCACCTGTGCATGACTGGCTTAGCAAATATTCGAAATTTTAAGTTTCTGACTTAATTGGTACTAAAGATAGGGAGGGGTCAAAAAACGCCTGAGTTTTTTTTCTGTAAAAAGGGTGTAGTGCCAGAACTTGGCTGGGCACTACCGTGCCCTTTGATCGTTTGCCAGGATCTGACCAAAATGAGAATAAAAATAAAGACGAAAATTAAAGGGTGGGCAAAATGCAAGTTTTTTTTTTCTAAAAATGCAATAAAATGAACAAAATTAAATTTTTTCCATGTATTATGACTTTATTAGTAAGAGCAAACATTCCCATTAATTATGGATTACGACGTCGTTCAAGTGGCTGCCTCGTCTGACTTCGCAGTAGCGCATTCTGTCACAACAAGTTTTCAAAACCTTGTTGAAGATTTCGGGGTGTACCTCACGGTTTGCTTTTATGATGTTGCACTTAAGTTCTTGAATCGTTTCCGAATTGTTGGCATAGCATCGATGCATCGATCCTTCACGGTTCCTCACAAAAAAAGGTCAAAGGGGTCAAGGGGTGGCCAACTGACATCGCCAAGACGGCTGTTAACACGATTTGTTAATTTGGTGTGCAAAAGATCGATTGTGGAATATGCTGTGTGGCATGGCGCCCCATCCTAGATGATTTGGATGACCTCTGTCAAATCTATCTCTTCAATTTCATTAAAAAAAAAAGTCGCCCACCGTTCACCGAAACGTTGTTCCCAGCCTCATTTTCGAAGAAAAATAGTCCAATGATACCCCCACTCCATAATACGCACCAAACTGTCGCTTTCTGTGGATGATTTTCCCCAAACTCGTTGTGCAATTCAAGCTGCTCTAAGGCCTAAAATGCAAAGGCATAACAAAGCGGATGGCCAGGCGTCTTCAATTGCTGAGTCAATAGTACCTTGTAAGCCAATAATCCGAGATACTTGTGCAGAATTCAACTAATATAAAAATATCAATCAAACGCAATTAAGGTCTTGTTTTTAGGATAAATGCTTTTTTTCTCCATACAAAAACATCTCATCCCCTATAATCTCTTCAGTACTAAAAGGTTCTATGTTGTACATAGAACCTTTTTTGGAATTTTTAATCAATTTTTTCTCAACCAGGTTCTATGCCGTTTTTTAAAATGCTTGTCAAATCATCTAAAGTGATTAAATTAACAATATTTTAATGCTTTTATGGCTTTTTGATGGTTCTTTATCATATTGCATCAATACTTTACTGATATCTAACTGTTTAATGCAAAAACCAGCCTTCTAAAACTTTAAAGGCGATTATCTCGGAAAAATTTGTTTTAACATACAACCTTATAGTTCTCGGCCAGCGAATTGTTTAAAAAAATATACAAATTCAGAGTATTTACTGTAGTGCTTTATAGTTAAGTAATGCTTTATTGTCACCTGTGTTACGTGCCTTGTGAGGTTATTTGCATTTGGAAACGGAAATACGAAGTATTTATCGTTTGGAAAGCCAGTTGAATGGAGAAACCCAATTGATCATGTGACTGACTGTTACTTCTGCTTAACTAAAATACAAGGAGGGAAATTTCGGAAAGCTTTTTATCCCGAAGTACAATCAGTAACAAAGACGGCGCCACATTCTTCTCGGTATCCAAAACAAGAACCACCAGGAACAAAAATAACAGCCGGAGAAGTATCAGATTTGAGTTCCAGTATCATCAGCAGTTTGGAAATTGAAAGTCCAAAACTAAAGCTATTTAATCAATTCCAACTCAATGATTTATTCCGTGATCTCAACTTATCTTAAGAGAAGTCTGAGTTGCTCGTTTCGAGATTGCAGGAATTTAACTGCTTGGAAGCAGAAACAAAAGTCACTTATTACAGAAATCGGAATAAGAAATTTGAAAGGTATTATTCAAAAACGGGTGACTTTTGTTATTGCAATGATGTGACAGGATTATTTGCTGAATTTGGAGAACACCACATAGCTAAGGATTGGCGGCTTTTTATCCCGATTGGTCACTCCACAAATGTAAAAGAGGACTACAAGACCATGGAAAAACTTCTTCAACTTGTGAAATACAATTCCTATAACTGGAAAATCTGCTGTGATTTAAAAGTCGTGGCTTTACTTACTGGCCTGCAGGGTGGCTACAAAAAATACTGCTGTTTTCTGTGTTTTTGGGATAGCAGAGCAGATGAAAAGCATTTCATCCAACGAAATTGGCCACTTCGTAAAAAACATGTAGTAGGAAAGAGCAACGTTGCTGAAAAAGCACTTGTTGAAAAACAAAATGTAATACTTCCATCATTGCACATAAAACTCGGCATTATGAAAAATTTTGTAAAAGCCTTGGCAAAAGATCCCGAAAACAAAGGATTAACATATTTGAAAACAAAGTTTCCCAAGCTGTCGACCGAAAAAATTAAGGCGGGTATATTCGTTGGTCCACAGATAAAAAAAATTGTTTAGTGACACCGGATTTTTGAATTGTCTAAAAAAAACGAGAAAAGAACATGGAATGCTTTTCAAGCCGTAGTTCATGGGTTTTTGGGAAACTACAGAAGTACAAACTATCGTCAATTGATCGAAAAAATGATGATTACATTTCATGCTATTGGTGAGTATTTAGCAGATTAGTGTTTCAAAAACAATGAATTCTATTGACAACTAAAATTTAAATATTTGTATTCCTTTCAGGTGCTCGCATATCTTTGAAAATGCACTTCCTGCACAGCCATTTGAAAACTTTTCCCTCGAATTTAGGAGCTGAAAGCGATGAACAAGGTGAAAGATTCCACCAGGATCTTGCTATCATGGAAAAGATTAAACGCCACATAAAAGAAGAAGTGTAAACAATACTTCATATTTTCTATAAAAATTATGAAAAAAAAAAAACCTGAAATGATCTGCCTTCACGTAATGTTTCATAACTTCCACATTTACTATTCGATTTCATTAATCTTATGCGTTTTAGCTTGGTAAAAACAATATCTTTCACCTGAGATCTTAAAACTATTTTAAATATTTTTTTTTCTATCCTTACGAAATTACTTAAAACAAGCAATTTTCAAAAAACGGCGAAAAATTGTGTTTTTTGAAACTTTGAACAGCTTTTTCTTGATGATTGTTGGGCCGATTTACACAAGTCGTATACTGTTGGAAAGACAAACAAAATATCTGTTCAAAACTATAAAGTATATGTTAATTAGTTCGATCGTTTTTGAAAATTAGGCTTATACATTGAAAAGGAGCAGAAAAACAGGTTTTTTGGTCATATCTCGAAAACGCTTCTTTGGAAAAATAAATTATTGCCATTTTCGTGTTCAGAGAGCCAAAATTAGTCTAGAAAATACTCTTCTGTTGAGGTACTTTTTTTGTGTAAACTAGTGTTATCTACGTTTGTAGACTAAATAAATCATAGTCAATTCGACAGATGTAGCTTCAACGGTATTGCCGCAATAACCTGTCAAAGTTCAAAAATCCTTGTTGGAAAACTCTCCTAGTGACCGCGGGAATGGATAGCACTTACAATTTTCTGCCGAGTCCAAATAGCGAATATGAGAAGCACTTCTCCACAAGAGGCAGTATCCCTAAAAAACATTTATTTTGCCTTATGTTTAGACGGTAGTGGTTGGGAATCGAACTCAGTACTGCGGTCAGTCAAACCAATCACAGGTTACTACGAAGATTATGGAAATTCATAGGTAAAACTTTAAAATTATCAAGAAATTTTTCAATCTGGACCCTGCTGTAAGCTTATTGGCAAATAAAATCAAAATGCAAATCGAAAGTTGACTAACTCTTGCTAATCGTCGTTTCTCTGGGCTAAGAAAGCAATTGAGTACTTAGACCATTTCGAGAAAAATCATAGAGAAAGAAATCATAAGAAACACTCGTCTTTCCGGTTCTGCTCAATGGTTCAGACGTATGGGCGCTAAAACTTTCGGATGAAAGATTCCCTGATTTGTTTTCAGACAAAGATACCTTGTACGACTTTTGGACGGACTAGTTTGTGTACATCACCAAGACAATTTGTAATGAAGAAGATACAAAGATGAATATAATAATGGCTGGCTCACTTATAGAGCGAACACTTAAAGTCTTCAACGCTATGTCAAAGCGGTGGCCGGCTAGGGATCCAAGCTCCTTGCCAACACGTTTTGTAGCCCATATAAAATGTAAGTTAGTATATAATATGTAATTGCTTATAATCCCCGTATTTGTCCTTCACCCTTAACTCTCTTAATTCTTCCTCTTAATAAAAACTCTTCAAATAAGAATAAAAATAAAAAAACACATCAACACAACATAACTATCACTGCCCTTAACTAAGTCAAGTTTGAGACCCGCAGCAGCAGTGGTAAATGAAATGCGGTATAAGTACCCGTACCTAACGTCTTCTTTATTTGGAAATTCCCTTAGCCCTGGGTGTGCTAAACGGATATAGTTTACTATAGTTTATGCGTTCGCATCTCTATAAAATCCACTCGAGGATAAACTGCATGCATGTTGCACACTCTAGTACTTAATTTTGTTGTTGTGTTACCAGGGTCCTTCTTCTTGAGAGCATAAAATAGTACATAGTAGTTGGTACTTTACTTTGTTATGATACACAATAATTGATGCCATTAGTTGGAGTGGAAGGCGGGAAGCGGAAGTGGGTGGATTGGGAGTTGAATCTTAGAGAACGAAATGATGACTGCGGTGGTGTTGGGAACTAAAGCCATTTTGACCTTGTTTACGACCAAACAGTGTGGTTGGGAGCATAGAACCTTGTTATTAAATAGTTTATCGGTTAATCGGTCGATAAGTTTGTATACTTAGACCAAGGATCATTGCTTTGTTGGGATTCGCTGCTTTAATGAACATCGACAATATAGCTTCTCATTGCATTTGCAAGTGTTTTTTGGGTAATGGCATCAATTAGTCTCGAAGCTTAGATATCTCTCAGGAACAATTTTACTTAGGGCGATATGTAGCCCATGGAATAACAGTATTTAGGTTATGTCAGTGACAGACAATAATTGTCTGAAGTTAATTGGATCAAATATTTATAAATCCAAATGGAAATGGGGGTTTGATTTTGTTCAATGTATTGAACAAATGGAATATTATGGGAAATAATATGTTTAATTCTAAGTTTCTACTTACGATATTTTATGTACAAGTACTTAAGTAAGGACAAGTTATGAATTCGTACAAAAAACGAACTCGAGATTTTGATTAAAGTTGACATTATACTATAATAGAGAACACGAATAGAGTGGGTCCGGCAATTCCGTCTGTTCGACTACAGCCTAAGCGGCTCGGCCGATTTTCGTTAAACTTGGGAGATATCGTTTTTAAATTTTCCCTAAGTTTTTCTCTTTTTTTTTTCTTAAGACGAAAAATAACAGTACTTGCCATACGATTTTTTTTTCGAAATTTTATAAAAATTTTTTTCTCAAGAACTGTTCAACAGATTTTATTAAAAAAAAATCAAAAAATTGTATTTACTAAAAGCTAGCTAATGGTTGAAAAAAAATTCCGAAAATGGTTATTAATGGTACCCCTCTTGGAACCAATTTGCTTGTTTTTGATTTTCTCAAAAAAGGTACAACCGATTTTGATTATTTTTTTATGCTTAAACTCCCCAAAAGTTTTAATATTAAACATGTAACTCAAGAAATCATTTAGATGTTTACTCACTTTTGACGCTCAGTGTATACATATGTAACTTGAAAGTTTTAAGCTGGACACCAGAGGTTCTTTTTCTTTGGTAGCTTATTATAGTTGATGATGGTTTTGAATACCTAAGTGGTGAAGTCGTTTAAGTTTGTCATAGGTGAACGCACAACTTTGAACGCGTAACACTGAACGCGCAGCCAGCGGTATATGCACTTTTCTTTCAGTGGCTCCCTGTGGACTCCGTCTACTTAAAGTATCCTGAGCCACTTGCGTTAAATTTCTTCTTCTGGGTTCTGGGCAAATAACAACCCCTTTTCGTAAAAATTCGAAATAAGGAAATAATGAAAGTTCGCGTGTGAACCCGAAACTTTATCACGTCTAAGATAGATATAAACGTTTGTACGTGCTTTGTTTCGATTAGAATATGGTCAAAAAGTCTTGTGGTTCGACCATCTGAAAAGTGCCAAATTGCTGGTGTTTATCCTTGCTCCTGAAAAGATGTTACAACTTATCACCATATTATGAGCTGCTGTCCTTTTTATTAAACTTTCCCGAAATAGCTTCATTTAATTAAGCTTCTGTTTGGAGAGTAAAAACACTTGGTTTCATCCATAGCTGTCCTTTAGGATAATCTTTTTTTTGTTAACTCCGGTTATATTACCATAAACACTAATGCAGTAAGTAAGTATTTTACAACTCGATCACATCCTTAACCTGTACTTCGGTTCTTTATAATCAATTGCATTGCAACGCAGTAGCTGCAGCAAGAAAACTTAATAGCCAACTCCTACGTGAAGCATTTGGTAAATTGGTCCTAGGTTCCTATTGTTTTTCCTGTTTCACCAAGCTGTACTACCTATATAGCTTAGCAACAGAATCATTCCTTTAGTTTTTTTTTTGTTTTTCGAAAACTCTTTGTATGCATTTTTTGTCTGAAATGTAAAGAACTCCTACCCTTCTACACAAAAACAGGGTGTTGTGGAAATTCAAATTCGTTACGGAAAATTTTGATCATTGCGGTTCTGGGAAGAAATCTAAGCAAATAATATCCTTTTAAGTATTAGAGTAAACGGTGCCCATATGAGTTTGAAAATTAAGGTCTTAGAACTCCTAAAGAGATAAAACAATTATTTCATGCAGAAAGATTTTAATTGAAATATTCGTCATAGACATGAAGTTCAAGCTTAGCAGTGTCGCGGATGTAATTTTAGAAGACCGACACTTATTTATGTAAGTTATTTGAGAATTCAATAAAAGTATTCTTTTTTTTTAACACAAATTTTGTAAGCACTAAAATTTTAAATTTACCACAACATTGACCAGTCTTCGATTGCTTTCCTTCCTCTTATCAATTTCTTTGTTATTGGAAAGTACTGGTGAGTTTGATGGTGGCCATGATACCAATATATCATGATTAATGATTAGTGAGTTGGACTTTCATGCAAAGGGTCTTGGATTCGTTTCTCAGTAGCTGCAATGTCGTGCCGCAGAGCTTAAACTCTTTACGAACCGATGTGTAATCTACTCATAGCTGGGCATTAACTCGTTAATCCGTTAATCGTTAATTAACGAAGTTAAAATTTTGATTAACGGATTAACTTTTAAGTTAACTCAATTGAAAGTTTTTTTGCGACCTTTAGTCCAAATGCGTTTCGCCCAGGTACGACAGTTGGGCTCATCAGTTAGATGCTGTCGTACCCTTCTAAGACGCAAAATATTAGTCGATGGTTATCAACACAATATAAAATTTACAGCATGAATACAATGTAAATTATATTATTATATTATTATATTAATCAATACAGTCCACAAAAACAAAAACAAAAACTTATTTTTCGTTTTTCCTTCTTCTTTTAAGTTAACTTTTAAAAATGTTAACGGAAACGTTAAATCCGTTAATCCACGTTAAGTCCGTTAATCGTTAATCCAACGCCTACTATTTAACGCGCGCTGCGAAAAACAGATTGAGACAGTTGTCGCGCGGCGCGTGCCGCGTGTAAAACAAAAACAGCTAGGTACGTACTATATTTTGACGGCGCGTGCGAGTGAGAAAACTGCGAAGAGATTCGTTTCGTTTGATAATTTCATTATGCCGGTCGTCCACTATGTGCGCGATAAGTTCAACCAACTTCGTTCAACTTTTTATTCAACTCTTCCGTTGGATAAACGATCTACAATCTCTTACACTAGTGCAGCAACTTACGTAATTCACGTTGAGCAACGAAAGTTGAACAAAATGCGTTCGGAACCCCGTACACATAATTGACAAACTTTCCCATATGTTGATTAACCTCGCACACCTAGATGATCAACTCTTAAAACTTATTCCAGTGTTGAATAGCTCCGTACACCTAGTTGACCAACTTACTCAAATGTTGAATAACATCGTACACTAGTTGATAAACTTGTTCGATTTTGACAAAAAAAAAAGTTTTTCGAGTTGAGCAACTGCGTTTTCGACATTGTTGTTTAACCAGTTGATGAACGAGTTGATACCTTCGTACACTTTACCAAGGAACAAAGGATCACTCGTTGGGGAACGCACCACGATAAACAAAAATCTCAAACGTCAAACCTGAAATAATTTTGACTTCAGTTCGGTACATACATTTATTGTCGACGAACTCCTTTGCTTTAAAATATTCTTAAATTTGTGCCGTATGAGTATGATTTCCTCTAAGAAAAAAAAAAGTGGCTGCCGCATTAATAATATTAGAAAATGAACGACAAAGGAAGAAAAAACAGACAAGACGATTCTGGCGGGTAGATGATCTTTTCTTGAGTTGCGAAGAAAATTGTTTTTTCAATGAAATTTATGAGAAATTAAAATCGATTGATCCCACCGCGCCCTTGAATTCGAATTCAAAGTTTAGGCAATTGCATTTTCGAGGAAATTTGAGACCAAGCTAATTCCCTGGCATCTCGATTTTTATAAGAGGGGCTCTTAATGTCCCATATATTGGGCTTTTCCTCAATTGCTGAAATCATTTGCAAAATTAATTCCGTGATCCACTCTGATTTTTTATCACCTTCCATGACGAAAAACCAAAATAAACTACAGTTTTTAAGTTGCAACAACTGCTAGTGCAAGTTCATGGTAACGCAATAGTTCAACCACGTAGACACATTTCACTGCAGCCAACGCAACGCAACACAATATTACGTCAAGAAATCCCAAAGAAAACTAAAAAGTTGATCAACGCGTTGAACAAATAGTGTGCAACACATTATCTTGAAAATGTGACTCAACGCGTTGATCGAACATTTTCAAGGAGCAACACGAGCTCGTACACTACCCGTACAGTTGTTGCGCAATTCGTTGAGCAACGGCCAACAACTAGATCCAACCCGTTGGTTGAATTGAATGCGTTAAATGCGAAATTTGTGCGTTGATCGCCTAGTGGACGACCGGCATTGCTTAGCGCCGGTGCTTAGAAAAAAAAAATACAAAAAATGCAATTTTTATCACAAATGTTAACGGATTAGCGATTAACGTTAACTTGCGTTAATTCTTCCGAAATTTAACGCTTTAACGTTTAACGAAGCTAACTTTTTTAGTAGCGGATTAACGATTAACGAAGTTAACTGTTTGATTAACGGTGCCCAGCTATGAATCTACTCCATTAATTTTGTATGAAACCATTAAATATAGCAATATTATTGTGTATTAAAATTTTTAAACAATTTTTTTTTGTTGGCTTATTATTTCGAAAACCCCTTGAGTCATTTTTTATTTTGACAATTGACAGTTTTTAATGCTATCAACAAGGGCGAAAAATTTTAACTGTATTAGTATGATGTTAAAGCTGTTTTAGTATGATACTTACCTAGTACAACAACGAATTTGCAAATTTTAATTGAATATAGCATCATACTTTCTCTACACTTTTATTAAAATTCAAATCATCGAATATCTACTTTATTTTGTTAGTATCGTCCTAGCTTCATATGACTCTTTGACATTTGCAAACATCAAACAAGGTTCGTGCACTTACTTTTTACACGTAATGTCATTGTTTTATGTGTGTTCAGAAGCAATTTATTAAGAAAATTCTTTTAGTACGATACTAGTCAAAAAATGATTAAAATCAAGAATGAGTTAGTAAACTACTTTAAAGTTAGCAAATTGTAGTAGTATCATACTAATACCTTAATAATAGGCTGTTTAAAATTTTGCGCCAAGATATTTAAACCAAAAATATCGGTACCCACCAAAAAAACGGAACAAAAAATTTTTTGAAAATCGTATTTATCTCGAAAACGGCACAATTTTGTTAAAATTTGATAGAACAAATTTAGAAATAAAGACATTACTGGCTAACCATAGTGTTGCGTCAAATTATACCCCACAACAAGTTTCACCAGCCCATCCGTTTCCCTTTTTCCTTACCTATCTATTGTGGCAAGACAATCATCGTTAGGAAGTAATTCAACTTCATCTACAGATGCCCGCATTATCATTCCACCTAAGCCAAACTAAGAGGTCGTAACAAGCACTGCTGGACAACCATCATCCATCAAGGCTAAAAGTCACAGTAAGATCTCTGTAATAAATATTGTTCGAACAAATAGAGGACCAACCAGATCTTCCAAGAACATCTTCGAGCCCTTGCTGTGTTTTAACTTATTTATAACAGATGAAATAGTTAGTGAAATAATGAAATGGACAAACATAGAAATCTCTCTTAAACGTATTGAAAAAGAAGATAAGGACAAAGAAACTGGAAATGAGACTACGAAGTTCAGTGCTACATTTAGAGACACCAATGAAGTTGAAATCCGTGCATTTATTGGCATCCTTACATTATCCGCTGCTATGAAAGATAATCACCTTTCAACGGAAGAACTTTTTGACAGCTCTTTTTCGGGAACTCGTTATGTAGCAGTTATGAGTCGTGACAGATTCGACTTTCTTATCAGGTGTATTCGCATGGATGATAAATCGCTACGTCCAACACTCGGAGATACGGATCCATTTATACCTATTAGAAAAGTTTGGGACTTATTCATAAATCAGTGCTTGATCAATTACATTCCGGGATCACATCTAACTATTGACGAGCAGCTATTGGGATTCCGGGGAAGATGTCCATTTAAGATGTACATTCCGAATAAACCCAATAGGTATGGAATAAAGATTCCGATGATGTGTGACAGCAGCGGCACAAAGTACATGATAAATGCCATTCCTTACATCGGACGAGCAACCAATACCAATGGCATTCCTCAAGGTGAGTACTATATCAAAGAACTGTCAAAGCCAGTACATGGCACCTATCCTAACATCACCTGTGACAATTGGTTTACTTCTGTGCCCTTGGAAAAATCCTTACTTCAGCAACCTTATAAGCTTACGTTGGTCGGTACCATACGTTCCAACAAACGAGAAATTCCAGAACTAATGAAAAATACGCGTTCACGTCCTGTAGGCAGTTCAATGTTCTGTTACGATGGCTCTTTGACACTTGTGTCATATAAACCAAAGCCATCTAAAATGGTATATTTGCTTTCATCTTGCGATCAAGAAGGTACAGTTAACAACACAAATGGAAAACCAGAAATGATTATGTACTACAATCAGACGAAGGGCGGTGTCGACACATTCGACCAAATGTGCTCGCATATGTCATGGCCAATAGCAGTACTATATGGCATTTTTAACATAGCTTTCATAAACTGTCATTTATTGTCACAATATTCAGTCAAAGAATGTAAAACCTCTCAGCCGAAAAAATTTCATGAAAAATCTGACTACAGAACTCGCTTCTCTTCATATGGAAAAAAGGCTAGAAGCTCCAACTTTGAAGAGGACTCTTCGCCAACATCTTTCGGAGTTGCTACCTAATACAAGTGGGAATAGTGTTCAGAAAATGAAGAGGAGCCTTCTACAAAAAAGAAGAGATACTGTGCGTATTGTCCATCAAAAATTCGCAGAATGTCAAAAATATCATGTGTGGTATGCAAAAAAGCGGTTTGAGGCGAACATAAAAATGACGTGTGTCATTTTTGTATTTAATTTAATCATATGCGATTAAAAGTTACTAATACTTATTAGTAGACTTGTTTTGAACCAAAAAGTGATAATTTAGCAACTTTTAAGATTTAAAGTCAATTTTAATGTTACACCAGACTTTTCGCTGCATTTAACTTTTTTTAATTCTTTTCTGTAATTTGTCCAAAAATTAATAATTTTTTTAACATCAGTGTCTCGATCAGCTTCTGGGTTTTTTTCTTTCAGTTTTTGAATCAAGACCTCATAGGCTTTGCTTTTCATTATCCTGTTGCTATATTCCGGGATTTTAATTTTCCATAGAGCCGGGGAACTCGCTCCAGAACTTTTATTCATCATCCATTAAAAAAAAAAACAATGTAGGTATACTGCGTAAATAAAATTTTTCAACTGAGCGGTTGCACAGTTTTTGACATTCACAAATAACACAAATAACTGCACAAATTTAAAACTTGAGCAAAAATATCAAAATTATTTTGATTTTTACACAGTTAACTGCACAAATCGCACAAACAACCCCATTAACAACACAACTAAACTGCGCAAACTTAAGTTTGTGTCGTGAATTGCCGGCCTAAGACTGTTCGGTGTGAGACGGGGCGATGCTCGTGCAACGACGTGTTATGTTATGTCGTGGTGATGTTAATTGGCCTCCACGATCATGTGATTTGACACCGTTGGACTTCTTTCTTTGTGGATATTTAAAAGAAAAAGTGTACGTGAATAAGCCAAGAACAATTCAAGAGCTAAAGTATGAGATAATTCGACACATTAACGACATATAAATGTCTCTGAGTCATTGAAAACATGGACCATCGGAAAAAGGTATGCCACCGAAGTCGTGGCGAGTATTTAGCCGATAGTTTGGTTCACACTTAATTGTCATAGATCTTTCTATCATAATAAAAAATATTAAGATAATTCACTGAATACTTTTTGTTTTATTTACAATAAACATCGTGCGTTTTTGTTAGACCACCCTTTACATAATGCGTTTTGCTTTATTGAATCAAAATGTAAATGTAAAATAGTATAACGTTTTTAGACCTGAAAGCAGTTTCAAGTCATATTTTAAGCCTCAATAAAATAATTTATGAAATATTCTTAAATAAATATATTTCCAGTTAAATCCATAACACCCTGTTTATATCTAAATATAAATATCACGAACGCGCCACGCCATGTCGCCCCCTCTATATTATCACCGAGTTTGGTTCGAGCAGAGGAGTTTTTTAGTTATAGTAGGGAGAGAAAGGATTTTCCACAAAGCAGAACCAGCTCTGTTGTTGCTGCTTCAAGAAAAACTAATGTATAAATACGAGTGGCAAAACAAAGTTTTCCTTGTTTACCAACTCTCTTTGCACTTCTGTACAAAAATGTATATATAGTTATAAGGATAAACAACCTAAACCTAAGTAAAGTTGAGGACAGAACTAACCGAACCAGTACCCTCGACTGAATGTTTGGCCACTCGGAAAATAATTGCACGACACTACTCGTATGGTAAAAAATAAAATGGCAAACCAAAAAAATATATAGAAGGACCATGCTATTGTCCTGAGCGAGGACTAGCTCCCTCTATACCCAGACACAAGCCTTAAAAGTTATGGTGCATTCGTCTACGCAAAAATAAGCGAAAATTCACAAGAAATTCCTTATAACTACATATAAATTTTGTTTGTGTTTTTTTTTTTTTAAATTATTTGTAGATACAACAATGCCGAATTGTTTGTGATCACAAGGATACATAAGTAAAATATTTGTTGAACAAAAATTTAATTTTGTTGTTTTTAATGAATGGTTGTATTATTTTACTATTACCATAAATACTCGTAGGTAACTACTGTACTCATATAGAGTTTGGGGCAAGAAGTATTGGTTTGGTGTGGGAAAATTTGCCTGGTTTTAATCAAGCCTACCATTTTGATTATGGAAAAGTCCAACAAAGTGCATAATTGCAGCAGGAGCACTGCTGCCATATCTACGTATTATGGTATACGTGTGTGAGACCAACTGACAGTTTTGTTTTTTGGTGGAATAGAAAAATTTACAAAAAAATGTATTGCCTTGAAAATGAAATGCTTGTATGTTTAAGATACCTACATAGAATTTTAACGATGAATGTTTTTAGATAAAAATGTTCATAAGCATAAAACTAATTTTTACTTGCGACTTATTTATATATGTAGGTGCTATAAGGCAAGTTATGCATTCGTAGAAATGATTGGTCAAACAATCAAGGTAGCGGAGCACGAATTTGAAGTGGTGCAATCCTTTAAAAACCTTGGGTCAATAGTAGCAGCCGATAACAATATAGAAGAAGAAATACGCGGGCGGCTTCTCAAATCCAACAGAGCCTACTATAGTCTGTCAAAGCTCTTCAAATCCAGAAATCTCACCATAACTTCAAAACTGCTGCTGTACAGGACCATGGTCCTGCCAGTACTCACATATGGATCCGAGACTTGGGTGCTTAGCAAAAGGCACTCCGACCTCTTAGCTGCGTTCGAGAGAAAAGTCTTAAGGAGAATTGTTGGCCCCGTATGTGAGGAAGGACGATTCCGGAGACGGTACAATCATGAACTGTACGCAATCTACCTTGAAGCAGATATCGTGACAAAAATTAAGCTCGATAGACTCCGGTGGGCAGGGCACCTAGCTCGCATGAGCGAAGAGGAACCTGCTCGGAAAGTTCTTTGTGGTACATTCTATGGTAGACGACAGCGTGGTAGACCATGCTTGCGCTGGAGAGATGGCGTAGACCAGGACGCCCGAAGCCTTGGGGTGCGCAACTGGATGGCGTCGGCTAGAGACCGGGATAGGTGGAGAGCAGGGGCGAACGCAGTTAGGGGTTTTAGGGGTTCAAACCCCCCCCGAAACGACCAAAAAAATAAGGGTTCATTTTATTAAAGAAAAAAAAAAACAAAGTGTTATTTTCGTGCCATAAATTCTTCTGCTAGTGTTGTTTTTTCTTACGACTTATAGGTACTATAAGGCAAGTAATGCATTCGTAAAAAAAATCGAACTGAAGATTTTTATCAAAGTTGATATCACGATGATAGCGAAGACGAAAAATGTGGGTCCCGAAATTCTGTCTGTCTGTCTGTTCGACTACGGCCTAAAAAGCTAGGCCGATTTTCGTTAAACTTGGTAGATATCGTTTTGAATTTGTTTCCCCACAGGTTTTTTTCTTTTCTTTTTAAGACCAAAACATAACGGTATCTGCCATACGATTTTTTTTTCGAAATCTTATAAATATTTTTTTCTCAAAAACTGTCCCACAGAATTTTGAAAAAAAAAAATTCATAAAATGTCTTTTCGTCATTTTAGGTAATGGTTGAAATATTTTTTCCAAAAAATGGTTATTCTTGGAAGCCCCTGGAAACCATTTTTTGGTTTTTGATTTTCTCAAAAACAGTACAACCGATTTTAATCATTATAAAGCCTCTCCAAGGTTTAAATATTATTGCGTATACAAATTTCAAAAGTTTTATTTTTTGATTCTTAAAAAAATTTCAAAATTTTTTTCTGGAAACTCAATATTTCGAAAACCCCATGCTCGATTTTTTTTAAACTTGATAAATAAAACTTTCTTAATATATGTTAATCTACAAGATCTGAGGAAAAAATTTGTTTTACCTAAAAATAAAGGTACCCACAATACAAAATGTTAAAAAATGGTTTTCGAAAATCGTATTTTTCTCAAAAACGGCTCCGAGAATTTTGATAGTTTTTTTTTTTGTTTCGATTAATCTTTACTTTTAGAAAAGCTTCTAAAAAGTTTAAAAAAACATTGCATTTTAAGACTTTTTTTAAAAAAAATATTCTTTGGATTTTTGAAAGAAAAAAATCTATTTTTTTTTTTTTGAAAATTCGATATCTCAAAAACTGCTCAATATTTTTTTTTGTAAATTAAATTTGTATTCCAACAATAATAAAAAATTTAAATATGCGTACCAAAATTTTTTCTTAAGTAAGTTTTAAAAATTTTGTATACAAAAGCAACGCGATGAAGCTAACACACTCTTCGATCGTGCAATTTTGTTTTTCAATTATTTTACAATATACTTTTCCTATTTTGTTGTAATAGCTTTCAATTGATACATAAATAGTGAAAGAATATTTCTAATAAATTATTTTATCAATTTAATTAACAAATATTAAACTACAATAAAAGTGTATACTCGCAACTCATTCTTCTTATATAAAATCTGTACCACAAACGCCACTATGTCACCTACCACGCGGCAAACGTCAACAAATAACCCATCTGACAGCATAGGACCAAGTGATGAAACAATTTGGAAGAATTTGGAGTTTCGCTTAAAACAACAATCCAAGCAAATTAAAACTTTAATTGAAACCAGTAGAAAGGAGTTATCTGCAAAGATTGATGAAGCACTAAGTAACCTAATTAATAAATTCTCCCAAATTGATAAGACAATAACCACATTGACTGAAAGAATTGAAAGTCTAGAAAGACAACAAACTAATGTTCCTTTGGAGGTGTGCCGTGGAGATCCTAACGTACCTATTCTAATGCACAAAATTGATTTTTTGGAACGTGAAAGTGTGTCTGCCGATGTTGTGCTTAGTGGTGTTCCTAAAACAAGCAATGAAAACTTGAACGATTTGCTTAATAAACTTTGCATCTCACTAAATTGCACTCCAACACCCGTCCTGAAAGACATATTTCGCACTAAGGCCAAAGGTTCCTCTGTTGACACACCAATAATTATAAAATTTAACAACAAAAAAGACAAAAACAAGTTGCTACGTTCCATAAGTGAACGATATAAAACATCAAAACAATCCATCTGCCTTCTGCCTAAAAAATCAAAATGTTTAGTTATCTATAGAAATAAACTGGATTTAAGCTATTTTACAGCTGTTTTCCTTGGGTACAATCCAATCGAATATGTCGAAAAAGCAAAAAATCTTGGAATCTTGTTCAATTCATTACTAAGGTGGGATGATCATGTCAGAGGAGTTATTGGAAAGGTGTACGGGTGCCTAAGGTGCCTGTCTTTTTCTAAACACTATACACCGTTTTTCACAAGACTTATGCTTGTTAGAGCAATAATAATCCCCATTATTACATATGGATGTCAAATAACCTCTTTTTATTGCGCAGACACAAGGAGAAAGCTTAATGTGGCCTTTAATAACATTTGTCGTTATGTTTATGATCTTAAGCGTTTCGATCACGTCTCACGTTATACAAAAACCATTCTCGGTTGTAATTTAGAAACGTTTATTAAATTTTGTAACTTAAAGTTTTTACATAAGATTATTGTAACCAAAGAACCAATTTATCTTTATGAAAAAATTATGTTTTCTGTATCTTCGCGTTCATTAGTTCTTATACAGCCCACTTTCAACTCTTTATCCTCCGAACGTCAGTTTTTCGTGGACACCATCCGCTTATGGAATTCTTTGCCGCTTAGTGTAAGAAGACAGTACTGTGCACGTAATTTTTATGATGTTTTGCTATTGCATTTGAATAGTGAATAAAATACTTTCTTTTCTTTTTATTATCATAATTTTATAATTTAATTTGAATATTTAAATGATTAACATAGTTGCCTAACTTAAAGTAAATTTTAAAATTCAATTCTCTAGCTTCATTGTTTAATTAATCACCATGTTTTTATACTTTTGCAAATTTAAAGATTTAACGATCTAATGTAAAAGATTTGAAGTACAATAAATGAAATGAAATGAAATGAAAAGCTTATTTTTTTAAGAAACCACTAATACGAATTACAATTTTGTTCTTGCATAAACTAATATTTGCTCACAACACATGGCATTCTGTGCTTAGCTACAACTACTAAAGGAGTTTTAGTATTTTAAAAAAGAATTTTGTGCTTTTTCTGTAATAACATTAATTTTTGAAATTCTTAGTCTTTTACATAAGAGCAAGTTTGCGCGACCCAGTCGTGCATTTTATTTTATGTGTCTTCGTATTTTAACACAATTGTCTTAATTTGAATTGATGATTAAAAAATAGAGACGAATAGAACAGCAATTGCGTTTTTGATAATTAACATTATGTATAGGGCAGAAAACGGACTAACGAACGGAGCAAATATGTATATACCGATACAGATATCCGTGTTAATCTTAAGGGCCGATTTATGGCTAATAAATGATTTCGATTTATATAATTTTGAGTTATTGATGGCTCCAAAGTCGGAGTGTGTTGAAAGTTACAGTTACAAATGAGTATCTAGCACATAGCACCCTCTGAGAGCGTTTTGATTATAATTATGTAGTATACTTAGTTAACGTAGGTACCAATTGAGTGTTGCTGTCGTCCTTATGTTTTCGTATAACTCTTTTTCCTATCATCGCAAAAGTACAACAAGTTATAACTTCACGTATTAATATATGCCGGATTTAGTTTTGCAGATTTGGACCACTAGGCGAACCAAGAACTTATTTTAACTCTATATTTAGGTACACTTATGAAATCACTTACATTCTTTTTCTTCTTGTTATGATATTTTACGAACCAAATGATGGCCTCCATCACAGGGCCGTATAGTAAAAGTCTATATCTAAGAATTAATTCCGGAATAAAAAATGGCCAAATGGGAAGCACCAAAAACGCCCTCGTAGTAAATATTATCCAACTTTTGGTAACATTATTCAAATTTGCCAAATAGGTATCCGTTGCAACATCTTTATGATGTTTTGTTTTTGCGATTTAGCTGTATGAAATTGTTCCGATAGGTCCTATCCCTGAGATCAAATATTATTTAGTTATAACATATTTATATGTAATGTAAGAATATGTAACTAACAAGTACCTACAATATAGTAATAAAATAATATATTTATGAAAATCTCATATTTTTTTGAAAACCCCCCCCGAAATTATTTTCTGCGTTCGCCCCTGGTGGAGAGACTTGTTGAAAGAGGCCAGGACCGGAACCCGGTTGTCGAGCCGATGATGATGATGATGAGAATAAATCGAACTCGAGATTTTGATCAAAGTTGACAGTAAGATAACAGCGAAGATGAAAAAAGTGGGTCTTGCTCGACTAAAACCTAGAAGGCTTGTTAGATATCATTTCTAAATTTTTTCCCCCACAAGTTTTTTTATGTGTTTTTTAAGACCAAAAATAATGGTAAATTTTATAAATAATTTTTTTTTTCTCAAAAACAGAATTTAAAAAAAAATTTAAAAAATTTCATTACTATATGGTTGAAAAAAAATCTGAAAAATAGTTATTAATAATACCCCCCTTGGAAACATTTTTTGTTTTTGATCATATTTTGTATGCTTAAGCTCCCCAAAAGTTTATATACAGGGTGATTCGTATAAGGTGCACCAAAAAGCTTTAACGTGTTGGTTGGGTTAAGACAAGAAGAAAATCGTATGAGAGGGGGGTCTATATCCCTCTATTTAGGCGGAAGGGGCAATTTTCTAAAAAATTGAGTTAAAACAGAAAAAACATTATTTAAAAACAATGGTAAGACTTGCAATGCTCTGCCATACCATTTTTGGAAAGCCAGAAATCTCTTCTTTAGTTTTCATTTTAAATTAAGTTGCCTTTGTGAATAGTTTTTAAAAAATACATTTTCAAACTCGGAATTTAAAAAAAAAAAAAATGTATGTAATTAAGTATAATTTTTGTTTTCAAAATTCAATGCTCAATTATTATTACTAGCCGACCCAGCTCTCGAAATTCGAGTGCCAATTTATTTATTTAATTCATTATTATTCAATAAAAGACAGAGAATTCATGATTTTTTTAAATTGTTGAATGCAATGAGAAGTACCTACTAAGCACTCAATCCTGGAGTCCAAAAGAAAACAGTTAATGGTAAACAAACTTTCAAACCTATACACATTTTTGACACATTAACAATTTTTGTTTCGATTCTTTCATGTCATTGTCCTTCAGCTGTTGTTATGGCCATAATATTACTCGTAGAATCGAACCCTCTTCGCCGGAGTGACGTCAACCTGTGAATTTTGTGTTACATCTAAAACTTTCACTCTCATCATTTTTCCATAACGCGCCTAAAGAAATATAGCTAACTTCAAAAACATAAATTCAATTTACTTTTGTAAAACTTTATTTGTTTGCACATCGATCGTCCAGCTGTTTATTGTCAACAAAAAATGACATAAATGGAAGTGTTCCGAAAATGAGGTACGTTTGAGCCCATGGAACGCACTCAGCCATGGAGATTTAAATTTGTATCGTAAGTCATGTTCGTCCGCATTTTTGACGACGCGGTGCACGTCTCACGTCTGCATTTTCTATCTTCTCTCTTTTCTTGACAAATACAATTCGAGTTTTTTGTATTCTCTTTTTTCGCAAATATTTAAAATTCAAATGCAGACAAATGCAAATAAATTTTGAAAATAATTGACTTAAGTATACAAATACGCAGAGCTTAAACTTTTGCATGAATACCCCTATTATTGTAAAGCCATAACTGCAATGAACTTGAAAAGTGAAAATGTTAAAATAAATCTGCTCCTTGTCCATCTCAATTTAAAATTTTATCTCCCATCTCAAAAAACCAAAAAGTAAATGTTTCACTTTTTGAAAACACTAATACATTGATCATAAGATCATAAGGATATTCTCAAAAAAAATATTAACGAGCCTTAAGACCAGTAGATCGTGATAAAATGTCAACTATTTTCAGTTATTTTACATTTTTATGAATTTTTCAAGTTTTTTGAGGTCAAAATAAAAATGTTTGAACTTCACTAAGATAAAAGTTTGCCATTCGATCATAAAATGGTATAACTAGGAGTCAGCTAAATTCAGTAATTTGTCAGCTATAGATTTTTAAAAGTTTCTGTTTTCAAGGTTACGAACAAAATATTTTAAATCTATTGAACAACATTTATTATGGTATGACTTATACAAATACCCTTTGAGGAGTAGAAAACTCAGTAAACTAAGTTTAAGTTTAAGTCAATAAAGAAATTTTATCTTTTACGATTAAGTGGCCTTTAAAATGTCATACCTATATTTTTAAATTTCCCAAATGAAAAAAAAAATTAGATTAAAATTAAAAAAATTATAAAAATCTAGTTATCTTTGGGATGGTGTATAATTTTTGCGAATATCCCACAAATGGGGAACCAAAAATCGGGCGTGACCTTGCACAAGTTTAAGCCTTTATAACAAATTTTTTATGGCTGACCAATTTCTAAAACTGATTTATGTTTTTTAACCAATTATACTGACCAATTAGATAGTATACTTCTTTTACTAATACCCCACATAAGGGGTGTCACGATCCCCCAGAACCCTAAAGATTATTTAAGAAAAAAATTTAAGTTTTTGTCCTCCATTTTAAATATTTAAGTACCAGCCTACACTGGCCTTTCACTGCCACTATATCCACTTTAAAATACCTATCTACAATTCTGAAGGGTCAACTTTTTCAGCCTACACCTTAATAGCTTTCTATCATCCATCACTGTCGTTTAAGAACCTACTTTGTATGTATGGTACCAATGCCAATTAATACACGACAAGTGTACACTTCTTTTCTACTTAAGTTAGAAATGTTCAACGATCTGTCATTGTGTTTTCTTATATGTAATATGGAATCTGGAGTAAATTGATGCATCTGATGCTAAATTGTTTGTGGATATGTACTAGCCAGCCTCTACGAGTATATCAAAGTCGATTCGTCTTAAATTATTGTCAAGGTTTCCAATTAGTTTCATCAAATGGAATTTCTCTTGCATTTAACTTAAAACTTACTTGAAGCTGAAGGACAAAAAAGAAACCAAATTCAAAAACCTATAAAACGAAAAGCTGTAGATTGTACTGAGACTTTTCAAAAAAGTCAAATGACAGCTTCAAAAGGAGATAATGTTGCAAAAACGAATTCTTAAAATACACCAAAAGAAGTATTATGTAAAAGGCACATTCAAACTGCACCACTTCCAATAATGATTTCAAGACTGGCTATCTTTGGCGAGCTAGAGAGATAAGCAGGCAAATGTATGAATGAGGTCTGTAAATATACATACATCGTGAAATGACCTTGGTTAGGAATTCGGAGGCTTCATCGGTGCTTTATGGAAGAGCCGCTGCATGGTTGTGTCAGCTCGGCCAAGCTCTCAAACAGGGTAGTTAGTTAATCACTGCTGATACTCGAATAAACGTCAAATCTCTATCTGCAGCAGAATTTCACTTCTCCTTTTATCGGCAGTGATCCTACTGCGGATGTTGTATTTGTTATTCATATAAAATCCTACTGTACTACGGATAACTTTTCCAAAAAAAACATGGCTAATGATAAGTTAAAAATGACTACGTATGCATGTGTATAACTGACGGCCTAGTCACCCATACTCGTATTTCTACAAGCTAATAGAGTAAAATACAGTTGCCATTAATTTGTTGTTGTTACGATTGCATTGTATGTTTATTGGGTACGTTCGATTACAAAAATTTGGCACTCAGACGAACGTTGATGTTTACACATCTTAACCGTGAGTCCTCGCACTCACTCTCTTTTCTTTTGTACTTGCGACCAATAGGTACTATAATGAACGAAAATTATGGCTTCGTAAAAGAAATCGAGCTCGAGATTTTGACCAGACTCAAAATTACGACGATGGGAAAAAAGCGGGTTTTGAAATTCTGCATCTTTCATTGTCTGTCTGTCTGTTCGACTACAGTCTTAGCTACTAGGCTTATTTTCTTTAAATTTGGTAAATAGCCTTTTTTTAATTTTTCTTCCGCACCTCTTATAAAATTTTTCATAATATTTCTACTTCATAAGCTGTCCAACAGATTTATAATAAAAATTCAAAACATTTCAGTCAGTAAAAGCTATAAAGAATACAACAATTTTTTTTTCCGGTTTTGTCAAATACGGTACAACTGATTTTGATCAATTTCAATTTAAACGTACTTAAATCAAAATATAAATCAATTAATATTAATTAAAAATACAAGAAAAATGAAACAGTTAAGTACATTCTGATGTTCGAAAAGCATTAAAGCATTTATCGATGGGGAAGCGATAAAATTACGAACTCATAGAAACAATAATTCAAATTAAAAAAAAAAGTAAGATAAAATCAAACAAAAGTAAGAAAAAAAGAAAGTGAAAAACAATAATTATTTATTATACATAAATGATCAAACCAACGGATATAGTAAACTTTCAATATCATCATTATTCATTAAAAATAGCCATTTTTTAATACTTTTAAGGAATACTGATTTAACATGAAGCTGAAGATCGCTGCATCGAAATTTATGTTTTCATTTAGGATAGCAGATCTCGATAAGTATCAAAGATATTGGAATATTTTAAACGCCAAAATTTTGGGCGCAAATTTTACTAGGGGCGATGTCCGTTACTTTTTTTAAATTGTATCTCGTTATATTTTATTTTAGTGAGTTTTAAAACTTTTAAGACAAAAAAAAATTTAGGAGAGGATATAGACCGCAATAATTTTTTTTAGAAATAAAATAAATATGACCCAATGTAGAATATACGTTTCTCTAGGGGTGATGTTTCTCCTTTTTTTTATTTTTTTTTTATTAACCATGTTTTAACCATGAAATTAACAAAAAAAAACAAAAAGTTTGGACCCTTATAACTTTGGATTGACTAATCGTAGGTAAAAAATCGGTACATGAAAAAATTTGAATTTCCAAACTCTAGGGGCGATGTTTTTTCTTTTTTTTATTTTTTTGTCTATTAAATTTTTTTAAAACATGAAAGTTAAAAAAAAAAAAAAAGTTTAGACCCTTATAACTTTGGATCAACTAACCGTATGTATAAGAACGGTACATGAAAAAATTAGAATTTCCAAGCTCTAAAGGCGATGTCTTTTCTTTTCTTTTATTTGTTTGTTTATTAAATTTTTTTAAACATGAAAGTTAAAAAAAAAAGTTTAGACCCTTATAACTTTGGATCAACTAATCGTAGGTATAAGAACGGTACATACAAAAATTAGAATTTCCAAACTCTAAGGGCGATGTCTTTTCTTTTCTTTTCTTTTGTTTTCTTTTCTTTTCTTTTATTTCATGTTCTTGAGTCATTTGTGTTCTAGCAAACTTGGTGCCAGTGCCATACTTGTAAACGGTGGGCAGAATTTGGATGTCTGAACTACTTGAAAAAAACTGAGGAATAGTGATGTGTACCTCATACATGAGGCAATACAAAATGTCCCATACACCAATCTGAAATGTCCCATCACCTCAAAACGAAAAAATGTATTACCTCACACCTCACCACAAAACCAACGAAAAATATTTCTCTTTACTCTTTCATGAAAAAAAAAACACTATTCGTAATTCGTATCGATATCGAGCATCTCACTCATCGGCCTGATACTAAGACTGAGACTGATGCAGAATGAGGTTGTATTGTAGTTAATTGTATGAAAGGAGGAAATAGGCCTCAAACTCTCTACCCACCAAAGATCAAACCAATGGAAATAGAATGAGGTTTGTGGAAGATGAGGATTTGAAATGAAATGAATGAATGTGTTGTGAGTTGAGTTGTTGTCTTGTTGAGTACTTTTTACTCAAACGTCCCATTCAAACAAAATTCGTGACATTGTCGCAGGCTGGGTTTTTGTATCAGACTGGAACTTTGTACCAGGATGGGACTTTGTACCAGGCTAGGACTTTGTACCAGGCTGGGAGTTTGTACCAGACTAGGACATTTGTCATTTAGGATTGAGGAATTGAGTTCTTTTGCATCTGTTTGAGGAGACAAAATGAGAAGAGGTAATGAGTGGGACTTATGAATGAATGAATGTTGCACTGACTACAATGTAACAAACAATGAAGATAGGTATGAAGCATTATCGAAAATTATACAATCAAAGGGTTAAAAAAGGAAGGAGGTTTTTTTACAGTTTGGAGTAGGAGGTTTTGTTAATTTTTGAAGGAGTAGGAATTTTCGTTTTTGATATGCAAATGCAAGTGCATTCCTTTTATTTGTATTTGTTTTGTTTTTAGTGTTTGAAAAAAGAGACTAGGGTTTAGAGATCAAGATCAAATATGAGAATGGAAAAAAAAAATCAATCAATCAATTGTACTGAGTTTGCGTACGTGAAGAGTCATTAGTGTTGTATTTAATCCAGTGTCCTGTAATCAAATTTGTTCGAAAAAAAAGTGATCAGAACAGGTCTTAACAGAAGAAAAATGTTGAGTGGGAAGAAAGTAGGACAAATATTGTTTTTAAATGCAAAAATGTAATGATGTAGATATTTTTTTAAACTTATTAGATTCAATTTATTTTGAATGTGATAACATATTTGTTTTTTTGTTAAAAAAATATCTTTTTGTGTTTATCTTTTTTTTAAATGCTTTTGTTTTCTTTAAATAACTTAAATAAAATTTAAAAACACTTTTTGTTTTAAACTTTTTTTTAGGTTAATTTTTTTACTATATCTTTTTATATTTACTTATTTTAAACTTTATTTCTGTTAAGAAAAGAACTAACACTTTTTTAATTTTGTTTTTAAATGTTTTATTTTAAAATAAAGTGTTTTGTATCAAGGATATTTAATTAAATATATTATATTTATTGATATTTAATTTTTGAACCCTTTTTATTTAATGCAATTTTAAAAACTGTTTTTGGAAAAAATATATACTATTAAAAAAAATACGCATTGTTGAATTTCGAATTTCAAAATATCCATTTAAATAGGTATGTACCATGGGACATTTGAGGTGGGACAAAGTACCACCTCATTTCAAAAAATGAGTAGCTCATACAAACTCATTTCAAATTCGTGTCCTACCCATCACTACTGAGGAAGAGTTACAAAATGTATATTTTCTCTTCAGTTGTGACTGTTGTTCTAGATGGCTGGCATTACAAGAGGAATAAAACTTGAATCATCGTTAGAACTAAGCCTAGTATAATTTTGTTTTAGCTAAACTAATAACTCAACACCATCCTTTTTTGGTTTAGCTAAACTAAAAGCAATAAATATTTTTCAATTCAAATTTGTTAAACATATCTCATAATATCTATCTAATTATTATAATAGTTATTCTATAAAGTATATTCATTCTGGAATTTTCTTTTTCTTTGTCTTTGCTGAAATTTTGTTTTTGTTTGTATAACAATTAATCATTTCTTTATATAATTCCAATTTTGTATAATTATTATCAGAATTATTAAAACTTGAATCGAAAAAATAAAAATTCAAATGAAGTAAATATTATAATTTTGATAATATACAATTATTAATATAATGCAATAAAAAATATAAAAATATTACAAATAACCAACATCTTAACTAACTAACACAAAACGTAGATATCTATTTTCCTTTTTGTTGTAATTTGTTGCTAGACAACAAATGACTCAAGAACATGAAATAAAACAAAAAGAAAAACATCGCCTTTAGAGTTTGGAAATTCTAATTTTTTTATGTACCGTTCTTATACCTACGATTAGTCAATCCAAAGTTATAAGGGTCCAAACTTTTTGTTTTTTTTTTTTGTTAATTTAATGGTTAAATCATGGTTAAATAAGCTTAATAAAAAAAAATAAAAAAAAAGGAGAAACATCGCCCCTAGAGAAACGTATATTCTACATTGGGTCATATTTATTTTATTTCTAAAAAAATTATTGCGGTCTATATCCTCTCCTAAATTTTTTTTTGTCTTAAAAGTTTTAAAACTCACTAAAATAAAATATAACGAGATACAATTTAAAAAAAGTAACGGACATCGCCCCTAGGAAAATTTGCGCCCAACATTTTGGCGTTTAAAATATTCCAATATCTTTGATATTTATCGAGATCTGCTATCCTAAATGAAAACATAAATTTCGATGCAGCGATCTTCAGCTTCATGATTTAACTCTTTCACATCTAAGATTTTCAGGTAGCTTATTAAATAGACGGAGTGCAGTTACAATATAAAAGTGTAAAAAAAGTGCTTTTTTGATGGGGGGTACATAGGCGAGGTTTCTGGTGTTAACACGCAAATTTATATTATCGTAAACTCTAGAAAAGTTATGCCCGGAATTTTCGAAAAATACTTTTAAGACTTTGTAGAAATACAAATACCTTAATGGAAGAAGTTCAATACTCTTAAACAACGCAAAGTTCGGAGTTAGCCGGTTTACTTTGCACAGAATACGGATAGCATGCTTTTGTTTTATAAGTAAAGGTTCTACTTTATTACGGTTAGTTCCGCCCCAGCAGACTATACCGTATTGAAGTTTGGATTTAAAAAGTCCATTGTAAACTAACTTTAGAACTGATAAACCACAGTATTGGCTTAGGAGATAAATCTGTCTTACTACATTATTTAAAAATTGCTTCAAGTACAACGTATGGTTAGTCCAGCTCATTTTATAGTATAATATCAGGAAGAAACCCGAGTACATAATTACAGTGAGAGCAAGTATTTCTTAAACGGAATCTTTCACAATTGGGCGAATGATATTTTAATGGCATATCATTACATATTTTGTCTTTTATATTGAAAATCATGAATTTTGTCTTATCACTTATTACCAATTTATGTATTTTGAACCAACTACGTACCATTTCTTAGTCGTGGTTCATGGCCACAGATAGGTTCAAATAATTTTTACCACTGTAACACAAAGCTGTGCCATCTGCAATAGCTGTTATTTTGCCCTTAAGGGGTTGTAAGAAAAGTGAATTAACAAAGATTAAAAACAAGATTGGCCCTAAGACAGATCCTTGTGGAACACCTAAGTTAATAATTTTTTTAGTACTAAATGTATTATTAATCTTCACTCGTTGACAACGATTTTTCAGATAGGAAGCAAACCAATCATGGATGAAGCCTCTGAAACCTGTGTTGAATAATTTTTTTTAGCAAAATTTCATGATCTACCATATCGAAAGCTTTGGTAATATCAATAAATAGAGCAGCTGGAATGTCAGATTCATTTAGACTGTTATAAATTTCAGTGCATAGTTTTAACAATGCATCCTCGGTAGATCTGCCGCTACGAAAACCAAACTGTGAGTTACTAAAAAAATAAGTTTTATCAAGGAATGACAACATTCTAGATTTTACCCCTTTTTCAAAAACCTTAGCAAAAACTGATACAAGGGAAATGGGTCGGTAGTTATTTCAATTTAAAACATCGCCTTTTTTATGTAAAGGGATAACAGCTTCTTCTTTGAGTAAATCAGGAAATATACCTTTCTGTAAGCTTAAGTTGAAAATATGAGATAGTACATCAGAAACAAGAAAAGATATATTTTTCAAAATATTACTTGTAATATTGTCAGATGATTTAGATTTGGAATTTTTAAGCGATTGTATAATTTTATTTATTTCCAAAGGTGAGAAAAATTCACAAAAAAAACTCTGTCTTTGAAACGGATCACAAATATTGACAATATCAAATTGGCAAAAGGAGGCATTATTAATTGAAGTATCTCGAATAGTACTAGTAATACTTACAAAATAGTCATTAAAAGCATTGCAAACTTCGAAAGGCCCGGATACGGAAGTATTATTTATGCTGACTACGAGATCCGCAATCGGCTTGTTATTTTTTAAAATATCGTTGACAACTTCCCATTCTTTTTTTTAATTTGCCCATATTTTGAACTAACCTATTACTAAAATAAATGTCTCGCTGAATCGGTATTTCAGTTTTTAGTTCTTCAGACAACTTATCGTAAGACCTTCTCAACCTAGAGTTGTTGGGATGTTTTTTAAAACACTTATAGATAGAGGAAATTTTTCTTACGTATTTTGTTCGCTATTTTTCGCAGTCATCCACTGTTTAAAAAATATGTTTTTTTTCTTTTTTCTAGTTTTTTTTTACTATATTCCAGTAGATAATATTGAAGTTTTTCAAGAAACAGCTGAAAAGCAGTTGAGGGATCATGGGCTCGATATACTTCATCCCAAAACTTAAATACAAGGGCAGGTCTTAGGGCAACGAAATGTTGATTATCTCATGAAAAACAAAAGGCTTCTCTCTTGATATACTGTGATCGAGCTGAATAGCCGTTAACAAATGATCAGTTATATTAAGATCAAAGGTAGACGTTTTATAACTCGTTGAGTTATTTCTGTGTAGTCTAATAAATATATGGTTCAAGCATGAACTTGATTCTTGAACTATTCGAGTAGGCACATTTATCAAACTTATCAAACCAAAAGAGGACATTACCGAAATAAAACTATCAACTTCGGAAGAGATAGACAGAAGATCAATGTTAAAATCACCGACCAAATTTTTAAATTTAGTGTTATCAAGAAAGACAGAAAACTCTTCCAAAAAAGCACTTCATCATCATCATCATCATCGGCTCGACAACCGGGTTCCGGTCCTGGCCTCTTTCAACAAGTCTCTCCACCTATCCCGGTCTCTAGCCGACGCCATCCAGTTGCGCAAAAAAGCACTTACTGAGCAAAAATTGAATCTATAAAGGCAGATAAAACAATAATGCATCCCAGAAATTTCGCACTTTAAACTTAACAAATCAGCACAGTTTAAGTTAAAACATTCAACGTTTATATTAGACGATAAATCACTTCTATAAAAAACAGCAACCCCGCCAGCAGAATAAGAATTATTACAAGAAGCAACAAATTTATAATTAGGTATGGAGAATGTAGAAACTTCATTATCAAAGATCCAAATTTCAGAAAGGAAAATAAGATCAGGTAAATTACCTAAGGACGCAAGATGAGTTAAAAAAGTACGAGTATCCAAGTTTTTCTAATGCTGCGGATATTTTGATGAATAATAAAAAGACCCGAACAAGAAACATTGTTTTGATGATCATTGCAAAAACATTTTAAATTGTTAGAAGAAGAAGAGGAAAAACTGTTATCAGTAAACAATTTTATTATTTTCTCATGCACATTTACATTAGACACATCAAGAACACCAATGATATCAACTCCACATTGCTTCTCTTTTTGTTCAAGCAAATTCACCTTTACCTCTAAAGCATCAACTTTATTAAAAAGAAGTTCATTGCTTTCTTCCAGAGATTTAATTTTAAAGAGCGCTTCAGTATTTAGTTGTTGCAATTTCAATATTTCAGCATACAATGTCTCCAAAGTAATCAATTTGTTAGTAGGTTTCATAGAGGAAGGTTCCCTAAGGTTTATATTTTATTGTGCATTAGTATTTTCAAAATTAATTTACTTATAAAATTAAAAACAAAAAATGTTTGTAAACTCTATTCTTCAAAAACCCCCATGCTTGATTTTTTTGAATCTTGAAAATCACCAGTTTCTTAATAAAGGGTTTTCCAATAAGAGGTGTTATTTTGATATTCAAAGCAAAATGGCATTTTGGAGATAAATGATCGGATGTTTATTTCATTATAAAGAGGAAGGTATGCCGTTAATAATGGAACACAACATCAGCCAAATGGCCGCCAAGACCACGCTTACAGGACCATATCCTTTTCATGAAATTTTCCATAACCAAATCGCAAAGTGGCTGCCCTATGTCCTCGATAGCCTCACGAATTTCATCTTTGAGGTCTTGAATCGACGCTGGGATGTTGGCGTAGACCTTATCTTTCACGTGGCCCCAAAGGAAGAAGTCGCAAGGTGTTAAATCACAAGATCTCGGTGGCCAATTGTGATCACCTCTTCGAGAGATAACACGGTCCGGAAACTTTTCCCGTAAAAGATCGATGGTTTCATTGCTTGTGTGGCACGTAGCGCCATCTTGTTGAAAGTAAACGTTGTCCAGATCAATACCATCCAATTCAGGCCATAAAAAATCATTAATCATCTCTCGATAGCGCAATCCATTGACCGTAACTGTTGCTCCAGCCTCATTTTCGAAAAAGTAAGGTCCAATGACCCCGCGGGACCATAAACCGCACCAAACAGTCACGCGTTGAGGATGGAGAGGCTTTTCAACAATAACTCTTGGGTTTTCCGAGCCCCAGATGCGACAGTTTTGCTTGTTGACGTAGCCTCCGATGTGGAAATGGGCCTCATCAGTCAAGATGATTTTTCGATGAAATTCCGGTTCATTTTCATGCATTTCAAGGACCCAATCAGCAAAGACACGACGTTGTTGTGTTAACTGAACTTTATAAGCCTTAAGACCCAAGTCTTTATGCAAAATACGGTGTAATGACGTTTGTGGAATGCCTAATTCCAAAGAACGACGAGGAATGGACAAACCTGGGTTTTCTTCAACACTTTGGGCTACAACAGCAATATTCTCAGTTGTTCTTGAGCGACGTGCACGGGTTTTATTCTTCATATCACTAACTTGTCCCAACAGCTCGAATTTGTCCACCAATTTCTGTATTGCGGTCCGACAAGGTGCTTCACGACGACCCAAAAATGTTTTAGTTTTACGAACCGTCTCTGCCAAATTTTCACCATTTTTATAGTGAATTTTAATAATTTCAATGCGTTGTTGAAGCGTGTATCGTTCCATTTTTATTAATAGCGTAGTTCCTACTTGTCAAATGTCAAAAAATGACAGCTTCAAAAGTGACAGTTACCGAAATAGCGGGCTATTCAAAATAACACCTCTTATTGGAAAACCCTTTACTGTCTACAAGATGTATAAAAATCGAATTAATAAGATGTTCAAACTGTTTGTGTCTGTATGATACTTTTGCTTAAAATTTAAAATTCAAGGTCTATTGAGTAAAATAAAGTGACAATGTAAAATGGTACATATTAATAACAAAACTTTAAAAATATTTATAGTAGATACGAGGTCATAATTTCCCTTTTTTGATTGGTTCTATTGAATACGAAATTTGATGTGCATAAGTTATCCAAGCAGTAACGTGCAATCTCTGTACCTTCTGTTATTCGCAGAGATTAAGCGTTTTGTATCTTTAATAGAATAATTGATATATGTTCCATTCCGTGAGTAGAAATATCTATCTAAACTTTTGCACTCAACCGAACGCTGGATGCACTCTAATTTCGATTGTAACTGTTCCATGTTGCTTCATTCTAGGGTTGCTCAAAAAACATCGATACATCGAAAACATCGATGTTTACTATTCGATGTATCGAATAAATCCGATGTTTCGCACCCTTTCGATGTTTACCGATACATCGATGTTTTTTTATTCGATGCATCGAATGAAGCAAGCATTGAAAAAACTCACTGAAAGTGCCAAATCTACAGTTGAATTTATTTCACATGCTCTCTTCTCTTTCAATTTATGTATCAGTTTGATGTAGGGGTGTCCACTTAAGAAAAACATCGATGCTTTTATTCGATGTTAGACATCGGAAACCAGCATCGATGTCTTTCGATACATCGCTTAAAAACATCGATGTTTTTTCAGCATCGAATACTTTATTTAATGATTTTTTACTTCAACAAAAAATAGAAACTAACAATATGCGCTGGCAAAAGTATTATCTGTTATTTTAAAATTCCAAAAAAAAAATTGATCAGTTTAATTGTTTAATTGTTTTAGATTAGCGTAAAAAGGCAAATTTCGATTCACAAATCACACTGTAGATGAGTGAGAGCAAGAGCAAGTATATGAAGCAGTACATATACTACGTTTATATGGAGAATTGAATCAGGATTAAGCTCCGTGTATACCTGGATCGGATTGAAATATGATTTCTCGATCCGATCCCACTAAACGAGCTGAATCGAATCGAAAATATGCTTGTATACCTGAATCGAGGGATCGAAGAATCGAGTGTGTGTACAACAACAATTTAAAAGAGATTGTCATTTCGATTCCATTTCAATTCGATCTCTCGATCCAGTGCCGCCATATACCTGGATCGAAATCTCAATTCGAATCCTCAATCTACTCTTGTAACCGGGGTAACAGTTCAAGCAGGAAAATGAAAGAGTAAACCGAAGAAACTACTCAAAGACAAAAAACCAAAGACAAAAAAGAGCTGATGCACACATTTTTGCAAAAGTATGCGTAACCTCTATCGAAGACAAACTTGTAAAAGAGCCGATTCTCATATTCACCGACCTGAATGAAATTAATAAAAATAAGTCTATGGCCCCTAGTAATAGACATTCATAGAATCGGTTTTAAAGTCACTTTTTGTTAGATGTAGAAAAGTTGCTTCTAAAATTTCGTAGTAACAGATCAAATTTACAAAAGTCTTATTTATACCAATAATTGTGACTCATTTTCATAATTTCGTTATTGTGAACTGATCCACAAACAGATTTCTATTAACCAGATTCGTAAAGTTCTATTGTGATTCTATCATTTTAAATTTAACTTAGTTATAGGAAAGCCGCTTTTAAGTATTTATACTTGAAATTTGTTTTATTTCTACGAATGTTTGGTTAAAATCGAACTTAGGCTAGATTCGGATCTATTACTCAGGGCCTATATGTTCTTTGTCATAGTTTTTCGATTTTTTTAAAAAAAACATCGATACATCGAATAGAAAATTTACTAGGCAAAACATCGGGTCAATCCGATGTCTCGTATGGGAACATCGAATGGATTCGATACATCGATGTTTAGTGAATATCCCTAGTTTGATGGTGTATTTCATTCGATCCATATTGAATAAAGCAAGCATCGTACAATACACACTCACAACTCACAGTCACAGTACCTAACCGAATCGCTTGTGATCGATGAACCGTTAGTACTGCAAGTGCATAAGCTTATTCTGACAGAAATCAACAGCGGTTCAAAAAACTTCATTTTGAAGACCCGCTAGCTTGTGCTCAAGCTATTCTTAAAATTAAAGAATTAATGAAGAAAGATCTACTAAATGAAGAGCAAATGGAATCTGAATCTGATAGTTCGGACAAAATATCCGAAGATTTCAGCCTTTGAAGTGACCATCACAAACTAGTTAACAAAAACTGGAAAACCAACAAAAATGAAGAAAGTATTTGTGATGAGCTTTCCGTGTACTTGAGGGCACCTGTTGGTCGTCTCACTGAAAACCCTTTGGAAATAGGTCCGATTACAAACAGCAATTCCCAAAACTTTACAAAATTGCGTACAAATACTTGACTTGCTCAGTGCCATCAGAAAGACTTTTTTCAAAAGTCGCGTAAATAAAATTTTATCTATGCAAAGCTTAGAACAAAAGTATTGGGATTTTTAATTTCAAAATAATAACGCCCATATTATAATTAAATCAAACCGAAATTTAATTTAAAATTGTGTCTTGTAGATGTCAAATCTCTCGATAATAGTGCCAAGCTTGGGAAATATGCAACTTCAAGCATTCACTAAACATGCTATGAGAAAAAACTTGTTCAGAAATTCGTTAATAATATGGTTGTTAATGTTTCCCTTTGCTTTATAATGAAACTTATTTAATAAAAAATTATAAAATCTTTGAATAAAACTCATAAAAAAAAATATTTTATTTTTTCATTCGATACATCGAAAACATCGATGTTTTTATGCGATGCATCGACAAACATCGATGTAAGGTTACGATGTATCACATCGAATAAAACATCGATGTTTTTTTTCCATGAACATCCCTACTTCATTCAAACTCCAATTGACTTGGCCCTGGCCTGTTCATCTATCCGTGTACCTATTAGTGTCATTTCAAGCCAATAATGCTGAAGTCTGTAGTATCGACTTTGTGTCTGTACTGCCATTGCCTGGCTGCTTTTTCAATTCCAATTTGCAATTTTATTGGTTCCTTTGTAGCTTTTAGTATGCAAATACTCGTTGTACATAACTAATCGTAGAAATAGTAGCATTGCTGTTCATCTTCTGTAGGAGCTGAACTGGAGCTTGTTTCAAAGCAGAAATAGATGGAAGATTTGCAGCGTACTCTTGGTCTTGCTACGTACAAATGCCATGGATCGACATACAGTATCCAGTTTTTGTACAACGGAAACATGTTAAATAGACAGTAGGTGTCGTATTTCGACATAAGCATCAACTGCTACCTGCATACCGGATCTGCATGTGTGGAAAACAAAAGGGAATAATAAATGATTTTACAATAAAATGCAAATTAGATTTAATGAGTGCGCTCGATAAAAAGCATTTCGATGCGAAGGCGAAGAAACTGAAATACGAGAAAACCATTTCAACGGTGCAAACCTTCGGATAATATCGGAGGAAATTTGTTACGACTTTGGTGAGAATTACGTCTTAATTGTGATTACCCTTGCACTCTTTCGTTAATTTTTCTTATTTGGGTCGTGTTAAAAAAATTACATTTTTTGCGTTATAGCTTCTAGTTTTTTTGTATTTCAATTTAAAGACTTGAAATTTGGCATGGAACTGTGTTTATATGTCAGCATTGTAAGAAAAAAATTGCAGATCGATTGATGTTAACGAATATAAATGGTAATTAATAATGTGTAATCTCCGTGGCCTTTTTGGCACGTGATTTTGATGCTTAATCAGTTTTATTAATATTTTTAATGATAAAAATGATTTTTTTTAATTTTGGGCATTGTCGTTTGAAAGGCCTCCTCTTAAACTTCAATTTTATGATATGCAAAAAAAAAATTTTTTTTGTTGTCCCAATACTTAGTTGAATGAGTGTGACAAGATTTTGAAAAAAAAAACATAATTAAACATTTTCGCTTTTTCACACAACTAAACAATTTTTTAATAATTTTTTACGATGCATCATCTTATAGTACGTCAAAAAACCTTCAATTAAATGTTTTATTATAATTTAGTTATTGCAGTTAATTCCTTTAAAATTTATATACAAAACAATTTTTTCATCCGAGTAAAAATTCAGTGTAATCTCCGTGGCTTTGTTATCTTTGTACCATATTAATATTTTTTAGTCTAACCACCGCACTATGGGACCAAATGCTGCAAACCATCTCAAAAATCCATAACTTTTTCGTTTCTCAATATTTTTTTTTTGAAATTTTGCACACTTATATTTGTATAACCAAGAATTTAAAATATTTAAACGTTTCAAATAGAAATAAATTATTTTATTTTTTTTTTAATAAAATAAAATAACAAATTTGTAGATTTTGTTTAATTTATATGGGAAAAATTTGTTGGAGCAAGAATTATTGCAACAATTTGGATGAAATTTGTACAGTTTTCTTCTTTTACCGGTGAAAACATTTGAAAGTAGTTTTTGTAAAATCCGCCCACTACCACGCCCATATTTTTTGATTTTTGTTATTTTCTTATTTTTAGTGAACAGAAAGCCTAAAATTTGTTTTTGAGGATTTTTTAAATTTAAGACATCGCATTTATATTTTTTCCGCCCACTTTCCCGCCTACTTTCACTCCCCTTTTTTTATTTTCAGCTTAAAGTTCATTAAAAGCAGGCATTTTTTAAATTAAGTTTTATATGTAGAAGTGAATTTATGAAAAGTGTTATTTTTTTTAAGTAAAATCCGTGTACTGCTACGCCCCTTTTTGATATATGAAAATTTTTCGCCCTTAAGACAAAAAAAAAGGAATCCAAAAGTACACCTTATTACTAGGTATATTAATTAATGTCTAAAAGTTCTTAAGCCTCGTCAAACAATGCTTGTGTTATTTATAACTGTGTACCTACATTTGTATTATATGCAACCATAAACCACACACCCCCTCCCACCCTCAAATGCTTGGCATTTATTTTTATTTAATTATGATTTTTGTTTTAATATAAATATGAGTAAGGAAGTTTAAAATTGGAAAACAAATATTTTATTCTAAAAATAAAATTTTGAATTTTAATAATATTGGAAATAACTGATAAAAACTTATAAATTTTGTGGAAACATAGTCACTTATATGATGTTTATGAAAATGTGTTGCACATGTTTTAACCGTTATTTTTTTGACTTTTTGACAAAAAATAACATTTTTTTTTAATTTTGAGCTAAAAGTAATAAAATAATGGTCTCAGACTTTTTGGAATACACATTTATTTATGTGCATCAATAAAGGTACCACATTTTTGCCAAATTTTAATTTCTTTCATCACTTAACAATAAAGTTATAAGAAAACGAATTTTTATTCTAAAAACTTATTTTTCTTTCTCATCATACGTTTTTTCTTCTTAAACAAAAATGCATGAAAATGCGAAAGTTTTTATTTTTTCTTCCAAATTTAGAATATTTTTGGAATACTAAACAGCCATTAACTAAACGGAGGCAGCCGGAGCTAACAGAGAAAACTTCAATTGAAAACAAAAAAATGAAAAAGATACTGCACCTTACTCATTTTTTTTTATTAATTTACTGGTGAACTTAATTAAAGAAAATATAACTGTTTTGTAAAGAAGAGGGCTTGGGCTTTTCAAAAAGGTATAATACTTATACATTATGTCCAGAAAAATACGAAATAATTGATTTCAAACTCTCACTTCTAATAATTCTAAAAAATAAAAATATCAAATTGTCATTTTTAACGGTAATTTTAGGTACCTAGAACAAAAGTAAGATACAAACCCTATTTCTAGTATATAATCCCATCATTAGATTTTTCAAATTACGAAATTCACCAAAACCATTTTTGAGATGGATTTCATCATTTGGTCCCATAGTGCACCGCCAAAAGAAAGGTATTTAATCATACTTGAACCTAATATAATTTGGTTGACATTTTGAATTACATTGACTATATTAAAATTAAGAAATAGTCGATTTTGTAATCCCCGTGGCCATTTTCGTATTTGTTTTTTTATGTTCTTTTAGTTTATAATGACTCATATTATTATTAATTTTTTTATATTCTACACTGAAAATAAATTCCTAGGTAATATTGACAAAAACGTTTTGTTGACCTTTAAAAAAATTTTTATCGTTTTGATAAAATTTTTGTCAATACGAAAGAATTATTTTGTTTATTTAACAAAATTTTTATAATCCAGCATGATTTTTTGTCAGTTTAACAAAATATGCACTACAAATAATATTGTCAGTTTAACAAACCAAGTTTTGTTAATATAACAAAATAAAACAGAGATTTTTGTCACCTCGACAAACTTTTTTGTGATGTTTACAAAATGTTTGTTGTATCTACAATAAATCTGATTTGTAAATGATTGTCAATATCACAAAGTTTTTGTTAATTTTTTTTTGTCAATTTAACAAAAAATGAAAACATTTTTGTTAAAACGACAAATATTTTGTTTTGGGGTTGAATTATTTTGTAATATTGATAAAATAATATTATCAGATAGATAAAACTATTTTGTAAGGAAACCTTTTTAGAATATCGCGCATGCGAAGCGTCCAGTTTTCCATTACACTGGTGCATAAATCAGGCTGAATTTGACCAGTAGCACTGAATATGTTGGCTTTGAGGGCAGTGGTGGTTTGTATAGTGTATTAGCATAGATCTGTGGCAAGAAGTCTAACATGGTCAAATCAGAAGATCTCGGTAGGCAATTCACACTGCTTCTAATTGATATAATCATGTTTGGAAATCGCTCGTGTAAACTGTCCATTGTGGCACGGGATAGGTAGCACGAAACTCCGTCCTTTTGAAACCACATGTCGTCGGTTTCCATATCTTCCTATTCCAGATAAAAGAAATTGGTTATCACCAACTGATAGCGCTCGCCTTTGACGGTATTGGCCTGGCCAACGATACCATTCTCAAAAAAGTATGTACCTACCGATGATGCCGTCAACCCAAAATCCACACCAAAAGAGTTTCTCTGGATGCATTTGAATTTGGTGGATCTCGCGTGGATCGGGATCGTCAGAAATTCGAAAATTTTGCTTGTCGAAGAACCCATTTATCCAGAAATGGGCCTCATCGCTGAATAATATTTTTCGATAGAAGCGCGGGAAATGTTGCTCCAACTGAAGACCAACCCAACTTTAACTGGTCACTATGCTTCCTCGATAGTGACGTGGACTCCAGTGCAGATATGATTACAAATTTAATTCTCATCGGAATGAGAGATTATATCCCGCATAGGGAAAAATCTATAAAACCGAAAGAGAACTCATGGTTTGATTCGAGCTGCAAAGAGGTTATCAGGGTCAGAGAAGTAAGTTTCCGATGTTATAAAGCCAACCCTACTGAGGAAGACCGGAATAAGTTTGAACAAGATAGAAAGACCTGCAATGATCATATTCGACAGACCAAGTTCTTGCATGACCAACAAATTAGGCAAAAAATACTACAATGTCCCAAGGGTAGTATAAATTTCTGGTCATTTGTAAAAAACATTCGAAATACTACTTCGTCCTCGGTCCCAACGCTCGTTATCAATGACACTCCCTATGTCAGCTCACTAGATAAAGCCAATTTACTTGCAGCACACTTTGCTGCTAATTCGACGCTGCCAGAGAGTGTTATGACTCCTCCTGTACTTGAGAACACAAATTATTCCATGGGACGAATCTTCTTTCGTACTCGTACAGTTGCAAGAGTCCTGAAAGATCTTGACATACACAAATCCGCTCGCCCGGATAGTATCCCTCCCATTGTTCTGAAGAGGTGTTCTTCAACGCTGGCAAAACCACTGCGTAAGCTTTTCTATCTATCCTATTCCTCTGGACTCTTTCCGAGTAGATGGAAAACAGCATTTGTCCAGCCTGTCCCTAAAAAAGGTGAATTTTCTTCCCCCTCTAATTATCGTCCAATTGCACTTACGTCCCTTCTTTCCAAGGTCATGGAAACACTGATAAATAATCAGCTCAAGAAATATCTCGAAGAACGAAAGCTTCTTAATGACCGACAGTACGGCTTTCGTAGCAATAGGTCCACTGGTGATCTGATGGTATATCTCACCGAAGAGTGGCACAAATCTTTACATCGTTTTGGAGAAAGTAAGATTATTGCACTTGATATTTCAAAAGCATTTGATAGAGTTTGGCATCAAGCTCTCTTATCGAAAATGCGTGCATTTGGTATTGATGAATCTCTTCTTCGTTGGATTAGAAATTACCTTTCAGGCCGCTCAATACAAGTCGTATTGGATGGCCTCAAGTCTGAAACTCATAAAATAAATGCTGGTGTACCCCAGGGCTCCGTTTTGTCTCCGACTCTCTTCCTCATGTTTATCAACGATCTCTTATCTGAAACTTTTAATCCATTAAATTGTTTTGCTAATGATAGTACCCTCAGCTTTTCATATTCATTTAAAGATTCACTTCCTTGTTCTTCGGAAGTGGAACTTGAACGGCAGCGTATCTATCGTTAAAGCAAAACCTTTCCCTTTTGCTGCTATCCATGAGCGGCACTTGCATTGAGGAAACTGAACAACTCTCTGTGCTCGGTATGTGCATTACAGACCACCTTGTATGGAATGATCACATATTCGACGTGGCCAAAAAGTTTAGGTTTCCTTCGACTTTGCAAGAAATTTTTTACCCCTTCTGATCTAGCTGTAATTTATAAGGCTTATATTTGTCCAAAGCTCGAGTACAATTCCCATATTTGGGCAGGTGCTCCAATAACACACTTGAGTCTCTTGGATGGAATCCAAAAAAGAGCTTTAAAAATGATAGGTGATAGAAGTATAACAGAAACATTTGAATCTCTCGAGCACCGTCGCAATGTTTCTTGTCTTTCATTATTTTATCGTTCTAGCGAAATAGCCAGTTGCATTCCTCCCCTTAAACAATTTAACCGTAATACTCGCGCTTTTAGGAATGCTCATGAGTTTACCCTTGAGCCCAATTTCGGACGTACTGTGAAATACAGAGATTCTTTCTTTAGCCGGACTACACGCATGTGGAATGCTCTAAACAGCTCTATTTTTCCTTCCCATTGTAATCTTCAAGAATTTAAAACTAATGTGCATCGGTATCTCCTTTTAAACCCTTCCTTATTTTCCTAACGCTCGTACTGTGTTAATCATTTTAAGGGTAGTAATAACCCCTTGAGTGCGCGCTAATTATAAAAAAAAAACGAACAATGTGCAACAAGCTTAGAAGCTAACCTGATCGGTGTGGAGGTGGACTAAGTGTTAGCCTGCACAAATCAGATATTGCCCTCTGCTCTTGAAAACATAAAATTCCCCATATAGACCTCCCCTTCAATTAATAGTAAACCACTAATATTCTCCAAGTAAGCAAATTACTTGGGTCTTGTTTTAGATAAGCAGTTAAGTTGGGAACATTCAAGCAAAAGTTAAAAAGGAGACAGGCTTTCCTCATGCAAAAAAGTCACTGAGAATAAATGAGGGCTCCAAACCGAATTACTCAATGAGTATACCCAACGGTCAGCTTATCTGTGCAAGTGAGGAGCACTTTGCACGCCTCCCTCCGCTGCACTGAACATTCTGTTCATCCTAACACCCTTCGATATATTCGGTAAACAAACGGCTGCAATCACAACTATTTTTCAAAAATGATCCTCGCAGTGGTTCAATAATGAAATTGGCCACTATATCATTCTGAACTCATTCGGTTCACTTCCACTGCAAGTAGCATAGCATCGATAACACCATTCCTCAGATTCAATTTGATAAAAACTTTATGCTAACCATATCTCTCTAGATAAATCTGGGAGGACATGGCGTTCCTGGAAGATCGCACATAAGGTGTTATAATAGGACGGATTGGAATTTAATCTAACAATTTTTTGTAGAAGCTGAATGGACCAAGAAAAGTAGGAATGGATTCTTTACCTCCTCTGAACATGTCCTGTCTTTTTTCAAGGACGTAGACTCTATTTGGGAGATTTCTACTAAAATGATCTAAGTGCACTGGCAAATATAGATAAAGGCAATCTCTCTCGCTTCATAACGAACTCCAGTTGGTTTAACGATTAGAGAAAAAGTCTCCAAGATGTAATGTTGTATCACAATAAACGAACAACAATTGGTCTAAGTGTGTCGGCTCTTTAGTTCACAGGCATATCAATAATTTGTTGTCTGGTTTTAATAAAAGTTCCAAATCGTTTTTTGACAGTTTCAAAAATTTCTCTGTCTCGAAAACTTTAAATTTGGTACTGTGAGCCATATTTGTGTTTGCAAAACGTCTTGGTCATGTTGTAATAATAGTAGTCTTGGCCTAAGGTAATTTATCTTTAAGGTGTTTTTCCATATTCAGAATTGGCGCTAGAATGACACCAAGATATTTATACTCCTTAACTATACTTCAACTCTCACCTCGTTATAAGGCCATCGTTCGTAACTGCTCACCTCCATTCTTAAAAATCATAAATCCTGTTTTCACCTGATGGCAGCAGAAGTCTGAGAGCCTATTTATAATAAGCTGTAATGACTTAGACAAGTAATCTCCGTGAAACAAGTTTTAGATTACCTTCCCGAATTTTCTGGACATTTGCATTTCGAATAGCTTATACAACAAAGATATTCGGTTCACAGTATCAAAAGCTGCCTTGAAGTCCACGAAAAAAGTATAGGTTTTCTCGTTCCTTATAAAATATGATTTGGAGTAACCGGTTCTAAAACCAGCTTGGTACTCTTTGGGAAGATCAGCTGCACTTCTACATTTTGATAAGCTCAAAGCTTTTGTTTCATAATAGATTCTATTTTTGACTTGCGACTTATAGGTACTATAAGGCAAGTTATGCATTCGTAAAAAAATCGAACTCGAGATTTTGATCAAAGTTGACATTACGATGACAGAGAAGACCAAATCATTTTTAATCACCCCCCCCCCCATACGTTTTCTTCTGTTTTTTTTTTTCAAGATCCAAAATAACGGTACCTGCCATACGATTTTTTTTCGACAAAAATATTTTTTTTTTTTTTCAAAAACTGTCCCACGGATAGGTAATGGTTGAAAAAATTTTTCCAAAAAATGATTGGTTTTAGTAGATTTAAATAATTTTTAGATTTAAATAATTTTTCTTATGCTAAACCTCCTCCAAAGTTTGAATATAATTACATATCAAAATTTTCAATTTTTTATTTTTTGGATTAAAAAAAAAATTCAAACATTTTTTGGAAACTAATATTTCGATTTTTTTCAAACTGGATAAATAAATTTTTTTTTAATATAATCTACAAGATTTGAGAAAAAAAATTTGTCTTACCTAAAAATAACGATACCCACCATACAAATGTTAAAAAATGGTTTTTGACAATCGTATTTTTCTCGACAACGGTTCCGAAAATCTTGATATATATTACTCACTGTACCTACCATAGAACCATTTTTTCGAATTTCTCACTATCGGCATAACGGATTTTAATGAAATTTTTTATAGAGAAGCTTCTAAAAAGTTTTAGAAACATTGCATTTAAAACTTAAAAAAAAATATGTTTTGAATTTAAAAAAAAACAACAAACAATTGAATATCTCAAAAACGGCTTCGTATTTTTTTGAAAATTTATTTGTTATTCGTTTAATAACAAAAACTTTGAGTTGGCGTAACAAATTTTTTTCTAAAAAATGTTTTAAAAATTTTGTACATTAAATCTTATTTTTTTAAGAAACCACTACAAAGACTTATAATTTATGTTCTTGCATAAACCAATATTTGCTTGAATCACATGACATCGTATTTTTAGCTTCAACTACTCGTTCCAAAAAATTTGTTTTATTCATTTAGAAAATGAATTTTATGCTTATGAACAGTTTTTCTCTAATAACATTCATTTTTGAAATTCTTCGTCTTTTACATAAGAGCAAGTTCGTGCGACCCAGTCGTGCATTTTACTTATAACTGTGGCAACACTTCCAAGAGAAAGAATAAAGAAAAACAAATGAATGTTCAGAAAGAAGATATAATGAAAGGAAGATATAATAATTGTATTTAATAGAAAGAGACTACCGGTTAGGTAGAAGAATATACTGAGAGAATAAACCAATGATCACTGATCAGTTGTTGTGGATCTGTTAAGGACGAAAGACCTTTTATTTGTTTAACCGAATATTATTTTAGTTTTGTATTGAGTAAACTTTAAACTGCTTACATAATATATATTTACCGAGATGTACCATAGATGTTTTTATGAGTCTCATCACTTGAACTCTCGAAAAGTTTGAGCCATTTAAAATAAACTTTTCTTCCTTTCTTGCAGTCTTCATCAAACCAAGGTTTTGGTAATTTTGGAAGCAAATATATCATAACATGGAAATGGGTAGGACATCTTAATCACGTCCACTAGTTTTCTAATGTCCAAGTTATGTTGCAAGGTCAAACTAGAATCAGGGTTGCATTTATAAATACATAGCTTCATGATTTGACTTCCATTTGAGTTGCGAAAGAAAGTTTCATTTCACCGTTTTTCACCATTATCAACAGTTTTCAAACATATTTTTCATAATAAATGATCAGAATATGATTATTATATGATACCAAGATCTTTCACATAAACTTAAATCGATGACTGAAGTTCGTTGCCGATTGATAAACGCAACCTTCTTCATCAGACGAACTTGTACCGTTTTGTATGAGCAGCCCAAATGTATTGCAAAGTTCAAGAAGATTCAAAGTTCCTTTGTTTTGATAAGAATTTAGCCTTAAATTTACTAAAGATATTATATATTTAAAGAATAAGGTTCTAAAACTCTAGAATTATGTATATGTATATTCAGTAAAACAAAATTAATGTCAGCTCTATACCGGCAAATTGAACTTTATAATTTTGTAGTTACCACTTTTCTCCAAAACACCATACATAGGTACATATGTATATCCATAATGTGTTAAATCTATAAATGTATCGATTCAGCAAGTAAAGTGATTGATTGCGCAGATAAAAAGCCGAAAAGTGACATAGCTTAACTTACATCAGAATTTTAATCCTTTCACGTGAACGTCACTTATTTCATATTGCTGTCAGAAATATGTCCGTCATCTGACATTTATCAAATGAGATTCCATCATTTTTTATTTTAAACTTTCAAATATCCTTAATATTTATTTGTCATATATTCTACCAAGAAGACGTACATCCTAAGTAAAACACAAATACAGTGTATAACACAATTTATCCACCGCTTTGCACATATTCACATTCCATTATATTCAATTTTACTTACTCCCCCCTCGAAATATCCTTAAACAAAAAAAGGAAAAGATTTGTGGAAAAGGTAAGTAAATACTCTATCTACCTACATACTCGTACATCCTTGAAATTTTGATCTACATAAATTTCAAATTCACGCATTGAATAATATCTGCAAAAAAAAAATACAAAGAAAAACGCACACTAATTGAGTTCTTTGAAATTCAAAACTAAATAAGGATTTTTTTACCATACCATGCTGCCATCTTCGTGAGGACGAATACCACACCACCACCACGTTAACATGACAAAATACCTTTTTTTTTAAGAAATGTTTTATCAATAAATTCAATTTACAAATTCCCACCTTCCCATTGAATGACCTTCTGTTTTATTTTTGTTGTTGTTCGCCGAAAAATATTTAAATTTCAATTCCTGTTCGCTTTCCTTGAGAGCACGTAAAAAAATATCACCAAGAATTCAGGAATTTACTTTTAAAAAGTCGAATTCTGTATTTTATGTAAAAAAAGGATTTTAAACAAAATTACCTATGCACTATTTCCCACACACAAATAAATACCAAAAAAAAACATAGAAAAGAAAAGAAACAAAATATAACTTGGATTCCTTTAAAAAATAAAAATCCTGTTCGATTTCAATACAGACTCCCTTTCGGTTCGATGAGCCTTACAAAAGAAATCGATTTCAAACCAAATTGGAAAGAAGTTCCTAGCCAGTTGAGATACATAAAAACTAAATAAATAAAAAAAGGACGAAAGAAAAACTAACTAATTCCGACTGTAGAGGAATAGGAATAGAGCTCGATGGGGTCGTCTGGTTCGGAAAGCAATGAGGCTAAGTTCTGCGGGGAAACAGCTCACCTTCAAGGATTCCAGAGACAGAACAACTTAAAATAGAAAAAAAAACATAGCTCTAGATAAACGACACTTTATTGAATAAATTATATGCCAGGTGCACGAGTGAACATGAACATACTCAATTTTTATAAAGGTATTCCTAGTCGACTCTGGGACGACAGTTCAATATCCAGTTCGACTTGGATTCAAAGGGATAGATATTTCCAGTGTTGTTGTGCAGCCGACAGAGAACAAATTAGGGGAAAAACAACTCGTTGGTCAGTTGAGCTTTTGTAGGTGCTGACTTCTAGTCTAGTCTGACAAAATAAATGTCCTTTCTCCTGACGATTTGCCAAGGAATGAAAAATATGTAATATTTTTTTTTTTTTAAGAAAAGTAAAGTATGTTATACCATATCCCAAATTATGGCAATTCGAAAAGAACATCAGCTGTAAGAATTTAGATTGGGCATTTTGGTGAAAACTTAGAGTTTTATGTTTGAAAGAAAAATGTTGTAGAAGGGGTTTGGTTAATTCAACGAGCAGAAGTGTGTAGCTGAATTTTAACAATACTCGTACCCTTGAAAAAATTGGTAAAGTAATGGATGTCACGCCCGGCGCCGAAGATCTTGGGTTCTCATGTACTAATACACCTTCTGCCTCAATTAGGTATCAGCTCTTAATGCTTATGATTTTAGTATGTGGATAAGAATTCTTATCGAAATAATTTTTATTTCAGGCACGGAAAAACTCTTTAGGGAAATTTTTTTTTTTTATTTTATCAGGGAAAATCGGATTTTTTCTTTTTTCAAAAAAAATATTTTTCTTAAAATTAAAAAGAAATTGAAACTTGGATTATGATAATTTTTTGAATTTCGACTTTATAAGTTTGACTCGTCAGTTTTTGTTAGAAAATTTTGAAAGATAAATCAGTATAGTCCTTACCTGCGATATGGGTTATGCTAAGTTATGAATTCGTAAAAAAATCTGACTCGAGATTTTGACCAAAGGTGACATTACTATGATATCGAAGACGAAAAAAGTGGGTCTCGCAATAATGTGTGTCTTGCCTCTTGCACTGCAACCTAAACAGCTCGGCGGATTTCTTTTGAATTTTGTAGAAAACATTTTTAAATGTTTCCCCCCAAATTATTAAAACTAAAAATAACGGTACTGCCATATGATTTTTTTTCGAAATTTTAAAGAGTACATATTTTTTTTTCTCAAAAACTGTTCCACATAAATTCACAAAATTTCATTTAGTTCAAGCCGAGGTAGGGGTTAAAAACAAAATTCAATGCTGAGGCTTCCCAAAAATTTGGATAGGTTTGTGTATTCAAATAGCTATTCAAAATATTTTGTTTTGGATTTTTAAAAAAAAATTACAACATTTTTTTTTCAAAGCTCAATAAACATTCGATAAACATTTTTTTTTCAACTAACTTCCACGATTTATAATAAAATAAAAAAATAAAATTAAGATACTCCTCAGCATTTTTTCGAATTTTGAAGTTCTCACTATCGTCATAACAGATTTTAATGAAATTTTTTGAAGAGAGGCATCTAAAAGGTTTAAAAAACATTGTTTTTCAAAACATTAAACAAATTTCAGTATTTGTTTCTTAAATTAAATTCTTATTCGTACAGTAATAAGGACTTAAGTTGGCGTACCAAAATATTTTCTTACAAAGGTTTTAAAAATTTTGTATATAAAAGTTTATTTTTATAAATAAATTTTTATAAATTCATAATTCACTATTAAAAAGGTTAAAACAAAATGCAAGACCCGATCGCACCAATTTGCTCTTATGTAAAAGTATTTTGGAATTTAAAATACATTTTATACCTATATAACATAAAACATAGTTTAAATGCAGAAAAGTATCTCAAAAATCGTTTTATTATTAAAGTAATTTTGTATGTAAGAAATTTCTTTAAAATTTTTAAGAACAAAATTTGGGATGCCAATTCAAAGTAATTAGTAGTATAGATTTTCGAAGATAATTTCAAAAAATAATCGTTCACACATATCGAAGATATTGATTTTTCAAAAAAAAAATGGAAACAAAATTCATTTTCCCCTCTAGGGAATCACCGAACAGGAACACCCTTAATTACCGAGTTCAAAGAAAACAGCTCCAGTGGCTTAGGCTGTAGGTCGAGATACAGACAGACAGACGGAATTGGCAGACCAACTTTATTCATCTGAGCTATCATCGTAATGTCAACTTTGATCAAAATCTCGAGTTCGAATTTTTTGCAAAACTTGCCCTGCATCGTAAGAAATAAAATGCACGACTGGTTCGCACGAACTTGCTCCTATGTAATAGACAAAGAATTTCAAAAATGAATGTTTTATTAGATAAAAACTGTTTATAAGCATAAAATTATTTTTTTAAATGACTAATGCCGGCCGTCCACTATGTGCGCGATAAGTTCAACCAACTTCGTTCAAATTTTTAATTAACTCTTTCGTTGGATAAACGAATTTACAACCTCTTACACTAGTGCAGCAACTTACGTAATTCACGTTGAGCAACTAAAGTTGAACAAAATGCGTTTGGAGCCCCGTACACATAATTGACCAACTTTGCCATATGTTGATTAACCTCGCACACCTACATAGTTGATCAACTCTTAAAACTTATTCCAGTGTTGAATAGCTCCGTACACTAGTTGATAAACTTGTTTTAACAGAAAAAAAATGTTTCGAGTTGATCAACGGCGTTTTCGATATGGTTGCTCAACCAGTTGATGAACGAGTTGATACCTTCGTACACTTAACCAAGGATCACTCGTTGGGGAACGCGTTGAACGAACCACGATTAACAAAACACTTAAACGTCAAACCTGAAATAATTTTGACTTCAGTTCGGTACATACATTTTTTATTGTCGACGCACGCCTTCGCTTTAAAATATTCTTAAATTTTATCCTTATGAGTATGATTTCCTCTAAGAAAAAAAAAGTGGCTGCCGCATTAATAATATTTGAAAATAAATTGTTGCCTCAAAAGTCTCCATTTGTCATTTACTTCCAATTTAGGCAGTTGCATTTTCGAGGAAATTGGAGACCAAGCCAATTCCCTGGCATCTCGATTTCTATAAGAGGGGCGCTTAATGTCCCATATATTGGGCTTTTCTTCAATTGCTGAAATCAATTGCAAAATTAATTCCGTGGTCCACTCTGATTTTTTATCACCTTCCATGACGAAAAACCAAAATAAACTACAGTTTGCATGTTGCAACAACGGCAAGTTCATGGCAACGCAATAGTTCAACCACGTAGACACATTTCACTGCAGCTAACGCAACGCAACACAATATTACAAGAAATCCCAGAGAAAATTAAAAAGTTGATCAACGCGTTGAACAAATAATGTGCAACACATTATCTTGAAAATGTTGCTCAACGTGTTGATCGATCATTTTCAAGGAGCAACACGAGCTCGTACACTACCCGTACACTTGTTGCGCAATTCGTTGAGCAACGACCAACAATTAGATCCAACCCGTTGGTTGAACAGAATTGAAGGCACCGTACATTAGAGTTGAATGCGTTCAATTCGAAATTTGTGCGTTGATCGCCTAGTGGACGACCGGCATAAAACAACTTCTTTAGTAGTTGGATGTAAAAATAGGATGCAATGTGAAGCCAGGTTTATGCAAGGTTTATAAGTCTTTGTATTGGTTTCCTAAAAAAATAAGCTTTTATATAAAAAATTTTCAAAACATTTAAAAAAAAAATGTTGGTACGCCAATTTAAAGTTTTTATTATTGCTCGAATAAAAATTAAATTTACAAACAAAAATTTTGAGACGTTTTCGAGATATTGAATTTTCCAAAAAAAAAATAGTTTTTTTTTTCAAAATTCAAAAAAAAATATTTTTCGTAAAGTTTTGAAATGCAAAGTTTTTTAAACTTTTTAGGAGCTTCTCTCTAAAAAATTTCATTAAGATCCGTTAAGCCGATAAAGAGAAATTCAAAATTTTAAAAAATCGTTCTATCGTAGGTACAGTCAGTAATATCTTGTTTGCAAATTTTTTTTTATTAAATTATAGATCTTAAATATTATTCAAAAGAAAAAAAAATTAAGGAAAATTCTCGAAACCGTTTTCGAAAACCCATTTTTTAACCTTTTTTTTCTCATACTCGTGTCTTGTAGATTTTTTTAAGAAACTTTTATTTATCAAGTTTTAAACAAATCAAGCATGGGTTTTTCGAAATATTGGGTTTTCAAAAAAAAAAATGTGAAAATTTTTTTAGAAATCCAAAAAAAATTTTTTTGAAAATTGAATACACAATAATATTGAAACTGCTGGGGTGCTTTAACATAAAAAAATGATCAAAATCGGTATAGTACGGTTTTTGACAAAATCAAAAACAAAAAAAAAAAGGATCCAAGGGGGGTTCCAAAAATAATAATTTTTTGTAAATTTGTTTTCAACCATTACCTAGCTTTAACTAAATGAAATTTTTTGAATTTTTTTTAAGAAAATCTGTGGGACAGTTTTTGAAAAAAAAAAATATTTTCAAAATTTCGAAAAAATTGTATGGCAGTTACGGATATTTTTGGTGTTAAAAAAAAAGAAGAAAACTTCCGGGGGTAAAATATTAAAACTCATATCTATCAAGTTTGAAGAAAATCGGCCGAGCCGTTTAGCTGTAGTCGAACAAACAGACAGACGCAGCGCGATTAGAGAAAGTGACAATAGGAGAAGACGATTATGAGCAGAAACAAAAGGGCAATTGCGGGCTCCCAGAAAACGATCGAAAATTCTCGCTATCAAAATACACCACTTCAATAAACTTCAAGTTGGGTATGGCCCAGGTACGACAATAGAGTTGAGGTCACTTGACTTTTAAAAGAATTATATTCAATCACTCCATTCAATCAGAAGTAATTCCCTCGATTTTTTCATCTACATTTCAAAATACATATACGGTGTGGGCCATCTAGTGGTTTCTTTTTAAATCCTAGGATATTTTGACAATAACAGCTTTTTTGGGTTCTATATCTTGACAGAAAGTCAGTATCATACCTCAGCGGAACGAAATGAGTTGCTTTACGCTTGAACAACGTTGGAAAATATTGAAAACTTATTTCCAAAGTGCGTGTTGCGTAGCCCAAACAGGATTTCTCACTTACAAGGTCCAACTGACTCAGCAATGGAAGGCGTACGATTATCCACTTGAACGAAGTTGTGTTCCATAATTAATGGGAATATTTGCTCTTACTTATAAAGCTATAATACATGGAAAAAAATTAATTTTGTTTATATTATTATTGCATTTAAAAAAAAAAAAAACTGAGCAATTGGCTACTACCCGGGTAGAATTTTCGACTCGATAATGCCAAGGCTCCAGCTAGTTTTTCTTAGTTTCAATCATGACCCTACCGAGCAGTATCTAGCTTGTCCCTCGCTAATTTGTTAATGCTCTGTATATAATGGGCCTTGCTAGATGTTCCTATATGGGCCCTAGATGGGTCTTCACAAGTAGCACAAGAGCTACGGCAATTCTTAAAAAATTATTAGAAACAAAAAAAAAAAAAATTTTTTTTTTATTATTGTTGATTATTTTCATTTTTTCTTTGCCTTCCTATATTCGACTCTTTAAGTAATTTTTTGCTGGAATGAAAGAATTTTTTTTTTTTTTTAATTTACCTCCACTGAGATTCGAACCCGAGTACTCTCGCTTGCCGTGCTTGTGCGCTACCTATTGTGCCACTGTGATATATAAATTATCGTGTCTCAAAGTGCTACTCAAATAACTCTCTTTTAATTATACTGTTTAAAAGACTTAAAAACGTATTAAAGAATCTGAAAAATACCGATTTAGGACCAAAACAAAAAAGTTATGTATTTAGAAGGATAATGGATAGTCTTTTATAAAGACATATGTATAGGCAAATTTAGGATACATCAAGTAAAAACTATATAGCCCCAGTATAAGTAACATCTGAGAATGCCTATAAAGAGGCGAGACTAGCTAAGGCCAATATAACGGCCAGATACAATTCCTTATCCAGGCTACACCAAGTAAAATCTATCCAGGTCCCTTGAAGTTTATATGTTACAATGCCAATAAAGAGGCGATACTATCTACGGCCAATATATCGCCAAGGAAAAGTTTCATATCTAGGCTACATCAAGTTAAAAATATCTAGGCCCAGTCTAAGATACTCCTGGAAAAGCCAATAAATAGGCAGTTCTAGCCAGGTTCAATATAAAGCCAGGATAAGCATAAATTAGTCAAGATCCGCCAGGCTTGCATCTGTCTAGGCCCAGCATAGGATTTACTATATAATGGCCAATCTAGCTAGGGCCACGCTATTCGATAGTGTTTCCTAGATAATTTTCTACCCGGGTAGCTTAGAATCACAACGAAACGCATACTTTTCGCAACAACAAAAAGTACTGACATTCAAGTTCAGCTGGTAAATGGTCATCACTCATCACTTAAAGTGGGAGCAAAAAGACGACCCACTCGGAGTCAATAAAGATTAATTTCCAGCACCAAATATTAAAGAGGTAAGCTCAGCTATGAAAACTGAGTACTAACCAGTGGAGCTTCTTCAAAAACGGACGTGAATTTTTTGGCAGGGTACATCCATTTAATTATAAACCAAGTATTATAAATGTTAGGAACCATATCTCATAACTTGACCATCAGTTCTATACGACTACGATTACTTAAAAGTGACGCCATTTTTATTTCAAATTCTATGATCTTAACATTTTGCGGATTTCTTTTTTAACCCCTCATAGGGCACTGAGCTATCAAAAAACAATCTTTGTTACTTTTCCTACTCTGAGAGCTGAACTTGCATTTTTTTTTTTCGGAAAAACACCTAACTTCATAAATTCTTATTCTCCATTTCGCATTAACCAGAAATTTATTTTTAAAGAAAAAAATCTTGAAAACCCAATTTCACAAACAAAGATGAAAATGTTAATAGATGATTAAAAAATAAAGTAATACAACGGCTGCTTAGGGCTCAATTGTGTTCCATAAATAAATCGCAGTACTTGGGTGTTGGGTCACGCTCGGTTCGGAGCGAGCTGTATTCGCTCTGAGCGTGCTCCTTGCCCCGTGTTTGGGTGGAACCAAAAAATGTCTATTAACGAACTTCAAGTCGAGAATTCAATCAGTCTTATCATCAGGAGCTCTACATTGCGATGTCTGAAAGTAGGATCCCAGGAAAACTGGTCCATCAAGGCCCAGTGTCATTGAAAATTCGCGGTGAAATTTGTAGGAAATATATTCTCCGAACTATTCCAAACATGCATATTGTTTTGGCAAGCAGTTGTGTTATCATGTGACTTCTTCCACATCTCGTTGAAGGGCATATGTTGCGGAGAGCAGTTGTTAGCCTTTAATTCATATCAGTACCGACAACATTGACTATTTCCAAACAAGTATATTAAGATTTTTAAATAACGGGTTCCAAAAGCTTCCGTTTCTTCAAATATGTACTTCAATCATTTTATTTTATAAATGCTCAACTTGGCTTTGATGAAAGCATCGCTTCCCAACGCACTGAATAATGCATATTATCCAGGGCAATGGAAGATAGCTGTGGTTCATCCTCTCTCGAAAAAGGGAAAGGACAACTCCAATCCGGCGAATCTCCGGTCGATATAAGTCTTCTACAGAGTATCAGCAAGGTATTCGAGAAAGTCATTAATAGAGCTCTGTCCAAGTGAGCAGAGGACAATAATATCATACCGGATAATCAGTTCGGTTTTAAGGCAGGACATGATACAATTCATGCCGCGTCTAAACTCGTTTCTGATATCCAATGGAACAAAACAAAAAGGCAGTGTACTGGTGCTTGTCCGAAGGCTTTCGACACCGCATGGTTAGAAGGTCTTTATCTAAAACTGACCAGACTGTTGTATATACTTTATGACATCCTCAATGGGAGAAAGTTTGTTGTCAAAAGTGGCAATGTAACTTCTACCGCAATTTTCGACATTAAGAATAGTCTTCAAGCTTCAACAGGGAGCGGTGATCTCGCCGATTCTATTCAGAATTTACACCAGCGATCTGATAAGTAGTCTAACTCAGGCAATTGCGTATGCCGACGATCTTATTGCGTACAGAACGGCTCCAAGAGTTGAGGTCATCAGAATTCCTTCACAGTGTGATTTTCGACAATCAAACACAAGATGGCTTAATACAACCACTTGTATGGCGACCAAACAAATCTGGCCTAAACTGGATTTGAAACGGTCAAAAAGTCTATTGTCCCTCAGTAGATCTCAGATCAGCTCCGTAATAGGTGTCATAATTGGACACTGTCTCATAGGTAGACAATCCCACACCTTCTTTGTACATGCCCTGCTCTCTCTTACAGACGCAAACTTCATCTAGGAGAATATTTCTATAATGAACCAAGCGATCTCATAAACTTGCTTTAATGACAACCACTTTAACCTAACCTGACTTTCGACAAGATTCAGCGATATTGTGATGACTGGAAGTTGAAAATCAACTTTCAGAAATCAGAAACCAATTTTTTTAAGACTCCGTTGCCTGGAGCCCCTAGGGCAGCCATTGGCAAGTAAAAGTGTTGTAAAGTACCTTGGCATCTGGTTGGATCAGTATTTGTATTTCGACAGACTTATAAATGCTGCTCTGAACAGGGCTAGGGGAGCCTTTGCCCTGACAAAACGGTTGTTTTACAGCAGCCGGCTTGACAGCAGAGTGAAGGTGATTTGCTACATGGCCCTCATCGGGCCAATAATTGCCTATGGATGCCCGATGTGGTTCAACGTTGCCCCATCTCAAATGGAAAAGATTCGGGTGTTTGAGAGGCAGTGTCTTAAGGTGTGTCCACACCAGAGAAACATTTCAGGAAACATTGTTTAAAAAACGTTTCTGAAATGTTTCCCACTTGCTTAAGAAACATTTCAGAAACATTGCAGAAACATTTCAGAAACATTTCAGAAATGTTTCTGATTTGTTTTTTTGGTGTGGACGCTTTGAGAAACATTTATGAAATGTTTCTTTGTTTCCCATTGTTTCCAGATTGAGTTGTCTGTAATTTTTTTCCTCGCCTGTGTTGCACTTTAAGCGCATGAAGTTTTTTCTACTTCATCTTTATCACAATTTATATTTTCGCAAATTTCAGATACCTATATAATCGGCTTATTTGATTTTATTTTTAATATTTTTCGAAGAGTCGATCCCACAAAACTTTTTTTATTAATAAATTTTTATCAATTGGATAATATTCTCGTTGCTCCACACTTTTTGCGACATTTTATATTTATATTAATAACCACTCACGCACTTTCTACCTATGTAAATGCTTGGGAAACAAATAAAGTTTCCCATTCGGAATGGGAAACAGAAAAACATTTCATAAACATTTCAGAAATGTTTCGCGAGCGTCCAGACATTTCAGAAACATTTCAGAAATGTTTCTCTGTGTCTGAAATGTTTTTTAAATGTTTCTGAAATGTTTCTTAAATGTTTCTTAAATGTTTCTGAAATGTTTCTGAAATGTTTCAAAAATGTTTCTTTGGTCTGGACACACCTTTAGACGTAGCCTTGCATTACACAGAGCACCAGAGTCGGAGTACAAAAATTACTATTTCAACTGGACTCAATACAACGGAGCCAACATTAACAGAATAGATAATTTCTTAGTGAAGCTGATTCGGAGTCACATTGCGAGAGCGATGACCTCAGCTAATAGCTTAATCTTTGGGGCTTACTACCCCAGCAACGAATAATTCGAGAGTGTGCGTTTAAGTGGCCATATTGCACATAATGTATTCCTCTTTAAAGCTTGGCATATTCAAATTAGAACCCCTTTTCCTGGCAAAAGGCAATGATTTTTAACTTCCCATAGGGAGTTATTTCGGAATCAGTTTGCGATGAATTTAATTTGGCGGGACCTACAAATAACAGAAGACTGGACAAATATTTATAAGGGAAAAGATATTCGATCCAAAAATAACATTCTCTTCCTCCACAAATTCAATTATGAATTTCACAATAACAAGCTAATTCAGCCCAAAACCAATCCTCAAGCTTATTTTCTTTATTTTTCTGCTACATATATGCACAATCTTAGTGTTGCCTTAAATAACGGGAAAACAAACAAAAATATATTTTGGGTCTGGGTGGCTGCGGCAATGAAAAACAAATAAGAAAATGGCAGCAACAGAAACAAACAGAAGAAACAGAAAAAAAAACAACGCGGTAACAAAACAAAATCCATGACATTATCTTATGCGATGCACTTATCCTCTTATATCCTGTGATTCTGTCGCTTGTGGTTAAAGGATACTTTATAAAGAGGTTAGCTTGTATGAAAAACATTTACCACACACAGCAACCACGGTACAGCATTTAAAGCTAAGCTTTATTTATTCGAAGCCATAAATAATTCTTAACGAAGACTTTTCGGTTAAGCGAAAATTTATTGTTCCTTTATTTTTTTTGCTCGTCTTTCGAGTCGAGCCGTTCCTGGTCCTGGTCCTGCAGAAACAAGGAACAACAACGAAATACTTCACTATATGGCCAGACCAGGCAAAAAGGAAAAGCCCAATATAAACACGCTCCCCTTTTTCTTTTTCCTGAGCGAGAAACATACTACACACATGCTTCACTCAATCACTATGTTCTGTAAAGCAATAGAAGGGAAGTAGGTACCTACATAATACGGGAAAGGGATCGAATGGGATGAAAATAGGAGGGGCTGCCTGCTAACAGCATTGTGTACGTTATCGTATAGCCATTGTTTTTTGTGTGTTGACGAGAGGAAAAATAAAAGGATGACGAAAGCACACAACACACATAAAACAATGAAAAGGGTTAGGACAAAAACAAACAAAAAAAAAAAAAACTTCTGAAGAACATTTTTCCACATAGAATTTTGCAGATAGTGAACAATTTTCCGGAAAATACACAGATGAGAAATATATGCATGTAGCTACATTGATTAATAGATATGTCCTGGAAGCTAGAACACAAAAACCGGATAACAAAAGCAGCCCCTTGTTCTCATCTTTTGCTAAAACTTTTTAACATTTTTCGAATCGCAATATGTAATTCTGAAAAATGTGCACTAGACGGAATAGCTAGCTCAATTTGGTTGCTTCAGCGGAAGACCGAACAACTGACTGCTTTTGTCAAGTTTCTATACATCAAGCATAAAATAAATATTGAACGAAGTCGATGTCTTTCCATTTGATATTATTTAGAGGTAAAAAAAGTCCATTTTTGCACACCCATAATAATGTCTGTTTAACATACCATTCACCCATTAGAAGTCTACACGCCAATCGAAGAATATTTTGCTCAACGCGAATAAGTATAGGTACATCTTCGTCCGATCTGGGTGTTTTATATGTCCTTGACACCACAGCTAATGAATAAGGCTATTAGATCAGGGTTTTATAAATACTAACGTAAAGTTGCCTTGTGAGAAGGAGCCTTATAATATCTCAAATACTTTATCTTAAACCGAAGATATGAAGATGTGTCAAAATCGAGTTATCACAACTCCCAATTTTTCGGTATTGTTCTTTCATGGCCGATTGTCGTGGGAAAACAAATTTCATCCATGCCCCACATTTCAGTTTTCGGGCATGATGCATGATAGTTTTTTCCTTTTTTTTTTTGAATTGACGAGCACTTAAGGGCACTTAAGATATCGATATTCTTTTTGTTTTAAATGTTTGAATATTGAAATGAGAAGGAAAATTTGAGTTTGGAAAGGAATTCCGTCATACGTGTTGTACAGCTGAAAAAAGAATATCTGTACTTTACTGGGCACTCTTTGTGGAGAGAGTACACACGAAAAATGTTCGAGTGGAGGAAATCAGCTGACTTCTTCGCTAGAGCACTTAAAAAAGAAATGAAATGCACGACTGGGTTGCAAGAACTTGCTCTTATGTAATAGTCCTAGCTTTAAAAATTAAATGTTATTGCAGAAAAATGTTCATAAGCATAAAATACATTTTTGTAAAGGTTAAAACAACTGTTTTAGTAGTTGGAGATAAAAACCGAATGCTGGAATGATTTCTTAGGCAAATATGAAATTTTGCAAAAAAAAATTATAAATCGTTGTAGCGATTTTTAAAAAAAATTAGTTTTTATATCTATATACATATACATTTATGTAAACATTTTTAATACAAAATTTTACTAAGCCAACTAAAAGTTTTTTTACTGTAAAAATAAAATTAAAAATTAAAAAAAAAATAATATTCCATTTTTTTGAGATATTGATTTTAAAAATTTTTTTTGCAAAAATCAAAAAAAAAATATTTTTTAAACATTGATATGAAATGTCTTTCAAATTTTTTTTGAAGCTTCAGTTTGTAAAATTATAATTTCTACCTACTGTATAGGTAGGTGAGGAATATAAAGAGCTCAGAAGAACAGAAAAACGGCTTCACAGACAAAAACAATCAGCCTGGGAGAAGAACCTAATCTGTGAAATAAAAAACAGCCGAGAGCGAGGTCCGCACCAGGCGCGGAAGTTCTACCAATCTGTCCGAAACATGACGCAGTACACACCACGCTGCACATACTGCAAGGACGGAGAGGGAAATCTGATCACCGATCCTGAAAGCATACTGGAGCGATGGGAAGTGTACTTTAATGAATTGCTATATGGTCAGCTCACTGCAGAAGTAGAGGCTACACTACTTCAAGAAGAATACCCTATGTTGCCGCCACCAAGCATGGAAGAGGTTGAGAAGGCTTTAGGCCGGTTTAAACAGAACAAAGCCCCGGGAGCCGATGGCATACCAGCCGAATTATTCCATCACGCCGGGCCAGCCTTACGTCAAGCAATTCATGATATTATAGTACACGTATGGGAGCAGGAAGAAATGCCAGAAGACTGGCGAAAAGGTTTAATATGCCCCATACATGCAGCAATTATAAAGGTATCACGTTGTTGAGTACCGCCTATAAGAAACTCTCCTCTATCCTACAAGACCGGATAACCCCATACGCTAAAACCGTCATCGGACAATATCAGTGTGGTTTCATTCCAGGCAAATCAACAACTGATCAGATCTTTACACCTAGGCAGGCGATGGAAAAATGTCTAGAATTTAACATCCCAACATACCATTTGCTTATAGACTTTAAGGCCGCCTATGATAGCATAGGGTAGAACTTTACAAAGCCATGAGAGAATTCGGCATCCCAAATAAATTGACACGACTATGTAGGTTGACCATGACCAACGTAACAAGCCAAGTAAAAATAACCGGATTGCTATCCAGACCAATCAACATCTTTAATGAACTCCGACAAGGGGACGGGTTGGCCTCCTCTTCAACCTGGCGTTGGAGAAAGCAATCCGTGAATCTGGCACGGCAACAAGAGGGACCATCGTCATCAGGTCCAGCCAGTTACTGGCTTACACAGACGACATCGAAATCATCTGAAGAACCGAACAAGCTGTACACGATTCCTTCATCCAGATCGAGCAGGCGGCACAAAATCTGGGGCTGCACATTAGTGAAGGTAAAACAAAGTACATGATGGCGTCGAATGCGAGGGGAACAGTTGGTCAAACAATCAAGGTTGCGGAGCACGAATTTGAAGTGGTGCAATCCTTTAAATACCTTGGGTCAATAGTAGCAGCCGATAACAATATAGAAGAAGAAATACGCGGGCGGCTTCTCAAATCCAACAGAGCCTACTATAGTCTGTCAAAGCTCTTCAAATCCAGAAATCTCCCCATAACTTCAAAACTGCTGCTGTACATGGTCCTGCCAGTACTCACATATGGATCCGAGACTTGGGTGCTTAGCAAAAGGCACTCCGACCTCTTAGCTGCGTTCGAGAGAAAAGTCTTAAGGAGAATTGTTGGCCCCATATGTGAGGAAGGTCGATTCCGAAAACGGTACAATCATGAACTTCTACCTAGAAGCAGATATCGTGACAAAAATTAAGCTCGGTAGACTCCAGTGGGCAGGGCACCTAGCTCGCATGAGCGAAGAGGAACCTGCTCGAAAAGTTCTTTGTGGTACATTCTATGGTAGACGACAGCGTGGTAGACCATGCTTGCACTGGAGAGATGGCGTAGACCAGGACGCCCGAAGCCTTGAGGTGCACAACTGAATGGCGAATTTTTGATCAAAAGTTACGTACTCGTATTAACGAGCAGATTCCGAATATGAAATTGAAATTAAAAGAGGGCATTTTGCCTCGTGATTCTATTTTATTTCTTATAAGTCCTTCTTTCGACTTTACTCCAATAACAAATTGGTTTGTTTCGGTCAAAGAATTAATGCATCTTTCGACACTTTTCGAGCGACAAGGAAATTCTGATATTTTCAGTTCTTTTCTTTGCAGCAGTAATGAAAGTTCATCATCAGTCAATTCATCTAGGTAAGGTGGTGGAGTAATTTGACATTCATTCCAAAAGTCCGCAGCGTTAAATTTAATGTTTGCGGCTTAAATATTCGGTTCGATATGTATATGGATTTTCCTCGCTTTTAAAATTCGTTTTAGAGCAAGCTCTCTGACATAGACCCTTTCGTCGAAGAGCATTACCACTAAAACGTTTTCAGGATGTGCGAAGAGCATTTCTTTCAATGACATAATTAACTACCTATTGATTTGAGGTTGTCTGGCCGCCATCTTGAAAAAAGAGATGAGCTCAAAAACATGTTGCGGGCCATCTATCAATAAGGGTTTGTTTCTTATCGAAAACGACACTGGTGCATACACCTTTATATGATATACTCCACAAGAACCTTAAGATTTTCAGATAAGTTACTTGAACTAATTTGAAGTCGAAGGATTCTGTTTGCTGTTGTGACCCATCTTGAATGTGCCATTTTTCAAGGCTGTCGATTTGCTAGTGCGGGAGAACAGTAACCTCTTTTTATAACTCCTCACATTTCGAAAGATATTTTTGTTCAGTACTCAATTAATCTTGCTCGATTTCAAGTACATTTCGGGCCACAGGTAGGAGTTATATGGGCTAAGAAAATGGATTCTGGTTCTGTAAGAATGGAAATATGTTCTTCAAGAACCTCCTTCGGATAGTACGGTCCATCTTTCTCTTCGGAAGTTAGAGTTTCATCATTTCGACCATCAAAATAAATACTGTGAATTACGACATTATCGCACTGATTTGATGGGATTTCTCTTGATTTTACCAATACTCTATATATTTTATTTTTATCAATAACTAGAGTGGTATTACCTAAGCAGCTGCTACAACAGATCGTATGGAAACACATATCGTTCAGAGACTCTTCGATCTACTGTATGAAATATTTGATACCGTAGTAGATTCAGCTCTTTGAATATCTTATGCACTATGCTTGTTATATAGTCACTTTTGAATTCTTTGGGCTTCAACCTTGTCAATATCACTGATCAGTGATCACCATTTTTCTGTCATTTCTCTGGTCCACTAAAAATGAGCTTTCACTAAAAGGCACTTTTTTATCCTTTACACAATGACAGTCTTTAAAGGAATTACACTTACATGATGCAATGTCAAACAAAGTTGTGTTTGAAAGTGCAATAAGATCTTGCAATCTGTTGTCAGAGGAAGCTTGTATTATTTTGAATTTGGGTATCTTTTAAGTGTCATGTATTTATCAAAGTGGATTTTCTTCATTGGATTATTCGACTATGACACACAATTGGACTCGACGTATTCTTCCATATCTTTTTGATTTCTGTACTCGATGCCGAGTCGAGCTCTAGTTAGAACAAACAAAAACTCTTTTATGCTTGGGAAGGTAAGAAGTTAAAAAAAATAAGGTTTTAACGATTTTTTAAGAAACTTAAGAAAAAATACCTAGTCAGTCAGGTAGGTACCTACAGAAATTGTTGATAGAATATTTATATTTTTATAAATACCTACATAATAAATAATTAACCTACATAATTAATTCTGAAAAAAATTGTTAAAAAGAAAAAAAATTGTGTTTTTTTTAATAATTTCAGAGGTTAGTAGAGGCCTAAAAGTACCATTCGATTTCTTTTTGGTTTTTTACCCCGTTATATGCTATTCAATACGCAAATATTCCGATGACTTTCATTAAGATAATCTTGAACAAAAAAAAAAAAACAAATAAGGAAAAAATTTCAGCGGGCATTAGAGGCCCAAAAGTACCCTCCGATTTTTGTTTTGTTTTTTGTTCCTTTATATGCTATTCAATACGCAACTTTTGCGGTGTCGTTAAGATACCCCGAAAAAAATTTTTACGGGACAGCCTAAGGTACAGCCAAAGCCTCTGGAGCTATTTTCTTCAAACTCGGTACGTAAGGGTATTCGATGATTCCCTAGAGGAGAAATTGAAATTTTTTTTAGCTCTAAGACTAACTGTACCCTCCATAAACACGTAATGCATAACCTTATTTATCTCGAAAACGGCTTTAACGATTTTGATAAAAAAAAATCAGATGTGATATGTGACATGGATTACAATCTGGTATAAAAAATTTTGGGGCAAAATGTTATTAACGGTATACCTGTGATAGAACCGTTTTTTTTTTTTATTTTCGAATTTCTCATCAACGGCATTAATGATCTTAACCAAAATTCTTATGCAGGAGCTCCTTTGCATTTGAAAAAAATATAATCAAAAAATTAAAAAAACAAATAGTTTTTAGATTTTTAAAAAAATAATACAATTTTTTTTTTTGAAAATTTAATATCTTGCAAAACGATACACGATTTAATTTTCAAATTACGTTTTTAAATGTATTTTACTGAATACATTACTAACAATTTGCATATAAATTTTTTTTATAAAAATTTTAAGGAAAATTTAGTGCACAAAAAACATGTGTACCTAATGTAAGACCTTTAAGTAACGAGTTTGAAGAAAATAGGTCCAGTGGCTTAGGCTGTAGTTCGAGGTACAGACATACAGACATACAGCCAGACAGACGGAATTACCGGACCCACTGTTTTCGTCTTCGCTATCATCGTAATGTCAACTTTGATCAAAATCTCGAGTTCGATTTTTTTTTTCCAAATGCAGAACTGGCCCTATAGTTACCTATATCATAAGTAAAAAGGGTTTTAATACTGTTAATGAAGAACGTTTTTTTTTTAACGAAAATCTTTCTAAATATTATATTTTCCCATATCCGAGTGACATATTTGGGAAATGTCTCATTTATGTGCGATTTAAGTTTCAAGTTTGATTTGAATTTTATGTCCCTCCTTAGTAGGACATTCTCGTAAGTCCCAAAAATAAAAATTGATAGTTATATCCCTAAGAGTATTGCCCCTGCGCCAGATGATACTGGTTCATTTGAAGGAAAAACTCTTCACAGGATATTTGATCGTGAGTACGAGGACAACAATTTGCCAACCAAGAAATTTTTGGCACAGCCTCTTTAGGATCGAAAATGATTAAAAGCTAACATAACTTATGCTAATATGAAGAATACTAGTCTTCTCGCATGATATTTTTTCTTCGCTTTCTTTCATGAGAGTTTTCTCTTATGATAACTTTCCCACATGATACTTTTATTGCATTACAATTTAATTTATACATTTCTCGTAGGGTAGTTTTCTATTATTGTAGTCTACTTGTATGATAGTCTTAAGGCCTGATATTTGTCTCCCATGATAGTTTCTTCGCTAGTGCGATTTCTCGTATGATAATTTGCTGCCATGACAGTTTTCTTCCATAATAATTTTCTAGCATGATGGTTGTCTTACATGTTAGTTTTCCCCATGACAGTTCTGGCAGGATGGTTTTCTTACTTGACAGATTCCTCCCATGACAATTTTCTGGCATTTTGGTTTAATCGCATTATAGTTTTATAGCATAATAGTTGTTTCGCATGTTTTTTTTTCTTATTATATTTTTCCCGCATGAAAGTTTCCTTGCATTATACTTTTTTCGCACGAAAATTTTCTTGCTTCATGTTTTTATCGCTTGATATTTTTCTCACATAATAGTTTCCTCACATATTAGTTTTCTCGCATTATATTTTTAGAGTAAAGAATCGAGCTGCGTGCTTGCTTGTGAGACCCTGATTGACTGCCAACTGTAGCCCCACCTTAAACTAGTAATGGAGGACCCCGAGGCGTAGTCGCTAGGGCCGAATGTCTGGGATCGATTTTCAGGGTTACTGCCTCTTCTGGGGAAATAGCAATTCCTCAAAGAGTATCGCACATCATGAAAAGCCCTTTTCATACTAGCCGCTAGCCCTCAAATAATCATTTTTCCAGAATATTTTCCACAAATAGGACAAGTTTTTGAAATCACATTTCAGTGAAATTCTTCGATAGTTAGGAGGGGCAAAACAAATACAAAAACACAATGTAAAAATGTCATCCCTAAAAGAGTGCTCGCTTAAGAGATTTTCAAAACTTCAACGGATTGAGTTCGTTTCATGTGGTATTTCCGTCCAAAGCATTATTTCGCAAATCCCAGATGATATCACTGTAATCTCGATAAGTACCGATAAATCCATGTTCAGTTTGTTTTCCAGAAATGAAACATCCTTTTTGTTCTGAATCAGTGACGAGAAATTTCGAAAACAAAAACTTTATCAAGCAATGAACTGCCAATCATAATTTTTGAACTAATCCCTCACAGTAACAATCGCTTATGAAAACCACTCATACGTATCAGTAAACTTTACATCACCACACCTGATTGAACAGCACACTGCACAGGCACACTATACACCAGCTCATCCTGATGTTGTCGCATAAGTTACATTTAGGACGTCATACATATTTGTGCCTTACTCCTGCATTTGCTCTGCATCATTGCTGTCATTATTGCCAACTAGCTGTACATACTCGTGCTGTTCCATCGGCATTAGAATATTTTATCCCAGAACTTAATATGCCTGGGCCGTACCTCCCAGCTCTACGAGCCAACATGGCTTGCGCTCCCCATTATGAAAAGCTGATGAGGTTTCACACAACCTCCAGCTGCTACCCCATTCGGCCTCCTCACTTGTGTATCGTAAGTTCGTTGTAAGTCACTTGGGGTATTGGTTCTCATCCAGAAGGTAGCAATACGCCCCGTCATTATCATAGTAATCACCACTAGTCCCATCATCATCACCATCACCATCGGCATTTTACCATCAGGTATATCTGGAACATAGCAGGAGGCATAATTCATAATCAAAGGCTTAGCGGATCCGCTTAAGAACATTTCCTAGGCTTCCCAGGGTATACACCTGTACAAACGATTCTGTGGTGCTTTCAGTAGGTCCAAATGAGTCAGTGGCAATGGCGACGGAAGGGTGTGCGCGCTCACCATCACCAGCCCTGTCTATAACAGCCTTTGTGAATATTCCATACGTGGATGTAGAGCTTCTTGAGCGAGTTGCCTGTGCTGCTGCCTTCGCATATCGTCATATGGAATCCTCTCCTGTCTGCTACCTATCTAACTGCTGTATACCATTTGCTTCAGAAACCAAAGGCTTACTCAAAAAACACAGCATCTAGGAGATGGTGGAACATGGTACAGAACAGAAGCAGCCACTCCCCGCCCGGCTAGGTAGCTACTTATTTATTTATTCAGCAATTCTGTGCCATTGAGTGGGTATTTGCAGCGAAACTTGTGTGAGTGCCATTAAGGTGCCTTTGGCATGCAAGGATTACTAACGCTAATATACTCCTAGTAGTGTGGAATTAATTTGAATTATGTGTTCATGTCGGAAAACGGAAGGGGTTAGTTAAGTTCGGGGAAGATGTGGCAATTGCTTTTGACTTTAGAGAAACAGGTGTATAGAAGTTCGGAGAGAGTATAAAGTGCCTCAATATCAATGAGTTACTTCTTAAAAATAAATTAATTCTGCATGAAACTGGATTCAAAAAAAAAAACGCCATACTATATTTATATTTTGTTTTTATTTTTTGCTTTTATAAAAGTGGAGAATCGTTGACGGAGTTGAAATATTTTCCTGCACTTGGTGCATAGGTACTTGGTTTTTGAAAATTTTCAGAGATAAAACGAGCGTTGACTTTGAATAATTTTATTTTTCCAGGAAAAAATTCAAGAACATACCTTCTCAAGTTACTTTATTAGTAAATAAGGAAACCCATTTACAAGTCAAGTGGAAGCTTCGCATAAAGTCATAAATCATGAATTTTAATTAAAATTAATTTTAAGTTGTGCATCGGAAAACTGAAGAAACAAATACCTACCTAGACATGTTTTTTTTATAATTTTGCGTGCACCAAAGGGATTATGACTACCCTTAAAATGTTTGAGCACGGAGCGAGCGCTTAGCAAAGCTGGAGAGGGCTTAAAAGGAGATACCGACGCACATAGGTTCTGAAAGAAGAATCAGACCAAAAACATAAATGTTAAAAAAAGAGCCAAGTTCTTTTATACAAAAAACCTTTGTGTAACAAGTCAGTCGTAAAAAGCACTGAGATCTACTACTACTACTGACTTAAATTTAATGGGTTCACTGGTCAGGTTTTTAAAACCTTTCGAATTGGGCATAGAAAAAAACTTGCCACGCCTTCTGAATGCAAAAACTCAATTTTTATTTTTGGTCCTTTATATGCAATTTGAGCCCCACCGTTCTACCCAATTTCATTGTTCTACTGCAATCGGAAGTGTGTCATATAATTTACATCAGTTCTAAGGAAGTGGGCGGAAACCACGCCCCTGAATTGAAAACCTCAAATTTTATATTTTTTTTCTTCTGCTTGCATGATAAGATCTACCGTTGTGACAAATAACAAGATTTTACGATGTCGGGAAGTGCTCCATAATTTTGATGATGTGTCAGTCAGTGAGTTAGTCAGTTACGGTTTTTGTGATTTTTTGAGGCCAGTTACGGTTTTTGTGATTTTTTTAGGCCTTATATCTTAGGAACCGCTTATGCTAGAAATTTGATGAGGCGCCCGTGCCTGACTAGTTTAGCAAATATTCGGAATTTAACAGCACGTCGGAGTCGAGCTCAAGGACACACTGATGAAACGCGAGTATTACGGTTAAGTTGTTTAAAGAATGCAACTGGCTATTTCACTAAAACGCTGTTTATAAAAAAAAAAAAAACGGTAAAAAATATTGCGGCAGTGCTCGAGGGATTCGAATGCTTCTGCTCTTTTTTGGATACTATCCGAGAGACTCAAGTGAATTATTGGAGCACCTGCCCAAATTTGGGTATTGTATACTCGAGCTTTGGAAGAATATAGGTCTTAAAGATTACAGCCAGTTCGGAAGGGGTAAAAAATTTATTGTAACGTCGAAGTAAATTTAAACACTTGGCAGCATTTTTGCCGATGTCGAATACTGACATACCGTTAGCTGAGAGCTATTTGGTTTCCTCAATGAAAGTGCCGGTCATTAATAGGGCCATGGGGAGTGGATTGCACGAAAGAAGACAGCGTTGAGTTTTTGAAGCATTAAATTCTACGTGGCTTATGATTCTCCGTTGGACAATGCTATCGAGATCAGAATTTAAAGAGCTTACTATAGGCTGCCGTTCTGAATCCATATCCGAAGAACAAAGACATGCATCTTGAAACAAATATGAGAAGCTCGAAAAGGATATTTATTTTTTAGAATGTGTAGCCCATTTTTTCCTATAAGAAAAACGAAAACAGTGTATCGAAAACATTAATTTTAGTAATTACTCGTATTTTTGAATGAATTGTATCAATATTCCGATTGCAATGATATAGCTAAATATCTAAAACCTAAGGTGGTAAATTAAGAAGAAAATTAATAGAAGATGATTTACAACATTCTTTATTTTACCGATGAAAAATTTAAACGGAAAACAGCAACAAAAATACTCGGCTCAGAAAAAACCAAAAACAGGGGCGTAGGTGAAAGGAAAAAATTTTGTTTGTGTCTCTAAATATTTATGTGTGTTTTTAAATAAGGGTTCACGAGTAGTTTTTAATTTATTTCGGAATTGAATTGATAAATAACTTAAATGTCAACGGATTGAACAAAATCGGAATAACCCAGAAATTTAAAGTTTCATTGGTCGCTTGAATTTGAACTTTGAATTGACATTCAGAGCTCAAACTCTATTTATTATCAAAAGCCAAAAAATGTCAAATTCCATTAAAAGATACCTTAGATGTAAAGCAGCTAAAAAGCCTCCTACAAAATCCTCAAATGTGACACTATTCTCCAGCTCTGGAAGTATCTAAATGATTAAGCGTTTCAGCTAACAAAAACTTCTCAAAATATCAAAAACTACTTTGTCTTCTTTCTATAAACTATATAAACTAAGCTATAAACTATTGATTTTTACCAAAGGATGGATTTGGCATACATAAATTAAAAACTTTACAAAAAACTCGAATCTTTGCATTTTATTTGAAAATGGTTTTGTTGAAGAAAATTAATCGCACCATTTTGTGTCGCACCATTTTATGTCAAAATAAAATGCACGACTGGGTAGCATGAAGGTGCTCTTATGTAAAGACTAAGAATTTAAAAAATTAATGCTATTAGAGAAAAACTGTTCATAAACATAAAATTCGTTTTATATACAAAATGCTTAAAACTTTTTTTAAGAAAAAAATGTCGTTCGCCAACTTAAAGTTCTTATCACTGTACGAATAAAAAAATAAATTTCCAAAAAATATATTGAGCCCTGTTTTGAGATATCGAATTTTCCAAAATGAAAAAATTCATTAAAATCCGTTCAGCCCGTAATGAGAAATTCAAAAATCGAAAAAATGGTTCTATGATGTGTACAGTCAGTAATATCTTTATTTCAATTTTTATTTTATTTAATTATAGATGGTAAAAATTTGTCATACCTAAGAAAAAAAAAATTATCAAAATTCTCGGAGCCGTTTTCAAGCAAAATACGCTTTTCGAAAACCATTTTTTAGCATTTGTATGGTGGGTACCGTTATTTTTTTCTCACATCTTGTAAATTATATTAAGAAACTTTTTTTTATCAACAAGCTTAAGAAAATAAATCGAGCATGGGGTTTTCGAAATATTGATATTCGAAAAAAAAATTTATTTTTTCTTAAATAAAAAAAAAAATGTTTGAATATTTGAATGCACAATAATATTTAAGATTTTGGGGCGCTTAGCATAAAAAATAAAATGCACGACTGGGTCGCACGAACTTGCTCCTATGTAATAGACTAGAAATTTTAAAAACGGATGTTATTAAAGAAAACTGTTCATAAGGATAAAATGATTTTTTTAAATTCTTTTAGAAGTAAGAGATAAAAACAGAATACTATGCAAATATGAATTTATGCAAAAACAAAAATTATAAGTCGTTGTAGTGGTTCCTTAAAAAAAAGGTTTTATGTATAAAATTCTTAAAACATTTTTAAGAAAAAAATTTAGTAGACCAATCATAAGTTTTTATTATTGTACAAATAAGAGTCTTATTTCCAAAAAAAATACTAAGCCGTTCTTGAGATATCGAATTTTTCAAAAAAAAAAAAAATACTTTTTACTTGCGATATAGGTACTATAGGGCAAGTTCTGCATTTGGAAAAAAAATCGAACTCGAGATTTTGATCAAAGTTGACATTACGATGATAGCGAAGACGAAAAAAGTGGGTCTGGTAATTCCGTCTGTCTGTATGTCTGTATGTCTGTATGTCTGTATGTCTGTACCGCGAACTAGAGCCTAAACTACTGGAGGTATTTTCTTCAAACTCGGTACTTAAGGGTCTTCGGTGATTCCCTAGAGGGGAAATTGAAATTTTTTTTTTAGCTCCAAAACTAACGGTACCCCCCATACACCCGTAATGCAAAATCTTATTTATCTCGAAAACGGCTCAAACGATTTTGATAAAAAAAATTAGGTGTGATATTACGGGCAGGGACTATGTTTTGGTCAGAAAAAATTTTGGGGGGAAATGTTATTAGGGGTACCTGTCATCAGTGGCGTAGATAGGGGGGGGATCAGGGGGATATATCCCCCCCCATTGGGATCGATAATTGTTCAACATAACCAGTCATGAACCAAATAAGTTAAAGAAACGCCCTCTGAAATTTTTTTTTACGTCTCTCACCAAATGATAATAGGTAAACGTGCAAGAAAATGCGCTTCCATCCAGCTATATATATTTTATGAAAGATATTAGCTACACTGCCGGTTTCAACGTCAACTCCTGAAAGAACTTTCTCCAGTCAGTAAAGAGAATAAAAACAATACAAAGAAGCATGACCAACGAAGTGAGATTATTAAAAATATGTCTATTTTAATAACAGTGTGATAAGCTTTGGATGTTTACTTATTTGCAGAATCGTTTGAATGGTTTGGCTCTAGCTATTCATCGCAAAATACCTATACTAGCTGACGAGATTATAAGTGTTTTATCTAAAAAGAACAGAAAACTGGATTTTATTTTGTGATTTATTTTTTAACTTAATATTATTTTACTTACTACAGTGCCTTGCATAAGTAAAACCGCACCTGCAAAAATGCGTTTTGTAGAAAATTAAAATGGGAATGACACCCTACTATTTTTTTATTGAATGGCATAACTAATTAAGTAAATTGAGAAGAAAAAAAAGTTCCGTTAGTTTCTCTTCTGGTGGTTAAAAATTAAAACAGATTTTTTTTGTATTGCAAAAGTATAACCGCTTTTTTATTTTGATCTGTTTTTTTTTTTATTTTAAGTAAATTTTTTCGGCTGAATTAGTAAAGGACATTGCTGCCCCTATTTTGGACCAATCTAAAAATTGTTTTTGACATACTGTTGACAAGGTTATTTAATATGGAATCGTCTATACACTATACAGTTCCATTCTTCCACAATCGGCTTTCGCAGCTCAGCGACACTGTATAATTGCCTATTGTGGGCATAATTTTTGCGGGTCAAAATTACCCAAAGATTTTCAATACGGTAACAATCTGGAGAACGCCACTGAAAATAATCCAAAATAATCTAAAAAAAAAACATTCATTGAATTATGCCATTTGGAATAACAAGAGTTAAGTGTAAATAATTGGAATGTTACTTATGGTTTTCCAATTCCGTTTCATGTTTTGCTGGGCAAATTCTTACTTTTTTTTGTAAACTGTTGTCAAATTTGGAGCTGGCATCATTTTGCACCGAACAATCACTTTACTGCTTTTTTAAGGCACGAAAAACAGTTGAAACCGAAATTCCTAAGCCCAATTCGTCACGAACGTCTGGCAAAGAATGCGCCGAATTGGATGCAGCATTTATTAAACGCCCCTTATCTCGACGTGTCAGCTTCTGCAGATGCCCGGGTCTTATTTTCGTCTCATAAGATTCTGGATCTTGTAAGAAATTTCGGACGACACGATCGGATCTTTAAATTTTGCTACCAATAGCCCTTAAGCTTAGGCCAGTTAACCGAAAAGCTTGAATTTTGACTTTTTCCGTATCACTTAAATGTTTACCAAGCGGCATTGTTTCTTGTCATTCCGAAGCACATAACTGATACTGAATGAAGCTTGAGAGAGGTTTGCATTGTGCGGTTATACTTTTGCAATATATAAAAATCTGTTTATAATTTTTAAACACCAGAAGAGAAAATAATGGAACTTTTTTTCTTCTCAATTTACTTGATTAGTGATGTCATTCATACATACATACATAATGAATTCAATGAAGTCTTGTTATTTGTTTTTTTTTTTAATTATTAAAACTTTAAAAAAAATGAGCGAACTAGATCTATCCCCCCCCATAGCGAAAAGCTATCTACGCCACTGCCTGTCATAGAACCGTTTTTTTGATTTTCGAATTTCTCACCAACGACTCTAACGATTTTAGCCAAAATTTTTATGCAGGAGCTGCTTTGCATTTTAAAAAATATAAACTAAAATTCTTTTCGAAAAAATAGTTTTTGGATTTTTAAAAAAATAATACAATTTTTTTTTTTGAAAATTCAATTTCTTGAAAACCAATACAGGATTAAATTTTTAAATTACGTTTTAAAATTTATGTTATTAAATACTAACAATTTGCATAATAATTTTTTTATAAAAATTTTAAGAAAAATTTAGTACACAAAAACATGTTTCAGTGTGTCTGTATGTTTGTACCTCTCACTACAGCCTAAACCACTGAATCTATTTCTTTCAATCTCGGTAGTTAAGGGTCTTCGGTGATTCCCTAAAGGGGAAATTGAAATTTTTTTTTAGCAATTTTATGCATTTGAACATTATTATCTCATTAAATCCATGTTTTATATTTATAAAATGTATCTTAAATTCCAAAGTACTTTTACATAAGAGCAAGTTCGTGCGATCCAGTCGTGCATTTTATTTTTCTAAAAATTGAAAAAATATTTTTCTTTAAGTTTTGAAATGCAATGTTTTTTAAACTTCTTAGGAGCTTCTTTAAACAAAATTTCATTAAAATCCATTCAGCCAATAATGAGAAATTCAAAATTCGAAAAAATCGGTACAGTCAGTAATATCTAGATTTCAATTTTTTTTCCATTAAAAAATTAAAGATCGTAAAAATTAATAAAAGAAAAAAAATTTAGCAAATTTCTCGGAACCGTTTTCGAGAAAAATACGATTTTCGAAAATCATTTTTTAAAATTTTTATAGAAGGTACCGTTAATTTTAGATAAAACAAAATTTTTTTTCTCAAATCTAGTAGATTATGTCAAGAAACTTTTATTTGTCAAGTTTGAAAAAAATCGATTTTGAGGTTTTCGAAATATTGAGTTTCCAAAAAAAAATTTTGAATTTTTTTTTTTTTAATCCAAAAAATAAAAAATTGAAAATTTGAATATGTAATAATACTAAAACTTAAGAGGAGCTTTATGGTTTTCGAGAAAATCACAAACAAAAAAAAAAGGACCCAGGGGGGCTACCAAAAATAACAATTTTTTGGAAAATTTTTTTCAACCTAGCTAGTTTTAACCAAATGAAATTTAAAAAAAAAAAATTTAAATTCTGTGGGACAGTTTTTGAGAAAAAAAAATGTTTATAAAATTTCGATAAAAATCGTATGGCAGGTACCGTTATTTTCGGTCTTAAGAAAAAAAAGAAAAAAACGTGTGGGGGGAAAAAATTAAAACCCATATCTACCAAGTTTGAAGAAAATCGGCCGAGCCGTTTAGGCTGTAGTCGAACCTACAGACAGACAGACAGATAGACAGAATTGCGAGACCCACTTTTTTGGTCTTAGCTATCGTCGTTATGTCAACTTTTATCCAAATATCGAGTTACATTTTTTTGCGAATGCATAACTTGCCTTACAGTACTTATAAGCCTCGGACCGGCCCGAGCTAAATTAGAGCCCTGCGCAAGCTTTATCAGTGGCGCCTCTCATTTGGATTGGATTGGCGGAAAAAGTCATTTCCTCATTAACCAAGGGGTAACCTATGCAATGGGTTTTTTTTAACGAGGGATCCCCAAGATCCCCAAGATAATTAAAAAACATAACATACAAATAATTTATCATTAATTGTCGTTGAAATAAAAGTTTTATATTCATATTTAATTTATTCAGTGTAGAAAATAATAATAAGATTATTATTTTAATAAAAATAAATAAAACCGAATTTATTTCAATAGATCAACTTTTCTGGCTTCTGTTTTAGCAAACTCAGTTACCAGATCATCATAATATAATGACTTGACAAGCTCTTTCTCTATAGCCATGATTGACTAGTCAACTTATCTTTCCTGAGTCATTGGGGTCCTGAAGTAGTTTTTTATTAATTTTAGTTTCAAAAAACTGTTATTTGAGGAAACTGTGATGGTATTTATAGATTTAGAGCTATGGCTTCAGCTGATTGCACGTTAGTGAATTGTTCTTCTGATCGCATTTCCACTAAGGAGTTTTTAGTAGCATATTTAAGAGATAAATTAGCAGACGGAGTTTTTAAATACCTACTAGTTATATTATTTTTTTCTAAAATATCAAACTAGATTAATATGCAACATATAAACTTGAAACTAAAATTTTACTTCCTAATGACTGCATGTTTCTATTCTCAACGTTTCCAGTCTCAGATATTTCAATAAGAGCTTCATAGTATAGCTTATAAGATTTTTTTGAATGGTTTTAAAGCATTTAGTCTACTCCCATCTGGTTTCAGAATCATTAAAAACCAACAACAACCAAAGGAAATGCAAGCAGCCTGAACAAAATAAGCTCTTGGTTCAAGACACTTAATTTGGTTTTGAACACCAGCCTCTTTTCCTTTCATGTTTGAACCGTTATCATAACCTTATACATACTCGTATACACTACTGGAATAGTAGCGTAGCAAGTTTTATTGTCAATACAGATTCCTTATCCTTTCTTTTGTTTTGAGTTTTTTTTACCATAATACATAGCCAAATAAAGTAATTAGATCAGTCAAAAAATCCCTTTCTTATAATGTAAACAATAACTGGCCAGAACAAAAAAATAGAGAAAAGGAGAAATTGAATAAAACAGATTCACTCATTAACGACAAACCTTCCTCAACATTAGTCATCGCATCATCATCACTCAAGTATTTCTATATTTCAACCCTTTGTCTCATTCTCGACACACGACAGTGATAAAATTTCACTCATAAACAGAGGCCAGTGCCAAACTAAAACATAGTACAAGAAACACTCAAACGGAAGAGTTTAAATTCCTAGACGCAACTTTTAATTCTGCGCACTGACATGTCAATGAGTATGAATTTTGTACCTCAGAATTTCTGTTTGAGTAACATTGCTGACTTCGATTTCATATAGAAGAATTGGCATCGTGCGCATGTTACGAGTAGTTAACAACGTGCATACTGTTAATTGTCTGTATTTGCTGTTGAAATTCTGTTTTATGTTACACTGCATAGGGGAGGGATATCAAAATAAAATAAATGCCTTTACTCATACACGATACACGCGATGGTGAGTGTGAATGTGAAGAATAACGTAACAGTAGATTGATAAAGAGAAAAATAGCAAATATGTATGTAGGTATCTGTTGTTAATCGAACAAAATTGTGCACTTTGTAAAGATTTTGTGATGTAGTTGTTTTTACTGTGGGAATGGGGGTGTGTATAGAAAATTAAACATCGACTTATTTTTGGAAAAGTAAATATGTATCTATATATATATGTATATCTGTATTTAAATTCAGAATTAGCTGTTAGTTATATAATAAATACCAATATTGGAGTGAGCTATAAAAAGAAATGAGACTTAAAAAAGATGGTAGGTAGTGGTTATGAAGTAGTGGCTTTTTTAACGCTTGCCCAAGGCGCCTTTTGAGTTCAGCGCCCTGCGCATTTGCACAGCTTGCACGTATAGCTTGTCCGGCCCTATAAGCCTTAAGTAAAAAGAGAGATTTTTCAAATCCTATTCTGACTTAATTCATGGTATAAGAATTTGGTGTAGGTTAGAATGCAACAACAATTCACGTACATATATGCTTCATTTTTCAACTGCGAAATAAAGAATAAATAAAAAATGTTTTCATATATTTTCTTCAAACTTCCACTTAGTCAACGTTAATACCCCCGTCACCCGAGCAATGCGACGGCAATTTAAGGTTCTTGCACGCGGGCACATGAACAACCAGCAGCGGCATTGGTGCTAAAATATCGATCTTAATTAAAACATACAAAATTGCAATGTTTTATCATTTAACAAAGGTCTTACCCAATACCCTTTTATTTGACTAGTCTCTGGGAGATAGTTTGTTAGGCAAAGTTGATGTATTGACATTATGTTCATCGTTGAAAGTTAGTGAGTCAAAATGTGGACCTGAGTAACTCTAGAATATTCAATTTCATTTATTGTCATAATTAAAATTATTTATTCTTATATACTTATACTCGTATAGGTACATATATGAACACAAAATATGCTGTATTATAAATTTAATTTTGTCGATGACTAAATAAATAAATTACATGCATCGATTGCCGTTCACTTCAATCATACTTATGAGCATATGAATGTAGGTTAAACCCCGACATCTAACCTCCAAACCACCATTATAATAATCTCAACATTCCCAATGGTAACGTCAAGTCCCCGATTATAATATTGTGTATGCAAGTCAAGTCTAAAATGACATCACACCATTTCAAGGAGCCGATTGATTTGATAGCAATGCTCGATTTCTCCCTTTTGCTTCGTTGCAATGCAACAACTCTTAACTCTAACCCTACAGAAAAGCGTATCATCCTTATCCATCCTTAAAAATATAAAATAAAATCCTTGAAATGCCATCACTTCACCGAGAACAGAAAAATAAAAAAACCAACACAAATAAAAATAAAACCCTTTTCCTATACACCCAAGACTCGTCCATCAATCCGACTAACGCTATCCAATCAATAGCTTGCCATAGAAGTGTGAAGAAGTCGTCCCAATTGCCGTCTTCATATTCTTCTCAAAATAGCACAGCTCTACCAATACCAATGGGAGCCGTGTATAGCTTGAAGCCTGAAGAGGAAGACCATCTGCTGTGAACAGCTTGTATCAACAATTTTTTAGATTTTTTATTTTTTTCAATTTCACACTCATTCAAACGCGGGGAACTTCTCAAGCGATTTATTGCAGTGCAATCCCTCCAAGGATTCGTTCTAAAACTTTGATAGCGAATCCAAGGAGGTGATGCTTGCTTGAATGCATCAATGATATTTACAAGGAGAATTTAGAAAATCCGTCGTTCATTATGCAGCTTTGAGCTGACTGAACGTTTTTTGCTTCCCGATATTTCTCGGGACAAGTATCGCAATCGTAGAAATTTTCGAAACATCACACTGAATCCACACAACATGTCTGCCATCCGACTGAGGGATTTCATTACTTAAAGTAGGTAAAAGGTTGAGGACATTTTGTCCTTCAAGGACCACGATTCTGGATCTGGAAAATGAAGTCCCATCACTTGGACACTTTTAAACTTTTCCAAATCATTCTTTAGAAGTGGATTTCATTAATAAACGAATTATGAGAATGTCCTTGTTGACACAGAAACTCAGAGTCCGTTGGAAGCAGCGAAACGCATCACAGGTATTATACAAAACATTACGAATACAATTCGGGAATATTTCGAGAACAAAGTAAACTAATGGCCGTCGAATGATGATGCACACACAAAAAAGGATACTTAAGCAAAGAACTGAACATTAAAATTCCATTTAAAATTTTCTTTGTCCTTTTCTGTACGAGTCGGAGCGGAGTCCGAGCTGCGAGTCCTTTCTCTGCTGCTGATAAAAATAAATTAAAAAAAAAAAGAAATATCCCTCGGAGTCTGTGCATTTGCGGATACAAAACGTGATATCATAGCCAACAAAGTATTTGTGCTCTTTACATGCTGCAGCCGCTTACTGGTACAAAATTTTAAATCCTTTGGATCTATGGTTGCTTTTGTTCTTATCTCTCCGCGGCTTCTGTCCCCCGTCGTCGTCGCCCACTGAACCTCTTGTTTTCCAGCGATGGAGAAATGAAGAGAAAATAATTGCCATTCAGTTTTTTTTTAGCTAAAAGAAGAGTCCTTGTTCTTCGCTTTATTCCGGTTGTGTTTTTTTTTTTGTTCATTCGTTAGTTGTTCGGTTTTTGTATCTGTCTTGCTTGCTTATTTGTTTTTGGCCCGAAGTAATTAAACGGAAAGTATTTTTGGTCATTTAGATGTGGATTTTGGGGTGCAGTTAAATTTAAACGCTTCAATGGCAGCCAGGGGATAATCGTTATTCATAGTATTTCTATGAATATCTATATCTTCAGGAATTTCAGGAGAAAAAAGGATACAATATCATCATTTTCTATCTTCTTTCGTTGTTGTTATTTATTTGCAGAAGAAAAGGCTTCGCTTTGTTTAATTCGACAGACCTAACAGACAGTTTAATTAAAGACCACTGGCAAGGCTAATTGCTTGCAGGAATGCTCTGCGATTTCTGTGAAAATATAGACGATTACCTACCTACCTAAGAAATTATTTGTAAATCACTGTCTAGCCAGGAAATTATTTGTGGTAGGTAGGTATTTTCATTATGTAAATTGCTGAATATTTGTATCTTTTTCGCTTTTACTAATTATTTCTATCTTATTAATTTGAATATTATGAAAATTTGTTTACCTAAGCATTCCACAAAAAGGAAGAAAATGATCATGCTCAAACGGAAGTTATAAGGCAGGAGGATAAGAGGTATGATGTTTGGGTTGAAAATTATGATTTACACCAGCCAAATATTAAGAGGAAAGTGTGTCTTGTCAATGCAGAGGCAAACAAAATGTTTGTAGTGAAGTTTGCATTTGATTCCACTAAGAGATCTAGGAATGTACTGAGTACAGGTGATGTGTACTGGTTACAATTCAATTTATAAACATAATTAGGCCCACCATTAACCTGGTTCTGAGTCAATGTTTTGGTAATAAGTCTAGGTATATGAAATGTATCAAATACACGATAATTAGCTATGTACTCAATACTGTGTAGCAGCTACAGTGAACTATAAAATGGCCCACTACCACCATCTCAGTTAACATTAATATTAGTCGGAAATAGAAAATATAATATTAAACAATACATATTTATACAGCGCCTATGTTTGAAAAGTACGCATTATATGTACTGTTTACAAAACTGTATGTAATCGGTACAAATTTCGATGCCCAGAAAAAACAAAGTTATATTTGTTAAAATCTATGCGATAAATACATTTATTGATGCACAAATTTCTGTGGTAGAAGGTTAGTTAGAAGAGCTTATGTTGACATGTGTAAAAATCGACTTTTTTATTTGGTTTGTTAACCCTTTTCTCAGATTTTTCTTAGTCTGGGTCTCATATTTTTAGTAAAAATGCATTAAAAAAAATATTTTTTTTTGTCAAACAGCCTTAAGCTAACAAATTTAAAGAATTTCATCGCTTAAGTCAACATAAGCTATTCTTAACCTTTGCTCAATTGAATTAATCCTGTTCTTATGTGGACTTAAACCATTTTAAAAAAAAGGTTATTAAATAAAATCCAATTTTACAAAACAGCTTAAGACACAAGCTGTTTTACTCATAGAAATTGGAAGAAAATTATATGCTTAAGTAGAACTAAACTATTTTTTCAAATGTAAGCGATGTCCTTAACGCCAGATAAGTTTAAAATCAAATCTGTAGTTGTAAAAACATCCTCAAGCAGGTAAGTGCTTTTTAATAGAATTTTTTACCAAATAAATTTTTAAATACTGGTATTCCGGTTATTTTTTAAAAGGGTTTGAGTAGTTCAGAATCAGTGCAAACAATTTTCGATTATCTGTAATAATAATATACTAAAAATAATAATGAACAGATCAATGCCTTAGCATTAAACAATATTGCTAAAAATATGGAAAGTGAGCAGAACAGACCCAGAGCCAGTAGTTGGATCAAAAAAGGTGAATATCAAGAGTTTAATGAAAAAATAATTATAAATATTGTAAGCAGTTAAACTGTTGCTTAGTACAAAACTGAAACAATATTCGGTTAAATAAATAAAAGGTCTTTTCTCGTCAACAGATCCACAACAACTGATCATTTCATATCTTTATTCTCTCAGTATATTCTTCTACCGTTCTACCTAACCGGCAGTCTCTTTCTACTTAATACAATCATTATATATCTACGAGTACTTTCTGAACATTCATTTTGTTTTTCTTTCTTCTGGAAGTGTTGCCAGTTGGAGTTGTTGGTATTTCTTACAACAAATATAGGATTAAAAATAAATATTTCCGAAGACACAAATGTTTTTAACAGCCATGTTTTGAATGAAACTGCTTTATCCTATAACTACGGAGTTGAATTTGATGTTGAGAATATTTCGCAATGTTTTTCCCTGTTCCTGAAAAGGGGGGTTCAAATTCTCAAATAAATGCGGTTTGATTGACTCGAATTTGAAACGGATTGTCAAAAATGCTTGATTATAATCAAAATATTTTGATATTTTGCTGGTTTGACAAGCATATTTGAGAATGTGAACGCATGTTCGTCAAGCCACAAGCAAATTTCATTTTCAATGAAGTTCTCGAGCTGTGCATATCGTAAGAAAATATATCAAAATGAGTCGAATATGCAATAGCGGTAATTCAGAATCCAGGTGGATTTTATTACATTAATATAAGTTTTCAAAATATAAAAATGGTAGTAAATTTGCTCAACTAATATCTCATCTATGCCCTCCCTGAGTTGGCCCGCAATGATAAGAATTCTAATGAGAAGTGATGTTTGACGAATGTGAACGCAAATGGTTTCAATCCTTCAAAAATTCATCAAACCATATTTGTCAAATATATTTGAGAATGTACACCCCCCTAAAGAAATACCGGAAAAGCTTATACAAAACTTAATGGCAAATTGATTAAAGCTTAAAAACTAAAACCGTTGGTAGAGTGTCGCAAGAAGTTTATGACAAAGATCTCCTTAGACCAGACAAATATTTTTGAAAAGTATTGGGGACTTGAAGATTACAATCTGCGACACGCCTACGTTTGTGGTCTTATCGTTGTTGAAGAAACGTCCAAGAGGACATAGAACAAATTCAAGAAATTGAAGTTTTCCAAACTATTATTTCTAAGAATTTCATGGAAAAAGAATTTCGGTTTGCCAAAAATGTTTTCGTTCAACTTTATCCGAGACAGAACAATACATTAAAACACTTGTTAAGAAGAAAATTACGTCACAGCAAACTGAAACTTTCGTCTATACATTTCTATTTATAAAAATAAGAGGCTTCAATTTCTACATTCTCAAAAATATTCAAAACAATGAATATTAAATTTAAACAGCCTAAACTCGATATTAAAATTAAACTTTTGTTAAAAAAAGAGCAGGATGAACATCTTAAGGCTACTGATATGGCGTACGAAGAGAGGGAAATGACAAGGAATATGCAAGAAATAATGATTCAATCAAAGTGTTTTCATTTGATTTGCATTTGCAACAGTGTCTTCCCACACCATTCCTTAGAACAAATGTGTCCTTCTACAAAAGAGACAACTACTCTAATATTGATATTACTGACCACAAATTTTTAGCACCTGGTCACACTCATATGGATATTGACCATGCAGCTATTGAGAGAAAAAATAAAATGCACAACTGGATCGCACGTACTTGCTCTTATGTAAAAGTACTTTGGAATTTAAAAATTAAGTATAAATAAATATTATAATACATGGACTTAATAAGATAAAAATTTTCAAATGCATAAAATTGCCATCTGATTTCAAAGTTGAAATAAGAAATTTCTTTAAAATTTTTTAATACAAAAATTGGGGATGCCAATTTTAAGTATGTATTTAGTAATATTTAATCGTTTAAGATATCTACTGATTATTAAACAAAAAAAATAAGGTTTCTTTTTCAAAAAAAAAAGATTTTTTTTTTAATATTTGGATATACGATATTATTTTAAATTTAAGCGGGCTTCTGTTTAAAAATTTGATTAAAATCATTAGAGCCATTAATAAGAAAGTCGAAAATCAAAAAAACGGTTCTATGACAGGTACCGTTAATAACATTTTTCCTTAAATTTTGTTTGAACAAAATGTTGTCCATGCCCAAAATAGTACACTTAATTTTTGTATCAAAATCGTTAGATCCGTTTTTGAGATAAATACGATTTTGCATTACGGTTGTATGGGGTACCGTTAGTTTTAGAGCTAAACAAAATTTCAATTTCCCCTCTAGGGAATCACCGAAGACCCTTAGTACCGAAGTTGAAGAAAATAGGCCCAGTGGTCTAGGTTGTAGGGAGAGGTACAGACATACAAACATACAGACAGACAGACGGAATTGTCGGACCCACTTTTTTTCTTCTTCGCTATCATTCCTATATCGTAAAAAGTAAAGTAACTGCGGTAAGTAGTAACAAATAAAAAAGCACAGTTCACCGAAAATTAAGAATTGAGTGAAAGAGAAAAATGGTCATTTTCTCCATAGTTACCCTCTATTAACCTCAGTTGTTAATTGGATTGCATTGAAGGAAGTTCTGGGAGTGATTATACAAATAAGCAGGTTTGTAACTTTTTTGCTTTGTATTTTTGGTCTTCCTTTTTACATGAAGGAATAGTTTTTGCTGGACATGTATTTGGGTTTGTTGGGTAGTTTCATCGCAGTACGTTGTATCATGTTTCTTACTTGCGACTTATAGGTACTATAAGGCAAGTTATGCATTCGTAAAAAAAATAGAACTTGAGATTTTGATCCAAGTTAATATTACGAAGATAGCGAAGACTAAAAAAGTGGGTCTCGCAATTCTGTCTGTCACGTTTTTTTCTTTTTTTTTAAGTCCAAAAATAACGGTACCTACCATACGATTTTTTTTCCAAATTTTATAAATATTTTTTTGCTCAAAAACTGTTCGACAGATTTAAAAAGTAAAAATAAAAAACAAAATTTTTATTTAGTTAAAACTAGGTAGGTAATGGTTGAAAAAAATTTTCCAAAAAATGGTTATTGAGGGTACCACCCAAAGAACCTTTTTTATGTTTTTGATTTTCTCAAAATTTTCAAATTTTCAAAAAAAAAATTTTTGGATTTTAAAAAAAAACTTCAATTTTTTTTTTCAAAACTCAATATTTCGAAACTTGATAAATAAAAAATTCTTAATTATAATCTACAAGATGTGAAAAAAAAACTTATTTTACATAAAAGAAACGGTACCCACCATACAAATATAAAAAAATGGTTTTCGAAAAACGTATTCCCTTGGAAAACGGCACCTAAAATTTTAATAATTTTTTTTTTCTTTCGATACATTTTTACGCTCTAAAATTTAATAACAAAAATTTTGAAACTACCATAGAACCATTTTTTCAAATTTGGAATGTCTCATTATCGATATAACGGATTTTAATGAAATTTATCTTCTTCTTCTAAGAAGTCTGAAAAATATTGCATTTCAAAACTTAAAAAAAAAATCATTTTTTCCATTGAAAATTCGATATCTCAAAAACAGCTCAATTTTTTTTTTGATCATTTAATTTTTATTCGTACAGTAATAAGGTCTTTATTTTATTAAGTGCCAAATTTTTTTACGGGAAATGGTGATAGATTAATAGATCTAAGATTTTTCGGCCTTACTTGGGGACATTTACCGACTTTGTGTATGAGCACGACATTAAATGCATAACTCCTTTAACTTTTCGTGAATCTGTTATCTCTTATCTCTATTCTCTCTCTTAATATATTTATACAAAGTAAATATTTTATATTTATTCACAGCTTCTGCTAGAAGCTAGGAGCTATGCTTCTTGTGAGAAAATAAATGATAAAATCCTCCCTTTATCAACAAAAATCCTTCTCACCTTAGGCGTTTGTTCTTTATGATATACCGTTGATAGTCTATTCTTCTTAGTTTATATATTTATTCGAAGTTAAAATACTATATCGAATGTCAAACTTAACTCAGGCGAAACTGACAAAGCACAAACAGCTTCAAAAATGTTTGGTGAACCAAAACTTGAAAGCTTCCATTTAAGTTGCTTATTACATAATTTTTCTCTGAAAGGCTTACATCGGAAATAAATTAAAAAAGTAAACCTTAAATATAAAAAGGAGTTTGCTCAGATCTTTCTTTGAAATGGCAATTTTGATATACTTCTACCCCAACCCCATGGTATTTCGTAGAAGTGCTTTTCATTGTCAAAAAATGGCAATTTTCCTAAAGAGATTCCATTCTGAAAGATGACTCGGTCTTATTTTGTTCGATTAAGCAGTATTTTATGTTGCTCCGTTTCTTACTGTCATGAGTTCCATTAAACTTTTTTTTTCGAACTCAACTCAACGAGAGCTCCGGAAATCCCCATTGATAAAATTTGAAAAATAAATGACAATTCATTTTTAAATGATTAAGGTCGTTTTAAATTCCTCAACAATGTATAAAGTTTTTCGAGACATTTTTTTTCCTTCGCATCTAAACTTCGCCAAAGAAAGAAAGCAGTTCTAGAAATGAGGGTTGTCAAAGCCATGGAAGATATTTTATCAAAAACCCTTATACAACCAATTTCGAAAAAGGCTTACAAAAGTTTATCTTCTCCATCCACACGAACTAAGTTATTTCGGTACGAGTGGATAAAAAATCTTTTCATTTCCGTTCATTTACCCCTTGCAACTCATTTTGCCAAAGTCATTCCAAAGCCTAATTGGTTCCCAAAAGGATAATAAAGGATTGATATATAAATGTTGTTTTTTTTTTTGTGCCTTCTTTGTATTTAACTTAGCTCCGCAGATAACTCATTCACAATTTGGGACTCATTATAAAAGAAGAGAAAAGATAAAGCTACTCAAAAGGTCCTTTACCAAAGCCAAACTAAAACCTGACCATTAGATACACTTCAGTCATCTCATTCAACTTTGTTTGAATTGCTTGTTGAGTTGGTTCTCTTTCGGTTAAAATATATTACTACTGCGTGTACATATTTCATTTCAGCAGAAGGATTAAGCCTCTGCCCGCCACCCGACCCATCATACCCACCAAAGAATGAATACAAAGAAAGGAAACGTCCGTCCTTGGAGTGTACCGCATTGGCAGTTGTAAATATATTTCGCATTCAACAATTCCGCAATTATTTTTTTCTTTCTGTTAATTAAATAACTAAAGCGCTTCCGGGCTGTCAGCAAACAATGTGTGGATATGGATGTGAATAGAAAAAAATAAAACCCTGAGAAGCAATCCTTAAATCACCGTTATAGCGCCTGCACCAACAGCGCCACTGCTGGCAGAACGTTTAGAAACAAAACTCATGTGGCTTATTCCCTCGGGAAATGTATAAAAGCCTCTCAAATCTTTCGTCCCTACATCCCATCCGCTGAGCTCAGTCGAGTGTGTATCCTCTATTCGCACAATTCCTGATGAATTGTGTGGACAAATGCTGGATGATGAAATTTTTGGACACTTTTGTTTGGGATGTGGTGGTTATGTACTTTTCCCTAGCGCTGATGCTCACCTCCTCCAGTGGGGGGGTCTGCCAGCCCCCTCTCACTGCATTCATCATGCGAATTATAATCCTCTTACAAAATGCTAATAGAGGATTGTCCTTTGAAAAATTTCAGCAAACAGAAGTAAACGAAGCGGAAATATGAAATATTCCCTCTCCTTTAGTTCCCAGTATTATGTATACAAGTCGTCTCGTTCAGCATTTTTGTGATTTGAATGTGGAAGCAAAACGACGAAAAAGCGAGCAAAACTTCCAACATTTGCATAACATTTGTAAAAGATATTTAAGGAAAAATGGAAAAAAATTCGGGATTGCGAGGGGATAGGCAATTAAAGAAGTCATGTATGTATTTCAGGGGCACCTACTATACTTCAAAGGGCTAGTTAGCATAACGAATTGACGTTTGACGAAACGAAAGATCTGGGAACTCAATTAAAAATTAGCTCCTGTTTGCATTTTCCTTAAAGACTGTTTACAGATGAAGTTAATATTTGAACAAAATGAATATGGTCATAAGGCGGATGTTATGATACTTCATTAGGATTTTGAGAATGTTTTTCTAAGGCAAAATGTTTAACGAAGTTTACTTAAGTATTTAAAAGATTTTTCAAAGTATTTTTAATTTAATAGACAGAAAATATTTAAAATCTTAAGTTTGGGGTGACAGTCAAACCCAATATCGCGATGAGCGCGAAGTTTAAGAAGGTGAGGTTGGTGCTGTTTAACATATATACTGCTGATCAATACAAAAATAGCTGTATCCAGACTACTCTTGCCATTAACGTACAATATAATATTAAAAACCTATGGGAATGCTATGTCAAATGGGGACTGAAGATGAACTGTGAAAAGACCAAACTCATCTGCTTCCAAACACCAGTGACTATCATTCGAAGACGAGCGTTTTCAAACTTAAGTTTTCAGAAAACACTGAAGTAACAGTCAAATCATCTACGAGATACTTACGAATCAACTTTTCCAAGAAACTGAAATTCAAGAAGCATGCAAACTTGACGTTAAAGAGAGTCAACTGTTCTCGGAACTTGGTTCATCTGCTTTTTAGAAGGATTTAGGTGGTCAAATTGAATAAGTAGGAATACCAAGCTGCTTGTGTATAAACAACTTATCCGACCCGTTCTGACCTACGCCGCGCCGTTCCCATCTGGTTTACTTTATCGCCTACAACAATGAAGAAGCATTTTGAAATAAAGATGCTTCGCATTTGCACTGGACTAAACTGAAATCCACTGACGGAGGAATATATCCCAACTAAGAAGCTGTACGGGGAAGCAAAATTAGTACCACTATCAGTATTCATATCGCAAGTCAGAAAAGCAACAATTCTTCCGGTATGAACTACTACTACTATCAGGAAAGTTCATCCCTGTGTTAACTAAACTCACAGAAATGGCTTTAGGGAAAGTTAGTAACCAGGCCACGAGTTGTGGTCTAGCTGTTAACCAAAACCAAAACTAAAACTGAACTGATGCTATTTACTACCAAAAATAAACTATAGACCTTCGTTCTACCCCGAGGCATCAATTAAGATTTTGGGGTTATTTTCCCATCAAGAAAAGACTGGTATGATGACATCATGTTCATGATAAAAGACTTCGACATAACTATCTTCACTGATGGCTCAAAGAGAGACTCTGTGACTTTGGCTATATCTTGGTCGTTTAGGCTACCCGACTTTGCGAGTATTTTTCAAGCTAAATTACAAACTATCAGGGAGGCACGACAGATACTTAAACAAAATCCAAAACAGAACCGGAATACGGCTATTATCACTAACACCATTAATTCAAGAAAATCCTACTCCAAATTGGTCCAGCAATTCCGGGATGAACTTGCTAACCTCAATATTAAATACAATGTCACTCTTATCTGGATTCCGGGTCATAGTGGCATTTATGCGTGTGAAGGAGCGGATGAGTTGGCCAGGCCAGAATCAGCTCTTTATAACTTACTTGCAGGAAGAGTCAACAATTTTTCTCAGCGAATCATACCGTAGGTGGAGCAGTTTAACTTACCGCATTATATCTAGAAAGATTTGGCCCACCTATAATAAATTCCGGACACTTGTTCTGACCCAGGCAAGACATATCCAGGATCGTAGCAACCTTAGTGGACACTGTCCAATTTCTAGGAATTTCTCACAACACTAACTGTTATAGCTGTGGGGACCAGCGGGAAAAAGAAACAGTCCAAATGTAGAGCAATATCATTAGGAAGAGCAGTTTTTGACGATATTGACGAACTTCCAGAAATAAAGACAAAAATTTGATCTCTTTTCTCAACACGACGAAATGGCTCTTAGACGAACTTCGATTACTTCTGTGCCGTGCCCTTCGATTCACTCCCTAGATCCCGAGCTAGTGGACTGAAGGCTTTGTCGGAGGCCTATGGTGCAGGGGGCTGGACAATCACTTAGGATTGGCTACTTTTTCAGAACCAGTCAATAAGCTGTATAGCTTGGCATAGCTAGACTGCCGGTGGTCGCCATTTCTACCCATGCACTATAGAACCTAGTGACAGATATCTACCTATACGCTTGACCCATAATCGAAGATAAATTTGAACTCCACACTTTGTTCAAAATAGACATTCAGATAATAGAGAACACAAAACAAGTCGGTCCCGCAATTCCTTCTGTCTTGAAAACGAGTAAGCGAGTAAATTAGATTTTAACATTATTTCCGAAAACTAGAACGTATATTAATAAATAAATAAATTAAGTTGGTGGTGCAACAGCTGAAGAAAACCAGGACCTATATGTAGTGACTTACAACTCTCAACCTGTGTGCGTGTTATACCCGTGGCCATATCTAGTATAGACACCATAGCACAAACTTGCGTACAGCAGGCTCAGTGGGTGTTTAATTTTTGCCAAAACTTCTTTAAAAAAAAACTCACTGTTTGGGCTACACAGCACTCACTTTGGAAATATGTTTTCAATATTTCCCAAAGTTTTTCAATCGTAAAGCGACTCATTTTGTTCCATGACTTTCAGTAAAGATTTCGAGCGGTAAACAGCTATCAATGCCAAAATAATCTATGATAAGAAACCAGTAGGTGGCCCACTCGGGAATAGGGTTTTTTGCATGGTATAGTCTTCTCCTTAGCAAAAACAGTGACTTTTTCCTAAGGTGGATAAAAGTTTTACTTAAACTCATTGTCATAATGATGTTTATTATGATTTTTAAATATTTTCAAATTTGTGATTTCAAAATGGTTACGAATTAAAAAAAAAACGGAAAGTTCTTGGCAGTGACCAAATTGCCAAAATTTTTAATATTTGATGGGAAATTATCGATGGCTTGAGGGAGAATATAAAAAAATTCCCATTATTCATACAAATATGTGTGATAGGCTGGAAGAGGTTCTGCACTGTCATAATTTTTTTCAAAAACTATAACTCAATAAATTGAAACATACTAGAGTACATTCTGTGACTTACCCACCAGACCTGAAATATCTACTGGCTTAGGACTGTGTCAATCAGGAACGATTCGATTTGTGAAACACGGCAAAGGGAGTGATGGTAATTAGAATAGGACGGGGTCAGGAAAGTGGCCGGGGCAGTTGATCGTAATTTCTTACTTTTAGATGGAGGGACATAGGAGCGAGAGTCTAAAGTTACTAATATGGAGTTCTGATCTGCATCCCACCGTGAGCGCACGCATGGGAGTGTAGTCCATTTGTCTGCTCATTGCTTTTTTTCATTGCCCTTTAAAATCTCATCTTAACCAAATCAATACAATAGAACAAAAATAAAATAAATGCAAATAAATAAAATATTCCCAAAATAAGAATATCGCGCCGCGTGTGCATAGTTTATAATCAAACAAAAAAAAATAGTTCATTTAATAAATAAAAAAAAAAAAACATACAGTTCTCTCTTCTCAAAAAAAAACAACACAGCGTGTCTTCATATGTGCCTCCCTCCCACTCCGTATAGCCACTGCATACATTGTGTGGTAAACATCATACTCGTACAATGTTGCATTGAACTATGTATAGCAATATTGGATATAATGCGGATATTGTTTTTGGGTATTCAGGGGCGGATCAGTGCAATTTGCAATTAAGGCATAACACTAATGGTGAATTGCATTTGTGAAGTTTTTTGGTACCTGCATAGTTAACTGTCTAGTTTTAATTTTTTTTTTGTGTTTTTATATTGCAATGGCTGGTAAGTTTTGTGTTGAGTATTGTAACATTCCGGGGCTCCTCAAGAATTTCTGTGCTGTGTACGTTCACTCTGTTTTAAACAGGCCAGCTGTTTTGGCACTAAGCGAAACCCAGGTTGGTGAAAACACCGACCATATGGAGTTCAACCTGCATGGTTATAGTTTAGTGCCATTATTCTTTTCTCATCATGGTTTAGCCGTATACGTACGTAATGATGTCGCATATCAGCTTCTACCACAGTATGGTCCCTGTATAAATACAAATTTTAATTATATGTGGTTTAATTTCACTGTTCAACGGCGAATCATTCATACATGTTTTATTTATCGCAGTCCAAGTTTGGATAGTAATTCGACTTCTAATGAATTTGATGCCCTATCCGACTCTATCCAGAGAATTGTTTCCCATTTTCCGCACAATGAGATCGTTGTTACGGGCGATTTCAATGTACACAATTCTTCGTGGCTGCGCTATTCTGGTCAGACAACACCCGAAGGAAGGTATGTCGAGATTTTTGCTGAGTTAAACAACTTGTCTCAGCTTGTTGACGAACCAACTCGGATTCGTGCTGTTGCAGGTCAATCAGCCAACACTTTAGACTTGTTACTTACCTTTGACCCTGATAAATACACCATATGTTTTATCGCCTCTAGGTACGTCAGACCGTTGTGTCATATCTGCGAATTTCTCGTGTCAACAAACCCCAGTTAAAGAAAAAACCCTATGAGAACCGTTTGGCTATACGAGAAAGCCAACTGGGACGGTCTCAATGATTTCTTCGGCAAATTTAACTGGTCACTATGCTTCCTCGACAGTGATGTGGATTCCAGTGCAGATATGGTTTCAAATTTTAGTCTTTACGGTATGAGAAATTTTTGGTCATTTGTAAAAAACGTACGGAACAGTACGAAATCCTCAGTTCCAACACTCGTCTTCAATGACACTCCTGTTGTAAGCTCGATAGATAAACCTAATTTGCTTGCAGCGCAGTTTGCTGTTAATTTAATTCAACGCTACCAGAGAGTGACATAACTCCTCCTGTACTTAAGAGCGTAAACGGTTTTATGGGACAAATCTTCTTTCGCACTCGTGCAGTTGCAAGAGTTCTAAAAGATCTTGACATTCACAAATCCGCTGGCCCGGATAGTATCCCTGCTATTGTTCTGAAGAGTTGTTCTTCAACGCTGGCAAAACCACTGCGTAATCTTTTCCATCTGTCCTACTCTACAGGTCTCTTCCCGAGTGGATGGAAAACAGCATTTGTCCAGCCTGTCCCTAAAAAAGAAGAATCCTCCTCCCCCTCTAATTATCGTCCAATTGCACTTACCTCCCTTCTTTCGAAGGTCATGGAAACCCTGATAAATTATCAGCTCAAGAAATATCTTGAAGAACGAAAGCTTCTCAATGACCGTCAGTATGGCTTTCGTAGCAATAGGTCCACTGGTGATCTGATGGTATATCTCATCGAAGAGTGGAACAAATCTTTACATCGTTTTGGAGAAAGTAAGATTATTGCGCTTGATATTTCAAAGGCATTTGATAGAGTTTGGCATCAAGCTCTCTTATCGAAAATGTGTGCATTTGGTATCGATGAATCTCTTCTTCGTTGGGTTAGAAATTAGCTTTCGGATATCCACAAAATAAATGCTGGTATGCCCCAGGGCTCCGTATTGTCTCCGACACTATTCCTTATATTCATAAATGATCTTTTATCTGAAACTTCTAATCCACTTAATTGTTTCGCTGACGACAGTACCCTCAGCTTTTCATATTCGTTTTTAGATTCTCATCCCTGTCCTTCGGATGTGGACTTCCAACGGCAGCATATCATAAGCTCATTAAATTCTGATCTTGACAGCATTGTCCAATGGGGAATCAAAAACCGTGTAGAATTTAATGCCTCGAAAACTCAATGCTGTTTACTGTCGCTAAAGCATAACGCTCCCTCAATGCCACTATCCATGGATGGCACTTGCATCGAGGAAACGGAACAGCTTTCAGTACTCGGTATGTGTATCACAGATCACCTTTTGTGGAACGATCACATATATGATGTCCCCAAAAACGCTGCCAAGTGTTTAGTTTTTCTCCGCCGATGCAAGAAATTTTTTACCCCTCTGATCAGGCTGTAATCTATAAGGCCTATATTCGTCCAAAGCTTGAGTACAATTCCCATATCTGGGCAGGTGCTCCAAAAACCCACTTTAGTCTCTTGGACAGAATTCAAAAGAGAGCTATAAAAATGATAGGTGACCCTTGTCTAACTCAAACATTTGAATCTCTCGAGCACCGCCGCAATGTTTCATGCCTATCATTATTTTATCGGTATTTTCATAAACAGTGCTCTAGTGAAATAGCCAGCTGCATTCCTCCCCTAAAACAGTTCAACCGTAATACTCGTACTTTTAGGAATGTTCATCAGTTTAACCTTGAGCCCAATTTCGGACGTACTCTCAAGTACAGAGATTCTTTTTTCAGCCGCACTACACGAATGTGGAATGCTCTACCCGGCTCAATGTTTCCCAATCATTGCAATGTGCAGACATTCAAAATCAATGTGCATCGGTATCTCCTTTCTCATCCTATCCTACTTTCCTAATTGCTTGCACTGTGTTTAACATTATAAGGGTATTCATAATATATTCAGCTCCATATTGGCTTACTTGAAAAGTTTAAATAACAATTAAATTAAAATCACGGTGTTTGTGAATAATACACCGTGTCGTCGTGTAAATTCACCATATCCAACCAAGCCGAGTGTGTACGTCTAAGCAAAACAATATTATGTTTCATATTGTTTTAATTCATATTTCAAAACATACATTTGCCATAGAAACTCTGTACTTCATTAAAGCCCAAGGGCTTACACCGAGTATATTTTTTTCTAACATCTTTTTGATGTTTGTGAGGAAATTACAAAAAAAATGGCTTCTTATAATTCAATAAAATTCATGATTCAGCTACTCGTTGTATTTAATTATTAAGCCCCCCATGATTTTATTGGCATCATCAAAAACTCCAGACCTAGAAGAAGTTAAGCCAACAAAAATCATTATAGGTAGGTACACATCTCTATATGTGATACTCGTAGATAACAATCCTTGCCATGTCAAATTAATTTTTTTGTTTCAATTTTTTTATACCTAGACGACGACGACGTCCTTGCTAGAAAGTGTGTGTTATCCTTGTCAATATATTATAAGTCTCTAAGTTCATCATAAAAGAATATCGGCTTGGGATGTGTTCACTAAGATTTATTACCATCGTTTATGCTCATTTATTGCTTTTTGTTTAGCACAGATTCCGTTCCGACTGTTGTCAGCAACTTTCCATGTCTAAAGTTCATGAGCTCTCGTTTGTCTTTGGCTTTGTCCTTCACCTTCCTGTGCCGTTTGGATGTATGTTTTTTATTGTGTTCTTCTTTACTCTTAGGGTATCTGTATGTGTGTCGGGACTTATTTGCATTTATATTAAGGATCCCATGGAGAGATAGAACAAAAGCATTACAGCACAATAGAGAAAAATATCTGACTATTCAAGATATCATCGAGAAACCAACCAACCGACTTCGCTCTAGGATAGGAGGGGTTGTCTCTGACTGACGGAATGCGGAAAAAAATCATTTTGACAAGCAATTCGCAGGGAATACGCAAATATACGAGTATTTGTTTTATATACATACGTATAACTGTGTGTGGCTGTATGTAGGTGTGATGGTTTTGACAGTGACATACATTCATATATACCTTAGGCAACTATTTCTCAAAAGAATGAATGGATGAACATTTCACAAGTTAAATGGGGTAATTTGACTCCATCATGGGATTGAAAGATGTAAATTACATCGTAAAATTTGAGCTGGTTGGAATTGTCTAACGCTGGAAATTTATACAATAGACGTTATGCCAAAAACAAACTAACATATCTTTGACGGAAGGAGACATTATTTTTTGTTTTTTATTGTTAATAGCACAGTTCCTTTATTTGTATCTGTTTATCTATCAATTGCAAGTCGTACTATTCATGACAATAAGAAATAATGTGTTCGAATTGATTAGATTGAGTCGTCGAAGCCGGTTCGGATAGAAGAAGAGAAAAATTAAAATTAATGGAAATTTAAAATCAACAGCAGTAAGCTGAATGATGATCTCAACTATTCTGCTTGGGGCTGATAGCTCTGTTCTCTGGGTAATTCTCTGTTCTATTGTGAGGAACTTTTCGCTATTTCTTCTTAAAATAAAAACAGAAACACTTTGATTAAAAAATTTAATGAAGCTGTCGAAACTTATCGGTGTTGGTCCTTTACATTTTTTGTGCCATTAAAATTGAGTATAGGTTTGTTGTTTGTAGCTATAAATTGCAGCTTCAGGGAGCCTTTCCTAGTTACACAATCAGCGCTGGAGTGCGGCCTTATGTTCAGGGTTTTTTTTTTTTTGTTTTTGAAAATGAGGAAAAAGAAAAGCAGTACCGTAATTAAACAAATATTTTTTGATATACTCATTATTAATTGTTTAAACAAAAATAAAGTTTATACAAAAATCTAAAAAAGAAGACCTATAAGTTACTAAAATTAATTAATTTATTTGAAAATCAGGCAAGAAGAAAACTTAACACTTTTTAATTGATCTTGTTGAATTTATCGGTTCAAATAAGTTTTTCGTCTCCAAAAATTGACATTATTTAGTCCCGGCAGTAGTGACTCATCAGTTGGCAGTTTTTGCTAAGTCCAGTTCAACTTGCATTCAATTTTCGACAAAAATTCAACGTAAACTAACTTTATCTAGCAAAATTTAAATTCTCAATCATTGAGCAGATAACTTACGAGTATATGAGGTTTCTGATTGGTTTAAAAAAACATGCCTGATCACTGTGATCTATCAAATAATGTCTGCCATTTTTATTTTTTTTTAAACTTTTTTCTTAAATTCTCCAAGATAGCTGTCCAATGAGTGAACATAAGCTAAGTGTATAACACATCGTGATTCAAATTTTTCTGAAAACGTGAAAAACGTAAAAGTCTGTCTAACTACATATCTTTTTATATGTTTTGTTAGAACTTAAGAAATTCTAAGGGAAACATCTTTTTAGCGCTGCGGAAAAGAAATCTCAAACGGAATTTCCAAAGCATCTCATTTTCTGTACAAATTTATATTCCAAAAGGAATTAGTTGCAATTAAATTTTCACCAAATTCGGAAGGAAATCACTTGCAATGTTTACGAACACACCCAATTGAAATCCATTCCTTACGTTCAAGAAACTATCCGTCAAAATATTGATACTTTTAGTTGTTGTTTCATCAGTTGTTTTTTTTACAAGGGGCTGCAATAACATTAGGCTGTCCATATCGTTTTGAAAACACGAATATTCAAAATGAAATTCGATGTACAAAAAACAGACAGAAAAAAAAACAAATTAACAACAACACTCATCTAATTCAAAAGGAAATGAGCTTTCAAACGCAATTGGCAAATTTGAGATAAAAGTATTTTTAACGTAAAGTATCCAAAACGTAAAGTAAGTGGAAAAAAACTCCACTTTCACTAAAAAGTGTTATAAATTCCCACTCTCGATGGGAACTAACTCTATGGAGCTTTCGTTGAAAGTGTTCTGAATGAAAAACGAAGAATGATTCGTTGATGTGAGTGCTCTGTTCTGGGAGTTAATTTTCTATCTGTGAAACCTTGAAGTGATAAGTTTTTTCCCAACTTCACACACTATGCGATTCGCAATTTATTTCAAATATTAAATTTGTTTTCACACTCAAACGATTTTGTGGAAAGCCCTGATAAATTATGAAAATTACAAAAACAAAATTAAACTCAAAAATGAAAACATTAATCATTTAGTATAATTATACTGTTTAGAACATGTTTTGACAAACATTTATCAGAATGAGTTCCAAAATCGTATTATGTTCGTGAAATAGAAAAATGAAAAATGGCTGTAAAAACTGAAATGCTCTACAGATGAGAATAGTAATAATAAATTATTTGAAGATTTTATTTTGTGCACAAGAAAATAGCAATACTTTGGCCGTCAAAGAATTATGGCAGCTCAAAGTTTCAAAAAGTAGGAAAAATACTGCGATTGCAGTATTTCGACAGTCCCGCTTATGATACGATAATTAGTGCGGCATTTAGTCAGTTGGTTCGGTATAAGTGTGAGAGATCAATTGAAAATCTAACAAGCAAATCATCGTCGACAAACTGTACTGTACCATCCATAGTATTTTGAAACTACATGTCCATTATGTGATTTTTCAACGGCCTGCTATATTGGCTTTGATTATTCTTATGATTATGAGGTTTACGTAAATTAAAATATTCTAGGTCCACAATCATAAACCTAACTACCTATACTTCATCCAACAAAAATATGCAGTATACGTCTTATGGGAGAGCTTTTTCAAAATCAGTAGCGTGCTATATTTTTGCACCATACTAAATTGAAAGAACTCCTCCATAAAAAAGTGTTTGTGCGCCCGTAAATTTTCGATTGCATCTGACGCAGACCCGACGTCCTATTGACCGCACATCTGAGTGTACACTGAATTGCTGTGGCATATGGCTGTTGGTGGTTGGTGATATTCAATTTCAACCCCCATTAAATATTGATGTGCATTCAGAGTTACCCTTGTTCATTTGCAAACTTGTTCAGTTTTTTTTCCTTGGGTTTCTGTGGAGGTGCTTTTGATTTTAGACCTTAAAAAAAAGGGTCAATTTAAAATCAACACTACGACAACCCTGTGAGAGCTTTAGTGAAGGACAGATTTATGCAATCCACTGTAGCCAGAATGCGAGGCAAACGTCCTATCTGGCCCACACTGCATATTTTTGTTGGACAGAGTATACCAACCAAACGATCCACTAACAAATTGTTTTTCTGTTTAACAACCAGACTCAGTAAGTCCATGCTTTCATTTCTGAATCATAGGGTGGTATGCAATGCAGAAGCCATTTGCTCAGTCTCATGAGATAGAGCTTTGAGAATGAGCTCCAGATAGTCAGATTGAGCATTTGCAATGAGACAAATCTCAATTTGATATGCAAGAGACTTGTCTCATATCATGATCTTAGTCTAAAAAACAAAACATTCATTTGGAAAATGCCTTCATCAAGTGAAAGTGACAGTGAGGATACAAATAAATTTTTTGTGAACTTTTTAAAGAAAAATATTGTGCTCATAACAAAAAGTCAGATTCCGGAAATAAAAAGAAAGAAAACGAATGCTTTATTAGCTTTTAAATCCGAGTACGAACAAAAAATTCGAAAAAAATAGAAGCGCATCAAATTGTTAAAAAAAATAACAAATATTAAGCAAAATTTAGTTTAAGTTTTGAAAAAGAGTTGACTACATTAAAAAAAAATAAGTTGTATTATTTTTTGTCTTTTATTTTTCATTTATCTAAGTTTTTTTTCAATTTCATTTCTCTTTCTCTGACCCGCTTCTCTGAGTACCGCATCTCTTTTAGATGTATTATTGGAGTGCAAAGAAGAGGTATGCCCTTCTCCGATGTTTAAATCATCATCAACTTCTTGCCCCTCTTCAACTTCCCCCTCACTCTGGAATGCGGAATGCTTTTGAAATGTTGTGCAGTATAAAACAAGCCAGTTGCCACTCTTAATTTATACTGTAAGCAAGGGAATCTCTGTTTAAGTTGAACGAGTACTCTTTCTATAATTACCCCTTTCTTTGGTCAAAATATCAATACCTTCCCGTAAGAATGTATTAAACGACATTTTTAAATTTGTTTCGTCCAATAAAATACACAAAAAATAACTAAATGAGACGTTTTTTTTCGTTTCCTGAACAATTTTAAAAATGTCGCTTAATACATTCTTGCGGGAAGGTATCGATATTATTAAAATTAAGTTCAGCGGTACTGACAGGTTTTCGGTATATGGAGTCATTAAAAATGGGGTTATGCCATAGCCTTCGTCACCAATAGGAATACACGTGAAGCTATCGAGAAGAGTTTGATATATTTTGGAATTTTTTAGTTGAATCATGCACTGATCCAACCAAGATATGTCCACACTGGTAAAAAATTCTGCTTCATTGCAAGTTACTTGGACATTTATTGAATAATAACCTGTAGATATTTTGAAATTACTTTTTAAGACAGTAAAAGAAGATATATTTTAGACAAATGGACATACCTTTCCGATTTATATATTCATCATATCTATGATGTATTGGTTTTTTAATACGCACGTGAGTACAATCTATTGCGCCAATACATGTAGGAAAGGAATATTTTCTTAGCCAAATTGATTTTTCAGCGTCTTTTTCTTTAATTGTATTTGGAAATTTAATCCAATCCCCTTTTTTGTTTACAATTTTGTCTGCAACCTCTTCAATTATTCTTGAAACGGACCTCTGGTTGGTGCTGAAATCTTCGGCAATTCCACTTTGGAAACCAGGATCTCCAACGAAGCGTGAGAAAACCATTATTCTTGTTTGATTACTTATTCGACGTGCCCGAAACTCATTAGTTTAAAAAAAAATAATTCGTTAACGCTTCCACATGGGAAGGGATAAACCTATAAAGAGTTTTATAGTTCCTTGTGGGTTCAAAGGGATCAAAATTATTTAGGTATTCAGTAATTGTACTTCCCGAGATAACTATAGCTTGAACCAATTCAGTTGGCCAACGGTCGGTTGCGCAGAGAGAGGATTTAAGAGAACAAAAATGGTGCGCAAGATATTTAATGAGTAAAGATTTTTCCTTAAATCTTACAGTGCCTAACTCAACTTTGCTTTGACAACTAGTTTAGGGATTATTGTTTATTTCTATGTTTTATGATTATGGCTTAGCAACAGAAAGGTTCCGGGGGCGTTATGTTTATATTTATTTTATGGTGTTAGTGTTCATTTGATATTTGTATTTACTATTTTTTGACCTGTGGGGTTTTGGGATTAATTGTAGATTAGTGTTAATTAGTTAGATTAGTGTTTACGAGTTTGAATAATTTTTACCTACGAGTTTTTAAGAATTTATTTTACCTTAAAATAATTATTATACATTTCTACTTCAGAAATAAATATAAAACATAATAATAAAATAAAAACAATATAAATAAGAATAATATAATTTAAATAATAAATGTTCATTTACATACACTTAGTTTTAAGAACTAATGTCGCTTTCATAGTCGGTTGAAGAATCGTCACCTGGATTATTTATAATTGAATCCGAAATTGTGTCCCACGTCAGGTCGTGAGAAAAGTATTCGTCCTCAGTTCTTATGGCTTTTTCACACACTTTTCGCCAGTCTTCAGCCGTTATTTTTTAAAATTCTTCCTCTGCTAATTTTTGAACATCCAATAAATTGAATGTTGTGTTTCGTGAACCTACTCTTGCCTTGACAGTTGCCCAAATATATACAGTTCAAGTTTCAACATCTGTATAGTATGCGGAATATTGTTTTCGGTTAGCCATTGTATCATCTCGGATTTCTTGCTAGCAGAAGTAATTTGTTTTTCTTCTAATTTATTGTGGTACGAGGTGTTGTCCATTACAATAACTGAAGGTTCCTCCAAGTTATTCAAAACTTGTTCTTTGATCCATTTGCAGAAATTTTTGAAGTTCATGTCGTCGTGATAGTCTCCCGTTTTCGTTCCAGATTTGAATAAAAGTAAGGAGTTTTTCACGAAACCTTTTTCACCACCTTGTATGTGAGCTATGAATATGCTTTCGTCCAAATAAATGATATCAAATCCTTTTGTTCTGTATTCCCGGATTTTTCTCAGATACTTCACTCGTATGAGTTTAATATCATTTCTTTCACAGAGAAGTTTCCGGTTGTTTTGAGTTTTTTGTAGCTAAATTTCTTCTTTTTTTTTATAATTCACTCGCGCTCAAGGGTATGTTACGAGACCCTTATAATGTTTTAAACACAGCACGGGCGAGGGAGAAATTAGCAGGGGAGAGAAAGGAGGTGTCGATGAACATTGGTTTTGAATGTTTTCAAATTGAAATGGCAAGGGGAAACTGTGCCGGGTAAGTTATTCCATAATCGTGTTGTGCGACTAAAAACCGAATCTCTATATTTGACGGTACGACGTAATACTTAAGTTAAACTCCAGATCTTCCTGAACTCGTTGTCTCAACATTTTTAAGGATATCATCATTTTTTCCTCCTGGTGGAAGTTGTGCATTATACGCCGAATAGCTGCGATGTCAAATTCGTCAAGTCCAGTTTTCTACTTCGTATGCTCCACTTTTTTATTTAGTGACTGCACAACTCCTGTCTCTTCGTATTCCTTAATAATCCTTCTGATTGAACGTTCAGAAATTCCAGTAGTTTTCACTGTTTGCGTTGTTGCGTAACTCACAGGATTTTCAAGAAACGAATTCTTTGCTTCTTCCAGTTTGTCATTATATACCTTAACAACTATCTTACGTGCCTGGCTTCCAATAGGTTTTCCTTTTCTAAATGAATCCATTAAAATTTCTTTTAAATGTATTTCAATATATTATTCTTGGTTGTTTTTTTTTAAACTGAATTGCAAAGCAAAGCAAATATCATTTAAATACGTTAATTCCCTCTGATGCAAAAATTCATTCTTAAAAACCCGTAGTTAAAAATTGTTCAAACTCGTAAACACTAATCTAACTAATTAACACTAATCTACAATTAATCCCAACCCCACAGGTCAAAAAAAAAAAAAAAAAGAGGCTGGGTGCGACCCACACTGATAACTTCCCATTGTGGAAAGAATACCTTGAGTAGAATTTTACATCTTTTTCATGGACAAAAAGATTAAAACATATTGTGACGTTTTCTTCAATTTTAACATAGCTATTAATGGAATTTGAATATGTGGGACTTGGGTACAACTGAACAACCTTATTCATATACGTATGTACAGTACATAATTCATACATTCTTCTAAAAATTAAGTTGATAATAAAATTATAAAATTATGTATTATATTATAGAAATTACTTTATTATTTCGGTTCCAAACATTTAAATTGAAAAAAAATTAAAAACGAAATATTCAAATATAAAAGATATGGTTTGGTTATTGATGGAAGGGTACTTACAAAATATATCCGCTCTAAAACTAGATATATGTCAAATATAAACCATTTGTTAAAAAATGTATTATGTATAAAATTAAATAATGGCAAAGCCAATATCATTGCTCGTTCTCGAGATATTCTAGTCGAAAAACAAATATTACCACTTTTTAGTAGATTTTTTTTATATTTTTGTTAAAACTGTCAATTCGATACTTGTCAAAATTTAACCATATGTTAATAATTGTATTATGTCGATACCTTCCTGTAAGAATGTACTAAGCGACACTTTTTTCCAAAATGACTTTTTGATGAGGAAATATACTATATTTTAAGGGCCACGTTTTGGCCTGGGTTTCGCCAACGAACTTTCTTCGTTTTTTTCGTTTCCTGAACAATTTTAGAAATGTCGCTTAGTATACATTCTTACGGGAAGGTATCGATGTATAAAACAACATACTTTAGAAGGCACTATCGGTGTTCATTCCCAAGAAATTCGACTTGAAATACAATTTTAACTAGTTTTCACTAGAATTTTTAATAGTTTTTTATTTCAAAAAAGAAAAAAACTATCAATTCAATATTTGTCAACATTTTACCAATTGTACAAAATTATACTATGTATAAAATAAACTAAGTTAGAAGTCAATATCACTACAAGTTCTCGAGAAATTTGAGTCGAAAAACAATTTTTACCAATTTTCAATAGAATTTTATATGGTTTTTTATTTTTTGTAAAAAAACTGTAAACTGATTTTTTTTGAAATTTTCACCAGTTGTCAAACACATTATTTTTCGTAAAATAAAATTTTTTTGAGTTTCAGATTGTTTTCCGTTCTTAGAATATCTGGGTTATTAAATTTTTTTTTTCGTTTTTTTTATTTAAAAAAATAACGGTGTGTTCATTTTTTTCCAAATTCATACCAAATCTGTATGACTTTATAATGAGTACATTAAATTTTATTTGAAATCAATAGCATTATTTTTTCGTGAGATATTTGAAACTAAGCAAAATTTTTACTTTTTTTTTAAACCGTTATAGTGAAAAAACTACTCACTGAATTTTAATAAACGCCCTTTCAGCCTCTTTTGAAGTTATTATCTATTAAACAAAATTTATTTTGAGTCGATATCTTTACTCGTTCTTGAGATATCGACGACGAAAAATGGTACAAGAACGTACGGACGTACGAACGTACGAACGTACGAACGTACGAACGTACGAACGTACGAACGTACGAACGTACGAACGTACGAACGTACGAACGTACGTACACACACACACACAGACATCTCTCTAAAAATGATTGATATAGCCTCTAGGGACCTTGAAACGTCGAGAAATGTCAAAAATTCAAATTTGACAAATCGGACCGATTACAATAACTCCCTATGGGAAGTTAATATATCAAATATACACTAACGCCAAAAAATAAATATAAACACAACGCCCCCAGAACCTTTATGTTACTAAGCCACAAATCATAAAACATAGAAATAAACAATAATCCCTAAACTTTTTGTCATTAACCCTATGTCGCAGCTTGCAGGTAGTTTTTCTTGTCTAACCCAATTGCATTTTGCAATAGACTTATTTTTTTATTATAGGTGCACTGAAATTTGTCCCACTAATAAAAACAAAAATTATTAATTTTATTTATTCGAAGTAAAGTTTATACCTAAAAATCTTTTCCTTTTATCTCACCAGAGATGAAATAGTTTTTTAGACATCAAGATATGAAAGAAAAGTAAACCATGATCATATCTTATTCAAAGAAAGTCCATCACTGGAAATTCATTTCTATTTTACTGTGAGCGAAGCTATAAACAAAACTCACCCTCCTAAGTGCTTCAGTATGATCGCAGCAGCGTCATTGACAACAACGCCGGGATGTACAACTTTTTTTTCTTTTTTTCAGTGATTTTTCTGTCTCTTTAAGAATTAAAGAGTAGAGCAAAGAAATTTAAAGAGACCTGCGCAGTAGAATTGCCAACTGAATTGGTTCAAGCTATAATTTCCAAGCTCAACTTTTTGGTAGCTGTATCCAGTGTTGTCGTTTCAAAAATTCCGAGAGTAGCACTTTTCATAAAATTAGGGGAGCATTGAGGAGCCACGTTAAAATTCGCGATATTTCATCAAATAATAGATGCGGTCACAAATAAAAAGAAACAAAAATATTTTTTTTCTATTGATATTTTTATTCATACCTACACACAAAAATGTCTAAGGGTGTGTTCACAACGGAACTGCGATAAACGATTCAAGCTGCGATTTGATCAGAGCTGAGAAATCTTTACATCGATTTTCCTATGTGTGTTCACAACGGAGCAGCAGCGCTTCGAACAACAACAATCAATGTAAAAATCTCAAAGCTTTAGTCACATTGCTGCTCGAAACGTTTATCGCAGCTCCGTTGTAAACACACCCTAAGAAGGACACATGCACGTAACGCTCTATTGGACTAAACAAAACAAAAAGCAATTTATATCTGAAGTTATATATATCTTAATATGTATGTAAATAGCCTCAAAAGAAGCCTTATTTTAAATAGGAAAATAAATAACTGAAAATTGCTCATTATTAAGAAATTAAAATAAAAATATTAAAAGTATGTTTTTTAAAAACAAATTATGTAACTTATATAATATAAAAATAAATATACATACATACATTATTATTTCTTTGAGTCCAGACCTCTTTTTTTTACTTCTCAATCAAACTTTTAGACGGTTCCCACTATTCGCATGAGTTATTATTCAAAAGTTCTTTTGCCGTTAAAATAGCATTCACTGCTTCAACGTGAAGGCGGTTTCGCTTTTTGTCTTTGATTAGACTAACATCTGAAAACTTTCTTTCCGCAGTCGCACTACTGTGTGGAAAAACAATTATTGTTCCCACAAATTTTTTTATCAAAGGAAACATAGTCTCATTTAAAGCATTTTTAGTGTTGAACATACTTCGGTAAAAATCTTCAAAGTCTAAGTCCTTTGACATAGAAGTTTGATTAAGAAATAGCCGCCATTCCTCATCTAGATTTTTAGACTCTGACTCATCCGCTAAATTTAGAAATAACATCATCAAAGGGACTAAACTTGGTGTTAGGTTCTTGGCGTCAATACCTTGTATTGCCACTAAAACTTTATCATAAAATTAAACATAATTAATTGTAATATTTTAGACTTTTTCGGAAACTTACCGCGTTATTTTTTAGAAATATTTATTTAATTATTAGAATGTAATTTCTTTGAAACGTGCGTCGGGAAGAAGAAAAAAATAAATATTTTTAATAAATAACGCGGTAAGTTTCCAAAAAAGTCTAAAATATTACAATGATCAATGTCCGCGAAAAGAAAAGCTTAAAATTTCATATAAACATAATTAAGATTTAAAAAAATATTATCGTTGGAGAAATCGATTTTATGTAGCTGTAAATAATCTATGTATATATTCTGGCTTAACAAAATTTTGAAAAAGGGTTTTGAAATACATTCTTATAGTTTGGAGCAATGTATGCATTTTTGGGGCTTCCGCTTGAAATTCTATGTTTATTTTTTTTGTTATATTCAAAACGTAACCCAAGAAATTTAAATATGTTTTATTTATTTCCGTAAGCTCTGAGAAGATATTATGGGCCAAATTCATATTGCTTTTTAACTCGTAAGCAATGAAAAAATGTTGCAGAGGAACTCATTGTTCAAGAATTCTTGAGATAACGCTGTCCACCTAGTTGATGACATTTTAAGAATTTTATGCACCTCAACTGAAAAATATTTTTGAAACTCTTCAAGTTCCAGTGTTCGTTTAGGGCTATGTGCAAAAAACTAATTTATATTACTAGTCAGAGCCTCAAGATGAGAGGGAGGAGCCTTTTTGAGGCAAGGGAAGCACAGTAGCCCTTCCCGCAGTAAAGGAGCCAAATGTTACTATAGTAGCCATTCCGACAACACTGGCTGTATCTCATTAGAATGAGATTTTGTTTTTTTTTCTGAATACGTAAATCTCTTAAATGAGATAGATCTCTTAAATGAGATAGATCTCTTTTTTGAGAGATTTGTCTCAGAATTATTCTGCATACGAAAGCTAGAAATTGCTAAAAAAAGTGAGATTTGAGACTGAGATAAAGCTTTCTGCATACCACCCATAGTCTGCCTTGTTGCTTTTAATTAGTTATTAAATTTCATCTAAGAGTTCTTGATGTCATATTCGATCATTTCAAGAAAACCCAAATAGTAATTACATAATTTCATTGGGTAATATTTATTTATTCACTTAATTGAAACATTTTCATCCATTGGAGATAGCGAAGAGCAAAGCGGTCAAAATGACTTTGCACGGCTTCTATTCTTAGTGAATGTGTGGCTTCATAATGATACGAATCTCGAATCAATGGCATACTCAATAATAGGTCTAACTTATGTGGTGAAGAGTGATTTGGTAATGAAGGGGTTCAAAAATGCTTTGGACAAACGCTATTATATGTATGCTTTTCCCATATTTGAAAATTATTTGAGCAAATTTAAGGTGTAGGAATTAGGCTTGCTCTTTTTGACATTGCTGTAGAACTGTTGTTTTATTAAAAGAATTAAATCTTTTGAGTTCTTATTTATTTGTTTTAGACGTGTCGGTTTCCCATAAGAAATTATTATTTTCAACTAAATGTTCAATTATTTTTAAAAGTACTAATCTTCTTCTTCATAAATAAGTTTTCATTTTTTCAATATCGTTTTTACTCTGAGCCCACATAATTGAAAAAAAAAATACATTAAGAAATGCTTATTTTTGTTTCAGTTCCCATGTTGACCTATGCATTCAATATCATAGGATGATCAGTTTGGCCCCACTGTGTGACGGATCATAGAAAACATGAACCTACTAGCATGTAAATTTCAGATTTTCTTCTGCGCGTGTCGTCAGCAGGAATGGAGGAATACTGTGAAGGATTTGTCCTTTCGTTTCAAACGGCAGTAAGCCGGAAGAACTTTTTTTTATTTTTAGTTTGGAGCGGCCGGGAGCGAAGCCCTACTTACTCCAAGGCCATCAACACAAAATCGTAAAATCATCGTTAAATTTTTATTATAAGCAGCTCAGGTCCTTAAAGTTTTGTAAATCTTGTGTTTTTTGTCTTCTCAATTTCATGATAAAAAGACTAGTTATCGAAATTCAGTAATAGTGTAGGGTTTGCGGTTCTGAAACATGTGCCTTCCTCTCTCTCTCTATTATTCTAGAAAAATAGTTTGAAAATGATTGCTACGCTCTTCGAATCACCCGCCGACATTTTTATAGTAACTATAGGAAAATGCCTAGCTGAAGTTTTTTCTCGGTTTTATTCTTTTTGATTTTTCTCGAAATTAATTAGTTTGAGGGCTTGAACTCGGCTATCAAAATATGGCAAGATTTGGAAAGAAACCCAACAACTTGGTGAATACTGGTGGTTCTCTCGGAGCAACAAAGTCTTCCAAAAAACCGTGATATCGCAACCGATGATCCCATATAATAATATAAATTAATAAAGCAAGAATACCCATTCATCCTATCTTTAGTAATGAATAAGTACAACAGCTTACCATAATCATTCCACGAGTAATTTTCCTTGTTGTCTTCTTCCCAATATCTTGACTTATACACATGGACATGACTTTTATCTGTAAAAATCCTTTTCTTCCTCATAAAATATAAATATTAAAAATGCAATTTGTTTTAATTTCTTGTTCGTCATTTTATTTTTCATTATTTTTATAATCCATAACTTACAGTACCAAATATATCAACACTACTTAAAATGTGATTCAGTTTTCATTTTTTTTTTATATTTTTGTTATCTATACATATTTATTTTAAATTTCTTTAATTTTAATGTTTATACATTTTATGAAATAATTTTATTTTTTTTAAAGTATTTTTCTTTTTTAATTCTTTATACAAAAAAACATTATAAAATACCTAAAATTCATTTTCATTGTACAAGACTTTGCCTAATTTATCATACTTCTTAAATCTGTCTGTGTGTGTGTTTTTTTGTTCTAACCCAAATGCCCCTTCTTTATAAGTAATACACGAAGTGAAAGTTTTTTTGTTTTTTTTTTTCTAAAATGTGATTTTTCCTAGAGAATTCGATTAAATGCAACTCAAAAATTATTTAGTGATTTTCAATCTTACATTTTAAATTTTGTATGTGAATTAATTTTATCCCAGTATTTACATTAATACAAATTTTATATATATATTTTTTTAAGAAATGTTCTGTTTGTTTTTTTTTTTAATATGAAATTTATAATAAATTTAAGATTTTTTGTTTGAAAATTGCATAGGTACAGGGTAGAACCGAAACAAGTTAGAAGGTTTGATTGGAAGTATTATTTTTTTTTTTTACTCTGTAAGTACTGAAGGCCATACTGAATTCATTTATTTTTTTTAAACCTGGTTTAGTAAATAAAATTATATTTAAATCTATGACACTTATTCCAGTAACCCGCATTTTTGTCATATTCCAAATGCACAATGTTGGTTTTATGAGATTCTTACAAAATAAATTTTAAATGTTTTTCATACAAAAAAAAAAATGTCACTCTTCGTTTCAATTTTTATTTTGTTTGTGTTTTAAATTTCTTGATTTGCCTAAATTTAAATATTTATGTTAATACTTATAACTTTTGTTTTAAACAATTTTTTTTTTTGTGTTCATAGTTTTTATTTACATTTGGGCTTGTAAAGGTTTTAAGTGTTTATTTTTTTGGATTTATTATTTTGTTATATTTTGTTTATATTCTTATTAATAATTAAACTTAGTATTAAGTGAGTTATCTTAGAGTGCACTTAATTAGTCTTAGGTACCTAAGGTTTTATTTTATTCCATTTTTTTTATTTTTATTAATATTTACATTTTATAGAAGAAATATTTTCGTATATATATATAATTATTTTGTTTTATTGATTGATGAATTTTTTGTTTAATTTTGTTTAGTGTATTTCTTATTCGTCTTGTTTTTTTATAGTTGAAGGAGATTATTGAAAATAAAGCGTTGTGCGGGGAAAGAAGTATAAATTTTCAGCAATAGGCAGATAATTCTTTTTAGCAAAAATTAAGAAAAACATGGAAAACAATATGCACAAAATTTTATTAAAGTTGGCTTGGAAGAAAACCAAGAGTTTTCAGAAGAGACAAGTAGCTAGATGTTAAACATATTTGAATCTGTTTCTTGTTATATGATAAAATACAAAAATAATACAATTGCTTACAAAGGCAACATTTTTAACTACAAAGTTTCATAAAAATTATTCCGGAAATGTAATTATTTCTTTACTTGTTGACATTTGCGTTGGGCGCCATTTTTTATTTGAGGCATTTTTTCGCTAATTTTAAGCTTAGGAATTAAAATGCAATAGTTGTTGGAACTTTTATATTCTGCAACCTTGAACATGACAAATTTTTTCATACGATTGATATCATTAGAAAAATGTTCATAGTTCTTATCAATGGAGAATGTTCTAACATAGATGTCATAACAAAGATGAAACCTCAGAAGCATCTAGATTGAGAAAAATCTTCTCATCAACTAATCCAGTGATGCTTGAAAAATGCTGATGGTTCATGAACCAATGTTTGCCAAAAATCGCTCAACTTGCTTCTAGATACCTACCTATTTCCCAAGAAGCTGCCAAACTTTTGATGACACTCATATGATACTGTGTATATAAATTTTTATATTTTGTTCACAAGGCCTGATTACAAGGGAAAAACTGCACTGGACTATAAAAAGCTTCAAACCATATAAATCAGCAGGGCCAGACGGCATAATACTAGCCGAACTTAAAAAAAAAAACGATATTATTCTGCCAATCCTAGAGATGCTCTTTAATAGTTTTCTCAATTTCATCCATATTCCTGTGCTAAAGAGAGAAGTTAGAGTTGTATTTATAGACCCAAAGCAGGCAAATGTTCCCATGTAGAACCGAAAGATCAAAGACCTATTAATGTATCATCATTCATTAAAAATTTTTGACTCACTGATTGACATTCATTTAACGACAAGCATAAATACTAGACTTCTGTCTATGGCTCAGCACTCGTACTGTAAAGAGAAATCAGTGGAAATAGTTCTTCATACACTGGTAAGAACCATAGAATAAATACTCCATAGATGATATAGAGTATACTATGGTTGCTTGCCTTAACATGCATGGTGCTTTTAATAATGTCGGCACATTTGCAATCGCATCTGCTCTGAATGTAGAAGATTCATTTGGATTGAATTGATCAATCATATTCTAACTAGCAGGATTATTAATTCAAAGCTTCTGCAAGAAGATCTGTCAGTAGAGAGACACCACAAGGCAGTGTTTTATCTCCCCTTCTTTGGAAGTGGTAGCGAATGAATTGTTGAGATATATGCAAGCGGAGAGGTACAGAGTGATTTCCTATGCGGATGATATCAGGAAAGCATTCTAATACCCCAAAAGATATCTTACAAAACAAAAAACAAAAGTTTTTCTACTTTTGATGGTTCACAATTGCTTTCTACTACAAACGTGATAAATGAAGATGAAATATCAGAAATATCGATTCTTGTCGTCTACCCTTGACTGTGTGGTGCCAATATCGAGTACTGTGGCAAGAGGGTATCCATTGAAGCAAGCTGCTGGGTACATAGTGTACCAGTAAGAAGTTTCTAAACTTTCGATGCATTGACCATAAATCTGTATTGTATTCGTTTTTCTCGGCACCATCTCCTTATATTTCTGGCTCCTAGGAAATTAATCCCACATTTGAACCCCGCTGCGATTTGAACCGAGGCTAGAGATTTAATCTCACTAAAGTTTTTCACGAAAATCCTACCCTCTCTCCGTACCCTGTCGTAGTTTAAGACTAGGGATTAAATTCCGATTAGCATTTTACCTAAACGTCAGTCAAGGCTAGGTATTTAATGCCACCGTCTGCTCCTTATATGAATTACCGTGTTAGTTATTTAGGTAAATGATAAATTTATAAGTATACGAAATAACTTGTTACGTTAGATTAAGTTTAATTAGATTAAAGTTTGACATTACTGGGAGTTCTGAACCTTCCAAAACCGAGATTTGTGCTTTCTTCGGATCGAGCTGTCGCCTAGACGTTTAAGATAAAAAAAAACACCACAATATAGATTATTGCGAAGGAACAACTAAGCTCGATTGAAGTGGACTTAGAAGGGATTGTACAAGCAGATAATCCTGTATCTGCTTCGCCAAAATTCTTTCAAATATACAAGAACTTCTAAGCTCTGAAATTGTAAACTTATTATCTTAGACTTATTTTTAGTATAACAAGCAACTAAGTGTTCTAGACTAGATTATTAAGGCTCGCCTAAGATTGCTCGGTGAAACAAATTCAGTCACACTTCGGTGGGCTCAGGGACATCGTGACATTTATGGAAATGAAATGGCTGATGAACTGGCCAAAAAGGGATCATCATTTGAATCGAGCCAAATTGTCCCCTTTGTACTTCTGCCACAGGAGTAGAAAAAATATATAATTCACCAAAGTTTTCTCAAGACCGCAAATGATAGACGTTCTGCCGTTGACATATGTCGGGTTTAAAGGAAACCTTGTCTTGAAGGTTAGCAGACCTCAATTGTCTCTCTGGATGGTTGGAATCCTTACGGGTCACAACTCAGTGGGAGCCCACATAAGCATAATGGGCATCACCACATTTGAGTTATTCATGGGATGTCAAGACGAAGAAGTGGAAGACGACTCATCACACTTCCTTCCAAGCCAGAACTACCTACGCCCTGGGGACCACAATGGATCCCACCTAACCTTACCTAACTTAACCTAACTTTCCTTTCTTTTAAGAAAAATAAAATTAAAGTTGGTTGAATTTGACTCTATGAAATAATGTTTATAAAAAAATATCTCCACGCGATATAAAAGAAATAGTTGATGTCCCTCAGGGAAGTGTTTTAGGTCCTGTCTTGTTGGTGACTTAAAGTTTTTTTTAATAATGCATTTGCGGATTCCGCAGCTATACTCATATACCTAAATACAATTTCATTTAAACATCAACTGCAAGACTCTCACGAGCAAGTTTTATGCGTCGTGAACGGGGGCGCACAAGCCCCTAGTCTGAAAGTTATATTCTTCTCTTGATTTCCTATGTTTCTGGTGCATGCTACATATCATTAAATATATGAAATGTAGAATTGTTCTTAAAAGAACTCTATATAAATAACTAATAGACGATTTTAAAATCACAAAATATTAACAGATCTGTCAATGTCTAACAATGAAGTGCGATTGAGCTGACAATATCATAAAACCATACAATGATAAATTGACAGTTGACGTGGTTGCCAGATTTCGTCCCAAAGATTGACAATTTTACTGTCAGGTGGTTCCTAAAGATTTCAAATAAATTAGTTCTTAGTGAAAGCTTTATCTGATGACAAAGTGTCTATGACGATGTGCTGATCTTTGATCTCAAAACAGTATGGACTAGTACCTAGGTCTTACAACTTTTGGGTTGTTTCCGCAAAACATGGCAATCTTCCAAAACTTTATTATGTTGAGTAAGTGTTGGAACTATTTATTTCGAAAGTATTGATATAAAAAAATATCGATAGTCGATATTAATATTTTTAGTTTTTGTTAATTCTTACCAATTATTTATAAAAACATTTATTTTCAATTAAGGTTTTTATAATTCGGACAGCAAAAGTGAAGAATTGTCCACAGAAATTGTGTTCATATTTACAAAAATGTTAAGACCTCAGTTAAGTAGAATAGTAAAAAAACAAAACAAAGATAATAATATGATCAAAAATCGATAGTATTGATATTTTTATTTTATCGATATCTTCGAATATAAAAATTTGTTTTCTTGTAATCTTAAAGTTTTTAAGTTTTAATAGTATTCGGAAAACAGTTCAACATAATTTTATTTTCGATAATATCCATGTTAAGAAACTATCGACTCGTTGCTATCGATACTTTATCGATCTCGTTCCAGTTTTTTAAATACCAAAAATCGATTTAACAAAACATGAATTCGGTCTTTTTAGATTTTTTAAAATGTGAATAAGCTTCTGTTCCTTCAGATTATCAACAAATAATCATATATTCATAAAAGTATTTATCTTCGAAAATCGATTTGTCTCTCGATAACTCAAGGATAAAACACACATCATTTGAAAATTTTAACCGGTTCAAAAGTTAAACCATTTCATTTTAAAAACTAGAAAAAGAGGAAACCACGTTAACTCTCTATTCACTAAACCATGACAAAAACAGACCTGAGCAACATTCTTAACTCGATAACACATCATATCGACATCAGGCATTTAAAACTTTTACGCTAAGCCGTGCAAAATAAACATCTGTAAATTTTCGTTTCGTAAGCCAAAAAAAACCTGTATAAGGTAAAACTTTGACATGTTGTGTCACCCTCAAAAACCCAAGGGTAGAGAGCGAAACTATTTTTCCCCCCTTATTACACTAATTTCAGAACTTAGGGTCTCATTTCATTTAACAGTTTTGAGAATATTCAACACAACACAAAACTTTCTCACGTTTAACACGTGTAACAACCAAGGAATAATGAAATTGTTTTTCGAAACGCCACCTGCACTGCATATGGATGATACAAGGATATACGTATTATTTAATATGTGAGTGACATCTAGAGTTCAAAAATATAAAGAAAAAATAAACCAACAACCTGCTCGTGTGTATGGCTTTTTTTCTGCTTTAAAATGAAAGATAAACTTTAAATTAGATGAAAACAAACTTTTTCAATTATCACCCCCAGCAGCCAGCACCAAATACCAAAACTCTAACACAAAAGGACGAGAGGATAAAGCATCGCACATTTATATTTTAGACGAAGGAAGCCATCTCACTTGTAACTTTAGTCGAACTGTCTGTCTATTTGTGCGTGTGGCAAAGTTTTCGATTGATGGCAAGATACTTCAATTGCGCAAAGCTTTATTTTCACAAGAATCCCATCAACCAACCCTTCCCAATCCGAGGCACCACCGCTATTAAGTGAGTGTGTTTTCTGATATTTATACCCTACTTACAGTTTGATAGATACATATTGCTGTTAGATACTCTTCTTATAGAGCAACTGAATCATCGAGACAACCAGCACTTACGTATGTCGAGGCATCGTCATCCCTTTGTCAAATGTCGGAGCCCTCTTGCGAATCGCCTACATAACCTTCGTCGGGACTGTCTGCCAGTGGTCCTGTCAAATGACGTAGTTTCGATGACTCCTGCTGCTGTTGGCCGGGTGACATGGATATCTCCTCGTCGCCCTCGGGGATGGGAGAGGACTCCATGTCGGTTGTTTGGGCGCCCACGCATCGCTTCTTTACCTCGAACGTTGAGGTCGCCGTGCTGCTTGTGTTGGTTTGCGTGTGACTCGAGGTCACTGGTACCTGATTGATAGCGGTGCCGCTAACACTGGGTCCTGCCGTTGCTAATGCTTGACCTGTTCCGTTTGCAGGAGAGTTTGACAATTGCTTTTGCTGATGCTGATGTGTTGGTGGTGGCGACGAAACAATTGACTGTGGTTGTTGTAAGGGTGGCATTGCCGATGTTGTCATAGCTCCTGGCGGATATCGGATTGGTTGAGCGTGATAGCCTGGCAGGCATGGTGGCCATTGCTGGAAGCCCGAACTCGTTGTGCAAATCGTGGCTGCTGTTGTTGCCAACATCGGCTGCTGCTGCTGCTGGTCGCCATAATCAGCCTTGTAGCCCTCTGGTGGGGATGGGTATTGCACGATTGGATGAACCGGATATCCCTCGGCCGTGAACCGAACGTGTGGTAGGTGGTATTTCTCATAAGTGGGTGTTCCGGTGCGTTGAAGGAATTCCGCTTCCAAGCTGTATCGGGTACCTGGATTAGCTGCTGATGCGGCGAACTGCTGCTGCTTATGGGCTCTGTTGTGTGGCAGTGTACGATAAAAGTGCTGTTGCTGATTGGATTGTACCGCCTGCTGTTGCTGCTGCAAGTGATTGTTACTGAAGTCATAGGCAAAACCGTCTTGTCCCAGGAAGCATACAGGATTCAAATGCACGTCCACCTGGTGCTGGTTGCCACCCACACCCATGCCATTGGAGCTGCTGTTGTTCAATGCCTTTAGATGCAGTCCCCGAGGAATCGTTGACATGGCAGCGGTAAAACGAGCATGAGCTACACCACTGCTCGGTCGAATAATTTGAGAGCCAAATTGATTCGATAGTTGGTAGCAGTTGTCAAATGCACCACCACCGACACCCCCAGGGGGTATGCTACATGGTCCTGAACAATCGCTATTCACCTCATACTCTGCCCCACAATCGGACGCCGAAGCCTTCATTTTATTCTTAACACTCTCGGCATCGTTGACCAGGTCCGGATTCTTTTCCTGGTAATTGCGCACCGACGATGGTGGCGAACAGTATGCTATGCTGCCGCTTATCATCCCCAAAGGATGTCTGCCGTCATTGCTGCCGCCGATTAAAGGTGGTGTTGGTGCGCCACTCGACGTCAATTGCATGCTTCCGTTGTCCATGATGTGATGGGACACAGGAGCGTACATCATGAGATTCTGTTTCATCTGGCCACCGATAACAACACCATTCTCTTTGACCATCTTTGGCGAGGACAACTCTTCCTCGCCGTTGATTATCGACGAGCACTTCATCATGCCATTGTCGTTTGTGGTTGTGGACTCCTGGGGCTTGTTTTTCATCTTTGGTTTCTTCTTGTGCCGGCACTTGATCGCAACCGTACACAAAAGGACAACGAATATAACGGATGCTCCCAGGCTGCTGGCGATAATGTAGTTCATGTAGTCCCGTGGAAAGGACACCTCCTTCACCACTGGCGGCTCCTTGATAATCACCCTCAACGTGTAATTGCTGAAAGTAGTGCCGGCGATGTTTTGGCCAACACACGAGAATGTCCCATTATCTTCGGGGCCGACGTTGTATATGAAGACCTCACTGCGTTTCTCCTCGCCGCCGTTTTCGTCTATGTAGTAGAACATGTGTAGGTTGTCCAGCAAGCTGTCATTGGTCATTACTTGCCCGTTAAAGAGCCAAAGCACTCTGGGCTCTGGGAGTGCCCTTACCACGCACATGATTGATATGTTGCGTCCTTCCGAGATTTCGGTGTACGTTGATTTGGGAGTAACCTCTGGCAGGCAAGCTAGATCGTCCTTTTTCAAAGCTTTTATCACTTGACCCTTCAGTCGAGGTGGCTCAACGCACTTGGGTTCCTCTGTTTGCGGTGTGTTGTAGTTCACCAGCCAGCCATGCATGTCAATCAGCCTGCAGTCACACGTCCATCGGTTGCTCTGCAAACTAACCCCATGCAGGGACTTTGGTAGTATATGGCTTCCTTGGATAAAACCGATGCGATTGCCATCCAAACGCAGCCACTCCAGATTGTCCATTCCAATAAAGGCTTCGTTTTCGATTCGTTCCACCTGGCAGTTGCTAAGCTCGAGTGTGGTTAGGAATGATAAGTGTCGGAATGCTGATGTTTTCAATTCTCGTATAGGATTTCCACTGAGAGACAATCTCATCAAGGAGGTGTAGTCTTGGAATGTCTCACTGGGAACGTGTTGCAAGGAATTATCCGACAAATCCAGCTCGACGAGGTTGGATAATCCCCGAAATGCTTTCTCATGAATTCGTATCAGTTGATTGCGTGACAGATAAATCTTCTGCAGATTAAGTAGGTCCATCCTGAGGAATCGTTCGCTCTGCAGCACTTGCAAACTGTTTCCGGAAAAGTTCAGCACCTGTGTGCCTGGATCCATGCCCTCGGGTATGGCTGCAAGCTGCTGACTGCCGCATTCCACCGTCTGCTTGCCGCCTTTCCATTTGCAGATACACACATCTGACGGGCAGGCGAGTATCAATTTATCATCCAACTTGGTGACAAGTGTCAGGAGGACCACTATCAGCCATGAATAGCCAGGTCTTCGTCGTTGCTGCTTGATCTCCCGCCAGCCAGGATGACAAATCATTTTCTATTTTTCTTTGTACTCCTGTTGCTACTTTCTCAAAACCAAAATAAAAAGTAAATACGTCTGGGAAAATGTCGCTTTATCTCTATCTCTCTCTGTTTCTCTCTCTCTCCCCTCAAAAGGCACAAGGACGACACTCTGCTAAATAAACTCCTTAATTCAAATCCTACAATTGATGGAGCAGAATATTATATTCGCTGTCACCACGACCAGCTTTTCGCATGTCGCTTCTCCACCTGGTGGTGTCGATGCGTATGACATTTGAACTCCCGTCCGCCTTAGTGTCAAATTATGATGGAAGGACTTTGCATTAACATGTACAATTGCATCATCTCCTCGTTTGAAGATTGAGGCGATTATGCTGCGACATTCGCTGAATGCGGGCTGAAATGGGGCTGTCGTTGTCCTCGTCTAGGGAAATCACGTCGTTTACCGTTGTCGTCGTTTTGCTAATGGCGTTGTCTTACTTTTCCCGAACTGTCACTCAGTCTGGCATTTCACTTTGGATACTCCATTAACGCAGCTATCACAACAGTCTCCAGCTCTAGGATATATGCAGACTCCGAGAGAAGAAGATTCCTGCAAAGAAAATAAAAAAAGGTAAAATTTTATTTATTTTTTTTTTTTGCTTTATGCTTTATTCTGAGAAAGAAAATGTTTAAACAAAAAGAATCCGGCTGATTACGACAGCAGCAGGGAATAACAAAAGAATTTCAACACCGACCGGGTCGAATGCACAAGCACAAGGTGAGAACAAAAGAAAAGTTGGAAGGCACTAGGATAATAAATTCGCCCCCAATGCATCTCTGTTTCGTTTGCTTTTTTTTCTCTCTTTCTCTGTATGTAGGTACTTCTTTTATTTTTAAGTGTCGGAAAGAATTTTTAATTATACCTAGGGAGTTAATAGCTTAAGGGTACTTAGAAATAGTTCACTTTGACTGAGAAAAAAAAAAGTTAGTTAGAACTTCTTTCAAAGGCAAAAAACAGGAAGCAGATTTAGTTGTTGTTAATTCTGCTAATTCTACAACTTTTTTTAATTTATAAAAAAATCATTATAATTAGTGTAAAGTTAGGGTAAATATCACAAAGTATTAAAAATTCATCCTAATACAATTAAGCTAATTATATTTCTAAGTCTTATTAAAAATTTATTATCCTTCCCATTGGTCTATTTGACGTTTGAATGGAAATACAAGCCTGCAGCTCTATTTTGCCAAGGTTCACCGACATCTCAAACATAAGTCACAAGCTGGCAACACCGTCACAACAAGTTTGACATTTGGTTTTTTTTTTTTTATAATCTACACACGCTCAAGGGATTATGATTACCCTTTAAATGTTTGAACACCAGCGCGGGCGTGAAGTTAATGAAGAGAAAGAAGGATAGGAAAGATGTGTGGCACGATGTTCTGAGACTGAAAGTGGTTGTCTCAGATATTTTATCTCCAGGGATGGCGGCTGAACTAAAGCGGAGAATGCCGTGTCTTATTTATATGTCACTTATAATTCACATTATTTTATTCGTGTTCATCCTTGTTGAGCATACTAGTTTAACTCAATCAATGTTGTTAGTGTTATGCCTAAACAACATGTAATGAGTAAACCAGGAACCCATTGATGGTAATTTATAGAAGGTTTTAATGGAATTTTTAAAGACGACATAGACGACGGCAGGGATCGAACCTGTGATCATGTGGTTCACAGGCGAGCACACATCCATCGCGCCACGGCCACCCCCATTCATATACAAACTTACAGATAGACAGTCAGACGGAATTGCGGGACCCACTTTTTTCTTGTTCTCTATAATCGCAATGTCAACTTTGATCAAAATATCCAGTTCGATTTTGTTTCAAAACGCAAAAAAATAAAAATGTCTGATTGGAAATCGATTTGTTATTGCTATTGCGATGAATTAATCGCCAGTGGAGATGGCGTCTAATGTCTAATGGTGGTAAGCCCCAAAATCATACGGACAAGTACCGGTATTTATGAAACTTCATACAAACAATTAATATATTCAATATATAAGTTTTCAAGTGCAGCTGTTTAGAACTTCAATGTCATTTGAGGAGCAAGTTGCTTAGGTTTGTTTGTGTTCGTAAAAACTTTATGTGTATATAGCAACTTGCTGGACATTCTTGCTCGTGTAGTATCTGGATGAATGAAATTCCCAGCGGAAAAGTGTGAATACCGGTCATTTTTGAACGCATCCATTTTATTCATAATACAAATTCACCATGTTGTGGTGAATTTTCTGTTTGAATTGCCTGAGAATGCCAAATATTATGTTATCGAGTCACAACAAACCTTATATGTAGTCTCCACCAGCGATGAATCAAGAGCATGCTTTAAAGCACGCGTTCATTATCGCAGCTATATTTACATAGCTTGCGACAGAAAGTATGCTCTCATCGCATAGCATTTATGACGGTGTTCACATTGGACTTACTCAACCGATTTATTTTGATGTAAGGCCACCCTGTCGTGTTCAGACACAAAAGTAGTGTGAACACTCCAGACTCGCTTTGACGCCTTGTAGTTGTCATAATTGTTGGCCATTTGCTATGTCACTACAAATATACAGTGAATTACAAAAGTAAGTAAGCACCTCTTAGTTTAAAGATTATTTCCTTCAAATAATCGATAGTAATGTTAAAAACAAAAACTTAATATTTGTGCCTATAATTGATATGTATTTCGAACTAAAAAGTAACATTTCAAATATAACAACTGTGTTCTAAAATTCTGATTGTTTAGATTCATGGGTTTTTGCAAAGAAAAGCTGCTTTTGGCGATTTATTTTGCTTATGTAAGGTTTCTTTCTAATATTTCGACCATGATAACCGGATTGGTAGAGCACTTAGAGCACTCGTCGAATAATTTGAGGGTTACATGACTTACCTGTTTCTTTGGTTATTTCTGCTGTTATATTTGATGGGCCAGATGGGCCTACTTTGGGATTCCTCTTCACTTTCCTAACAATAATACGGTATTCCTGCTTATCATTGTCATTGATAGAGGGTCATTTTGCAAACTTCCTATTTTTTTTTATTTGGTTATTATTTTGTGTATAGTAGATGGACTTTTGTTAAAATTTTACCATTCTCGCACTCCGATTTATTTTCCAAAAAATTGTTTGATAATATTTTTTTAATGAGTGCTTACTTACTTTTGTGATACACTGTACCTTCGTGTGTCACCAAGGCAAATGTAAAAAAAAATCCATTAATTTTCAGTTTGTTTTAAAAATCCTGCCTCACTTTGCCGTCTCTTTCTTACCATGAAGTGCGAACGAGAAAAAACACAGAGACGTCAAAATAAGTCGGCGGAGTGAGTCCAATGTGAACACCGTCTATCGCTTGCTTTATCGCAAGGAGACCTGTCATATTGTTCTTACGTACCCAAATTTAATTTTAGTGAGTTTGAGTCTTGCGTGCGAAGAAAGCTTTGCTTAAGATTTACGTTTTTCTTCCAAGTTTAAAAAATGTCGGATTTAAAATTGTCCATAGAACTCATTTATATTAATTCCTAATTTGAAAGCCTTTGTTATTTGATCCATTAAAATTAATCACTATACTAAAAAAGTATGCAATGAAATGCCCAGCCAAAAAAAAATTGACAGTTCTTCTGCTCTCTGCTTTCTGCTTTGGCTATTGCGATTGCGATGGATTTATCACTAGTGGCGACTGGGGACGCCATGTTAAATTGAATTAAATCGATGAAAGGACTTGTGATCTGGAACGCTTGTTTATTTTGTGTCAGAAACATCGCTGATGCTTTATGGTGTAACATAAAAGCATTGTGTTAACATCGTTAAAATATCACTTTTCAAACTTTGCAAAAATGAAACTTATTCAGTCTTATATAGATGAATGCTTGGCTGCTGCCAAACCAAACCATCAAAACCAAACCTGCTGCACTGATGAAGGCTAATACTAATAGATAATCCAAGATTACGGGCAAGATATTTATGTGATGTTTTTAGTTTTCACCGCACTTAAAGATTAAAAAGAAGATTAACTTTGACAGCATCTATCAAAATGCTAATGGTGTTTCAATTTTTCTTATAAAGTGGAAGCGAGAGAATAGAGAAAGAAAGATTCATTATGCCAAATGATGAAAAATCATCGAGATAGCTTAGCACGATATAGATATTAGGTCAGTTCGAATTATTGAACAATTGATCCAATGAAGATTTAACAAGATTTATTTCTAATCTACGATTGACACAAGACTGCAGCTTAGGTCCTTAACTTTTCGCTTAGCTTATGATGACATTGAAGAGGATCTGCAAGGAGGTGCCCGAGTTTCAGCCGAAGCCGACCTTTGCCAATATTTAATGTTTAATGATATTATGTTATCGTGGTTCTTATAGAGTAGCCAGGCAGTCTTCAAATGATGATCAACAAATTGTGCGAGTACAGCAACAAATGGCGGCCCTAGGTTAATGTCTAAAATAATTCTCTTTAGCAACGGTAGAGGTTGCCACTGTCGAAGCGAAACCTGGATTTGGAGATCAAAATATTTCTGTCGTGAATGAACATTAATATTTAGGCATATGGATTTCTACGAGTTTAAACTTATAAAACAAAAATACTATGATTCAATAACGTTAAATCTACGAGGGAAAATATAATTTTTTTTTCACTTGTGACACTATATGACAGCTGACAGACGGTGTACAGTGGCTCATATTGACTTTTTGGTTACAAAAGTCATAACTCTTTATAGTCCAATCAAATTAGTATTTTATATCTACAAAAAATACTGCGTCGAATTTTTTTTTTGTTTCTTAAAGAGTACCTATTGGAAAGTGTAAATCCAAAAAGTTCGAACAAAAAACGCCCATGCGTTGTCCGCCATTTTGAAAAAGGCTTTGGAAAGCTTGAACTCGATTTTCTCGGCTCCTATCATATATAGAGCTGTATTTTTTTTTTAAGTTTGTACGTTAAAATATCTTCTTTAACTTTTGTTGAGAAAAAAATTTTAAACCTCTTTCCAAAAAAAAGTTATCGACGAAAAACAGTCGAGATTTTGAAGTAGAAAATGGTTTTTAACGTTTATCTCGCCTCATGTTCATCTGATCAAAAAAATACTTAACTTGTTTTTTATAGATCACTTTATTTCCTACATTTTGGTATATTAAAATTTTATGTGCGACAAAAACTGTAGGAAATATAACCTGTCAAAATGGCCAATAGCCTGCGAAAATTAAAAAAAAAAAAATTTACTCACGTTTGAAAATTTTCAAATTTGATTATGTTCATTATAAAATTTAAAGAAACAGTTCAAACTCTTTTCCGCAACACCACCGAGGTAGAGTTACGGCGCATTTTTTTTAATATGGGGTCTCCACGAGGTATAATCCACGATTCAATCGTTTTCGTTTCTATATCAGCCTATCGATAGCTCAATGTGGCATAGTTTTTTCATGTCGTTCTTATCTCCTTTTTTGTTTCAGAATTTGCTAATTATTTTTAATTAAGATGATTATGATAATTGGTATTTTACTTAATAAAGGTCAAACGCCAATTTCTGAAGTAATCTGATGGTAATTTAAGCGAAACAGTAGAGACAAGAGAAAACTTACCATTCTGAAAGGGAAGAAGCCATTTTCTTTATTTTTCAAGCGATTGTATACCCAGACTCTTTTGACTGGAAGAAACTTTTTTCTTACAATGCACATTTATCAACTTTGACTTGCTCTACAAGTCAAATTATACATCCAAATGAAATCACTCGATTACTAGAGCTCCAAATAGTGGTTTATTCACTGAATTTAAAAGTTTTGCACTATAAACCAACCCGATAAATATTAATTTCACAAGAACTTCTGCATAAACTGGCGACTGTGTGGCGTAGGGGATGTCATGTAATGAAATCGAATTGAATCGATTTCAGGGATTTTGGCATGGCTAGCAGATACAAGCATAATCTAGAAGTCCCAAATACTATTTCTTTCTTTTCTATGTGTCATGGTGTTTTGAAAATAGTTTGTGGATTATTCTCTCCAAAAGAGGTAACTCTGTTTGTTGGAAAATAGCAATTTAACCAAAATTTTTAAACGACTATGCACATGAGTTTCTTGAATTAAACCAATTTTTCCAAAATAAACATGAACAGTTTGCAAACGTTGCTCCGGTGAGAGTATATATTTATGATGATTTGTCAAACCAAACTTCACTCAAAAGAACTGTCAAATTGGCTGTCACAGAAAACAATGTTGTCAATAAATTCAAAAACACCTTTTATTAACAAACAAACGCAAACAAAAAGGTTGCCAAAGATGCTCGTGTAAAAATTTCAAATTCATATTGTATTCACTAAAGAGCTTCGAAACCCCTAGTTACTATTCAAAAGTTGATTATGAGCAAAACTGTGCTCTCAAACTCAATTAATTCTCTGTAACCAAGCTGTGCAATTGATACAATGATAAACAGCTTTAAATACAGTGGTTCACAGCTAAATTGATACTGTGCTTTTTTTTAAATTTAAGTTAAAGCTTAAGTTTAAGATTATCTGCAAAATTTCAATTTTTATTGTGAAGAAAGCAAATGTACTTTATTAAAAACAATTGCTTATTTCAAAACATTCGTATTAAAAAAATATATCAACTCAAAACTAAAAACCCTTCCAGGTCACAGCTTATTTAAAATTACACTTTAAATTAGGAAAAATTGATTACAAGCAAACCTTAAGTGACTGAAAAAAATAAATAACGAATGAACTGCCAGAAAATTTTTATCAAATATGTGAGGTGATTTTTTGGTCCAACATTCACTATCAAAAGGACAAATAGAGGTTTATTCGTGCATCGTACTAACTTAATATGATTTTTTGACATTTACAAACGTCAAAAAGGTCTGTTTACTTAGTTTTTTTTGCACGAACTGTTATTGACTTAGATAGATTTTTTAAGAAAAATGCTTAAGTACGATACTGGTTAGAAAATGATTAAAATTAAGAAATGAGTTAGTTAACAGTTAGCAAAATGTTAAGTAGTGTCATTCTAATACCTTAATATTAAGCTGTTTAATATTTTGCGCCACTGCCTGATTTTATTTTAAGAAATAAACACTGTATCAAATAAGCTGTGAGTCACTGTATTGTTCGGGATAGATAGAGTTTTAGTGAGTCCATTGAAAGGTGCTTGCGAACTCAGCTTGGTGATATTCATTTGTGTTTTTTTAGAACACGATGGGAACTATTCGTTTCGTTGCTCACCTAACATCCGTACATGTTTTCGAGGTTCCTCCACTTAACTTTGATTCAACGAAAACCGTCCCATTAATCCACCTCTGTGAAAGATGGTTTATTAGAATCTGCTTCAATTTTGATAACCTTATTGTGAAAGATGCCACAGAATTATTTTACACTGAAATATTCAATTCTATTTCACTCCATGTACCCTTTTGTCGCCATAAATCATCGTTCGCTTCACCACCTTTTTATAACCGCAAGCTTCGCTCTTTGCGTAATAAGAGAAACAAGTTGTGGGCAATTTTCCTCCGCACTAACTCTCCCACCGATTATTCTAACTACCTTGGTTCCTATCTTCACTTTACCGAACTATACAACTCCCTTTACCAACGCTACTTAACTGAAACTTAAACCAACCTTATAATTGATCCTAAGTCGTTCTTTCAGTTCGTAAATTTCAAAAGAAAATCCGATGGTTACCCTACCTCTCTTTCCTTCAATACCGAAACTTCAAATAATTCGCACGGTATTGCCAACTTTTTTGCCACCTTTTTCAAGAAATCTTTCACTGACGACTCCTTTGTACCTGATTCTGGTTATTTCGATTACTTGCCAAATTTCTCCCTAGGCCCATCTCTTCCGCTTACCGTTGACCCATGTCTAATCGAAAATAAGCTAAATCAACTTAATGACGAATTTCTTCCTGGTCCTGATGGCCTCCCTGCAATATTCCTGAAAAAATGCTCTTCAGCCCTCTCTTTTCCCCTCTCTAAAATTTTCAGCTTATCGCTATCTCAAGGAGAATTTCCTCAGGTATGGAAAACCTCTTTCATAACGCCAATACACAAAAAGGGTCCTAAGAGCGATGTTAAAAACTATCGTCCCATTGCCAAACTTTCACATATACCTAAAATATTTGAAAGTATCTTGTACGAAATTTTAAGTTTCCGCTGTAAGTCTCTGATCTCTCCAAGACAACACGGCTTTCTTAACTGTAGGTCTACAACCACTAACCTTGTCGAATTTGTATCGTATTCCCTATCTGCCTTAGAGAACGGAAAGGAAGTTGACGCTATATTTGCTGACTTTAGCAAAGATTTTGACAAAATTTCGCATAAACTAATACTTTTCCAATTATCCGCTCTTGGCTTTGAACCTAATTTCTTGAAATGGATTTCTTCTTATCTAGAAAACCGTTATTACTGTGTTCGTTTCAGATCTTCCCTCTCTAGTCCTTTCTTAGCTACCTCCGGAGAAAACACGACTCTTCCCTTATCCAACAAGATCTCGACAGTTTCTCAGTCTGGTGCCTTAAAAACTGCTTAGAGCTAAATATTGCCAAATGCCAATCAATCACTTTTTCACGTAAACACATAAAATCTCCTCCACGTCTCTACCTTCTACATAACCAACCCATATCAACTGTTGAATCGATCCGCGACCTAGGAATATTATGCGACCGAGAGCTCAACTTCTTGGCACATATCGATAATATTATTTTAAAAGCCAACTCTTCACTTGGTTTTGTTAAACGGTGGTCCAAAGAATTCTCCGACCCCTACGTCACCCGATCCCTTTACATAACGTTTGTTCGTCCTCTACTTGAGTACGCCAGTCAAGTTTGGTCCCCATATCAACAAATCCACATCTCTAGAATCGAGAGCATTCAACGTCGCTTACTAAGATTTGCCCTTCGCGGCCTGTCTTGGAATAATCCCTTGATCTTGCCCCCCTACCAGAACCGCCTTCAACTAATTAATTTAAATACACTGCAAGAACGGAGAGATATAGCAGAGATTCTCTTCATTCATCGGCTTCTCTCAGGCTCTGTTGACTGTCAAACTCTTTACAACTCTATCTTTTTCAGCACAAACCCTCGTAACCTTAGAAATCCTCGCCTCTTCTATCTCCCCACCCACCGTACCTCCTATGGCTCCAACGAACCTATTACGCGTATGCTGCGGAGGGTTAATTCGAATGAAAACGATTTCGACTTTAACCTCAGCACTCCCTGCCTAAAAAACCTCCTCCGAAACACAATCCAATTATAGTTTTAAGTTAGCCTAACCCTAACTGTAAGTTTCATAGTTTTAAGTTAGATTAAGTTATGAAGCTTGTATTAGGCTAAATAAATGGGGGTACCTATTGCCCCCACCAAAATTAAAATTAAATAAAGCCGAAATTCCACATTCACCATCCAAAATAAGATCAAATAACACTTAAAAGAAACGATATCGACAACACTGTGTCAAGTTCTCGTCTGGTCCACAGGAATCCTACACAAAAAACCACTACAGGCGGCTTAAACATCAATTCACCTCTTAATGAACCATGGATAAGATTTTCGATAGTATTCTACCTAACGAAATTAAAAAGGTACTCACCGAAAATAAACAAACAAAGCCGTGTGTGGGGGCGGCTTACACCAGGGAAACTGCAACATCTTATGTTTCCCAAACAATGTGTGTTTTCGCAAATTTTTAAGCAAATGAGCTTTTAATTTTATGTATTGATTCATGATGCGATGACAGATAGGCATGAAAACTAAGTTGTTAGGCAGTCTGAATGCTATAGCAAGTATGCCTGCCAGTACTCTGACATTTAGACAACTCTCTTCGCAGTCGCTGCTCTTCCTGAGGTCCTGTGGTTAAGGACGAGTAGGGAAAATAGTAGATCGTCGCCAAAAAGCCAAGAGGGATCATCTATTCCGTAACAATCTAAATAGATTTACCTTTCAAAACACCTTATCACAAAATCATATCACAAAAAAAATTCAGTTAACATACATAGATGAAACACGCCATCAACAACCGATTCCTAAAAAGTACGCTAACGGGATGGTGTACCATTGTTTCAGAAAGCCTTCTTAATAATCGGTAATTTATTATTTTGATCTGGAATATTCAAAAATTCGAATGTCCAAATTTGGGTCGCCAAGGTGCTGTGACAGTTAAGCTTGTAAACACTGATTTATATCAATATCTTGGTTTTACTTTAATTTTTAAACGTCTAAAAATCCGAATTTTCTTTCCAAACTGAACTTACAAAAAGATTTCTATTTAAATTTCTTAAAAGAAAATTGAAAATAAAAAACAAAACAAGGGCACACAGATTGACCTTATTGCGCGTATCATTAAACTTTTAGGAAAAAATACAATAACCAAATCCTTGTGAGAACCTAATGGCGATGAACTTATATCAGGTACGCACTCACTTGCACCTCCTTCCGACAACTTCGACTACACAACACATATGTACCTTGTACACCACATTAGGATGTAGGTTAGGTGCTTCTGTATAAAGCATTAATCATTGATAAATCTTAAGAACACCATCTACATGCGGTCGTGCCGGTTGCGTGGCCCATGGGGAAGGGGTGACTCAGCGTGAATAGAAATTTGCGATTAAAAATTCAAAAGTATGGCTGAAGAACATAAATTTATACAAAACGAACAAAATTTTACCAGAATAAGAATGGCAAGAGATTTATATCGCCTCACGGTATGATTGTATTAATGTACATGGAATTTGTGCAAGGTTTGTATAGTATGTGTGTTGTCCTGATGGGCTGCTATAATATGGGTCGTGTTCGTTATTGTAGAATGGCGGTAATGCGTGCTCAAGCTTATAGTGAGGTTAAGGGCCTCTTTGGTGCTGGGTATGTTTTTGGCATTTATATGATTGCTTCGTTAAAATTTAAATTTTCGATAAGAGTGCGTGATACAGGTGAAATTTAGGGCTTTGCTCTGGAAATAGCAGCGAAATTACTATATCGTTGACACGTATTTCGTTGATAAAGTTGCCTTTTCCGACTTTGTGATCATTCATATAATTATATAAACCAAATCCAGATTGTTCACGGATGGGTGGAATAAGTTGAAGCCAGAACTAATGTGCGATTTGTTATAATGGCGAAATCGTCAAGAATACTTCTTACCATGTTTCAACCGACTGGCATTTGTTAAATACTACCTAGGATGGAAATTTGCGAGGGCTAAATCTTCTATTATCTCTAAGAATCTAAATGATATTATCAGATGATTTCAACACAGGAGAGGAGGCATCCGTGCTCTCATCCACGTCGGTTGCCTCCTTTAATTTTTAATCTCCTCACTAAACCGATATGACAGAATTGGTTGAATTTTTGTGAATAAACCTTAAAGATTTTGACAAAAAGATTTGTTTTTCGTGGGGTACATTTGCCAATCGGAAACTTTGTATGTGAAAAAGGCTAACGTGATTAAAATAATCGTGATGAACTTTGACGTCGTGGTATAAAAGTAAGTGCATTGGACTGTCATGCAGAAGGTCTTGGTTTCGATTCTCAGCTGATGGAAGAAAGTTTTTCAGGGGTCTACTGCCTCTTTCGAGGAATTAACAAATCATCTAAGAGTATCCCTTGACATGAAAAGTGCTGGTTATTAGCCGTTCGGAATCGGCTAAAAATTATAGGTACCTTATCCATTCCTGGTAAGATGCACATAGGATGGTTGGGAGTTGTAAGTCACCAGGTCCTAGATCTCTTGAAGCTGTTTCACAATAAAATTTAGTTTTGTTGTATGACCTTTGACAGTTCGTTTTGAATCAATTTTCGAAAAACTAGTCATTTTGTAATTTCCTGAGTTGTGATGTGCTTCGAATTTAATAAACTTTTTTGATTGACGGTCAAAATTTTGCGAGCACTCTACTTTAATGAAATAAAATAAATTTTACCAAAATCAAACAATATAAGTTTAAAAAAATAATCTAGATTTTAAAAACTTTTGGGGTAGGTACATTTAAAATGATGGTAAAGCGTTATAGTGTTTTTTTTTTTTAATGTACCTCAAATTCCTAAGATCCCTTAATCTGTGGAAACAAAATTTAAAACTATTGGAGAAGTTTTTTAAAAATTAGTTACTTATATACAATAAAATCTCTTTATGTGGACACCTCCCATAGAAAGGCGGAAATAATTTGTATACGTAGCAGCATTAAACATGTCAATTTTGGCAGCATTGTTTTATAATGGCAGTCTACATCGAAGAGCCAAACGATTCATGGAAAATTGCATACAAATTATGACAAAGTGATTCCATCATTTGACAAGAAAATTAAGCTTCGAAAAAAATTGTGCCCTTTCTAGAAAACGCTCCTTTTAATACTTAAGACTTGAAAATAAAAACATTATTGATTTTCCACCAAACATCAAATCGATTTGTCAGCCTTTGGATTAAGGTGTGATGAGAAATTTCAATTTTCACTACCGCCCTCTTAATTTAAAGTATCTCATGGAAAATTCACAATCCTCGAGGGAATTATTAAAAAAAACCGGAAATTTTCTAGGCGAAATTAATTTTATTGAAAATGCTATGAGGCTTATAACAACAAACACATTTGCTATTTTTTTTAAATCAAGTTTGTGTAAAAGTTTGATTCAGGAACAAAAAGTAATTCTACCAAGACGATTTTTTATGTTTTTCTTTAAACGGACAACTCCCTCAGACGTCCAAATATTTTTTCAACATAGGTGTCCGCTCAAGGGAAATGTCACTTTATTAATTTATTTAGGCATAATTAATTAATTAATTTTACATTTGCAATGCCAGTTTAACTGCAAAACAAAATTTTTTTTTAAAAAGTAAACAAGCTTGAAAGGTGAAGTTTTCAAAAACAAAACGAAAAAAATTTATTCTTTAATCGAAAAAATATTTTTTTTTAAGTATAAAATTAGTCTTTTCAATGTTTTTTTTTTAATTCTTAGAACTTTTTATATTTTTACTTCCGACTTATAGGTTATATAAGGAAATTATGCATTCGTAAAAAAATCGAACTCGAGATTTTGATTGAAGTTGACATTAAAGTGATACCGAAGACTAAAAAATTCGGTCTCGCAATTCTGTCTGCCTGTTTGTCTGTCTGTTCGACTACAGCCTAAACGGCTCGGCCGATTTTCTTCAAACTTGGTTGATATGGGTTTTAATTTTTTCCCCATGGATTTTTTTTTAAAGACCAAAAACAACGGTACCTGCCATGCGATTTTTTTTCTCGAAATTTTAGATATATTTTTTTTTCTCAAAAACTGTCCCACAGATTTAAAAAAAAAGCTTCACAAAATTTCATTGAGTTAAACCTAGGTAATGGTTGAAAAAAATTTCCAAAAAATTGTTATTTTTGGTACCCCCCATGGAACCATTTTTCTTTTGTTTTTTATTTTCTCAAAAACGGTATGACTGATTATGATAATTTTTTTATGTTAAAGCTCTCCAGTAGTTTCAATGTTATTGTGTATTCAAAATTTTTTTTAGATTTTTAAAAAAATGTTCAATTTTTTTGAGACTTGATAAATAAAAGTTTCTTAATATAATCTACAAGATATGAGAAAAAAGAAATTATTTTACCTAAAAATAGCGGTATCCTCCATATAAATGTTAAAAAATGATTTCGAAAAAGGTTCAGAGAATTTTGCTTAAATTTTTTTTCTTTCGATTAGTTCTTGAGATCAATAATTTAATAACAAAAATTTTGAAAACAAGATATTACTGACTGTACCTACCATAGAACAATTTTTTCAAATTTTGAATTTCTCATTATCGACAAAACGAATTTTAATAAATTCTCTTATAGAGAAGCTTCTAAAAAGTTTAAAAAACATTGCATTTCAAAACTTTAAGAAAAATATTTTTTTTTGAATTTTGAAAAAAATCTATTTTTTTTTTTTTGGAAAATTCAATATCTCGAAATGGCTCAATATTTTTGTTCGTAAATAAAATTTTTATTCGAACAATAATAAAAACTTTAAATTGGCGTTTTGATTATTTTTTTATAAATTTTTTTCCAATAATTGTATGGCAGGTTCTGTTTTTTTTTAATATAAAACTTATTCCTAAATCTTTAAAAAACCAAGTTTAGTTTAAAAAAACTCTATCTAGTAGTTTTTACGAAATTTTGTTTAAAAAAAAACTACACACATTTTTTTTTTTAGAAAAATTTTATACAAACATCTTTGTTCAAACTTTTGAGAAGCTTCTGTATACAAATAAAATGCACGATTGAATCGCATATAGTCGCTTCTATTAATAAGTACTCGTACTTTCGTATTTACAAATTGAATTTATAAAAACACAAATTAGAGAAAAATATTCAAATGCATAATACATTTTTTAAAAGATAAAACAACTGTTTTAGTAGCTGAATAGAAAAAAATAATTTCATGTGATTTATTAAGCGAATACGAATTTATGTAAGAACAAAAATTTTAAATCGTTTTAGCGGTTTCTCAAAAAAAATAATACACCATTAACAAACAATTTTTCAGAACTTTTTTTAAATCATTTAGGTAATTAATTGTTTTGAATTTTATTTAAAAAAAATATCTGTGGGACAACTTTTGACAAATAAATTAAACTCTAACAGCCTTATTTACTAACTCGTTTTAGCGACGGAGTAAAGTTACTTCGACTTTACAACGGCTCTAAACCTGAAAACCTTATTTATAATGAAAATTCACGAGGAATAGCGGTGGAATAAGCTAAAACTGGTTCGTAGGAGGTTTAAGGCCGTTTTAGTATCTAAATGTCATTTTGAGATGACATCTTGTGAAATTTACAAAAAGGAGTGCAATTTTTTTTTCGTTTCTTACTAAGACAAAAAGGATAGATATGTTGCAATAATAAAATATTTATATTTTCCAAACGTTCTAACAGTTGTACGGTATTGGGAACGCAATGTGGTTTGGTTGCTGGTTGGTACATTCATTTATTGGATTTGAACTTTATACAATCCCATTTTAAATGTATCCAATTTCCAATATGCATACAATGATAATAAAATGAATAATAATGGAAATCAGCTTTGATTTAGGTGTATAATAGTTTTTAGAGTTTTAGATTTGTCACTTTTTTTCCCAGTATATTCCCAGTATATTTGACATAAGGAAGGCGTAGCTAATACGGGTAAGAAAATATATATTAAATAAGGATTCGTTTGACGTAGCGTAAACTCGAAGTAAGTGCTTCGGCTCGGTTTAACTATTCCGAGGTTAAACCCAGTATTAGTAAAAAATAATAAATAAGGCTGTAAGACTTCGAAGCTATCGCCATAAGAAAAAACATTTGGGGGAAATATTTGAAAATGTTCTAGTTAAACCCTTAAAGAAAATCAGCGGAGCCGTTAAGGCTGTAGTCAAACAGACAGACAGACAGAATTGCGAGACCCACTTTTTTCATCTTCTTTATCATAGTAATGTCAAGTCTAATCAAAGTCTCGAGATCAATTTTTTTTTACAAATTCATATATACAGGGTGTCCCACAGTCACCGCCCCAAACGGAAACCATAGATTCCTGAGGTCATTTTAAGTCGAAAAACTTAAGAGGTCATTTTCTTGTTTTCGTCCCGTTTTCGAGTTATAACGGTTTTTATGATTTTTGCTCTCTTTTCCCTTAACTGGCTTTATCTTTGCCAAACTGCGTCCGATTCGTGAAATTTTTTTTATAACCAATCAAGAATTTATTACAGTTTTAGTTTGTCTCAGAACTTTTTTTTCTGCGGACAACCGTTTCTCCGCAATTTTGCATAAAACCCAATTTTTTTCGTTTTTTAAGTTGTTTTTTTTACTTTGATATCATTTTTTCCAAAAAAACACGTTAATGAGTATTAATTTTTTTCGTTAATTATTAAAGCCCAGTTCATTTTCTTAAAAAAAAAATATTTTGTTTTCCTTAAAAAGAATACTAAATGTAATTAACAACAAATAAACAAACTGAGTGAATTTAAAAAAAAATAATTTTTAAATACAAAATTAACTTTTTCTGAGCTTATGTGGTTAAGAAAAGGACAAATAGATAAAGTTGTCCCATTTCAGCCTATATTAATAACATTTCCAGATTTTCTTGATTAGTGTAATCCATTGTTCGCAAATAATTGAAAAAAAAACTACAACTTGAATAACAAATCCAAAATGGAGTATCAAGTGAAAGAACACGACGCGGACACTAGATCACGCGAGAAAGACATTTACAACCTTCAAATCAAAATGGAAATCTTTACTGTTTACATAAATTAACGGTCTTACTAATTAACTTTATCTATTTGTACTTTTCTTAACCACAATAGCTCGGAAAAAGTTAATTTTGTATTTAAAAATTATTTTTTTTTTTAAATTCACTCAGTTTGTTTATTTTTTGTTAATTACATTTAGTATTCTTTTTAAGGAAAAGAAAATATTGAATTTTAGAAAATGAACTAGGCTTTAATAATAAGTGATAAAAATTAATACTCATTAACGTGGTTTTTTGAATAAATTGATATCAAAGTGAAAAAACTACTTAAAAAACGAAAAAATTGGGTTTGATGCAAAATTGCGGAGAAACGGTTGTCCGCAGAAAAAAAAGTATTTGGACAAACTAAAACTGTAATAAATTCTTGATTGGTTATAAAAAAAATTTCACGAATCGGACGCAGTTTGGCAAAGATAAAGCCAGTTAATGGAAAAACAATAAAAACCGTTATAACTCGAAAACGGGACGAAAACGAGAAAATGACCTCTTAAGTTTTTCGACTTAAAATGACCTCAGGAATCCATGTTATTCATTTGGGGCGGTGACTGTGGGACACCCTGTATATATAATAAATACATACAGTTGCGAACACAAAAATAACAATAAGTTAGACACTTCGGTTCGCCCTTGTTTCAGAGCACCATAAACCTCTATGAATGAAAGGTGCCTCCTCGGCCCCAATATCGTAATAACATGCAATCTCTTGAAGAGAGATGTCGTCTTCGTGGTCATAATCTAGACTTCAGCAACAACCAATACCCCCATCACCCTCCATCAAATAATGTCGTAAGCTTATTACGTTAGTTTTAAGCTAGATTTAAAGTAGATATCTTTGCAAAGCTTACACTGAAAATAAAATCTAGGTATATATGATAAAAATGTAATTTGAGCTGATAAAACTTCTGTCAATATACGTCCAACAAAACGTTTTATCAAATTTATAAGAATTACAGAAATTTTTTGAGGTAACAACAAATTTTTTTTTTAATGTTACAAATCTTTTTTTTTATTATCGGATTAATAAAATTATTTTGTTAAATCAACAAAATATTTTTTCAATTTAACTAATTTCTTTTGTTATATCCACAAAATTTATTTGTCAGCTTGACCAAAATGGTTACTTTCAATTTAAGAATGTTTCTTGTTTTAAAATTGCTTTTTTTTAATTCTAAGTCCACAAAATTTGGCGTTTCGTCCCAGCGATCTCACATGCACCATCTGTGAGGGTGTATTAACAATACGCAATTTTTGTTAAATTCAGTTCATCTTACATATATTTTTTGACAAAAACCAAATGTAAACCAAATGTAAACTCAACCTCAAAAAAAAAATGTTTGTCATTTTAACAGAAATGTTTTCATTTTCTGTTAAATTGACAAAAAATAATTAACAGAAACTTTGTGACATTGGCAAACATTTACAAAATAAATTTTTGTAGATTAAACAAACATTTTGTTTACATCACACCAAAATTTGTGGATATACAATATCCAGTTGAAAAACTTTGCTTAATACAAAACTGAAACAATATTCGGTTAAACAAATAAAAGGTCTTTCCTCGTTAACAGATCCACAACAACTGAGAACTGATCATATTTGTATTCTCTGAGTATATTCTTCTACCTAACCAGTAGTCTCTTTCTATTCAATACAATCATTATATCTTTCTTTTATTAGGTATATCTTCTTTCTGAACATTCGTTTGTTTTTCTTAATTCTTTCTTTTGGAAGTGTTGCCACAATATGACTGAAATCTCTATTTTATTTTGTTTTATTAACAAAACTTGGTTTGTTAAACTAACTATATTATTTGTAGTGCATATTTTGTTAAAATAACAAAAAATCATGCAGAATTATAAAAAAATTGTTAAATCAACAAAATCATCTTATCGTATTGATAAAATTTAATCAAAACGATAAAATTGTTTTTTTGAAGGTCAACAAAAACTTTTTTTTATCAATATTACATAGGAATTCATTTTCAGTGTAGTGACAACTAATCTTGTGGATGGAAAGAGAAGCAAAAACAAAAAGGATAAGCCTTGGAAGTGTTTCATCTATGCAAGTGGATATTTATTTTGGACAACCAATAAAAAGTTTGAAGAATATTCAATATGATATAAGCGGTCGAGTTGGGAAGGCAAAAGCTGCGTTTAGAATGCTTGAAGAGCAAAATGCGACTGTTACGCCTAAATGCACAATTCGTACATAATAGGTCCGAGGAACTAAGCAAGTCTACTCTTCGGGAGTAAATTTTTGCGGATTCCATAATCGGCATCAATAGTTCTTAAATTTAAGATTTTGCTCAATTTCTTGGCAATACCATATTTTTCCAAAAAAAAAAAATTAACTTTATTTCCATCATCTTTAAGAAAATCAATAAAATCTGGTTTCGATCATCTTATAATAAATTGTTTTTCTTTTCTATAGAAGATTTGTTCGAACGTATAGGTAAAGGTGTCTCTTAACTCTACTCTCGCCACATAATACCCTCATTTGATTGAAATTGCAAGAGAAAATATTCATCAATCAGTCTAATTTCCCGTCATCAAAATATGATTTCCACTTCAAACCGATTGCGTTTGCAAAAGAGAAAAATCCTTGAAGACATCACAAACATAACTCGAATCATCAATCACATTCACCAACTCAAATGGCACTCGAAGTGTTGATTTATAGAAAATACAAATCAATTATTCACCTGGATTGAGGGGCAAATTACACTATGATGGAGGTCGGGTGTCTGTTTGTGTGTTGTTAGCATAGACTATGAAGTCTAGTCGTATTGCTTGATTGCCGTTGTATCCTGTTGTCGGTTGTCGTTTATGTCGGATGTCGGTTGTCCTTGTTTATGTTCAATCAGAATCAGAATCAGAATAATGACATGGTAATCATGCAAATCCATATATACAAACACATTGAGTTGTGCACAAGGACATTACGAAGGGGTTGGAGGTGGAGGTGGACAAGGACATACACATAGATAAACAATGTTTAAACGTACAAAATGTGCTTAAAAGGGTTGACAGTATAATCCATGATGTGTGGCTACGAAGTGTAAGAACTTTATGATGTCCGAAACTATATTACATGAGCCCCGAGCTCTAAATGGAAAATATAGTCGTAAACATTATTTTTTTTTATCTGTCTGTCACATTTTCACATGCAATATATTGTATGTGGCTATGTATACGAGCATTCACAACACCATGCAAGTCAACATAAATTTTATACTATGACATCATATAAACGAGATGGCAAACTATATTAAGTGTTAGATATGGATATTTATGGGGTCATGAATTGGATGACCTATGTTAACACTTTTGTCCATTTGACGTTCTTAAAAATTGTATCACACTAAAAAGTATCAGGGACACTTCTGCTTGTGAGTCATCGTGTCAAACTTGAATGAACATTGCACGTTGATGGGGAAATTGGAATCAACTGTGTAATCTAAGAGATGCATATGATAGGTCCTACACCTACATAGTGTTAAGTTTGGTAATTGGTATGACTTCGGTTACGAAATAAAAGATATTAATACTTGGGTTGGACGTACGAGCTTCTGGAGGTAGGTAGTTAATCAGAATTTTAAAAATTTTTTAAAAGTGTAATATATATAAATGTCATTACGAAAATATAAGTTATTTAGCAAAAAACACAAGAAGAGAGATGGGATGTTAATTTAGGCGAAACTGTCGCATTTTGATCTTCAAGCTTTAATAGTTGATGACTTCGTTCGATGAGAAACCTTCTTTTTGCTTCTCTCTCATACTTCTTGTCATTTGATGGAATTCTAAGAGATTGTAAGCATTCGTAGTACGTGTAGTCCAATGAATTCCTCTAATTTCCAGTCCATTAAGCTACGTGCAGTAAATCGCTTATCACTAAAAGGAACAGTGTTTGTGACATTATACAGCTTTTTGCCTGACCCTACTTTGGATTTTAAACTCCTCTGATAACCTTCCTTTACTCAGAACGTGACATTTGGATCCATCGTTTCTTACCTTCATGAAAGCAATCAATTTACCTGGAATGCCCCCGTTGCGCAAAGAAAGTCAGATAACTTCACTATTGATACTAGCGAACGCCTTTTTGAAATCGATCAAGAGCAAGTTATGAACGCACTGATTAACAGTAATCCGCAATTCGTTGATTTGGTCCACACAAGAAGATTCAGTGCAAAATCCTGCCTTGTTTGGCCTCGAGTGTGTCTTCGAGCGGATCTTTTGTTCGCTCCGAGACTATTCTTGCTATTACATTACCAACTGCGGGCAATACGTTAATTCCTATCCAGTTGCACGGCGGCGTAAGGCCTCCTTTCTTTGGGAGCTTAACAATTATTCTTTTTCCCACTTTTCAGGAAAGTTTTCTGTTTCCCAAGCTTTCTCAACGAATGGGTTCAGTAGCTCATGAATGAATGAATAAATTGGGCTATAAAAACACTGCGACCTAAAGATCTATTGTGTTCCCTATCTAGAACTGGATGAGGTTGACTCATCATTACAGTTCTTCCTCCAAATTTGTTCCTTTTAGGAATCGAAGTATTTGGAGTATTTTAAGGGATGATAATTCACTCCCTTTTATGTGGTGCTTGCCCAGATACCTATGCCTTTGATGCACGAGTGCATCACATTTCCCCAGTATGTGGTCAGGTGTCTCTTCGTGAGTGTTGCAGAATCTGCAAGTCGCTTTGTTCACCAGGCCAAGGATGTTGAGGTGTCTTCTCAAACTGCAGTGGCCTGTGAGAAGCTCCGTGATTTTCCTGAGGTTTTTCCTACTTAAGCTAATGCAGGTTAGAAAACGCTCTCAGTTGTAGTCCTCGAGTAGGAGTTTTGCCTGTCTCAGCTTAGGGATTCCAGATTTTTGATCTTTTTGCCTCCTCTTCTGTTTTGACTGATCACATTTTTTTTTATTCCGCAGTAGGGCTCTGGCCCTGTAAAGGGTGTCGATGCACCTATTTTTGCTTAGGAGTCTGCCTCTTCGTTGCCCTGGACACCAACGTGGCCTGGTACACAGTGAAGTGTGACAGTGTTATTCTTGCCCAGTTCATTAAGCTTTATCACGCATTCCCAATCAGGTTTGGAACTAATGGCATAGGAGCTTAGTGCTTTTAGTGCAGCCTGACTATCTGACAAGATGGCAATGTTTTGGTTTTTATATTTCCTATCGAGGTTTCTTCCAGCACATATGTCTATGGCATTTACTTCTGCCTGGAATATGCTAGTGTCCCATCGGTAAGAAGAGTTTAGGTCTAGGCCCAAAAACTCCAGCACCAGTCCCTTCAGCCGTCCTCAATCCATCAGTGTACCATTTGATGGTATTTTCTTTAAGACAGTAGTTTACTGTTTCGCCTAGTCAGTCTTAACTCCGTTTTGAAATGTTTTTCGAAGTTATATCTTTTGATCGTACCATCTCTTGGGATGCTGTTTCCAATAATTTTACCCGTCCCAGTACCCTCCTTGGCAAACTTCATTATGGCTCCCTTAGCAGTATTTTCAATGGCCACGTGTAGTGGCGTTAAATGAAGGATGGTCTCCATTGCTGCTGTAGGGCAAGTGCTCATTGCTCCTGTTATGCATAAACATGCAAGCCTTTGCAGTTTGTCTAGTGATTTCCTAGTTTTGTTTAGTTCCGTTCTTTTATGCCATGCAATCGCCCCATAGGTAATGATGGGTCTTACCTTCATGGTATATGTACATCCATCTTATGATGTTTGGTTTGCAGCACCATGATTTGCCTGCAAGTCTCTTGCATATCATAATGGCCTTTGTGGCTTTCCGTACAGTTATTTCGACATACTTGTTCCAGAGGAGTTTGCTATCTAGTGTAACTCCTAAATATTTTACCTCCCTCTGAGTGTCGATTACTTCTCCCGCCAACCGATGAGAACGCTCTTTATTTCTAGAGCCGAATGAACTGCTTCGTGAGAGGTGTTGTCGAAGGCCCCCTCAATATTAAGGAAGGCGCATAATGCCGTTTCTTTAGTATGGCGCTGCTAGTTAGAGTTCTTCGAAAATCACGGTCCAACCGCTTTGTTGTTCTTAACTGCTTAAATTGCACCAATTTTATCTTTTCTACTGGAGGTTATAGTGCATATTTCGGGTATTTTGTAAAGTGCTTATTCATAAAATGGGTACTGAAAACCCTTTACTTAACTTAAGATGAAGTTTCGCACGTCAAGTTGGTTGAGGTCCTCGCCCACTTGTGTACGCCACTTGAGTCGCGGTCTTCCTCTAATACGCTGCCGCCGTCCTTCGTGGTTGGATTCGGAGACTCCTCGGGTCCATTCTCACCACATAACCTAGCCATATGTCAGTCGTTGGACTTTATCTCCTTTGATTAGGTTGGTTTCGCTGTGCAGTTCATGGTTATATCTTCTCCTCCACTCCCTGTCTATGCAAACGTAACCAAAGATCTCACGGAAAATTTTCCTCACGAAACATCTTAAAGCTTTCTCATCCACCTTCGACAAGGTCCATATATCTTTATAATTCATAAGGACCGGGATGATGGAAGTTGTTGAAAGGTACATTTTAGTTGCTCGAGAGAGGACTTTGCCCGCTTAACTGCCTTCTTAGTCCAAAGAAGTAACTATTGGTAAGAGTTATTCCCCGTTTTATTTCAGCGATAGTGTTATTGTCTGCCACTGATATCACGTTTTGTTCTTCCAATTATGTCAATGTCGTTGACGTACTTTTGTCATGGATGGACTTTTGAAAGATTGTGCTTCTAGTATTGACGCGTGAGTTTTGCACTATTCTTTCAAGAATAATGTTGAAGAAGTCGCATAACAGAGCATCGCCTTGCTGAAAACCTTTTTTGACATAAAATGCATCAGTAAGATCTTTTCCGACCTTGATGGAGCAGCGTGCATCCTGCACAAGCGGACAAATTTGTCAGGATATTGCTCTATATAGTTCGTTCCTTTAGATGCTACGATACGCGGCTTTGATATCGATGGAGAGGTGGTAGGTGTCAATTTGAAGCTCCTGGTTTTTCCAAGATCTGCCGTAATGTGAATATTTGACTAATGGTGGGCTTTCCTGTTCCAAAGCCACACTTATATAAATCTATCAGATTATTGATGAAAGACTTTAGACGTTCACAAAGTATATGATTTTATATACGATCTTCAGGAGACTTATGCCTTTGTAGTTGGCGCAGTTCAGAAGGTCTTCTTTTTTCAGGATCGAATAAACAATGTTCAGGTTCCATTCATCGGGCATGCTTTCTTTCGAGGAAATTTTACAGATGAGCTGGTGCATACTCCTAACCCAGTCATCGCCTGCCACTTTGAACAGTTCGGCAGCGAGGCCGTGAGCTTCAGCGGCTTTGTTGTACTTGGGATTTGATATAGCTATCTTTACTACTTCGTGGTCGGACGGGCGCCACGGGGATTCTTGACATGTTTTTTTTTAACCTTTTGGTAAAACTTACGTACCTCATTCCTGCTAAGGTATTCCTCTTCCTCGATCGAGCGCTTTTCATACTTTCTTTTTTTGAAAAACCGGTGTTCTTCTCTCCTGTTCTGTTTGTAGAGCTCGCGAAACTTTGGTCCATTTGTGTAACACCGTTTTATATAAATCCTGCTTAGCTACTAATTCTTAATCTAACTTGGTTAGGATAGGTTAGGTTAGTGGGCTGACAGTTGATCTTGTTACCATCACACTTAGATCAATGTAGATCCGTTCTGATACCCTAGGGTTTGTGACCCCTTGTATTGAAACCTACGATAGTCCAATGTCGATCAAGCCCGTTAAGGGTGTAGACGGGTTAGAGCAAGCTATAGCCTGAAATGTCAGAGGGTATTTCTAAAATATTGAAGTAACTGTCGTCACATAATAATCTGGTTAGGAGTATACGCCTTCTCAGGGCGTGTTCCTATCATTTACCCCAATTGAGCAATCATCCTCCCCACCAGGCCCGTAGGAGTATGTGGCTCCTTGCAACGCCTGGTAGTTGAGTTTAATATATCAGTGTTTAGTGTATATGAACGTTTGCTTGGTCATTAGTTAAGTCGAAGAAGCTGTTTCCATATACCAAAGAGGATTTTACCAATCTTAGGTAGAGATGGGCGCACTGATGCTCGTGTTCAACGTAGTAGGCAACGGCAGGTGTATAGGCGAAGTGCCCATTCTCCGTTGGTGCTGCTCCGACAAGGAACACGTGTGTCGTTAAGTCGTATTACACTATCGTACTGTAGTTGACGGCGGTTTTCAGGGTTTAGGAATTCTCAAGCCATTTGGTATTGTTAACGAATTTTAACATGTTTTTGCTTGGAATGTCAGAGAGCCCCTCCAAGTCACTGAAGAAGTGTCTTCCTAGATGATATAGCGCAGGGCAGTGACACAGGTAGTGAGGGGTGTTCTCATGTATCTCCTCGTCACTGTATCCTCTGCATAAGTCGTCCATACTGTGGTTCATCTTTTTCTTGTGGTAACCAAGTTGGTTGTAACCTGTGATGATGCTCACGAGAAGAGACTTTTCATTCAGTTGGATGATAACGTCGGTCTTTTGTTTGCTGAAACTAGGCCATAATTTTCTGGTTGTAAGACAGGAATCGAGAGAGTTCCATCTCTTGTTTATTGTAGCTAGAACTTTACTCTCGATTACCTATTTAAGATTACAGGGTGGGACTTGAACTGTTATGTCAGCTTGATTAGGATCAAGTGTTGATCCTATTCTTGCCAGATCGTCAGCGCTTTCATTACCTGGGACAGCACTGTGAACAGGAAAACAGCAGATTCTAATATTGTGCTGTGTACCAAGAACCCTAAGCTCTTCGCAACAGCAAGATACAAGCTTCGATTTGCTTTCAATGGCAGAAATCGCTTTAATATAGTTCTTATTTTCTTTTGAAGAATAATTAGGAAGACGGAATTTTAGGCAGGGTATAAGCTGGGGTTAAAGTGAAAACAGCTCATGTGACAATTAACTATCCGTAGCATGCGAGTTATAGGTCTCTCGTAAAGGAACGCTGGAGCGACAAGGATTTCATAGAATACGGGAATTATCGTTGGAAAAGATGGCTTTGTAATAAGTTCTATAAAGAACGGACGCCGAAATAAGTCGATGAATGAGGTGCATGTAACTCATTTCTCTTCGTTTTCAATTCAAGTAAAATACCTGATATCGGTCTCGATACGGATGTAGAAATAAAGGTTTATGCCAAGACAGCCCACGAAGTGAAATATGATGGAAGCGACATTGAATGGTCTCGATTCTGGATGTATGAATTTGTTGATTAAGAGACCATACTCCACAGGCGTATTCAAGAAGATGGCGATCGGGTCACGTAGTAGTCAGAGAATCCTTTGAATAATAGTTTTACAAGGCCAAGTACTGAGTCGACTCAGCAGTGAATATCGATTAATAATGCAACAGGTAGAAACGGGCCGGAGATTCTATAGCTCCAAGGATTCGGATTTAGCTTTAAGCAATTTTTCAGGCAGCAGACACAAAACCTGTAGGGATCAAGTTGAAGCAGAGCAGAATCATATGTCTGGGTATTGCCACCCGACGCACGTTGATAACGATAACGATTTCGATATCGTTAATAGTAAGAATATATAACGAGAAGACCTAAGTGGCTGCCTTGTTGGCTCGGAGAAAATCATTAGAGAAGGTAGATCTGAAACGAATTTTTTAGCGACGGGTTTTCAGGCAGAAAATAGGTTTAAGTCCAAGGGTGGATAATTTGAAAAGATCAAGTCTATGTGAAATTTTATCAAAGAAGTCGGCTAAAAACAACATCGATTTCTTTTCCGATCTCTATGGGCGGTACTAAAAATTTGAATTGATAAATTTTCAAATTTTGTCGAAGCAATCAATATTGATTTTCTGTGCACTGATGCAAGTTCTTTGGCTTGGAATCATTGTCTAAGCATTGCCCACGTCGATGATAAACTCAATTTTTTACAAAACTTAATCGAAGACTTGTTTGAAAAACAACAAAGTCAACCACACGGTTATTTGTAAAAAACTTAAATATTACTTTGGGTTTTCTGATTTGGCTATTAACCTCATTCCTTGTCCAACATATCACAGCGCGTGGCAGTTCAAAACGATATTTCACAACCTACGCTCCTGACTATGGGTGTACTAAAAGGCTCTATTTTAGGCCCAATTCTTTTCAGTATCTTTATAAATGACCTACCGTCTGTTTGCGAACATGTGTCTTTTCATCTGTATGCTGATGATATACAAATTTATCTTTCACGAAGAATTGGCCTGATAGACGATTTTGTTTTTCGTATCAATGAAGATCTGGATAAAATGTGTAACTGGGTTGAAGAAAACGGTCTTTCCCTTAATCCGGGGAAAGCTCAAGCAATAGTGGTATCTAATAAATTGAATAGTTATGATGATATCCCCTCGATATCCATACAAAATGCGATGCTACCTTATGTGACCTCTGTGACCAGCCTTGGTTTCAAAATAACTATACTCTGTCCAATAAAAATATGCAGTACACGTCTTATGGGAGAGCTTTTTCAAAATCAGTAGCGTTCTATATTTTTGCACCATACTAAATTGAAAGAACTCCTCCATAAAAAAGTGTTTGTGCGCCCATAAATTTTCGATTGCATCTGACGCAGGCCCGACGTCCTATTGATTGCACATCTGAGTGTGCACTGAATTGCTGTGGCATATGGCTGTTGGTGCTATTCAATTTCAACCCCCATCAAATATTGATGTGCGCTCAGAGTTACCCTTTTTCATTTCGTAACTTGTTCAGTTTTTTTTTCCTTGTGTTTCTGTTGAAGTGCTTTTGATTTTAGAGCTTTAAAAAAGGGTCCATTTAAAATCAACCATACGATAACCCTGTGAGAGCTTTAATGAAGGATAGATTTATGCAATTCACTGTAGCCAGAATGCGAGGCAAACGTCCTATCTTGCCCACACAGCATGTTTTTATTGGACAGAGTATAAAGATTTATCTTGTAGGGAGCACATTAATTCTGTTGTGCGGCGCAAATATGGCACTATTAGAAAACTTTGGATTGCAAGCAGCTTCACACCTAAACACCTAAAGAAATAAGACTTCGCTTAGTCAAAACGTTACTCATGCCAATAATTTCTTTCTCTGAAGTTGTTTATCCCAAATTAGATTCATTTTGTTAATATAAACTCCGGGTGGCTTTCAACGATATGACGAGATATATTTACGGCCTTCGAAGATATGACCACATATCACCCTACAAAACTAATGTTCTCAATTGTACACATGCAGGGATATACAAATTTTCCAAATTGCATCTTTCTCCATAAAATAATTAGTACCAGATCGCCTCAATACCTTTTCGAAAAAATTTGATTTTGTATTTCGTCAAGAACAGGAAAGATCATGGTGCCTTCTTTTAAGTATTTAAACTCATCACGGTTGTTTTCTGTAAATAGCATTCGCCTTTGGAATTCTTTGAGTAATAGCATCGATCAAATTAGAGCAACAACAAGCTTCAAATTTGCAGTTTTCAAACACTTTTCTAACCATTCATGAATTTATTACAACTCATCATCATCATCATCGGCTCGACAACCGGGTTCCGGTCCTGGCCTCTTTCTCTCCACCTATCCCGGTCTCTAGCCGACGCCATCCAGTTGCGCACCCCAAGGCTTCGGGCGTCCTGGTCTACGCCATCTCTCCATCGCAAGCATGGTCTACCACGCTGTCGTCTACCATAGAATGTACCACAAAGAACTTTCCGAGCAGGTTCCTCTTCGCTCATGCGAGCTAGGTGCCCTGCCCACCGGAGTCTACCGAGCTTAATTTTTGTCACGATATCTGCTTCTAGGTAGATTGCGTACAATTCATGATTGTACCGTCAATTGTACGTACAATTCTCCTTAAGACTTTTCTCTCGAACGCAGCTAAGAGGTCGGAGTGCCTTTTGCTAAGCACCCAAGTCTCGGATCCATATGTGAGTACTGGCAGGACCATGGTCATGTACAGCAGCAGTTTTGAAGTTATGGTGAGATTTCTGGATTTGAAAAGCTTTGACAGACTATAGTAGGCTCTGTTGGATTTGAGAAGCCGCCCGCGTATTTCTTCTTCTATATTGTTATCGGCTGCTACTATTGACCCAAGGTATTTAAAGGGTTGCACCACTTCAAATTCGTGCTCCGCTACCTTGATTGTTTGACCAACTGTTCCTCTCGCATTCGACGCCACCATGTACTTTGTTTTACCTTCACTAATGTGCAGCCCCAGATTTTGTACCGCCTGCTCGATCTGGATGAAGAAATCGTGTACAGCTTGTTCGGTTTTTACGATGATGTCGATGTCGTCTGCGTAAGCCAGTAACTGGCTGGACCTGTTGACGATGGTTCCTGTTGAAGAGGAGGCAGGCCAAACCGTCCCTTTGTCGGAGTCCATTAAAGATGTTGATTGGTCTGGATAGCAATCCGGCTATTTTTACTTGGCTTGTTACGTTAGTCATGGTCAACCTACATAGTCGTATCAATTTATTTGGGATGCCGAATTCTCTCATGGCTTTGTAAAGTTCTACCCTGGCTATGCTATCATAGGCGGCCTTAAAGTCTATAAACAGATGGTATGTTGGGATGTTAAATTCTAGACATTTTTCCATCGCCTGCCTAAGGGTAAAGATCTGATCAGTTGTTGATTTGCCTGGAATGAAATCACACTGATATTGTCCGATGACAGTTTTAGCGTATGGGGTTATCCGGTCTTGTAGGATAGAGGAGAGTATCTTATAGGCGGTACTCAACAACGTGATACCTCTATAATTGCTGCACGTTGTGACATCTCCCTTTTTATGTATGGGGCATATTATGCCTTTTCGCCAGTCTTCTGGCATTTCTTCCTGCTCCCATACGTGTACTATAATATCATGAATTGCTTGACGTAAGGCTGGCCCGCCGTGATGAAATAATTCGGCTGGTATGCCATCGGCTCCCGGGGATTTGTTCTGTTTAAGCCGGCCTATAGCCTTCTCAACCTCTTCTATGCTTGGTGGCGGCAACATAGGGTATTCTTCTTGAAGTAGTGGAGCTTCCACTTCTGCAGTGAGCTCACCATTTAGCAATTCATTAAAGTACACTTCCCATCGCTCCCGTAGGCTTTCAGGATCGGTGATCAGATTTCCCTCTCCGTCCTTGCAGTATGTGCAGCGTGGTGTGTACCGCGTCATGTTTCGGATGGATTGGTAGGATATCCGCGCTGTTTTTCTATTCTTCTGAGCTCTTTATGTTCCTCTTCACGGGCTCGCGTTCTATGTGATTGTTGCATTGCTTGGTACGCAACATTCTTACAGTCAGTCGCTAGCTTGCATTTATCATCAAACCAGTCGTTCCGATTTTTACGACTGCTGCCTAAGATAAAGTTGGCAGTACTAATGACAGTATTCTTAAGGCGTGTCCACTTCTTATTTACGCCCAGTATACTGGCTCCAGGACTTACTCTCTCTAAATCAGGTGTTTCTAGGGCGAGTCCTAACGCGTTACCAAAGGTGCTACTGGTGTTTTCATTGCGCAGGGCAGCCGTGTTGATTCGAACCTGATCGGCGGATGCAATACGTCTCCGCAAGGCAATCCGCCCTAGGAAAACCATACCAACAAGATAGTGATCCGAGTCGATATTGGCACCTCGATACGTTCGTACCGTCATCAAGTTCGAGTAGTGGCGACGGTCTATCAACACGTGGTCTATTTGGTTACGAGTGACTCCATCAGGCGATACCCAGGTGGCTTTGTAGATATCTTTACGCGGGAACCTGGTACTCGCAACGACCATGTTTTTCGATGCTGCCAATTCTAAGACTCGAAGACCATTGTCATTAGTGTTCTCATGCAAACTATGGGTGCCTGCGTAATGCCTGAATACCGGCTCCCGACCTATTTTTGCGTTCAAATCCCCAAGGATGATTTTAACATCATACCTTGGACAGGCATTGAGGGCCCTCTCGACTTGTTCGTAGTAAGTCTCTTTTTCTTCGTCTGAGGACTCCTCCGTAGGTCCGTGAACGTTAATGAGGCTGATATTCGTAAATTTGCCTCGCACGCGAAGGGTGCATAGCCTTTCGCTTATAGCGTTAAAGCCGATGATGGTAGACTTCATTTTTTCGCTGACTAGGAAGCCTACCCCGAGCACATGGTGTTTTGTATGACAGCTATAGTATATGTCATATTCTTTCTTCTGTAGAACACCATTCCCTGTCCATCTGATTTCTTGAAGAGCTGTTATGTTATGTTTTTCCAATTACAACTGTCATAAATAAAAAGCGAGAAAAGAGGAAAGGCGAGGAAAGATTTATTACAAAAAAAAAAAATGATATTGTATAATATATATTAGATTTGTATGTAGATTTTTGTTGAAACGAATAATTTAATTTTACTTTATCTTTTTTTCACAGTAACTAACTTTATTAGGTCATCTTCTTGTATAACCAATGTAAAAATACTGTAAAAGACTCAGTCTTACTGTGTATTATCCAATAATTGAATTGAATTGAACTGAAAATTGAGTTTAAAAATTGCTAGTATAACACCCATACCCTTTATGTGAAGTTTTCACATTTGCATACCCTATGAACACTTTTCCAACAATAACGAAATTCTAGCTAAATTATGAAAAATTATTATAATCAAAACATCCAAGAAGGTCTAAGTTATACGAGTTTAGTGATGGATATGAAGCATTTTTATAACCAACCACTTATTTCACAAGCAAGTGAAAGATATTAATGACATGCTATACAAACTCAAAAAACAGCACACAAAAAACAAACGACTATTTAAAAGGCATGAATTTCCAGACCTAAATGGAATTTTTCCGCACACACACTTACCGCCTATTCGTCAAAGTGGAAAATTCTCTCATAACTTATATTTTATGAAATGTGAAGAGAGCTGAGCAATCATCAAGTCACTCATCATATTCCACACCAAACCGCGCTCATTAAGTTAATTAAAAATTAACGTCATCGTGAATGAAAAACTGACAAACTCACTTGGCATACTCCCATAATCATCACCATCATCATCATCATCATCAACATCACAGAGTTTCCTAACCCAAAGTTCAAAACTACTCAATCTTTTAGTGCCACTCGCTAAGAGGCTAAGAAACTTTAGTATTTGGTAGGAGAACTTTCATTACCTGGAATGAATATATTTCTTATGTATACGTTTGGGTACGTGAGGACCTTTGTTCCTCTAAAAATCCCTCTCACGTTCCACCTAATAGGTAACCATAATTTTTCAAATTTATTCGAAAACAAAGTAAAAATATCATAAAAGTGAGATAGAGGACGAGAAAGAGAGGGATGCATAAGATGGCAATTAAAAGGCCTTGAATTTACTCCAAGTCCAAATGCATAGGTAAGATTGTGCATAACTATACATACTTCTGGTCACCCACCGTACCGTATTAAAGAATACCGCTGCTGTTGAAGCTTATTTTGCGAACATCCAAAATATCCCTGCATACATCAGGGGGCTTTTGTGAGGAATAAATTCGGCTTAGCAACCATAGGATGTTGTTATCCTTGCAAAAATAAGAAATAAAAAACTGCAGGCTATGCACAAATTTGCAAAGGGTGGCCTTACGCAGAGCACAAAAATAATCTTTCTGCATATACTAGGTAGTTGCATAAATGCCAGCACCGAACACAAGAGGATAGTCTCCTTAGTCTAGATACTGTACAGAGTATTATACTTTATGTTGACTGCAGGCGGTTCCTAATATTTTTCTATACGTTGCCTCTGAAATGAATGGTAAGATTGTCTCGAACATACGCTCCTTCGTCCTTGTTGCCTTGTTGTAATGGGGATATTCTTGAGAATAGATATTGCAGGACGCAAATTATCGCAATGAGTCCACTCCCACAGACAGATGGAGCAGAGTATAACACCCAGCAGCTAGTTTGCGTATTCGCACTTTTGTGCACAAAATGCGTGCCTTCGGACCATCATCAGGGATACATCTTCGTACGGTACGTACCCAACACTCACAATAAGCTTTCATCTCACCAAACACACTGTAGGTATATGATGTTTTTTGCCTGGTCCTAGGTGGTTCTTACTTTATCGCACTAAGGCAAATGAAAACAATAACAGCTTTCAGCCACATATTCTAAAAGAACAGAAGTCGAACAGGGCGGATAGGCCCGTCCTGGACTCGCCTGTCCTTGCCTGCCTTATGGTCTGGCCCAGCTTGATACAAAATGCTGCATCATCATCATAAGAAGGACTCTGCATACAAATTGCCAATTCTTACGTTGAGAGGCGTTATGGGGGATATATAGCATAGCATGGTTTTTGGATTTCTGATGTTTTGTGTACCTACTATGTGGACATTTGCGGTAATGAATTTTTGGAGTGTTATATTTAGATGGGTTATGTGTGTGTGTGTGAGGGTGCTTGTGTGTGCTGTAAGTGTTTATAGGAGATTTATTTGTGTTTTCTTTTTTGATTCTGCTCCAGGGGTCCTTTCTCTGGCAACAAGACTATTTAAGGAGACATGTCAGATTGTTGCAAGTTTCTGATTGGGATAAAATTTTGAATATTATTTAAACAAAAGTGTCGGACCACAATCAGAATGCGCTTTGTGTATGGACCTGATGTCAATAACAAGGATAACTATTCTCTGATAGGTTGGTGAAACGCAATCAATTTTTGTAGAGGGCATATATGTACCTGATGTTTTTGAGAGCCTGTTACGTAAGTCTAGGGATAGTGTAACACCAGTTTCATCGCAAAGTTTGACATATTTGATGGCAATCGCACTCAAAACGTTTTGTCAAGTGAACTGCTTGCGTTACTTACAGTTATTTGAAACACTTGTTGGTCAAAAAATAGAATTAACTATTTCGTGGAATGATTTTCTATGATTTTCGACATTGATTAAACCAACAACAGTGTGTCGATAATCTTGTTTCGCCTTTTGATAATGGAGCACCATCTTGGGACAAGGTGTTTTGCAGGGTTTCTGAATTCAATCGTGATCGCAATTTGCTTCAGGACGAATTTGGTCAAAAATCGGCTAAGCGTGCAGTGATGTTGCAAGATCGTCATGTTACATACCGTCATATTGAGGCATGATTTGGAATTAGTTCCACTTGCATAAAAAGATACACTAATGGATCGTGAACACGGAAATGGAGTATTGCAGGAATCTTTAGGCCTACAACTAAATTTTCTATATCGATAAGGTACTCGTAGTCCACTAGCATTTTCCAAGCGGAGCTACACTCCATAGGGAAATGCTTGGATCGTAATCTCGTAAGAAAACTATCGTTTAGCCGAAACATTGCCATCATGTCAGCTATCCAAGTTTCAATCAAGGTAATAAAATCCTTTACCATCAACTCTAATTAGCATTAGCAGTCGAACTTACTTCCTTACTTATTTAGGTCCTCGGACTTGTTATGTCGCGTGTGGTTCCCCTTGCGGGGCATAGGGCCTCCTTTACTCCTACGCGCCATCGTGTACGGTTTCTGGAGATGTAGCTCAGCTCTCTCCAACTCTTCCCCAGTTGTGCTGGGGAATCGATTGTTCTTCGCCAAGTACTTCTGGGTCGGCCCACTCCTCTGCCTCGCTGGTCTCCGGGTTCCATTGCATCGCTTGACTCGCAATGCACTTGTGGCATTTTCGAAGCATATGTCAAATCCACTGCCACTTACGTTTTCGTATTATAGAGTCGATGGGTTCCTGACCTGTCCTCGTATGAAGTTCATCATTGGAGATACGGTTAGGCCAGAAAATTCGCGAGATGTTTCGCAGACATCTATTTACGATCGTTTGCAGCTTTTTTGTGACAGTGGGTGTTACTTTCCATGTACTGCATCCATAAAGAAGCACGGATTCTACATTGGAGCGGAACAGGCGTAGCTTGGTCTTTAGGCTTATAGAGTTGTTTCTCCATATTTTGGACAGCATTCCAAATGCAGCCTTTGCTTTCCCGATTCGGCTGGTTATATTTAGTTCGGTCCCGCCATCAGTAGACAATACTCCCAAGGTATTAAAAACTCTCTACCGTCTCTACTGTGGTTGTTCAGAAATATCTATTTGAGCAGATGAGGAAGTTCCAAGGCTGATCCTTTTAGTTTTTGCCGCATTGATCTTAAGCCCGCCGGTTTCGGCTTCTCTCTCCACCCTTGTTGTCATTTAATGGAGATCCGTGATCCTATGAGAGAGTAAGCACACGTCATCCGCGTAGTCTAGATGTTTCAGCTATGATAGCAGATTTCACTGAATTCCTCCATTTAAAGTCGACAAGGCTGCATGCAGCACATCACTTATTACCAACGGAAACAGTATTGGTGACAGTATACAACCTTGTCTAACGCCACTTTGGATTTCAAACTCCTCTTTATGCAGAACGTGACATTTGGATCCTTCATATGTAGCCTTGATTATAGCGATCAATTTATCCGGAATGCCCCTCCTGCGCAAGGCAAGCCAAATAAATTCTCTATTGACACTGTCAAACGCCTTTTCGAAATCGATGAACAGCAGGTGAAGTGGTGATCGATATTCAACGCACTGTTCGATGATGATCCACGCAGGAAGATCCAGTGCGGAAACCTGCTTGTTCGGCGTCAAGTGTGTCTTCTAGGTGGTCTTTTATTCGACCTAGGACAAATCTTGCTATAACCTTCGCTACCGCAGGCATCAACACGCAGATTCCTTTCCAGTTTTCGCACTGCGTAAGGTCTCATTTCTTTTTCCACTCCTGAGGAAAACTTTCTGTTTCCCAAACTCTTTCTATGAGTGGGTACAGGAGCTCAGACGATGTTGTTGGCGCTGCTCGTAAGAGCTCTGCGGGAATACCGTCAAGTCCAACCGCTTTGTTCTTCTTCAGTGCTCTGATTGCGGTTAAGATTTCTTCCCTACTGGGGAGTACAGTGCGTATTCGGGATTTTGTTACTACGGACGGCTCATTTGGTGTTAGGTTGACTTCGCTGGTGAAAACGCGATTTAAAACCGCAGAGAAGTGTTCCTTCCACCTTTTTGGTAATTCGGTAGACGGTCCTACTGTCGCACCTACTTGCGGCCTCTTCTGCTTCTGTTGCCAATGCGTTGATATAGTTACGCTTGTAACGTTCGCCTAGAAATGCTGGTGGATTGGCCCATCGACAGAGAAAGTTTGGTTCTGGATACAAAAATTCCAGTACCTATCCCTTGAGACGGTGTCAATCTATCAATATAACATGTGATAGCATTTGCATTCATAGATTAGTTCACTGTTTCGCTTACACTCTCTTTCTTGCTACTTAACTCTGTTCTGAAGTTTTTCTCGAAGATAATAGTTTTTAATCATGTCATCTCTTGGAATTTTTAGTAAACTCGATTCTGAAAATTTTGATATTAAGTAACTTTCTTTAGTTCTTATACGTCCTAGTACCTTCCCTTAGCTGCACTTCCTCTTACGAAAAGTAGTGGGTTAAGATGAAGTATAATCTCCATTGTTGCCTTTCGTCGGGCAGGTTCTGTTTGCTCCAATAATGCATAAGCATGCGGGACCTTGAACTTTTTTAGTCATGTTCTAGTTGTTGCTAGTTCGGTTTTTGTTTGCCAATTGCGATCATAGGTAATGATAGGTCTTACCATCATGGTGTAGAACAATCTTGATCTTGGGATGTTTGGTTTGCAGCCCTATTATTTGCATACGCAAGTCTCTTCCATATTATAAGAGCATGTTTATTACCAAAAGGTACTCTTGAAGGATGTTTTATTTGCTCGCAAGTGCTAAATAATGCTAATAACTTTGAAATAAACTGTTTTGTTGAAATCGTTGAGGCTAACCAGACTTCTGGTGAAATAGGGCAATCCATTAATAATTTTCCCAGGAATTACTACAACAACAAAAAAAGCGACCAGATATATCCAAACTTAGTCATAGAAAGTGATTTCTTTAAGTCCACCTCGCTATAAGGTTTCTAAGGCTCAATTGCTGGAACGAAACTTATCTAAATTGTCAAGGTCAACATCAAGCGTGGAGGAGATAACACATAATACTTATATTATCCAAAATTAAAATCTGCCAATGCGCCCCTAAACAAATTCATGGGGTGAATGGGGAGACTACACGGAGTTATACAAAAGTAAGTGTTGGTCCGCGTTGGGCGCCATTGTTCTGATTCGGGATCCAGAAAATAGGTGTATGATTGTAAGGCGAAAAAGGGCGTCTAAGCTTGAAGAATTAGGGTGGTTTCAGGCCATTCGTAAGTACCAAGCAAGCCCTCAGTACAAAAAAAACATTTCTGTATTAAAGAATAAAATATCGCACAGGATAATTTTAAGTGCATTGCGCTGTCATACAGAGGGTCTTGAGTTAGACTTTCAGGTACGGCAAAAATATTTTCCATCGTTTGAGGAATTGACAAATCTTTCAACATTACCTCTTGTCATTCAAAGTGCTGCTTACTGTGCGACAGGAATTTTTGAGGTTATAAGTCACTAGGCTTAGGCTCTCTATGAGCTGTAATAGCCTTTAATATATGTTTTTTTTTTGTATTAAAAGGTGAGAATAACAAAAAAGTGGATAAATCTACATAATTGAAAAACTTAAATACCTATACCACTGCATTGATACGAGTGGAGAGCTTAAGCAGAAAAATTACAAATTGGTGATGCCCGTTGAGTATTTCAGTTTCCGTTTCTTATGCATCGAAGTTTGACATTTATACACAAAAGTTTTTGGTTAGGTGTTCCCTTAAGGTATTCGCTTAAATTCTCACATTATTTTGAGAAGGATAATTGAAAAAAGAAGATTAATTCCATCCATCAGTTTGTATTAAGAAATACATAAACATTCAACGATAGACTAATGTTTGCCAAATTAAACGAGGGATGAAATAGAATGTCCATCAGCACAGTGGACAGTGTAAGCTAAACGTTGAGCCTTGCTTAGCTTATCACATTTCATGGCTTTATCTGGAGTGGTTATCCAAACTGCCCCTCTAGACTAATTACCACCGAGATATATACATATCTATTATGAGTGATGCGGGATTGCTGTTAAATTCTAAGTCTCTTGAACTGTAAACTCTTTTAAATTCTAAGTCTATTAGAATGCTAAATGAGAATAGTATTCAAATAGATTTTCGGCTATGTATATTAACGTGATAATTAACAACTAACTTGTAGTCGTTTTTAAGTTCGTATTTAAAAAACTAAAATCCGAAATAGACGATAAACATCAATCTAAACTTAAAGTAATTGTATTCTATAATTAAACTGAGAACCAAAAACATATTATTTCTCTGATTATCCTTTGTTGTTTAGACCTATCTCCACTTTGAATATACATTTCCCTCTGCTTCAAATCAAGGTACAATTAATTATAAAGTATACAAATAACTTTAAACATAACACTGCCCATCTAAATACAAGAAGGACGACTTGTACGTTATCGGTGTTTCGAGACTTAAATGTCTGTCTGCTTACAAAATCATCAGCCCAGTGACACAATGCTTTCAAAAAATATATATAATAACATTTAATCAGGATTCAAACTTAATTCAAAAACACAATTGGATGTCCTTAATTAAGTAAATCCTTTTCATGAATTCTAAGCAGCTCTTTTATGCTTGCCTTCATTCAATTTCAGGGGAACTTCGCCTTTAGGATATTTATAACTCGAACCAGCTGTGGGTTAGGTTGACTCTCAGTCTCAGTTCAAAAACGAACGTTACGTTATTTCATTCGTTCGCAGAGTGTTTGTATTGTGTGTTTTCCAATTTGAGACATTTTGTCCTACCCAGTTACACCCTCTTTTATTGTTCATCATTGTATTGGTTGATTGTTTGGTTTGTTTAAGGATACGATTAGAGAAACACAACCAGAGGCACAAAAATGAAACTGACAAAATATGACGAACATTTTGTTGCTTTTTGGCATTTCGCATTTTGCCTTATAGACAAATAATTCTAAAAGTTATATCGCCTTATCTTTGACTTTAACAAGTCAGAGATGTGTACAAGCTACATCTCACATTAGGTATAGGTACACAGAACAGAAGAAATGAAGACCAAAAAAGAAAACTGGAACGGGGTTGGGTTGAGGGTAAAAATAAAATATTTTCACATTTTTAAGAATGTGAGTAAGATGTTTGAAAAATAAAAAAATAAAATTCAAAAAAAAGTAATAAAAGTCATATAAAATATATACATACGAGTAGCTACATGCGCATAAAGAAAATCATATACATACGAGTATAGGTATATCTAAGGTATTTCAGATTTTGTAAAGTAAACTTACATCAACTAATTGTAAATTTAATCAAATTCAATTTTGAATTCTGAATGACTGCATCTTATTGGCATCTAATACATATGTACATAGTGACAGGGAGTTCCCTTTTTTATACTTACAAAACTTCCAATAGGTTAAGATAAACTTCGAACGATAAATATTTACAGGAATTGTGATTTTTAGTCCTAAGAACCCCTTGGTATATTGGTTAGTTCGTTGGACTGCCGAAGGTCTAGATTTCACAGTCAGCCCCACAGGGTTCTACCTCTGGCGATTAAATTCTCCAGATTTTATGAAAAGTTCTTCTCGTCTCATCCATTTCGGACTCAACAAATATTCCTGCCAACAACACTCGAATACAGGGTCCTTATCGCATATCCCATTACTAAAAGAAGGCAAACTCAACCCTGTGTGGTGGTCTAAAGACCTGGCCATCCTTAGGAAAAAATCCTGAGGGCTCTACGACAAAACTAAACACAGCAATGCGAACCTGCTGATTGGGATCTCTTCAAAATCAGTAAGAACGAAACATAAAAACGGAACTACATATGCGAAAAGAGCAGCCTGGTGGAAATTTTGTAACAGAGATAGAGTCTACTATTGACGCTGTAAGGCTCAGAAAAGTCATATCAAAGGTCCACACTCCTATTGGTTTTCTTAAAAGACCGAATGGAACCATGACTAACATCTGCTCCGAAACTTTAGAGTCACTTTTAAGCACTCATTTCCCAGGATGTACTTTTGATACATCTCTTATGAATAGGGGTACAAAAATAAGCGGGACTTCTAGTATTGGTAGTCAAATAGTAAGTAGCCGAAAAGTAGCTTAGGCCGTAGACTCCTTTCGCAACGGGTGATTTTAATTAAATTAGGACAAGAAGGACTTAAAGTCGTGACTTATGAGAAAACCGGAACATTACAAACCTAAATCAATATTGATATCTTCATAGATAGACAGACGGGAATTAGAGCCATTTCGTCAATTGATACGAAGTAAATTCAGTCACCCTTCGAAGGGTCCCAAAACACCGTGACATTTATGGAAATAAAACAGCTGATGAACTTGACAAAAATGGTTCATCACTTGAAGCCAGCCAAATTGTAAATTGTAATTGAATAGAATTCACTAAAGTTTCCTTAAGACTGCAAATGACAAATGGTCAACAATTGACATCTGTTGGCCTTCAAGGAATCTTTGGCCGAATATTTCAAAGAAAAAAACAGAGTATCCACTGAAGTTTAGCAGAGCTCTCTTGGTTGGAATCCTTACGGGTCACAACTCAATTGGAACCCACATAAGCAGAATGGACATCAGCGCATCTAACTTATGCAGAGGGTGTTAATATGAAGAATTCGAACAGGGTTCATATCACTTTCTTTGTGAAAACCCCAGCCTATTCAGAACTAAGAAAGCTGTTCTCGGAGAATATTTTTTTTGGCGCACTGAGCGACGACGTCTCTCTTTGCTACTAAAAAAGCATCCTTAACTTCATTAAAAAATCAGGATGGTTCGGGGAGGCACCCCATAGCACAATGGATCCATTGAGATCCTAGTGAGGTTATAATATTGCCGCATAGTCACCTCACCTAACCTAACCTAAGCCTAAAGAGATCGCTTTATTAATTGATTCTCGTTTTGACAATTCTTTCTTCTTTTTACTTGCGACTTATAGGTACTATAAGGCAAGTTATGCATTCGTAAAAGAAATCGAACTCGAGATTTTGATCAAAGTTGACATTACGATGATAGCGAAGACGAAAAAAGTGGGTCTGGCAATTCTGTCTGTCTGTCTGTCTGTCTGTTCGATTATAGCTAAACGGCTCGGCCGATTTTATTCAAACTCGGTAGATATGGGTTTTGATTTTTTACCCCCGGATATTTTTTGATTTGATTTTTTATGACCAAAAATAACGGTACCTGCCGTACGATTTTTTTCCGAAATTTTATAAATATTTTTTTTTTCAAAAACTGTCCCTGCGATTTTCTTAAAAGAAATTCAAAAAATTTAATTTAGTTAAACCTAGGTAATGGTCGAAAAACATTTTCAAAAAAATGAGTAGTTTTGGTACCCCCCTTGGGACCATTTTTTTGTTTTTGATTTTCTCAAAAATAGTACAACCGATTTTGATCATTTTTTTTTATGCTAAAGCTTCCCAGCAGTTTGAATATTATTGTGTATTCAAATTTTCCAAAACAAATTTTTTGGATTTTTAAAAAAACTTTAAAAATTTTTTTTTGAAAACTCAATATTTCGAAAACCCCATGCTCGATATTTTCAAAACTTGATAAATAAAAGTTTGAAGAAATAATCTTCAATATATGAGCAAAATAAATTCATTTTACCTAAAAATAACGGTACCCTCCATACAAATGTTAAAAAATGGTTTTCGAAAATCGTATTTTCTCGAAAACGGTTCCGAGAATTTTGCTTAAATTTTTTTTCTTTCTGTTATTATTTTTTAATATCTGTAATTTAATAAAAAAAAAATTTGAAAACAGAATATTACTGACTGTACCTACCATAGAACGATTTTTAAAAATTTTTAATTTTTCATTATTAGCACAACGGATTTTCATGAAATTTCGTAGAGGGAAGCTTTTAAAAAGTTTTAAGAACATTGCATTTCAAAACCTTAAGAAACATATTTTTTTGAATTTTGAAAAAAAAAACAATTTTTTGTTTTTTGAAAATTCAATGTCTCGAAAACAGCTCAATACTTTTTTTGTAAATTTAATTTTTATTCATACAATAATAAAAACTTCAAATTGGCGTACCAACATTTTTTCTTAAAAATGCTTTAAAATTTTCTTATATAAAACCTTATTTTTTAAGAAACCACTACAAAGACTTATAATTTTTGTTCTGGCATAAATCTATATTTGCTTGAATCACATGGCATCCTATTCTTGCCTTTAACTACTAAAGAAGTTTTTTTTAGTCATTTAAAAAATGAATTTTATGCTTATGAACAGTTTCTCCAATAACATTCATTTTTGAAATTCTTAGTCTTTTACATAGGAGCAAGTTCGTGCGACCCAGTCGTGCATTTTATTTTATATTATAGTCTGTAACTAAGTGTTCCATGTTTTTCCACTTCATATTGTTTGGGTATTACAAGTAAAATTTTAATTTACCAAATTCGATTCACCAGCACCATAGACACATGACGTCACATGAAAATCAACTACATTGATATTTTTCGTTCACCACTTACATAGTTCACATTCAGTTTTTACTGGAAAGTCATCATGAGGACCTGCTTGGGTGAAAGAAAAGGTACCCTTTCGATCATTTCGATCATACACACAGTCAGGCGGCAAAGTAAATTGGTTGTATCAATCATTTGCAATCCAGTCGTAGACAAGTGCGGACGAATTGGTCATTTAGCTTGCCTTGCTTTTGCGGAGCTTCCCCCCACCAGTGGTAAGGGCTTTCGTGGAAAAACAAGTTAGGTAAGTGAAATTGTCCAGCTATTTCTTATTAAGGCTTCCTCCCACCAGTGGTAAGGGGTCTTAGTTTGAAGTTTAACGTCCTAATTGCCACCACGGGCTTCGGTACCTGCTGATCTACCACAACGTCTACCAGAGCATTTAGCCTGCTGCTTAGTGCAACCAAGGGCGTCGTACCTGCTGATCTACCAGAGCCTTTAGTCTGCTGTTTAGTGCCACCAGGTGCGTCGTACCTGCCGATCTACCAGAGCGTTTAGCCTGCCGTTTAGTGCCACCAGGGGCGTCGTACCTGCTGATCTACCAGAGCCTTTAGCCTGCTGTTAAGTGCCACCAGGGGCGTTATACCTGCCGATTAAATGCCACCAGGGGCATTGCACCGTCAGATCCCGTCATAAGCCCGACATCCGAATCATAGGACCAGTTCGGAGCCGAATTACCAGAATACCCGTAATCAAGTACCAGATCCGAATCATCAGCAACCAGTACAGCCGATACGAGACAGCAAGACCAGAATCCAGAAGAGTTGATGCCCGTGAATCATTCAATTACCCGAATTAAGTGAAATACTAGTAGCAGAATATTGTGTGTTATAGATTTAATAGTTATTTTCAATAAAAATTTTGTAATAAGGCTTGAAGACCTTTTACTCTGAAGTTTCGTGTTTTCTTCAGGACGACCGTGGCGAGACCGGCGAGAAAAACCTAGGCTGGAAAGTAAAAAGCACATTACAAGGCGCACTCAAGGCGTTATGAATACCCTTATAATGTTAAACACAGAGCGAGCAATTAGGAAAGGCGAATAGAATCAAAAAGGTGATACCGATGCACATTGTTTTTGAATATCTGTACATTCCAATGAGTGTTAAATATTGAGCCCGGTAAAGCATTCGTGTAGAGCGGCTAATAAAAGAACCTCTATACTTGCCAAAAAATTAGTTTCAAAAAATGAATGACTGGGTCACACGAATTTGCTCTTGTGTAATACACTAAGAATATCAAAAACTAATGTAATTAGAGAAAATTGTTCATAAGCATAAAATTAGTTTTTAGGCGCTTCAGAAGTGACAGATTAAAACAGAATGCCATGTGGTTTCTATAAAATATTTCATTAAAATGCGTTATGTGGAAAACGAGAAAATCAAAATTTGAAAAAATGGTAGGTGAAGTCAGCAATGGCATGGTTTTAAAATTTCTTTTTTTTTGTATTATAAATCGTAAAAATTAATCAAGAGAAAAAAAAATATTATCAAAATTCTATGCGCCGTTTTTGAGAATAATGCGATATTTGAAAACCATTTTTTAACAATTTTGCATGAGGGGTACTGCCATTTTTAGTTAAAATAATTTTTTTTATCACATTTTGTGGAACGTATTAAGAAACTTTTAATTGTGAAGTTTAAAAAAAAATTCGAAATATTGAGTTCTGAAAAGAATGATTTTTTTTTAAATCCAACAAAAATTATTTTTGGAAATTTGAAAACACAATAGTATTCAAATTTTTGGGGAGCCTTAGCATAAAAAAAATATCAATATCGGTGGTACAGTTTTTTGAGAAAATCAAAAAAAAATATTGTTTTAGGAAGGGGTACCATTAAAACCATATTTCTGGACATTTTGTTCAAGCATTATCTAGCTTTAAATAAATGAAATTTTAGAATTTTGAGAAAAAACTTATTTATAGAATTTCGAAAAAAATTCCCACGGCAGGTACCGTTATTTTTGATCGAGAAAAACTTGTGGGAACTTGTGGGAGGAAAAAATTAAAAACGGTATCAAGTTTAAGGAAAATCGGCGAGCCGTTTATTTTATTTATTTTGGTGGGGGCAAAACCCCCATTTAATCCGCTTAATTCAAGCTAATACTTTATCTGACTTAGGAACTAAGAAACTTATAGCTACGTTTTATGGTAAGTGGGGGGGTTGATTCAGGAGTAAGAATTTAAGGCAAGGGGTCGTGAGGTTAAAATCGAAGTTGCTAGTGTTTGGGTTAACATTCCGGAGGATACGAGAGACTGGTTCATTAGAGCCATAAGACGTGCGGTGAGTGGTTATATAAAAGAGTGGGGGATTACGTATGTTTCGAGGGTTGGTGTTAAAGAAGATAGAGTTGTGAAGAGTAATGCAGTCAACTGAACCTGTAAGTAGTCGATGATGAAGAGCATTTCATGAAGTTCTTTTCGTTCTTCCAGTGATTTTATGTTGATTAGTTTAGGGCGGTCTTGATAGTAAGGTAGGAACAAGGGAAGACCTCGAAGAGCAAAACAAAGGAATCTACGTTGAATACTATCGATTCTGGCGATGTGAATTTGTTGGTAAGGGGACCATACTTGACAAGCATATTCGAGCAGAGGACGAACAAAGGTTTTATAGAGGGATCGGTTCACGTATGGGTTCTAGAATTCCTTGGACCATCGTCTAACGAAGCCAAGTGCTGAATTGGCCTTAAGAATTATATCGTCATAATGGGAGATGAAGTTAAGTTCCTGATCACATAATATACAAAGGTCACGTATAGATTCGACGATAGATAGGGGCTGATCATGAAGAAAATGAGGACGGGAAGAAGATTTGAAACGTTTTCGTGAGAAAGTGATTGAATGGCATTTGGCAATATTTAAAACTAAACTGGTTTTGAGACACCAATTTGAAAAATTATCGAGATCGATTTGGATGAGAGTCGAGTCCTCTGTGTCATAGAAATGGTCTTCAAGAATTTGGTATCGTTGGCGTAGAGAGAAATATGAGAATATTTAATGACCATCGTTAATAGCAAAAAAAAAGGAGAGGGCCTAAGTGGCTACCTTGAGGGACTCCGAACGATGCTAAGAAAGGGCAAGAGAATGAAGATCTAAGACGAATACTGTAGTAACGGTTTTTCAGATAAGAAGAAATACATCTTAATCGAATGGGTTCAAAACCGAAGAAGGATAGTTTGAAAAGCATAAGTCTATGGGAGATTTCATCGAAGGCCTTACTAAAATCGGTGGATATGACATCGACTTCTTTGCCATGCTCTAAAGCCGACAGGACGAGAGATACAAATTCAAGAAGATTAGTGGTTGTTGATCTACACATGAGAAAGCCATCTTGTATTGGGGAAATAAGAGACTTACAGTGAAAGCTCAAAAATTCGTACAGTATGCTTCCGAAGAGTTTGGGTATACATGACAGTTTGGTTTGGCAATAAGACGATAACTGTTAACATAACCTTTCGGACCATTTTTGTGTATTAGTATTATAAAAGAAATTTTCCATACCTCTGGAAAATCTCTTTGGGTTAGGGATAAACTGAAGATTGCTAAAAGAGGAAGAGATAGCGATGTGGAACATTTCTTTAAGAGAATAGCTGGGAGGCCATCGGGACCTGGAGAGAATTCATCGTTAAGCTGATTTAATTTATTCTCCACGAGAAATGCGGGTCAACAACACGGGGGAGAGATGACCCAAGAGATTAATTTGGTAAATAATTGAAATATGCAGAGTCAGCTACGAAAGTGCCATCTGTGAAAGATTGTTTGAAAAACGAGGTAAAAAAGGTGGTGATAGTGTGAGGATCATTTGATGTTTCATTATTAAATGATAGAGAGGTTGGGTAGCTAGCTATCGGATTTTTTTTTGTAATTGACAAATTGACAAAAGGAATTAGGGTCGTTAATAAGGTTGTTAATTTAGGCTGTAGTCGAATGGACGAACAGAATAGCGGACCCATTTTTTGGTCTTCGCTATCATCGTAATGTCAACTTTGATTTCGATTTTTCCTTACAAATGCATAACTTGCCTTATAGGACCTATAAGTCGGAAGTAAAAAATTGATTCTGTGGATAAATAGCAGTCTGTCTGACTCCCAAAAGAATGAGTTAAAATTCCTTGAACGCACAAAGTTAATTTAGAAAACTGTTGATATTGAAATATTTCTTTTTTCGATTTGAAAATAAGAAAAGCCCATTTGCCAATTTTTCAAAAAAAAAGGGGATTTGTATTTAATTTCTTAAAAAACAGGAATTAGTTAAAATGAACGCCGAAGTCCTAAATTTTGTGGAAGTTAGTTCATTGGGAGTACGAGATTTTGGGAGAAAGTTCGTAGGGCTGATTCTACCTTTAAAATTTTAGTCTCAGTTTTAGCTAGTTCTATGCAGCAAGGTTTGTTTTGATAAAACTAAACTTAAAACTCCGATAATCGAGACGACTAACAAAGTGGTTTTCTTCATACCGTTCCCGATCTGTACGTACAATGTTCACGGATGATTGGTACAAGCTCAAGATGCAGTTCGAATATTGGAAGGCTCCACATATATGTCTTGTAAAAATAAGTGACGAAATTATAGATTTAGAATTATAGAACAGAATTATTAACAAAAAATTTTATTCCTTCAATGTTTTGCCGTACCTTGTGCGATGTACTCGTGCAAATATTTGTTTAATCAAAAGATGAAAATACAGAAAAAATTAAATTAATTTACTTCAATCAAATTCAAATATTATGTACCTACATACATTTATCTTTTTTTCAAAATTAAATGTTCGCATAAATCAAAAAAGTTTCACATTTCACAAGTCCAGGACACAGCCTAATTTCAATTTCGTTCCATTTTCATTAAATTGGTCAACAAATATTTAAACAAAAAGTGAATAATTAATTTGAAGCCGAAGACCGAGTTTGCAATCAGATATTTAAAAATAATTACAAGCAATTGCATATTTGCGAAGTTTAAAACTCAGGAAAGCAAAACGAATACCAACATGACAAAAATACATTTTAATATAATTTTGCTATTTACCCCACACTTAACTGACTTAAATGGCCCTGTGTAGCGTTTTAATTTTTATTTTAAGCTTTTTATTTGCTTTATAAAGTTAACGAGGAGTGTTTTTTTTTTTTAATTTGATTTGAGGGCAAACTTTTTCTACTAAACCGCTCTTCTACATTATAGCTAAAAAAAAGGTCATTGGCAGGAAGGAGTAATAGAACTGTATGGTATGTCATGCGGCAGGAAAATAAGCAAATATTTGTTCAACTGAAAAACATCATTTCAGTCCAAGCTAAGTCAATAGTTTGCTTCTTGCTTTTTCGAAGAGGGACCAACAGAGTAGGTGGAGGCGGCGGCATGGTGGGATGGCACGGAGTGAATTGTGAATGTGCCGTCCAAATTATACCTACAAACAAAAAAATGTATATTCAGCGATAACATCACGCCAAGCAAACGTGCTTACCGATTCCTTTCCGAGCTATAACAGGGGATCTATGAGGTAAAACAAGGATTTTTTTCTGTGTATTTCATATCCTGCCGGGAATGCACATTAAGCGAGATCCAAGGGGGTATGTATAGCCATAGATTGCTGGAATTGCTGAGGTTTGGGGATTGAGAGTGAAACACATTTTGCGGATTGCCGGAATATTTGTCTATGAATAAAGTAAACAATAATAATTCTCTTTCTTCTGCAAGCTTCTTCTCTACCCGCAAATAGGAGAGCGCCTTTTTAATTCCTCCCGACTCTCACATACACAAAATACCCTTTAGAGGTTGCATACACATTAGCTAGAGTAGAAAATTAATTAATTTTTTTTTGTCTTAAACGTCAGCTAGGATTTTGGATATGCCAGGGATTTTGGTCAATATTGACGTTTAAGTTATTTTATTAAAAAAAATGGTTTGCATATAAAAAGCGAATTTTAAGGACTTGCTTTTTAGATGCATAACACAATTAGAATTGAATCTTATTTGTGTATTCCTATAATTGACTTTTTCAAGAGAGAATTTCAGAACATATATGCACTTAGCTGTGGTCATCACAGCTAAAATTAAGTGATATGCAAGTTATGGTCCCGGTAATCTAAGCATCTACATAATGGAGTCCGAACGGTCAGAAAATCCATATAAGAGCGCAATAATAGTTTTTTTTTGGCACGCACTAAAGGGTTTATGAATACACTTCAAATGTTTGAGCCCAGTGCGATCCCTTAGGAAAGTTGGAGAGGATTAAACAGGACATACTGATGCACATTTGTTTTGAATGTCTGATTATCTCAATGTGAATGGACCGGGTAAAGGATCTCTCATTCGTTAAGTGCTGATGGAAAAAGAATCCCTAAATTTATCAGTACGTCTGAAGTATGGATCAAACTGAACTGATGGACATACCCTGAAATGCCAGTATTACGATTAAATTGTTTAAGCGGAGGAATACAACTGATTATTTAACTAGAACAATATTTATATAAATAACAGTAAAATACTAAAAAAAATGAGCCAAAACACGTCGACTAGACTGGCTCGGTCACATCGAGCGAATGGACAACAATGAACCTCCGCTACATGGACCAGGCGGTTACAGACGCAAGAGCGCTTGGTCCCGACGACTACTGCAGGGAGCTCGCGAGGGATCGCAACTGATGGAAGACCGCAATATATCAGGCAGATACCCTTCATGGATCAGGAGCCGGATAAGTAAGTAAGTAACTAAAATACTAAAAGACAAGTACAAGAAAAGTTTGAATTTTGAATTTTCTTCTCGAGACTAAACGTATTTATTGGTTGAAATTAAGAAAATAAAATGCACGACTGGGTCGCACGAACTTGCTCTTATGTAAAAGGTTAAGAATTTCAAAAATAAATGTTGTTAAGGAAAAACTGTTCATAAGCATAAAATTCATTTTTGCTTCATTTGAAATCGAGATTTTGATCAAAGTTGACATTACGATGATAGCGAAGACGAAAAAAGTGGGTCTCGCAATTATGTCCGTATGTCTGTCTGTCTGTCTGTCTGTCTGTCGGTTCGACTACAGCCTAAACGGCTCAGCCGATTTTCTTTAAACTTGGTAGATATGGGTTTTGATTTTTTCCCCCTACACGTTTTTTTTTTCCTTTTTTTTTAAGACCAAAAATAACGGTACCTACCATATACGTTTTTTTATCGAAATTTTATAAATATTTTTTTTTCTTAGAAACTGTCCCACAGATTAAAAAAAAAAAAAATTGAAAAATGTCATTTAGTTAAAACTAGGGAATGGTTAAAAAAATTGTTCCAAAAACTTGTTAGTTTTGGTAGCCCCCCTGGGTCCATTTTTTTTGTTTTTGATTTTCTCGAAAACGGTACAACCGATTTAAATCAAATGATTTAATATTATAACATATCCAAACTTTCAATTTTTTATTTTTTGGATTTAAAAAAAAATTCAAAATTTTTTTTTTTTAAAAACTCAATATTTCGAAAACCCCAAGATCGATTTTTTCAAACTTGACAAATAAAAGTTTCTTAACATATTCTACAAGATTTGAGAAAAAAAAATTTGTTTTATCTAAAACTAACGGTACCTTTCATACAAATATTAAAAAATGGTTTTCGAAAATCGTATTTTTCTCGAAAACGGTTCCGAGAATTTTGCAAAAATTTTTTTTTATTTGATTAATTCTTACGATCTATAATTATTTAATAAAAACAAAATTGAAAACTAGATATTACTGACTGTACCTACCGTAGAACGATTTTTTCGAATTTTGAATTTCTCAATATCGGCATAACGGATTTTAATGAAATTTTTTATAAAGAAGTTTCTAAAAAGTTTAAAAACCATTGCATTTCAAAACTTAAAAATAAATATTTTTTCAATTTTTAGAAAAAAAAGTCGTTTTTTTTTTTGGAAAATTCGATATCTCAAGAACGGCTTAGTTTTTTTCTTGGAAATTCAACTCTTATTCGTACAATAATAAAAACTTAAAGTTGGCGTGCCAAAATTTTTTCTTAAAAATGTTTTACATGTACATATTTTTTTAAGGAACCACTACAAGGACTTATAATTTTTGTTCAAGCATAAATTCATATTTGCATAGCATTCTGTTTTTATCTCTAACTATTAAAAGAATTTAAAAAAAAACATTTTATCCTTATGAACAGTTTTCTTTAACAACTTTCGTTTTTAAAATTCCTAGTCTATTACATAGGAGCAAGTTCGTGCGACCCAGTCGTGCATTTTATTTTTCTTTAATTTGTGAAACAGTTTTTGAGAAAAAAAAATTCTAAAAATTATGGCAAGCAACGTTAATTTCGGTCTTTAAAAAGAAAAAAAAAAAGTGTGGGGAAAAATTTAAAAGTGCTACCTATAAGGCTTAGAGAAAATCGGTGAAACCGTTTAGGCAGTAGTAGAACAAAAAGTCAGACGGAATTGTTTGCTTAGCAGCCAATTTGAATCTGGGAATTACATTTTATTTTAAGTTTATATTCTTTTAATTTGTTTCATTTTGTTTTTTGTCATTGGATCGCTATAACATTACCTCTAACTTTGTGTAGCACTGATATATTGTTATTTCAAACAAAGTTTTCTTATCAGAAGCCTGAAGTCTTATATTTTCATTTGTATACCTAATTCTTCAAAAATGTAAATATGTACTTTTATTTAAGAAAAATGTACCCATAAATAATTACTTTTTTGAACAGATTAAATTTAGAAAAATGATAATCATTTCCAGTGCTTTAAAAAGCGTCCCCCTCTCCCTCATTCTTGGTTTAAATTTGAATAAAAATCCTTCAGTAATTTTTGTTTGCATTTTGGAAACTTAATGGTTTCGGTCTGAAAAGTTTTAGCAATGTTTCAAAAGTTTAAATAAAAAAAACATAACGTGTCTGTAAACCAAAAAAAAGCTTATTTTATTGTTCCCCATTGTCGCATGGAGTATGTTGAAGTTATTGAAAGTTTTGCGGAAAAAAAAAATTGTATATTATTTTTATCCTCTTTGTTCGAATTCGAATTCCCTTCGTAGACAGACTTTTTATCACCGACAGGACTGCTTGGGGACTTTCAGTTCATAGGATCACAAACTTAAACCGGCTGTTCGAGAATTCGAAGAGTAAACTTTTTTTTTATAACATTATCCATTTCAGAGGTTAAGTGAAAAAAAAAAAACAAAAAATACTGCTCCCTTAAAAACACATATCTATATACAGAATCTCAAGCAGGATTAGGTAGAGCATTGGGTTAGAATGGGAATTTCTCAAAGTTGTATAGGTTTATCCGAGAATCAGAATACAGAAGACATAAAATGTAAATGATAGTTAGAAATCAGTGAAGTGCTAAACTAGGATAAATGTATTCAAATCACAGTTTTCAATTTTTGGCCATCATCATCATCATCACTCAGTTGAAGTATAGGGAAGCCTTTGGGTGAAATGGGGCATTTAAAAGTTTAATTATTTTACAATGCAAGAGGGAATATGAAAAGAGAACAAAACAAAAAAAAAGATGAAGCGAAGGAAAAACTTTTTTCATCTCAGGCCATGGGCAATTTCATGAATATAATAAAAGCCACAAACAGTAAATTAAAATTTTTGAATATATTCAGATATACGAGTATTTATATTAACATACAAGTTGTGTCCTTAAGGGCTTTGAGTTCTTCCTACACTGGAGATTAAAGGAAGTCTTTTCCAAACACTTTCTATATAAAATTTATACTTTTGCAGAAATTAAAATTATGTAACATCTACATCCTACATAAAGCGATCCTGCATGAATTGTTACACATAAGCATAAGCTCTATTCAGTAAGAAGGAACTAATCAGAAAAGAGAGAAAGGTCAGACAAAATTAGATACCACGACTAGCTATTATTTCATACATTGTTAACTGGACATAAATAACTCCGAATATTGAAATTTCAAATGCGTTTACACAATGTTTTTAAAATCATTTGGATTCAAATTTATTTGTAAAAATTTTGAAATCAAACAATAGTGTTCAGTTTTATTGTCCCAAATTTTTCTGGTGGATAGTTTTAGGGTCTTATGTACCTACTTATGTATGGTTATGGAGAGACTTTGATCAATATTGACCCCTCGAAAAACAATTTGTGTTTCGACAGTAACGGAAGAAAATCAAACCGAGGTAGCGGGTGTGATAGTCCAAAGCACTAACCATTACGTCAAGAGGTAAGTTTTATAGAATGTGTGTATGAATAAAATTTTAAAGGTGCGTCAATACCAAAGCAACATTATTGAAACATTTCTGAAATGTTCATTTTCGCTAAGTGAAACATTTCTGAAATTATTACAGTTGTCAAAGATCAAAGCATAATAGTTTATAAAATGTAGCAAGAAGTTATTAAACCATAATTAAATCTTATATGGGCTTCAGGTCTTTCTATATTTCATTTATCTTAAATTTTAATAGAAGAAATTTTCTTACGTGTTTTTTTTTAGTATTTTATACGCGCACTAAAGGGGGGTTATGTATACCCTTATAATGTAAAACACAGTGTAAGAAATCAGGAAAGTAGTTTAGGATTAGAAGGGAGCTATCGATGCACATTGGTTTTGAATGTGTGCACATTGCAATGAGTGGGAAATATTGAGCCGGGTAAAGTATTCCACATTCGTGAAGTGCGGCTCAAGCAATAAACTCTGTACTTGACAATACGTCTGAAATTGGGGTCAATGGTAAACTGATGAACATTCCTGAAAGGGCAGGTACCGTTTAAGAATTTGAGGGGAAGAATGCAACTGGCTATTTCACCAGAGCCACTGTTTACGAAAATAGCCGAAAAATAATGATAGACATGAAACATTACGGCGGTGCTAGAGTTAGACAGCGGTCGCCTATAATTTTTATAGCTCTCTTTTGAATTCTGTCCAAGAGACTCAAGTGGGTTTTTGGAGTACCTACCCAGATATATGGGAATTGTAGTCGAGCTTCGGAAGAATAAAGGCTTTATATATAACAACAAGACTTCTTGCATCGGCAGAAAAAATCTAAATACTTAGCAGTCTCGTCGATGCAAGTGTCACTTATAGAAAGTGGCATTGGGGGAGGGTTACGTTTTAGCGACAGTAAACAGCATTGAGTTTTCGAAGCATTAAATTCTACACGGTTTTTGATTCCCCATCCCCATTGGACAATGCTGTCAAGATCACAATTTAATGAGCCTATCATAAGTTTTCGTTGGTTGGAAGTAGACATCCGAAGGACAAGGATGTGAATCTAAAAACGAACATGAAAAGCTGGGGGTACTGTCGTCAGCGAAACAAATTAATAGCTTAAAAGTTTCAGATGAAAGATCATTTATGAGCCATAATGCCTTACTTCAGCAATTAACTATCTTTTTAATAAACACGTTCCCAATAAGACTCGGCTTAAAAGATCGCGTAGCTGTCCGTGGCTTTCTCTTGAGATCCATAATGCAATTAAAGCAAGAGACCTTTCATACCGTCGCTGGATAGAAATGTTTCGAAAATTCAAAACATCCGGTAACCTTGTAACAAAATTATTAAAATCAGCAAAATACAACTATTATAATAACAAGTTCAACTCAGATCGTTCCTCCAAGTTTTTTTTGGAAAGAAGTCAAGATGCAGTAGATGAATATCGAGTAGGTAAACCAATATTTTCTATTAAATCCAAATCGATTGGACTTGACAACATTCATCCAGATTTTTTAAAAATTCTTCTTCCTTTCTTACTTCCATACATAACCCATATTTTTAACACTATCATAATGACCTCAACCTATCCCACTTCCTGGAAAAAATCCACGAGGAAAGAAAATAGAATACAGACCCATAGCTATCCTTCCTTTAACCAGATAAAAAAATATATTAAAGAAACACATCTTCTTAACCCAATCCAATCGGGGCTTAGATCTGGACACAGCTGCATATCAGCCCTTTTAAAAGTCTCTAAAGATATAAAACAAGATTTAGACTGTAATTATACAACTGTGATAACCTTACTTGACTTTTCCAAAGCATTTGATTGCGTTAACTCTAATCTCCTCTGTGATAAACTGACTACTTATTTCTATTTCTCCCACACAACCAAAAATCTTATTTAATGGTATAATGTCTTCGTTCCTTCCTGTCAATATAGGTGTTTCCCAAGGATCAATCCTTGGGCCTTTACTGTTCACTTTGTTTATTAATGATTTGCCATCTGTTTTATCTTACTGTCAGTTTCATATCTACGCGGACGATGTTCAGTTATATACATATGTATAAGCTTCCCTATCGGTATGATTGAAGATGCTATAGAAAAAATTAACATAGATTGGTCTACTCGGAATGAACTCAAACTTAATCCGGAAAAAACGAAAGCAATCCCAATATGTAAAAATAAACCTCACCCTGGAAACTTTAATTCCTTTTTCCTTAACAGCTGCCAAATCGAATATGTCACGAATTTTCAACAATAGGCTAACGTGGGACACCCATATAGACACTGTAATCTCCAAAATGTATGCTTCACTTCGAGGACTATCTGTTACTAGAGTAATTCTGCCTACTCAAGTTAAATTGGAGCTGGTTAAGTCACTTATCCTACCAATAGTATCATATGGGTGTGAGATATTTGCAGATCCTGACTCCAATTCGCTTCGTATGTTAAAGGTAGCATTCAATGCCATTGCCAGGTTTGTTTTCAACCTCCGAAGGTACGATCACGTTTCGTCGTCTCAGACTCATCAACTATTAAATTGTTATTTGGAATCTTTTTTTAAATATCGGTGTTGTTCCTTTCTTTTTAAAGTAATCGTTAACAAGACTCCAAACTATCTGTTTAATAAGCTTAATTTTTGTTCCTCAAATCGTTTTACCTTGTTGCGCTCCTCCAGGTTTACCTGCTTGACATCACGGAGGCAGTTTTTCGTTTATGCTGTCGACTGTGGAATAATCTTTCCAGTCACATGAGGTCTGGAATCGAACACAGAAAGTTTCATCAACTTTGTTTTGAATATTTCTCTAATTTCAACTGAAATAATTATTTTTTTGTATTTATCTTTCTTCTTGCGACTTTGGTTTTTAATTGTATTAAATTAATTTTCATATAATTTGCTATCAATATTTTGTTACTATTGTATTAAATTTAAGGATAACATTCAATCAATCAGTCAATCTTGATGTACAGCTGTTTTTTTAAATTAATAAATATCAAATAAGGAAAAGTGGCGGAGACGAAGCGGAGATCTTTGGCACACCAGCGTTTATTTTGTGGATATCAGATTTAAACTGTTCAATACAACTTGTAGCGAATGGTCCGAAAGGTAATTTCTAATCCGATGAAGAAGAGATTCATTTACACCAAATGCACGTATTTTCGATAAGAGAGCTTGATGCCAAACTCTATCAAATGCCTTTGAAATATCAAGTGCAATAATCTTACTTTTTCGAAAACAGTATAAAGACTGGTTCCACTGCTCGGTGAGACATACCTACCATCAAACCACAAGCAGGCCTATTGCTAAGAAAGCCGTACTGTCGGTCATTATTCCAGATATTTCGTGAGCTGAAAATTAATCAACGTTTCCATGACCTTGGAGAGAGGGGACGTGAATGCAATTGTACGATAGTTAGAGGGGAGAGGATTCGCCTTTTTAAGGACTGGCTGGACCGATGCTGTTTTCCATCCATTCGAAAAGAAACCTGTAGCGTAGGACAGATGAAAAGCCTTACATAGTAGTTTTGCCAGCATTGAAGATCACCTCTTCAGAGCAAGAGGAAGGATACTATCCGGATCAGCGAATGTCAAGATTCTTGCAACTGCACGAATGCGAAAGAAGATTCGTCCCATAAAATCGTTTACGCTCTCAAGTACTCGAGGAGTTATGTCACACTATGGTCTGGTAGTGTCAAATTAACAGCAAACTGTGCTCCAAAAAAATTGGCTTATCTATCGAGCTTACAACAGGTGTGTATTTGAAGACGACCGTTGGAGCTGAAGATTTTGTAGTGTTTCGTACGGTTTACAAATGACCAAACATTTGTACTACCTTTGGGACATATTAGTATTTTTGCCGTAATTTTTGGTCATGTAAAAATTTAGTTCGTCACATATAAACCTTACAGGTGGTCTTACTTTCCCCTGATAGCCTCTTTGCAGTTCGAATCAAACCAGGGGCCAGATTCTGTAAAAAAAGAAACGAAAGCGATCGTTCGTTTTTCAAAAACGAAAGCAAATACGAAGCAAACCGTTCGCACGTACGAAAACGTTCGTTCGCTTTTGCCATACAGAATGTCACCCCAGGTCTTTTCGCTCAGTTTGATAGATTTTATCTTATTCGGAATACAATTTCTCATACCGCAAAGAATCAGATATGACTACATATCTGCACTGGAATCTACATGACTATCGAGGAAGCATAGTGACCAGTTAACAGTACTAGCTGACAGTACCAAATGACATTTCATGAGCTGTCAAACAAAAATACGAGATTGTACTCACTCACTTCACATTTTTACTTGCGACTTATAGGTTCTATAAGGCAAGTTATGCATTCGTAAAAAAAATCCAAGTCGAAATTTTGATCAAAGTTGACATTACGATGATAGCGAAGACTAAAAAAGTGGGTCTCGCAATTCTGTCTGTCTGTCTGTCGATCTGTCTGTCGGTTCGACTACAGCCTAAACGGCTCGGCCGATTTTCTTCAAAGATGGTAGATATCATTTTTAATTTTTTACCCCCACAAGTTTTTTTCTTTTTTTTTTTTTAAGAAAAAAAATGACGGTACCTGCCATACGAATTTTTTTCGAAATTTTATAAATATTTTTTTTTTTTCAAAAACTGTTCGACAGATTTAAAAAAAAGATACAAAAAAATTTAATTTAGTTAAAGCTAGGTACTAGTTGAAAAAAATGTTCAGAAAAATGGTTAATGTGGGTACCGCCCAAAGAACCATTTTTTTTGGTTTTGATTTTCTCAAAATCGGTACCACTGATTTTCATAATTTTTTTTTAGCTAAAGCTCTCCAAAAACTTAAATAAAATTGTGTATTCAAATTTTCAAAAATTTTTTTTTTGGATTTTTAAAAAAAATTTCAAAATTTTTGTTCAAAACTCAATATTTCGAAAACCTTATACTAGATTTTTTTTAAACTTAAAAAATAAAAGTTTCTCAACATAATCCACAAGATGTATGAAAAAAACGTTTTACTTTACATAAAAATAAAGGTACCCACCATACAAATGTTAAAAAATGGTTTTCAAAAATAAAATTTTTCTCGAAAATGGAATTTCGATAAAATTTTTTTATTTCAATTAATCTTAACGATCTTTAATATTATAAAAAAAAATTGAAATTAAGATATTACAGCTTGTACCTATACCATAGAACCATTTTTTCAAATTTTGGATTACTCATTATCGACATAAGGAATTTTAATGAAATTTTTGTAGAGATGCTTCTAAAAAGTCTTAAAACTTTAAAAAAAAAATTTTTTTTCGAATTTTTGAAAAAAAAAAATCATTTTTTTTTGGAAAATTCGATATTTTAAAAACGGCTCAATATATTTTTTTGGAAATTTAATTTTCACTCGTACAGTAATCAAAACTTAAACCACTACAAGGACTTATAATTTTTGTTGTTGGATATATTCATATTATTTGCATAGCATTCTGTTTTTATCTCTTAGTATTATCCTTATGAACAGTTTTCTCTAATAACAAAATTCCTAGTCTATTACATAGGAGCAAGTTCGTGCGACCCAGTCGTCCATTTTATTTCTTCTACTTCAAATTATGCATTCACTATTTATTTGACATTAAAAAGATTGCAATCATTTTTTTCCCATTCATTATACAGGAATCATTTGAATGAATTCTTTTGAGAATTCATGCATTCTTCCAATTATTTTTAAATACATACTTGCACTCTTTTAAAAAATTTCCACGTTCTTTTGCAATTTTTGCATTGTTCAAAACCCAAGGACAAGCCCTTCTTAATTCAGTAACCCTTTAAGAATGCTTGACTGTTTTAAGCCCGCAATTTCTACCAACAGAAATTAAGCCAAGCTCTGTATAATGAATAAATATATATGTAATTTAGTAAGCTAGTAGATTATCAGGAAACCTAGTAAATAACTATAGGTACTCGTACTATTAACCATTTCTAGATACGTGTTTCCAGGGATGCATGGGATCTACAATATTCTGCCGAATCCAAATGACTGAGATGAACAGCAATTTTCATGACAAGAAATACTTTTGGAATATTTTTCACTTCCTCGTAACAATAAGTCAACCCCTAAAAAAACATTTTTACTGCAGCTGAGAATCAAACCCAAGACCCTCTACATGACAGTCCAATGTAAAGGTGTAAAAGAATGCCAAGAATGTATGAATTCGCAAAATCTTGCAATCAATTGATTGCTGTATAATTAATGAGGAAAAAATAATTGCAATCTTCTCAATCTCAATTAAAATTGGCCATACCAAAGTTTGAAGTCGAAATATCGAAATTGAGTCAATGAAGAATCTTTTAATTTCATTCATTAAATTTGAATTTACAAAAGATTGCATTCTCTTAAGGCCCGAGCGATAACCAGTGCAAGCATTGAAAAAGTCGAGAATGGAATATATGAGTAATAATACGAGTATGAAAAAAAATAATAATATTTCCCGATTGTACTGTTGAAACCAAGAATTTCGTTCAATCCGTGGTTTCTGTGCCATATATAAAATACAATTATGGAACTTAACATTTCAAAAATCAACAACAAAAACATCTGATATCCCAATACAAAAAAGAATATTGATTGTTTTCCTTTTTATTTCGTTTCGTAGATTATACTCGTATCCGTAAGGGAGATATTGTATAATGCGTAGTTCAATTACTGTATACATTCCGACCCGATTTATCCATTTTATTAAAGATGGCTGAGATATGCCAATATTACTGTTATTATATCCTTTTGGTTCGCCTTCGAGGCTGAATAAAAAAAATATATAAATGTGTTCGAACTGTTATAAAAAAAAGGAAAAAATACTATTCAAACGTCAAGGTTAATCCTGTTTACAATATTATCAATAAGAAATTGGATATTAAGCCTTAAATATGGTCAATTCGGATGGGGATATTCAAAGGATATAACCATAAGCAGGAGTATAATTTCGTTTTCTTTATGCGAAGAAAATGTAATCATGAATGACATTTATTACCATTTAACAATAAGAACGAGTTCGGCTTGGGATTCGGGAGAAATCTGCAAATCCATAAGAATTAATAAAGGGGATATAAGTAGTGACACAGCCGATTTTATATAAGGTATAAATTTGCTGAGGAATCCTTTCACTAATATTTTAGTTCCTACGAGGAGATAATATACAGGTTTTAATAAAAGGCAAGGAAATACTCGTAGTACAAATTAATACAAATATACCAGAAACCTGTCGATTTTGGGTTTTATTAATATCCAACTGAATAAATCCCGCACTCAATTTTAAATACCAAAAAATGTAATGGGCATTCAAAATGTAATTTTTTTCATTGTTTATGTTTTAGTATTTGATTTTATTGCTAGATTCTGGTTGATTTCGATTCTTAAAATTGATTGAGAAATTGCGTGCCCAAGGACTATAATTTTTTTAAATAATATTTTTCATAAAATAATCCATATTTCAGCATATTTTGTGTTTTCCTTTGTCTTACTTTAAGGTGTAATTGTTAAAATTATTAGGTTCGTTCTTGTTGATTCTCATAACCTATTAGTACGACATCTTGAAATGAATGTCTTTCAAATGTGATCAGTGAAGTAGTTTAAGTTTAATATGGAAAATTGAATTGTTTTAGATGCAAATACAAATGTCTTAGGTTATAGGTTAGGTTAATGGACTGACAGTTGATCTTGTTACCGTCACACTTATCAACGTGGAGCCGTTGTGATACATTAGGCACTGTGACTGGCATGTATTGAAAACTATGATAAAGCCTTTGACATTCAATTCCGTTAAGGGTATTGATGAGTTTCAGGAAGATAGCCTTCTTAGTCACTCAAGAAATGTCTGTCGTCCCATTATCACCTGGTTGGGGAGAGGTAGACACCTTTAAAGGGTGTAATCCTTTCCTTTACCCTCACTTGATAAATCATCCTTCCACCAGACCCGTAGGAACATGTGACTCCTTGCAATGACTGAGTTTGATAGGTCAGTGGTTAGTGTATATGCCCGTTTGTTTGATGAGGATTGCTGAATAAGTCAAGGGGATTGTCACTTTTCTCAAAAGGATCTTACCAATCTTAGGGGCAATTGGCCCCATTAACTCACTGATGCTCTTGCTCACCGCAGGAGTGGCGATTGCTGGTGTACAGGCGAGGTGTCCATTGTCCGTTTTGTTGCTGATTCTGCAAGAAACACATGTGTCATTCAGTTGTTTTCCTTCGTTTTATCATTATCGTCCTGGACTCTTCTTATGTCTTCTGATCAGGTTGAAGGCGATTTTCAATCTCATGTTCGGCTGGTTGATAAAACTTACGAATTTTCATTTCATTTGGTAACGAATTTCAATAGGTTTTTGAATGTCAGAGAATTACTCCAAGTCGTTGAACAAGTGTTTCTCAAATGACATAGAGCAGGGTAGTGATACAGGTAGTTAGTAGGATCCTCATGTATCTCCTCATCACCGCATCACAGTATAAGTTGTGCGTAGTGGTTTTCGTATTTTTTTTTTGTGGTAACGGAGTTGGAGAAAAGATAAAGAATTTTAACTTAGTTCGATGATTATGTCGGCATTTTGTTTGTTGAAACTAGGCCACGGTGACCAGGAATCTAACGGTGCAGGGAAATAAGTCCCCAGGAACTAAGTCCACTGAGGGACTAAGTTCTCATTTGAGGTGGGAAATAAGTCCCCAGGAACTAAGTCCACTTAGGGACTTAGTTCTCACTTAATGGGAACGAAATCCACTTTACTAAAGTGGTCCTTGTTCCCATGCAAGGTGGGAAATTCGTTACAAAAACCTGTGGGTTTTAGTTCCCATATTAAGCCATGGGAACGAGACGTATAAACAGTGAGGTATGCAACCCCCCTGCTTGGGCACACTATAGGATTTCGGGTAGGTGCGAGGTTGGGTGTATGCAAATTTTCTTTAGCATTTAAAGAATCTGGAAAATAACCAACATAAAATCAATAAGTTTTTGTTTTTTGAAATTCATTTCCACTTTCGAGTGTGTACTAATTTCCCATAAAAAAGTGGACTTAGTTCTCACTTAATGGGAACAAAGACCACTTTAGTAAAGTGGATTTCGTTCCCATTAAGTGAGAACTAAGTCCCTCAGTGGACTTAGTTCCTGGGGACTTATTTCCCACCTCAAGTGAGAACTTAGTCCCTCAGTGGATTTAGTTCCTGGGGACTTATTTCCCTGCACCGAATCTAACAGATGTTGTGATGTGTACCAAGAGCTCATAGCTCTTGGCGACAGCAAGTTACAAGCTTCGATTTGATTTGTAAGGAAGAAATAGCTTTTATTGCCGTTTGGCTATCAATTAAAAAGGTGAAATCAGCTTGAACAAGTATTGGAAATCGTTCAGTGTTGGAACCGAATTTACTTCAATAAATTCAAATTTCGGAAAATTAGACATTTGTAGAAGGTGAAGTATTTGTTCTATCAGAATCTGCGTATCGGAACGAACAAAATATTCTGCAAGTACTCCGAGTTTCTGAATGAATCCACATACACATATGTTTGGTTCATGGACGCCACTATTTTTTATCTTGCCACAGATAATACCACAACTTTTATCCATACAAGAACCCATCGAGGGGTCAGGTACCCGTCGTCCTTTGTTTGATGAGCTATCGGTAGTCCCAAAGTAGCGTAAAATGATGTCTTCAATGGAGTTTAGTAAAGCCGGTTGCAAATACATGTAATGCGCCTTTAAAGGTGATTACTTAAGATTTCGAAATAACAATACAAAATTCTGCAATGGAGTTCTTCCCAAGTGTTCAGTACAAGTAAAATTTTATAGGGCTAAGTTCGCAATTTGAATTTCGCCCAAAAATATTGGTCGGTTGAAAATTTCAGCCTTGCAATAAGGATGTTAAAAAAATTGTCTTATAAATATGTCGTTTCATATTTCCAGGCCCTCTTTACTTCTTTAAAGCATTCTGAGAGTAATGTTTTTGGTTAATGGCTTAAAGTAGTCCCCCTTTGCATAATGGTTAGTGCGTTGAAATGTCATTCAGAAGGTCTTGGGTGCGATTTTTAGCGGCTGCAAAAAGTTTTTCAGGGGTGTACTGCCTCTTACGAGGAATTTGTTACGGTAAAATTTAACAGCAACAATCTTCATTCTTTGTATTAACTTTTCCTTGCGTCCGCGTCCTTCCAAGTTTCCTCTTTATTAGATACACAGATGTTCGTTTTGCGATAGTGCGAGAGAGCAGGGCGAACATGGTCCGTCAGCCAGTGGTTATCTCTCTCAGTATCGTAAAACAAAGAAATCGTCGATGAGTACTGACAGACGGGCGGTCTGTTTCATGGGTTTCAATTCGAAAACGTTGAAGACACTTGGTCTTCAAACGTAGATGTCGCTCTAAAAGGAGAACGGCCGAGTGCCCAACCTAAAACTAAAAACTAATTGATTTGTAAAAGATGGAACGTTAAGTGTGAGTTCACATCCCCCCTTGTTTGAGTTGGACGCCAATCACGACCTACAACGTAAATGTATTCAACTTGATCGATTCCTCTTTCTTTTGCTTTCCTCTCTAATTATTATTATTGTTAAAATCCAGGGGGGGGGGGGCGGGGGGGGTGCTAATGTGCACGAGTCCTTATTAATTCTACTTGAGGTTTTAAAGATGTTTTTTTCTATCAGCGCAAAACGGTGATAACTAACCAAAGGAAACGTCGTGACCTGGAAGGAAATTCCAGCGGGCGGCGAATTCCACGGAAAGTTCGAGAGAAACTGACGGAAAGAGAATTTTCCAGTAAGCAGGATCGCCATATTTCGACACCAACGGCTCTTCAGCAAATTTGCGGAGATTGGCTATTAATGACCTGATCGAAAACTGCGATACCGAATTGGCTGAAACACGAGGGTATGGGGCGATGTAAGATGAACTGAATTAAACAAAAATTGCGTATTGACAAGGTCCTCACAGTCAACTTATGAGTCCATGTGAGATCACCCGGACGAAACGCCGATTTTTGTGGACTAAAGGCCAAAAACGCTATTTTGAATCAAATTTTGAGCGGCTATCCAGGAGAAAAATCTTGGAAGTCACTTTAATCTTGATTGAGAAACAAGTCAGAAGCTGAGAAAAAAAAATTAAAACAGAGGTGAAATTATAAGTGGCAAAAAAAAAAGAAATTTCGTTTTAGAAAAAAAAGGTAGAAATTAAAAAGATAACAAGAGGATAATAGTGGAAGTGGAAAAGAAAATACGGAGGACTAACAGATGGAAAGTTATTGGGAAAAAAGGAAGAGGAAAGCGAGGAAAAATTATCGGAAGGAATATTTTCGAGAAAAAAAAAAGTTAAGTACCCTTTGTTTGCTTGTGTTTATAGAAAATTTGTCTTTTTATTTTATGATCGTAATTGTCTTCAACGGCGTTACGTTCTTTTTCCTAAAATTGCGGAACTCGCGACCCCTTAATAATCTGCTTTGTTTTCTGGGAACCAGACCTTAACGGTCCATCTTACTGGTAGAATTTCTTTGTGTTTGCTTGAAAAGATCCTGGGTTTTAATCCTACAACTAAGGTTTCCCAGGCAAATAAAACTTTAAAGTCAAAAAAAAAAATCTTTCATTTTATATCAACCAACCATCGTGGCTTATTTTCGCTCCAAAGGTTTGCAATTTCCTTTTTCTTATTTCCGGAAAAAATTGCTGGCGCCCATTTATTACGCAGTAAGTACGCCACTGGGGCGATTAAACATAATAAATTACCATTTTATATCAATTTGATATCAACCATATCACCCTTAAAACTCCCTAGTAAATTTTCCAACCACCCCATTGTGAACCCACCCCAAGAGCTCTAGCCGTGGTGACAGCATCCTACCCGCTGTCAGCTACACTTTTTGTTTTACCAATTGACACTTCGCCTTCTTCTCAACTCGTGGTGGTTGTCGTCGCGCCGTCGCAGAATTAATTTCGTAGTTTTCTTTTATAATTATAATGTATCTACAAAAAATCTGTTTTGTAAATGTTTGTCAATATCACAAAGTTTTTGTTATTTTTTTTTTGTCAATTTAACAAAAAATGAAAACATTTTTGTTAAAATGACAAATATTTTGTTTTGGGGTTCAATTATTTTGTAATATTGATAAAATAATATTATCAGATAGATAAAACTATTTTGTAAGGAAACCAAAAAATTTCTTTTATGTATGATATAGTTCACATTTTGTTTTTGTTAAAAAATCGATGTAAGATTTACTGAACTTAATAAAAATTGCGTATTGTCCATACGCCCTCACAGATGGTTGCATGTGAGATCGTAGGGACGAAACGCCAATTTTTGTGGACTTAAATCCCAAAATAAAAACTATTTCAAAAAAATTAATTTTGTTTTTTGTGGATTCAACAAAAGAAATTTGTAAAATTGACAAAATATTTTGTTAATTTAACAAAATATAACAAGAAATTTTGGATAAATTAACAAACAATTTCGTTAATTTAAAAAAACAATTTTGTTAATTTAACAAAAAAAAAATTGTTAATCCGATAACAATAAAAAAACAATAACACGAAATACAAAAAAATAATTGTTGATATGACAAATTAGTTTCTACGAAACGAAATTTTGTCATATTTACAAAATATTTTTGTTATTTCAACAAATTTATCTGTTAGCATAACAAAATAATTTTGTGGATACAACAAACTATTTTTTGTTACCTCAACATAATTCTGTAATTTTTATCAATTTGAAAAAACTTTTTGTTGGACGTATATTGACAAAATTTTTATCAGATCAACCTACATTTTTGTCATATATCTATATCTAGATTTTATTTTCAGTGTAGGTGTTCAAAATACTATATAGTATGTTTAAAATTGAACGATGAAATGTCCGGTCTATACCGCTACAATTCAGATACATGACTATATAGGAATAAACTTTGATATGGACCACGTAACTTTACTCTGTTTTTGCTTGACTTCTCCAAGGCTCTTAATAGAGTAGATCCTGAAGTGTTACGCCAGAAGCTTTGGGATCTGTACGCTTATTTTGCAGTTACATGTTTCATTGGCACCGAAGAGTTGTTTATAATCGCAAATCCTCGGATCTTAAAGCTGTGTTAACTGGACTACATCAAGGATCAATATTGGGACCGATTTTATTTCGGATATTCATAAATATTCCTAGCGTTTTTTTCATATTTATACCAATGATGCTCAGATATCCTTGTCACGTCTAATTGGACTGATTGAGGATCCAATTGCCAGGATTAATAAGAAGTTATCTAACATTTATCACTGATGGGCTGAATATAAATTCAGAAAACTTTAAAACTATTCCTATATATCTAGGAAGCACTACAAAACGAATGAACTTACGAATCATGATTTCAAGATAAATTGATCGTTTTCCGCGGTTGACCACACAAACTACGTGATAAGCTGAATTTATGCAAGCTTGCAAAAATTTTTGCTATCCCCCAACTTTACCCCAGTGAACACAAAGCTAAGGCTTATCAAAACCTTATTTCTTCACATGTTGGACTATTCAACTAGAGAGTATTCCCCTTCGCCCTGTCATTCAAGATTCTGGCATTCGAGATTCTGGCAATCGGGATTAAGGGATTCGGAATTCTCATTTCCCGTCATTCTGAATTATATCCCCTTGAAGAAAAGTTCACCTTGTAAATCTAACAAGGAACTTGTTCATCTGATACCTACCTAATATTTTCTCTATAGTACTTAGCCTTGCAAATTTCTCAATAAATCTAACTATTTAGTTTTATTTTCAGTATTGGGATTGTTTAAAGACCATTTTTTCGACTGTTCGGCAACATTTCACGTTTAAGTGGATTGGGCCCTTTCTTAGCTTAAAACAGACCCATATTCATATGGACAAATTATCTTAAGTGACGCCTTCGACAGACACAATTTTCCTTCGATACACAAAATGATTGTTTTCTACTTACGTAACAGAGTGACAGCTAAGAATATTGTTAAATAAGATTTTTTATGAAGTTACCATCGTACTTATTTAAGGACATACATTTATGACCTTATTTGGCGTTTTTTGATGACAAAAGAAATTTAGAACCCAGTTCGTGTTTTTAATGCTGTTTCACCCTTCTAACTATGAGAAAAGTAAAATTGAAAAAAAAAATAATAAGAAATTCGTGCAGTCTAAGTGGAGCATTATACTTCACTATGAAATTCTTTAAAATTGCTTTTAAAAAGTCATTTGGAACATGTGTCTTAGATTTAAGAAAACAAAAATCTGCAGCAACATCATAATAACACTATTCTCAGAAAAGAAAATTCCACCTACTCCAGTTTCTACTTTGTTTATTATTTTTATCCAGCAAAGCATAAATAACAGTAAGTAAGTACATAGTAGGTAAAGGTGTACATTAAAATAAGAAAACACACACTTTACCGGTAACGTCTAAGAACTTGCTCGTTTACACGTTCCTCCGAACAGCGCACTATACGTCTTTGCCAAACAAATTATGCAAGCAGAAAAAAAATGCAGCAGCAAAAAAAAAAAAAAATACAAGACAAAATCTGCATTAATATCACACGACACTTCACTCCCTCGGATTCTTTATTAAATTAGATGCACAAGCAGCGTCATCCGGAAGATTTTTTTCTTCATGTCCCTAAAAGGAAAAAACACACAACACACAACAACCCTAAGTACTTGCTTACACTTGGCGCAAAACCATCCTGCCAGCCACAAGGAAACGTCACCATACACACTTGCATATTATATTGTGAGTCTGCACCACTTCGCAACGCTAGCTTCGATGATGAAAACGACTTATATGGCAAAAAGGAGAGGAAGAATAAAGCCCAGACTTTCCGGCAGACAGACATCTTGAAATTGCATAATGCAAGATGCAACCAAATGAATTCATTGTATTGTTTTAGCAACGTTTCGAGCCATCAGCATCAGCTATAGCCAACCAACCAGTCAGAGCTACCAGAAGAATCTGTAGGAGCACACTGTCATCTACCCACATGCCATTCAATTATCATAACGAATGAGCCTAGTGCGGCTGACGTAGCATGGCATGTCGGCATACGGCACACGGCACGGCTAGGAGTGTTAGAAAACGTGCATTATGCATCCTTTCCGTTTGAAGGTCCTTATTTTTTTTTTTTTTTTTTATTATTATTTCAGATTTCACGGGTGTAAAGTGAATGTTCATTCAATTTAAAAAGGGGGGATTTTTGTTTGTTTTTATTTTCGACGCAGTTTAAAAATTTGGTGCTTTTCTTAAAGTTAAAAAAAAAAGAAATAATTCCACAAAACTTAGTTTAATGTAATTTCAGTTGGAAATATTTTGTAGAAATTTCTTCAGTGGGAGGTGTGTTGGTATGTAAAAGTTGGTAAGTGGGCAAATTTAACATAAAAGTAAACTATAACCGTTTCTGGCTCACAAACACTTTTGTGTTGACAACAAAGAATTTTTTATTTTTATTTCAAAGACTTTTTTCCTAAGAATTTCAGCGGAATCGGTTGACTTTTTCTTGCTCGCAGGAGTCCAGGTGCTCATCACATGTAAAGCTGATGCACACAAAATTCAGTCTGTGCTTTGCTAAAATAATAAATCCTAATGTAAAATATAATTCATTCGTCCATACGACTATGCTTGTAGCTAAGTTGTTATTGAATCAACACATTTTTCATTGAATCAATGAATCTTGCTCATTAATTTAATTTTCAACGCAATTCGAGTAAAAAGCTGCCATACTTTGGGATGTGATTCTTGGTCATATTCTAAGAAAAAAATTGTTCTACAGTAAGGTCTGATTTTCAACTTTGACATCACTTTTTGACGATTTAAAAAAAGGCTAACTTTGGTGTACCCTGACCCATGTTAAGGTCAATTTCTCTGTCAGTACTAATAGCAGGGACCTCATTTTGGACTTTTTTTTTAGAAAAAATACTAACTTTTAAAACTACGTTTAAATTGAGCTGATGTATTTTTAGGGTTACCAGATTTTCAATTTTAAATGGTGTTCAATTTTTCTTGGCAGAGCAAAATTTTGACTTTGAGGTAAATTTTTTTCAAAAAATGCGTAATAAACATAAAGTTATCTTATTTTTGCCTGATGAACAAAACAATAATTTAAAAACTCACTCATAACTGCACCCATAAACCAATAAATTTTATGATACTTGGGAAAATCTAAAACAGGTAACAAATCGATTTTTGGGTATTTTACCTACTTTTATTGCAGCACTTGACAATTGGAGTGGTTTTCCAAGAATTGATAGTTTTTAGGTAATTTTTAAGACTGTGCACTCATCAAAAGGGTTAAAAGTGTACTTATGCTTTCAAAACCCTAATTACCTTACCTCTTCTCAGGGAGAGTTAAATTTGGGGTATAAATGTTTAGTGGGTAAATTAACTTAAATAAGTGGTATAAAAGAATAGAAAAACAAATTCATTCATCAGATTATCAAGTTAAGAACCGAACACAGTTGGATAAGAGCGATTTTTGAAATGCCTTCATTTACGAGAATACGCAGACATTTTATTCGTTTATGGGGCAATGGGAATTCAAGAAGAGCACAACGAAGATACCAGGAACTTTATCCTAAGGGGGCAGTTATAGCTCATCAGAAAAGTGCATCAGAAAAAATTTTGTCTTCCAAATTTGACCATATTACGACTCGATTTTGAGTAAAATTTTAATGCAATTAGACGAATACTTACTTGGACTAATTTTTACAAAAAGAATTACAACATTTTGTTACTAAATTTACTCAGAAAATGGATTCAAATATTTTTTCTGATGGAATTTAATTTTTCTGAACAGCTGATTGCCAAAACTCAAAATATATTCCATTTCGTTTTTCTTTTGTGTTCCGATTTTTTTTTGTTCCGAATGCATCAGAAAAATTTTTTCTGATGAGAAAAATTTTTTCTGATGATATGACAAGAAAAAATTGTTTGTTTTCTAACGTAAAATTATTGGTAGCTATAACCGGCCATCAGAAAAATGCTTCAGATTTCGATTGTTCTAATTTTTCTGATGGACTTTTCTGATGAGCTATAACTAATACGTTTCGAAGACTTCGAGAAACTGGATCAGTTTTAACTGTAAAACCTAACGCGGGAGCTGCAAGCACAAGAAGAGTTTCGGTCGATGAAAGAATACTGACAGCTGTTGAAATCGATCCTTCCATGAGCATAAGACGCTTGGCTCTACAGATTAATATTTCCAAATAGGTACTGAATTTCCAGTATACTGCATGAAGAAAATATGTATCCATATCACCATACACCTGTGCAAGAACTGCTTCCCGATGATTTTGAAAAGAGACTCGAATTTTGTAACTGGTTGCTAGAGAGAAGCTTGGATGACAACCAGTTTTTAAACAGAATTCTTTGGACAGACGAATCTCAATTCACAAGAGATGATATTACGAATTTCCATTATCTCCATACATGGGCTTCGAGCAGTCCGCATTCAAGACGGCAAAGATCATTTCAACACAGATTCAGTGTCAATATGTGGGCAGGTGTAATTGGAAATAAATTAATCGGACCTTTCAAATTACCACCCTTAATTCTACAGTTTTTACAAAATAATCTACCAGACCTATTGGAGGATGTTCCACTCGTTCAACTAGCTTCATCATCTTTCCAACAAAATGGTGCTCCGGCCCACTATGGTCGTGATTCGTGAAGTTAAGGATTGTCTGGATGAAGAATAAGGTGATCGATAGATAGGCAGATATGGACCAATTCACTGGCCTGCAAGATCTCCAGATTTCACTGTACTGGATTTTTTTGTATAGAAACGAATGAAGGAAATCGTTTACTCATCTGAAATAACAACTTTACCTGAATTAGAACAACGTATTTCGGAAGGATCACTATAAAAGTAAGAATAAACATTCAAAATGAAATCCAAAAACGGGCTCTAGCATACATTCAAAACGCAGAAGTGTACTTTGAGCACTTATTATGACTCTATTTGTATGTACTTAAAATACAAAATTACTAAAAAACTACACAAATTATTGTTTTATTCAATCCCTTTACACCTCAGGGCAAGAATTTTTTTTTTTAATTTTACCTATTTTAAATTTTTCCGAGTATCATAAAATGTATGGTTTTTGGGTGCATTTATTTATGATTTTTTTTTATTATTGTTCTGTTCATCAGAACAAAAAAACTTTATGTTAATTACGCATTTTTTGAAAAAAATTGACCTAAAAGTCAAAATTTTGCTCGGGCAAGAAAAATTGAACACCATTTAAAATTGAATATCTGGCAACCCTAATAACATATCAGCTCAGTTTAAACGTAGTTTTAAAGGTTAGTATTTTTACTAAACAAAAATCCAAAATGGAGTCTCTACCATTAATAGTGCCAGAGAAATTGTCCTTAACATTGGTCAGGGTACACCAAAGTTAGTCTTTTTTTAAACAGTCAAAAAGTGATTTCAAAGTTGAAAATCAGGCTTTACTGTAAAACAATTTTTTTCCAAGAATATGACCAAGAATCACATCCCAAAGTATGGCAGAAGACCACACTTTTTAGAAGTTTCTCTATGAAAAATTTCATTTAAATCCGATATGTCGATAGTGAGAAATTCAAAATTCGAAAAAATGGTTTTATGGTAGGTACAGTCAGTAATAGCTTAAGTTCAATTTTTTTTATTGAATTATAGATCCGAAAAATTAATCGAAATAAAAAACAAATTACGATTTTCGAAAACCATTTTTTAACATTTTGTATGGTGGGTACCTTTATTTTTAAGTAAAACAAAATTTTTTGTCAAATCTTGTAGATTATATTCAGTTACTTTTATTTATCAAGTTTGAAAAAAATCGAGCATGAGGTTTTCGAAATATTGAGTTTCAAGAAAAAATTTGGATTGTTTTTTGAAAAATCCAAACAAAATTGTTTGAAAATTTGATAACACAATAATATTCAACCAGCTAGGGCGCTTTAGCATACAAAAAATGCTCAAAATCGGTTGTACCGTTTTTGAAAAAGTCAAGAACGAAAAAAAATGGTTGCAACGGGGGTACCAAAAATAACAATTTTTTGGATTTTTTTTTACCATTACCTAGCTAAATGAAATTTTTTGAATTTTTTTTTCAAAAAATTTGTGTGACAGTTCTTAAAAAAAAAATATTTATAAAATTTCGAAAAAAAATTCGTATGTCAGGTACCATTATTTTTAGTCTTAAGAAAAAAGAAAAAATCGTGTGGGGGGAAAAAATTTTACCAAATTTTACCAATTTTAACGACATTCGGCCGAGCCGCTTAGGCTGTAGTCGAACAGACAGACAGACAGCATTGCGAGACCCACTTTTTTAGTCTTCGCTATCATCGTTATGTCAACTTTGATCAAAATCCCGAGTTAGATTTTTTTCTGAATTCATAACTTGCCTTATAGATATCTACCTACTTACTTACTTAACCGGCTCCCGATCCATGGAGGGTCTCTGCCTGAGTTATTGCGGTCTTCCATCGGTTGCGATCCCTCGCGAGCTCCCTCCAGTCGTCGGGACCAATCGCCTCTTGCGTCTATAACCGCCTGGTCCCTGTAGCGGAGGTTCGGTCTTCCTCGTCGTCTGGGGGCTGGGATTCGAAGATTTTCTTGGCTGGAGCGTTGTTGTCCATTCGCTCGATGTGACCGAGCCAGTGTAGTCGACGTGTTTTGGCTTTTTGGACTACATCCACATCTTGGTACAGCTCGTATAATTCACGATTGAATCTTCTCCTCCATTCGCCCTCTTCGCATATAGGACCAAATATCCGCCGAAGAATTTTTCTCTCAAAAGTGCCCACTATCAATTCCCCTTTTTTACTTATCGTCCAGCACTCGGCGCCGTAGAGTAGAACTGGTAAAATTAGCGTTTTGTATAGCGTGCACTTTGTCTTTCGAGAAAGGAGTTTTGTTTGGCCAAACCGAAGTAGCAGCGGTTTGCTAGGGTAATTCTTCATCGAATTTCCACTTAGGTGTCATTCGTGGGATTGATGTTCGTTCCGAGGTAGGTGAACTCCTTGACTACCTCGAAATTACTGCTACTAACAGTGACGTTTTGTCCTAGGCGATGGACAGATGCGGCTTTGTTTGTTGATAGCATATACCTACTTTGTTTTGTCCTCATTAACTTCAAGACCAACGCGTTTCGCCTGTTCATCAATAGCTGTGAACGCTTCTAGCACAGCTCGCATGGAGCGGCCGATGATATCGATGTCGTCCGCATATCCAAGCAGTTGGGAAGACCTGTTGAAAATAGTGTCTTCCAGGTTAACACCACTCTTGCGCACTATCTGCTCCAGGACTAGGTTGCAGAAATCACATGATAGCGCATCTCCTTGTCTGAACCCTGTGCACGTCTGGAATAGCTCGGATGAGCTGTTACCCATTTGCACGTTGCACCGCGTATTTTGTAACGTCATGCGGAATAACTGTATCAGTTTTTTCGGGATCCCGAGTTCCGACATTGCCAATAGAAGCTCTTGGCGACTTATGCTATCATATGCGGCTTTAAAGTCGATGAAAAGATGGTGGGTCTCGACTTGAAATTCGTTGGTCTTTTCCAGGATTTGCCTCAATGTGAAGATTTGGTCTATCGTTGATCTGCCTGGCCTGAAGCCACACTGGTACGTGGCGATTATAGTGTTGCAGAAAGGTTTTAGACGCTCACAAACCACGGTGGATAGGATCTTGTAGGCAACATTAAGCAGGGATATGCCCCTGTAGTTGTTGCAGGACATAGGATTGCCTTTTTTGTAGATTGCGCATATGGAGCTATTTGACCAGTCATCGGGCATACTTTCCTCCCACACTTAGTTGGTGAGCTGATGCATGCACCCTATCAGGACATCTCCTCCATACTTAAAGAGTTCCGCAGGTAGGCGATCCGAGCCTGCGGATTTATTATTCTTAAGCTTGCGGATTGCTTTCTTAACCTCTTCAGTACTGGGTAGTGGGACTGGATCTTCATTGACTGGTCTTATGCTTCTTTGCTCCCCTGTGTTTTCGTCTAAATAATGCCCATTAAGCAGCTGCTGGAAATGCTGTTTAAACACGTCTACAATTCCCTGTGCTTCGGTGACTAGGTTCCCTTCGCTGTTTCGAAGAGCTTGCGTGCCGGTCCTATAACCTGATGCCAGTTGTTTGGCTGTTTTATAGAACCGGCGGGTGTTTGTGGCGGTGCTAGACTCCTCAAGATACCTGAGCTGAGAAGCTGCGGCTGCTCTTTTCTTTCTTCGCAAGGTTTTTTTCTCCTTCCTTCTCTTTTCACGGTACTCCTTTTTGCTGCTCTTGTTTTCCGTTGCAGCATTTGCATTCGTGATTTGTCCGTCTCCTGCTTCAATACCGCGCATTCATTATCATACCACGGGTTCTTTTTCCTAGGTGGTTGATAGCCTATGGTGGACTCAGCGACCTCCCTAATGATTTCGCGGTACTGGCTCCACTGGTTGTTGACACTTGTGGCTGGTGGTACGGCAGAGAGTTTCCCGGTCAATTGCTCACTGTAGTCTCTGGCTTTCGCAGGTGTGCTAAGGCATACAGTATTGAATTTCTTCCTTTGGTCGGTCCTCATTTTCTTTTCGTTGGACAGTCGGGCTCTGAACTTTGTCACAACAAGAAAGTGGTCAGAGTCCACGTTTGCACCTCGGAAAGTTCGCACGTCCAAGATGTTCGACGCGTGCCTTGCGCCAATTAGCACGTGGTCGATTTGGTTGGCGGTTCGACCATCTGGAGATCGCCAGGTTGCTGTGTGTATCCTTCGCCTGGGGAACCTAGTGCTACTTGTCACCATATTCCGAGATGCAGCAAAGTCGATTAGTCGGAAGCCGTTATCTGTTGTCATTTCGTGGAGGCTGTGCTTTCCAACTAATCCGCCAAGGATATTTTCCTTCCCGACTTTAGCATTGAAATCTCCGAGCACGACTTTGATATCGTGCTCCGGACAGGCTCCGTAGGCTCCGTCCAGGAGGTCGTAAGACTCCTCCTTGTTAGATTCCTCAGCTTTCTCGGTAGAGGCGTGTGCACATATTAGGCTGATGCTTTGAAAAGTAGCTTTGATGCGGATCACAGCCAGGCGATCACTAATCGGCATAAAATCGATGACTTCTGATCTGAGTCGATTTCCCACGACGAATCCGCATTCTAACATGTGCATTCTTTGATGACAGCTGTAATAAATGTCGCAATCTTTTCTTTTCGCTATTCCTGATCCTATTCATCGTATCTCCTGGATCGCGGTAATGTCTGCCTTGTACCGCGAGAGCACAGATTCAAGTTTTTGAGTAGCACCTGGTGTGTAGAGTGTCCTTACATTCCAGGTGCATACTCGTAAATCGTAGTCCATTTTCGTTCCGGGTCTGGTTGCCATTTGAGGGGGGTCGTTATCCGAGGCTTCTCGCGTCTCTCTCATAACAATTGGTGTTTTTTACTGTGGCCGGGTCGTTAGCCCGACGCACTAACCTCCAATCTGTAGGGCCATGGGTTTAGTGTTGTAATTGTTTCCTTGGTCAACACTCGCACTTACAAGCTTAGCAAGTCATGACATAAAGCCAAGACCAGTATCCGGCGGTTACCAACGAGGAGGTATTGTAAGCACTTGATGTGTAGGAAAAGATACAGCTCGAAGCCCCCAGTTCCTACAGCATCCAGCCACCAATCTTTATCTGCCTAATTTATAGTTGAACCCACTTTTTCTTCAAAAATCGGTAGGACTAAATTTGAACTCTAAAATTTGTCAGCATTTTCTTAGCCATCGCGAACCTCAAATTACCTAATTTGCAATTTTTAGTTATTCCCTTCTTTTCGATTTCACTATTTCACTTGTAACCTTTCTGATGGTAGAATGGGGAAAGAGCAAAACACAGACTACTCAAGTTCAATGCAACAAAGATCATTGCTATAATTCAAAAGGACAACAGCATTGTTCGAAAGCCAAACAGTCCAATTAATTAACTCGTTCTTTGGAAAACTTCCGCCCAGACAAAACTTGAACCAAACAAAGCAAACCTTTATGCCATCACTCAGAGCAACAAACTTAAACTACACAAAAAAAACAACAACATCCCCTGCTATTCAAAGGGAAATACTACAAATATTTCCATCGCACATAAATTTCTTTGCAAAAATAAAAAAACTAAATTTAAAACTCTACGCACCCCAGAACTCCACCTATAAACATAAAAATTCACAAAAGGTAGACAAGACACAACACACAAGACAACAACATCGACTAAAACAAAATTGAACAACAACGACAGAAAAGTGGTTTCCTCAAATGCTGTAAACTAACCCCAAAAGACCCTGTAACACAGCACAAGAATCCCAACCACCTCATATTATACTTTATACTGAACCAGAACCTACCCAACATGGCCAGGGGCTGATGTGTTAGAAATTTGTCCACACTTAGTTTTTATTTTTTTTTTTTACTAGACTCAAAAACATAGTTAAGCTATTCGGAGAAGGCACCTACGACAGCAAAAAATGAAAAATAAAATAACTTCAAAGTTTACTGCACGGTCCAAGGAGCAAGGACTAAAGGCCATACCACAACTGCTAGGCTACAGCTCACACAGAAAGGACGCTGCGCTGGTGGTTGGGACGAAAATAGGAGAACTCAAGCTAAATAACTATGTAACTAAGGGAAAATAGTTTGGAGAAACGGAAAGAAAGCGAAAAGCAAAAAAAAAAAGTCCATTTCCATTTCCCTTTGTAGACAAGCCGGCTGGCAGACAAGCACAAGACAAAAATGGCGCCTATTATTTTCTTACATCACCCATTAAAATCATCGTCCTGTGAGTTATGACGGTTTTTCTGCACTCTGAGGTTTTTTGTAATTCGCAACCGTGCCTGAGTTCGCTTCCGGTAGTAGAACTTTATGAACTGTTAGGGGGCACTGTACTTATGCACGTTGGACGAAGGAAAAGGAAGGAGCCACCAGGATCCTTCAAAAGAAAATAGATGGGGCAAAGTATACGAGCACCGAAAACCTACAACAGTGAACCGACTTGCATATTAGCTGCCGACATCTGCGCACATGGGGAGGGGGTAAGCTGTGGAAAATGTTTTGCCTAGCATCAGAACATTAATGGGTGTTAGGGTGGTGGTGTTTAAGAAGGGTTGGTTGGTGGGTTGTTTGGTTGTAGAACCGGAAAACTGTTCGTTGGAGCCGTGGGCCTATATAAAGGTGAAGGATGCCAGCTGCTGATGCTGCTGTGGAATATAGACATAAAGAAGGAGCATATTTCACAATAGGAAAAAGGATGAAAACTTTTATCCCCCACCAGAGGAGCACAAGATGAGCAATGAAATGATACAAAATTGTCAGCCAGAGGCCGGAATGATGCAGATTACTATCCACACAGACTGTCGAACCCAAAGAAAACTGCGATGAAAATATGAGAGTGAAAAAATAACTACCTACCTGCCTATATGCACCCCACCCCCAAGAAGCGGGTATTATGTTCGTTCATATGCTCGTATGTCGTATATCCTTTGGCATAAAGGAGCAATTTTGCCAGGGAAAACATTCAGTTTCTGTTGTGTCTTCCTTATATTCTATAAGGAGAGTGTATACTTTTTCGAATCTTTTGTTAAAAAAAAGAAAAAAAAAATTGAACAAGAATAACGTAGGTATACAAAGCTATCTCTATGAATTCTTGGGGTTATCCGCTTTTCGAGATGGGTTTACTTTGTACATTTCTTGTTTGTTTTCAATTCTTTCAGAACACACGACTCTACATACAAGAACCGAGCTGGAACGAAATCATCTTCGAGGTATCCTGCAGAAGAAGGGGGAAAAAAATAGGATATGGTTTTTCATTTTTATATCACTTTACCACGTATAAGCCGCATATAAAATCATACAAGTATAAGTAAGCTATAAGATATGCTTTAGGAGGGTTTTGCATTACTCTTTTTTGACTATCTCTAAATGGCAAGTATTGGTTTCATGTAAAACCAAAGGTTGGAGGTTTTGATCAAACTTTTTACACTGGGACAATTAAGAAATCCAACAAATGAGTTTTCATCATACCGTGTGGGTAGCCGTGCCTTACCATAAGAGGCCATTATATTCAGGACATGTTTTTATTTGCGACTTATAGGTACTATAAGGCAAGTTATGCATTCGTAAAAATAATCGAACTCGAGATTTTAATCAAAGTTGACATTACACAAGAAAGGAGAAGCTCTGACGTGTGCCAATTACAGAGGTATAAGTCTCCTCAACGACGACGCATACAAAATCCTGTCGTCTGTACTGTGTGAGCCCCTTAAACCGTTTGTCAACGAGCTGATCGGCCCCTATCAGTGTGTTTATAGGCCCGGGAAATCTACCCTGGATCAGATGTTGACTCACACTTCGACAGATTTTGGAAAAAACCCAGGAGTTTCAAATCGATACACACCACCTTTTTATCGATTTCAAAGTCGCGTATGATAGCGTGGACAGAGAACAACTACATATAAAGAGCCATGTCTCATCTGGGAATCCTTGCTAAGCTCGTCCGCTTGTGCAGGATGACGATGGAGAAATCTTGCTGCTCCGTTAAGGTCGGTAAGAACACCACCGAACCCCTTGATGTCGAGAAAGGTATTGTACGAAACTTAAACGTCAACAATAGAGGTACAATTTTTCAAAAGTCAGTTCAGTGCTTGCTTATGCGGATGATATTGATATCATTGGGAGAACGAAGCGAGCTGTTACCGGTGCGTTTGGAAGTATTGAACTGGAGGCGGCGAAAATTGGTTTGGCTGTTAATGAGAACAAGACGAAGTATATGCTATCATCGAGAAAGGAATCGAATCGGGCAAAACGTCACGATGGATAGGTATAACTTCGAAGTCGTCAAAGACTTTGTCTACCTGGGCTCCACTATAACATCGCAAGGCGACATCAGTGCAGAGATCAAGCGAAGAATTACTCTTGCCAACCGCTGTTTCTTCGGGCTAAGAAGGCATTTGAGTAATAAAGTCCTATCTCAAAGAACCAAGGAGACCTTGTATAAGACCCTCATCATCTCGGTCCTGCTGTATGGGGCAGAAGCATGGACACTGTCTAAAATGGATGAAAATCTGCTTGGCTGCTTTGAAAGAAAAGTTCTTCGTTTGATCTTCGGTCCTGTCTGTATCGATGGAGTATGGAGAAGAAGGTTCAACAACGAGCTGTACGGGCTTTACAGCGACGTTGACCTAGTCAAGAAGCTGAAAATACAACGGCTGAGATGGCTGGGACACGTGGAGCGTATTTACACCGACGCACCAGCCCGTCGAATCTTCGAATCCACCCCTGATGGTGTGCGCAGCAGAGGAAGACCCCACCTCAGGTGGCGCGCACAAGTGGAGAGCGACCTCAACAAACTTGGAGTGCGTAATTGGAGGCAGCTAGCTAGGAACAGACATTACGATGATAGCGAAGACGAAAAAAGTTGGTCTCGCAATTCTGTCTATCTGTCTGTCTGTCTGTTCGACTATAGTCTAAACATCTCGGAAAATTTTCTTTAAACTTGTTAGATATCGTTTTGAAATCCCCCCCCCCTTACACGTTTTTTCTTTTTTTTTTTAAGACCAAAAATAACGGTAAATGTCATACGAATTTTTTCCGGAATTCTATAAATATTGTCCCACGGGTCTTAAAAAAAAATTCAAAAACTTTCATTTAGTTAAGGCAAGGTAATGGCTAAAAAAAAATTTAAAAAAAAGTAACTTTTTGGCAATCTCTTGGAACCTTTTTCTTTGATTTTCTCAAAAACGGTACAACCGATTTTGATATGTTTTTTATTCTAAAGTTCTTTAAAAGTTGGGATAATATTATGCATTCAAATTTTCAAAATTTTTCAAATTTCATTTTTTTTTCGAAAACTCAATATGTATGTCGAAAATCCCATGCTCGATTTTTTTTCAAACTTGATAAATAAAGGTTTCTAAATATTATCTACCAGATGTGAGAACAAAAAAAAAATGTACCTAAAAATAACGGTATCTACCCAGCATACAAATGTTAAAAAATGGTTTTCGAAAATCGTATTTTTCTCGGAAACGGAATTTTGATAATTTTTTTTCTTTCGATTAAGTTTTACGAACTATACACACTATATGGGCAAATCTCAGAAACTTTTGACTTTCGTGTAACTTTGAAATTAAGTTACTTCATAGTCATATTTTTTTACTCTATCTCTGATAATTTTTTCGAAAATATAGTATTACAGTATAAAAAAAGTTATTTTCCACATTAAGAATTTTTTTTTTTACCTATAGAACGAGTAAAAGGCAAAAAGTATAGGAAAAATACAAAATTTTATATGTTACTATTAAAATATTTAAAAAGTTTAATGTTCTTACGATTGAAGCGTCTGACTTTAGTTTGTTAAACTCAAATGGGGTACATAAGAAACTTTGAAAATCAAAATTTTTTATGAAAAAATTATGTGCTTTGCTTAGATTTATGACAGTGTTTGTCAGAAGTTTGGGTACCACATTTCCGAAAAAATCATTAAAATCTGGTACGTCTCTTATCATGTACACAGCATGCTTTGCACCGATTTCTAAATTACATATTCATTTTCTATAGACAAAAATGAATAAATTAAGCTTTGGTAGAGGTGTGTGCTAAAATCGCAACCTGGTTAAAATTAGCTTATACTGAATTAAAAGAGTGCGAAACTTTTTTTTTTTCAAGACATTTTCAGTTAGCACTCTCATAAAAAGCAATATTTCCCGTTCTTAACTATTGTTCCTTCTTCTAAATCATACTAAGAAGTGTACGTTTTGTCGCTGACGCTACATATTTTATGGATCTTTAAAATTCAGTAGTTAATTACAAAGAAAAATCATTGATATTTTTTATACATTACTTTTTAAGGGGCCGCCAAGATTTGATGACGGATTTTTGTAGAGGGGTCAAAAACAAGCACTTTTTACTATGGGAGGGGGGGTCTATCTCCCCCCGCTTAGGAGGTAGGGGCACTTTTATAAAAAATGGTTTAAATTGAAAAAAAATAAATATTAAAAAACAACGGCAACACTTACAATAAATTGCTATACTGCGTTTGAAAGCCAGAAGATTCTTCTATTATCCTGCATTTAAATTAAATTACTCATGTCAATGGTTTTTGAGAAATTCGCATTTAAAATCCAAATTTTGATAAAAAAAAACGTGAAACAAAAAGTTTAGACCGATTGTTTTCAAAATTGTGAAATGAAATTGTAAATTAGCTTATATGTGTTCCATGTATCTATCAGTTCTTAATCGAACGCAAAAAACCGCATGATTCTATGTCTTCTAGTTTTTGAGAAAATCGAAAACTACCAAAACTGTTTTTTTTTGATTTTTGGTGGTGACGGTGATTCCATTTTAAGGATTAATGTTAATAAACATAATGCATCTTTGTTAGTTCAGTAGAGCAATTCATTTAGCGTTACACCAGAATTGCACACCGCCACGGGAGTTGAATTTTCATTTGGTATTAAGCCAATTTCTTCGAAAAAAGTAATATTTTTTTCGTTGGTCGACACTAAATCACCGAAAGAAGAAAATATTGGAAAATTATTCAATTTGAGATGGAGTAGTAGATGTTTAACCGCCTTTTTTCATTTAGAGAAAAAAACACTTCACTCTTACAAAAGTTGAATAACGAATGACCTTGGTAAACAATAACTTGTACCACATTTATCATTTGTTTTAAAAAATTAAAAATTTCTATATTAATTTAAAATTTCGCGCTTACATATTTTCTGTAGTTCAAATATTAACAAATGCAAGCTAGGGCAGTGAGAAAAGTGAAAGAAAATGATCCTTATCAATAACATTCTTATAAACATAGGTATAAACAACTTACGTCGAACGTTAGTGTGGTATCAGTAGTCTTTGTGACTCGGCCACTTAAAGTCGTTTCGTGTTACTGTTTCGATAGTTCAACGTCGCACTATGGGACTAAAAGATGAAATCCATCTCAAAAATGGTTTTGGTGAATTTCGTAATTTGAAAAATCTAATGATGGGATTATATACTAGAAATAGGGTTCTTCCTAACACAGTAAATTTTTTGTATCTTACTTTTGTTCTAGATACCTAAAATTACAGTTAAAAATGACATTTCGATATTTTTATTTTTTAGAATTATTGGAAGTGAGAGTTTGAAGTCAATTATTCCTTTTTTTTTTGTCTTAAGGGCGAAAAACTTTCATATATCAAAAAGGGGCGTGGCAGTACACGGATATTACTAAAAATAAATAACACTTTTCATAAACTCACTTCTTCATATAAAACTTAATTAAAAAATGCCTGCTCTTAATGAACTTTAAGCTGAAAATAAAAAAGGGGAGTGAAAGTAGGCGGGAAAGTGGGCAGACAAAATATACATGCGATGTCTTAAGTTTAAAAAAACCTCAAAAACAAATTTTCGGCTTCCTGTTCACTAAAAATAAGAAAATAACAAAAATTTTAAAAATATGGGCGTGGTAGTGGGCGGAATTTACAAAAAACTACTTTCAAATATTTTCACCGGTAAAAGAAGAAAACAAATTTCATCCAAATTGTTGCAATAATTCTTGCTCCAACAAATTTTTCCCATATAAATGAAACAAAATCTACAAATTTGTTATTTTATTTTATTAAAAAAAAATAAAATAATTTATTTCTATCTGAAACGTTTTAATATTTTAAATTCTTGGTTATACAAGTATAAGTATACAAAATTTCAAAAAAAAATATTGAGAAACGAAAAAGTTATGGATTTTTGAAATGGTTTGCATAGTGCGTCGCCGGAAAATGAGTGAGAATTTTTTAAGCATTCGTTAATAAAAGAGGAACACCATCAATTATATTTTCTGATGTTACAATGGTGCTATAAACTTAATTTTAAAGGTGTGCTTAGTTATTTTCTCTTTACGCGTTTTCAAAAGTCTAAAGTCAAAAGTTTCTGAGATTTGCCCATATATTAAGACATAGTTGGAAATTAGGATATTACTGACTGTACCAACGATAGGACCATTTTTCGATTTTTGAATTTCTCATTATCAATAGAAATTTGTATAGAGAAGCTTTTAAGAACTTAAAAAAAATTGCATTTTAAGACTTAAAAAAAATATTTTTGGAAAATTCGATTAAAAAATGAATTTTATGCTTATGAGCAGTTTTTCTCTAATAACATTATATTTTGAAATTCTCAGCCTCTTACATAAGGGCAAGTTCATGCAACCCAGTCGTGTATTTCATTCATAGGGCCTTATCAATCAAATTAATAGGCGACTTTAATATTTGAGCGAAATGAAGCATTATTTAATGGACTCTATATATCTGACCGTATATGCTGCATTTTATTTTTTAGGTTCCGTACAATAAATGGTTCATAATTTAAAATTCACATAAATATTAAGTTCATAACATGTATGGTTAACTTTATAAAGCTCTTTAAATAATGATCCATTTCGCTCAAATATTAAAATCGTCTCTTAATTTGATTGTTGGTACGGCCCATAAATACTACGCGCTCAAGATGTATTTGCTATACCTGACCAAAGATATGAGTTATACTTGAGTTTTGGACGTACAAGCGCCCTAAAAATTGTGTTTAGATCAGAGACGGAACAACATACACCGATAGAGGAATCTTATAGGCTTTTCACACCGAATCAAAATCTCGGATTTCAGCAACAAGTTTACTAAATCTCGTTGAAGCGTTCGCACCGAACAGAATCAGGATTTCGTTTGACTTTTATTTCATCTTACCAATTATTTTTAATTTCTTGTTTATGTGAACAAACAACAAACATACGGAATGCCATTAGTATCCATTTAGGTAAACAAAAACATATTTTTTTATTTTTTGCATTTATTTAAATATTTCAATGCACCTCTATGAAATTCCTTAGCTGATTTAATATAAATATGTATTCTTTTAGAATGTTGTAATTGTCGGCATCTATTTCATTTAGTTTTTCTACTATTACTTTGAGGCGCTCATCATTGATTTAAATTTCATCATTTTTCCATTTTTCCTGCTTCTTCGGATATAATTTATCTTCTCTCCTACTCTCCCCACAATTCAAAGAGGGAATCCTTTATCTGCTTTTTATCTGCCTTTTCGCTTGCTGACAATTTGCTGACAAGGCAGAACATTTCGAAAGGTTTGTTTTATTTGACAATCTTGTGTTTGAACGTAGATTTTGAGGAGATTTTGTCGTAATCTAGTAGATTTGGAAATCTGAAAATGTATGGGAAATCTAGTAGATTTGGATGAGATTTTGAGAATTTTGCTCGAAATCTAGATTTTGATTTGGTGTGAATAGCGTATTAAGCAATATTCAGCGGTTTTTGACGGTCTGAAGTATGTGGTCAGCCAACGAAGATCTTCGTTGAAATAATACCGAGTGCTGAGAGCTTTTCAGCCTCTTCGCTGCAAGTTCCATTCGAGGATAATGGCATTGGGGGACATTCTGTTTCAATAATAATAATAGACTAAATATATTTTTCCAAGCATTAAGCTCCAAGCAATTTAGTATGCCCAAATTAACAATGTTGTAAAGATCGGAGTTTAATGAAGTTATCATCATGTTATTATCATGTGACATTGGAGAATGAGTATTAGAAGCTGAGGATAGAAGCGTCGACAAAACAATGAAGTTTATTAGAAGTCCCAGACAAGCGATCATTTATAAAAATGAGGAAGAGAATCGGAGACAAAATGTAGCGTGATGTAGCCCTGTGGCACACGAGTATTTATTTTATAAATTTCAGACTTGAGACCGTCCAACACAACTTGTGTTGAGCGGTCCAAAATGCGGTTTCTTATCCAACGAATAAAAGATTCAGAAATATTAAATGGTCGAATTTTCAATAACAGAGGCATCTATCTATATAAAAGGCTTTCGAAATATCAAATGCTATATTCTTGCTTTTTCCAACACAATGCCATTGTCAGATATATGTACCATCAGACCACTGGTGGACATATGACTACGAAAACCAAACTGCCGGTCATTGAGAAACCTTAGTTCTGCAAGAAAATTTTTGAGCTGATTATTTATCAGCGTTTTCATGACCTTTGTTAGAAGAGACGTGAGTGTAATTGGACAATAGTTAGAGTAGGAAGACGATAGACAAATTTTGTTTTCCATCCCCTCGGAAAGAGTCCAATAGAGTAAGACAGATGGAAAAGCTTACTCAATGGTTTTGCCAGCGTTGTTGAACAACTTTTCAGAACAATAGGGGGAAACTATCGAAGTGAATTAATTTTGTTTCCAAATAACATTTGCCATTAGGACATTTTAGTATTTTTTGCCTTAATTTTTGGTCATGCAAAAATTTGGTTCTACTTTGTTTGAGCTTACTTCGGTTTTTCTCAGTAGGGTTGGCCGTATAACATCGAAAACTTACTTCTTGTACCCTAATAACTTCTTTAAAACCCAAATCAAACTATGAATTCACTTCCGGTTTGATAGATTCTTCCCTATTTCGGGATAAAATTTCTCATTTCGAAAAGGATTAAATTTTTAATCATGTCTGCACTGGAGTTTATGTCACTCTCGAAGAAGCATAGTGTCCCAGTCTCCCAGTTGGCTTTCTCGTATTTCTCTCTTAGAAATTATTTCTCTAACTGGGTTGTTTTTAATATGAAAAATGTAAAGATATTAAACAATAGTCTGATCAACTTAGGGGTGATAAAACATTTAGCTAAACTTTGTTGATGAGGGTTAGAAGTAAGAAATAAGTCTAGAGTGTTCACGGATTGACCTGCTAATACATCACGAATTCGGATAGGCTCGTGAACGAGCTGAGTCAAGTTGTTTAACTCGGAAAAAATTTCGACATATGTACCTTCTTTTGGGTGTTGTCTGATCATAATAGCGTAGCCACAAAGAATTGTGTAAATTGAAATCGCCCGTAACAACGATTTCACTGTGCGGAAAATAAAAAAAAAAGATTCTTTGAATAAAGTCAGACAGCGCATCGAATTCTTAAGAAGTCGAGTTACTATCCAAACTGAACTGGGAATTACTTACATGTACATACGAGTATATGGCAAACCCATGATAATAGAAAAATAGAGAAACTAGGCTATAGCCAAGCAGGATGAATTTCATGTGATCAGAAATTTCATCTGGGTTTCGTTAAAGTGCCAAAGGACATTAACGAAAAAGCAAATAGACATCAGTTTTATAAAAAAAGGATAAAGTAGAGAGTGATTTTAGAACTTAACCTTTCAATTTCAACTGAACTGTCACCCCTCTTCATCAAAAAGTTTAGATTCTTAATCGATTTAGAAAGGGAAAAATAGATATTGACAGTTCCAGCAGGCCATGTCTTATTTACTGTCAATTTTCCTGTTTTTGTATATTTCAAACACTTAAGTCAATTCATCATCGCCAGCCACAGCGTCGGGAAAAACCTGTAGATAAATCATTATTATCAAAATGGCTATTTTCTTTTGTCAATAAGGCGCACGATGCGACCATTTTAAGGTTTGTATGGTTGTGTTTCAACTTTTGGTTGTCAAATTCGACCAATCAGTTAACACGTCAAGGAAACGTAATATCTATCTGGTGAATCCAAGCCAGTAAATTCCACGTCACGCCAAGCACGAGAGCTCAGGCTATCGCAGGCAGGAATTGTCTCCTGGTACTTGGCCTGCATCCATAGAAAATCCAACTGTTCCAATCGATAGGAAATGTGGAAAAATTTATGAAAAATGCAATAGTCAAAAATCTAAGTACATATAACCTATAGTATTATCATAAAGCGTGATTTTGTGGTACGAACGCTATCCTGATGGTGGCGCTGAAATCAACGCACGATTTTACAGATACAAAAAAAAGTAGTAATAAAATTCACGACTGGATCGCTCGAACACGAACGGAATTCCGGAAAAGTATGAATTTGCGCAAATAAAGTTTAAAAATCGTTTTAATAAAGTAATTTTTTATATAACAAAATTTCTTTCAAATGTTTCTAGAAAAAAATTTGGAATGCCAATTTTAAGTGCTTAGTAATATACATTTTAGGAAATAATTTCAAAAAATAATCGTTCACACGTTTTCAAGATATTGATTTTTCAAAAAATAAATTAGATTTTTTTTTTTCAAAAAACCCAAAAAAAATTGTTTACAATTTTCTTATATACAATATTATTTTAAACTTAAGGGGACTCCTGCTAAAAATTTTCGGTTGAAATCGTTAGAGCCGCTAATGAGAAAATCGAAAATCAAAAAAACCGGTCTATGACTGCAGGTACCGTTAATAACATTTTGCCCCAAATTTTGTTTTTACCAAAATGTAGTCCATGTTCATAATAGCACACTTAATTTTTTTTTTTATCCAAATCATTAGAGCCGTTTTCGAGATAAATAAGATTATGCATTATGGAGAGGTTCAGACACATTGAAACAAGTTTTTGTGTACTAAATTTTCCTTAAAATTTTTGGAAAAAAATTTGATATGCAAATTGTTAGTATTCACTAAAATATATATTAAAACGTAATATAAAAATTTAATCGTGTATCTTTTTTCAAGATATTGAATTTTCAAAAAAAACAATTGTATTATTTTTTTTAAATTCAAAAACTATTTTTTTCGAAAAAAATTTTAGATTATACTTTTTTAAATGCAAATGAGCTCCTGCATAAAAATTTTGGTTAAAATCGTTAGAGCCGTTGATGAGAAATTCGAAAATCAAAAAAACCGTTCTGACAGATTACCTAATTTTTTTTTATCAAATTCGTTAGAGCCGTTTTCGAGATAAATAAGATTTTGCATAATGGGTGTATGGGGGGTAACGTTAGTTTTAGAGCTAAAAAATTTCAATTTACCCTCTAGGGAATCACCGAAGACCCTTAAGTACCTACCAAGTTTGAAGAAATTAGGTCTAGTGGCTTAGGCTCTAGATCGAGGTACAGACATAGAGACATACAGACAGACGGATTTGTCGGACCCACTTTATTCGTCTTCGGTATCATCGTAATGTAACTTTGATCAAAATCTCGAGTTCGATTTTTTTCCAAAATCAGAACTTGCCCTATAATACCTTCATATATCGCATATATAAAATTTATCAGAGACAATCTTTCATCTTGTAACGAAGCGTTCCATGCTTCTACCAATATTGAACACACTGGGTGATTTAATTCACCATGACTAAGCAGCCGCCGCCGCAGCACCGACCGACGACACCATACGACACGCCGCAGCTAACCAACGACACCAGTTACCTCGCCGAGATAAAGGGATTTTATACCTTGTCTTAATACAATATGCAGTCAATATAAGATCATGACGTCACAGTTGGTTGAACACATTGGGTGATTTGCATTCGACTAGTATATAGTTCACACACAGTTTATACGAAAAATATAACAAGAGGTCCTCCTTTTAGGAAGGAAAGTCACTTGTTTGCTACGGTCGAAGCTGACGAGCTAGATTCTAGTTTACAAGTCATCTGAAATTGTCCGGCTATTTCGTTCCATCAGTTTGGTTCGAAGAATAAAACGTCCTAATTGCCTACCAGCGGCCTTAAACTGTTGATCTTGTGCCTACCAGCGTCCTTAAACTGTTGATCTTGTGCCTACCAGCGGCCTTAAACTGTTGATCTTGTGCCTACCAGCGGCCTTAAACTGTTGATCTTGTGCCTACCAGCGGCCTAAAACTGTTGATCTTGTGCCTACCAGCGGCCTAAAACTGTTGATCTTGTGCCTACCAGCGGCCTTAAACTGTTGATCTTGTGCCTACCAGCGGCCTAAAACTGTTGATCTTGTACCTACCAGCGGCCTTAAACTGTTTGATCTTGTAAGCGCCAGGAGCGTAGTCCGTAGCCCGTATTTATAAAAGAGTGGCCTGATACCGAATGCCAGTTAAAGGAGAAACCAGATGCTAGAATATAAAGCTCTTTAAAGGAAGCTAGCAGGACCCGATACCAGAAGAATAACCGATGTTTACCAGATACACCAGCCAGGGTGTAATTAATTGAAATCAAGAAATATTTAAGTTGTTATATGAAGTTAAGATTTGTTTTTAATAAAGATTTTGTATAAGGTTCTAAAGACCTTCCTACTGAAGTTTCGTGTTTTTCTTCAGAACGACCCTGGAAATCCGGCGAGCAAAACCTCGGCTGGAAAGCAAAAAGCACATCACAATCTTCATGAGAGTACTATAAGTTTTATATACAAAGGTAATACCAATTGGAACAACTTCTCCGAAAATCAGTCTTTCGAAAGTTATATATTTGTCGTGTTCGTTCCTTTTTGTTTTTCTCAAAGACAAAATTATCCAAAACTATCATCCAGAAAGGCCCACATCTACGTATGTACCTATATGTACCTGTAGTAAATAAATAACATTTTTTTTTTATTTTTAAGTTCAATTTATATCTATCGATTTTTTATTCTACTTCAAAACTCTATTATCCCTTAATATTTTTGTTAGCCGAAGAGCAAATTTGTTTAAAAAAAATACCATAACGACAAAATACGAATTTTTAAGAGGAACTTCAATTAAAACACTCACATATCTACACTAACAAAGGAATACAAAAAATAACAGTAAAATTGAATAAATATGCAGGCATTCCCTGGAATTGATCTGATTTTGTTTTCAATAAAATTGCCAATTACTTCCAAAAAATTTATTGACAAAAGCTAAAAAACCAAAAAACTAAATAAATAAATGCTAAAGCAAATAAATTTACATACCTATACCTACCGCAGTATTTTTTTTTGTTTGGAAATACTAACCAATTTAATTCGTTCTCACTTCTGTAGGCAATCATATATCTACTTGTTCAAGCTTATATGTGTAGTGTATGTTTAATAGAAAGGAATATTAATAAATCTACCATCAATTGTTTGTGTCCTCACCCCAACCCCGTTTAATTTCAGTACCAGCCCCACCTCCCGACAAATAACTAAACTATACAAATCACGGAATACCAGAATGTATGGCATGGTTCGTTGCACACACGTAATAGGTATATGTTATTTCGCTATATGAATGAGCTTTTTACGTCGCTATAGGTACGTCTCCCAACACCTCAAACAAACGGGACTATAGGATGATGATGCCCACGTGTGTTTAGTACTTGTGTACACATTGAAATACAGATATATCAACCAGCCTTTGAACACGCTACGCTGATTCACTAACGGTTATAAAGCTGTCAAATTCAGGCAACAAAAATATATAGTATGTACCTACCGGAGTGTTGCCACACACACACCAATACATATGCATCTACTAGGACCTCAAATAGGTAAATTCATCGAAAAATCCTATTTGGTATAAAATTGCAGACAGACGTTCAATTAAATTGGGGTATAAAACACCCGAAAAAAAATTCTAAGCTTGTTTGGCCCACAGGGGGTATGGTTTCGGACTTTTTACAAAACAAGCTCACAAATCAAATGCAAACACTGCAACAAGGGTTTAGAAAGGATATCTTTTTTTTTTATGCAGGTATAGGCTTTGTTCAATAAAGTCTATTAAGTAGTTCCAGAGTTTCAGAGTCGAAATAGAAGTTCGGGAAAATTTCAAATCAGTACCTAGGTGGGTATATATTGTAGCAAAGGTTAGAAACCAGCAATATCCAGTTGGGTTTTTCTGTTTCCTTTGGACATTTTAGGTAGGTTGATATAGTAGATTGGAAAAATGGCAAGTGAAGCAAAAACCATTTGATTTAGTGAATTTTATAGACAGGTAGCTATTTATACCCGAGATATGAAATGCCGACTTTTTGTATAGCTCGACACGGCTTATGTGTATTTTTTTAGGCTTGCCAGTAGATTTAGACGGAACAGAGTGAAGAATTTTTATCCAGGTTCTAACTTGATGTCGCCCTTTGGTCAGTGCCCCAGGAACAGGAAGTATTTGAGAGCGAATATCCTTGGTTACACAGCAGTCAAAGCCTAAAAAGTTCAAATGCATGGCTGAGTCTCACGAACCTGCTCTTATTTTAAAAGAGTTTGAATTTTTTTAAATGAATATCATAAGCGTAAATTCTTTTTGCATTTTATTCTATCTACTCATAGCATAGTGGAATAATATAGAAAATGATATACATAATTAAAATTTCCTTCATTTGTTTTTTTGTAAAATCGTCCAGTTTCTTATTTAATACCTTTTCAGGTTCACATGAATTTTGGTGTTTCTACTAAGTTTTTTTTTTTTTTTTTAATTCTGATGTGCCCCAAGGATCAGTCCTTGGCCCATCCTTGCATAATTTCTACAAATATGATTTTCCTAGACTAACTAACTAATTTCAAAAACAGAGGAGCTATTTCTGAGAATTCCCTCTTAAAGCAGTTCAATACCCAAATGAGTTAACATTCTTCGTACGTATTTACTGCACTTGCTTAACATTATTGTTGTTTTTTTTATTCCGTTTACTTATTTATCCTACTTCCTACTAATATTATAAATGTGAATGTTACGATCTATGGATGTTTGTTACTCAATAACGCTTGAACAACTGAATGGATCTTGATAAAATTTAACACACAAGAAAGTTATAGTCTGGATTACCGTATAGGCTACTTTTTTTTATTATCAGGGGAGGGGCATTGGGTGGTCGAAACACCCCAAAATTATTTATCTCTACTTCTATCTTCGTATTGCACTGAAATGTAGTACATTACATATACATAAGTAGTTGCATTGAAATGCCACACTTTGGGGTGCGGACTCAGAGGAGGGGCATTGTTTGATTAATTTACCTAAGCAGTAACGATAAAAACACTCAAAAAAGTTTAAAAAAAAACTAAAACAAAAATAAAATTCTCCGAATTAAATACAAAAAAAAATTTAACATATATTTGTGTGTCTTTGAACTTAAACTATTTTAAGGTAAGTTAAACTTTATGTGCCTACAGGTTTAAATACATACATTGTTATAGGATGGTTACATACGTACACTAGTCGGCATAAGTATTTTGACGAAATAAAAATCGTGCATTTTTCAGTTGAACTTTTTAATGGCTTTATAAAGAATTTTTGTTTATTTTTTTTTTCCTTTTTATATATAACTAACACAAACTTAAAAATAGTCAAACAAATATTTTTTCATAGAAACTTAAAATGATATAAATAAATTATTAATTTCACTCGTTGGCATAAGTATTTTGACAAGTATGCATTATTAAGAAAACAAAGTTTAAATTTCACAAAAATAAAGAAATGAAGAATTTAGTAAAATGTATAACCTCCTTTGGCTTCAATAACTTTTTGAAGGCGTCTCGGTACTGAATCCACTAAATTTTGAAGAATATCTGGAGATATCTTTTTTCCAAAGGGAAGTTACCTCAGCAATTGTCTCCTCTCTGGTTTTATTTAAAGAAACTGTTCTTTTGCGTTTCAAAAGAGACCAGACGTTTTCTATAATATTTAAATCTGGACTTTGAGGTGGCCAGTCCAAAGTAGTAACACCAACATCCTTCAAAAAATTCATTACCAGCCGGGCTTTGTGGCATGGGGCATTGTCCTGTTGCAGGATCAATGATTCACCAATAAGCATATCTCCGGATGGAAAGGCATTATCATTTAGGGTACTAACATATTGGCTTTTGTTCATAGAGCCGGTGATAGGAACCAAGTCACCCAGTCCATTATAAGCAACACATCCCCAGAACATGACAGAGCCTCCACCGTGGCTCACTTTTTGACAAACGGGCCTTTTTTTGCCTTACTACCTTTGGCAATCTTACAAAAAATTTATTTTTTGATGAATTATACTCAAAGGAGCTTTCATCTGTCCATAGAACGCTTCTCCAGAACTCCTTTGGCTTGTGCAGATGTTCCTTTGCGAAGGCCAGTCTTTTAAATTTGTTTACCTTTGATATGTACGGCACGTCCTTAACTTTAATTGTCTTGAAATCTCCTTCTTTTAAACGTCGTCGGACAGTACGCTCACTGATTGGATTCTTGGCCGTCAAATTCCATTTATCTGCAGCAGATTGAGGCTTCACAAAAATATTTTTTTTAAATTCCCGTAAAAGGATTCGGTCTTCAGTGGGCGTTGTTTTGCGCCTAGCACCTGATCTTCTTAAGTTTCTTATGTCATTATGCTTTTTAAACTTATTAATTTGATAGTGCACAGTTTGACGTGACACATTAAACTCATTTGCCATGTCTTTTACTGCCATTCCAGCGTTAAACTTTGCTACAATGGAAGGTCTGATAACCAAACTCAACTCCACTGTTTTAACCATGTTTTTTAATAACTTTTTTTATTAACGTTTCACTTCAAATAAAGTTTAATACTGCATAAGTTGCTTGGTTTTCACGTGCAAAGTGTAAAAACACGTACACAAAGATTCCGTCAAAATACTTATGCCACACAAAAATTCGTTGTTTACATGCATTTTTATGAGCAAAACGGGAATGCAAAATGTAAACAATACAAAATTTGGCATGCATAGAGCTAAAAACGTATTCTTTGTTTTGCACATTATTTTTTCGCCGTTATTTAACGATAATTAGCAAAGTGTAGGTTCAATAGTCAGAAAAAGGTTTCGTCAAAATATTTATGCCAATTACTGTATGTGATTTGCTCATTGTTTGTTAATTTTTTTTTTTCAAAATATCCTTCGCTTGGCTCCATTACCTTTAAGAAAACGACTTGATTGGATTTATTGGTTTGCTGTTTTGTTTTAATCCAGGTACATGCATACGTTAAATAAAAATACTTCGTGCGCTTTCAACTTCTCATGTTGAACAGGAGATCAGTTGTGACAGTTCTTGGCTAAGCTAAACGTGTTTATTATTTCAGTGGTAAGTCGTCTTTTTCAAATAGAGCTGTTCAACGATGACACACAGAAGTAAAATAAACACCCAAAAACAACATTCCGTACTTCACACAAGATTTCCATTTACACAAGATTTCCAATGCAAGAAAAACTGAGCGAATCTACAGAAACTTTTAGACACATGATTTATTTTGAAAAACTTCAGTTGAAAAAAAAAATTTGCCTGCGGGAGTTCCCGCACGGGTACGCTAGTTTTATATATTTTCTTAATTATTTCTTACTTGCGACACATAGGTAGATAATATAAGTTATGCTTTCGTTAAAAAATCGAACTCGAGATTTTGATCAAAGTTGACATTACGATAATAGCGAAGACCAAAAAAGTGGGTCTCGCAGATATGCCTGTCTGTTCGACTACAGCTAACCGCTCGGCCGATTTTATTTAAACTTGGTAGATATGGGTTTTATTTTTTTTCCCCCGGATGTTTTTTGATTTGATTCTTTAAGACCAAAAATAACGGTACCTGCCATACGATTTTTTTTCGAAATTTTGTAAATATTTTTTGTTCTCAAAAACTGTCCCACAGATTTTTTACAAAAAAATTCATAAAATTGAATGAAAAAAAAATCCAAAAAATTTTTATTTTTGCTCCCCTTGGAAGCATTTTTTTTTTGTTTTTGATTTTCTCAAAAACGGTACAACCGATTTTGATCATTTTTTTATGTTAAGGCTCCTCAGCAGTTTGAATATTATTGTGTATTCAAATTATCGAAAAAATTTTTTTTGGATTTTTAAAAAAAAATTAATTTTTTTTTGAAAACTCAATATTTAGGAAACCTCAAGCTCGATTTTTTAAAACTTGATAAATTAAAGTTTTTTAAAATATCTACAAGATATGAGAAAAAAAAATTATTTTACCTAAAAATATCGGCACCCTCCATACAAATGTTAAAAAATGGTTTTCGAAAATCGTATTTTTCTCGAAAGCAGTTCCAAGAATTTTGCTTAAATTTTTAGTCTTTCGATTAATTTTTAAGGTCTATAATTTAATACAAAAAATTTTGAAAATAAGACATTTACTGACTGCACCTACCAAAAATAACGATACCTGTCATATTGTTGCGGTAAAATTTACAACAAGAAGTGTCACCTGCCTATTCTAGTTTTATTTTCCTTCTCCAACCTTCCTTTTCCGTTGCAGCTCCAAGATGCTCATAGAGTTCAGTTGAAACCTGGTATCCATCAACCAAAACCGGTTTTCGCGAATATGACCAATTTTAACAGAAATCAATTGTGTAACGGGCGGTCCACAAAGTGAGTGATTGCGTGTGCGACAGATGGTCCACACAAACACCATTTAAGGTGACAGACAGGCGGTCTGGTCAAACCCGAACCGAAGATAGCACGGGCGACACTTGGTCCCCGAATTCTGATGTGACTCTGTATAAGAATGGCTGCATGCCCAAACTAATCATTTAATTAAATAAATGTACAAGATGGTACTTTAACGCGAATTCCTATCCCTAATCCCCTACTCTACACGAAAGTCCAAAGACTGTAGAGTAAAATCGCGAGGTCGGAAATTACTGCCAACTTCTACTCTCCGACATTGAAGGAAAAAATTAGCTTTCCCCTAATTTTTAAGTAGTTTTAATTTCTAGCGAGGGTAAAAATGTACACGGTCTTAAACTTGAGGTTCTTTTAACTTTAAAAAATTTCTTCCAAAAATTAGATGGGTGTGAGTAGGGTGGCTAAATGCACCCATTGGATTGCCGCCCACTGGAAGTCAGACCAGTGGTCGACGAATTCAATGACGGTGGTAGTGCATTAAGCTGAGGTGAAAAGTGGGGTAGGATAAGTTTCAATTCAATTCAATTTTGTTTTATTGAACATACTATTTACAATTTGTCTTACAACTAATAAGATACTACATATGTATGAAAGTTTACATTTGTTGGCTCATAGGGGGCCTAACTATATACAGTGACTTAAGTTTAATTATTTTTATATAAAATTTACATGACGAAAAAAAAAAATTAAATTTAAAATGTCGGTTGTATTGTCCTCAGGGTGTTCATTCCTGGTTGTCAGTGGGGGTAGGATAAGTGGTGGGGCGTTCGCTCACTCTCGCAAATATGCGGGGTGTAGCTGAATGACGACGTGATCGAGATCCACGCTTGCTGATTGGCCGAAAGCATTTGGGAACTGAAAAAAAAAAAACAGAGGTCGTCCAGGCAAGGTGAAAGCATGGGAGGGCACTTTTTAACCATCTTGAGATTAAACCGGAGGTTCTAGAATACGGAGAAGAAATATTGAAAGAAAAGAAAGAAATTCAAGTTGATTTTTTTATAAGGTGTCTAAATTTAATAAAAAGGTGAAAATTGGAGGAAGTGCGAGAAAAGTAAAAAGGAAAACGAAGAAGGAAATTTGATAACAGCTAGAAAAGGGAAGTTTGCAGAAATTAGGGAAATCAAAGATAAGTATTTACTTTGTCTTCTCAGTATGCAGTTAGTTAAACTGCTCCACCTAAGGTTTGATTAGTTAAGAAAAATTGAAGGTATATTGCTCTTTAAAGCTCGTTCACCTGTCATTCCAATCAATCCCACAATGACCCGGAGCCCAGATAAGAATGACATTGAGGTTAATATTGAGCATGTTCATTCCTACAATGCTGGACCATCCGAAAAGCATATTTAGTGAATTTCAGTTGGATAACCTCTATCTTGTTGATGCTTTCTTCGAACTTTTTATTAAAAATCCACCACCACTTGAAAATACTCTTAAAATTAAATTGCAAAAGATTGCAGTCAACTGAACACACATGTAACGTTTGAGAATCTCAAAATCATTTGCAAATTTAACATATTTTGGGAAATAATTTATGAAGGGAACAAACAAAAGTGGTCCTAAATGGCTGCCTTGAGGAACTCCTTTTTAAATAAAGAATTATCTTTGAAGTCTTATATGTCACAAACTGTGTACCTTCTTCCAGAAATTGACCTAGCTATTTCAACAATTAAGAACGTAAGTAAACTATTCTGCACCTCAAACAAAAGTCTGTGTCAGCGGTTTTACAATTTTGCTTTGACAGTTGTTTGCGGCCATATTGTTGAATCTGTTACATTGGCTGTCATTTATTAAGGAGGGTTATAGCGTTCAACAACATGTGCAAATGACTGAATTATTTTATGAAAGTCGGTATGAAAGTATGAAAGTGCTCTTCGAGCACAACATGATGCGCGATTTTACGTTCGCCATAATCGTCTTTCCGAGAGATACATTCAAAACGTAGTGGATAAATCCGAGTCCACCGGTTCTTTTTAACAATCCGCCAACACACGTATATCAACGAAACCCAAGTTCTACCGAAGTTATAATCGCTGTCGTGAGATCGTACAGGAGAATCCAAGGCAGTCAACCTTTCTCAGAAAACCAGGGCCCTTCGCATGGGCGCCAACTATCAAAGCTGCGGTGGAAATTTTAATTACATATGTGAGATGCCAAACATAATTCCATACATCGTCCTTTTTAATAAATAAAAGAAATTTTTCTTGTATTTAAAATTAAAGACAGGAAACCCTTTAATCGTCAATACCTTTTGTGCAAACGTTTTAAAAAAGATACGAGTGTGATGTAGTCGATCGTTGACTCACAAGGCCGTGTTGTTTGTCTGAAATCCCCTACTTGATGCTTGAAAAAATAATTTAAATAATAGATAATGTCTTCAGAAACTTCTGAAATTGTTTGAAGGCCTTAAAGTCGGTCAGTATGTAGCTATAATGATGTCCAGATTCGATCCGGATGAATGAATTAATAATAATTATAATAATAATTGACGTTTTCCAACAATTCATAAGCTGGTCCAGATTAAGGGATAAATTGTACAATTTCAAAGCATCATAGACCATATTTCGAAATATGACCTTATGTCGTAGCACGATACATCCACTATCACCATTCCATTTTACTCCTGTGTTTCTGTATCAAGTGTTTGTCACAAGTGTCAGAAATATTTATCACTACCTACCTAGTCCCTGTTATGATGATACAAAAATGTAAAGATAGAACTACCTTTGTTTCTCCTTCCATAACCACTGGACAATTTCAGGAATCGTAAATTTCAAAAATGTCCTTCAAATTTCAAGATTTATGCATGAAAGCCTCGTTTGCTTCCTGATGGAAAAGATTTATTACATTGTGCGTGCAAGACCAAACATCCAAAAAAAAAAAGAAGAAGAATCCTTGCATTCAATTCCGCGTCCTTGACTCTCATCTCATCCCACACCTGTCACATTTGATTCTCGTACCCTGGCCTAGTGTCAACAAAATTGCACTGCTATTTCAGACAATTTTTGTTTTTCATTTTTTGCCAATGAACTATTTTCCATGTTACGTGTCCTGCCTGACCAAATGTTTGCAAGCAAAAAGTCCTCTTCTGGAGCTCTGAGCTGAACGATAAAAACAAAATGACTACCAACTACAGCAAAGCAAGACACAAACAAAAAACAAAAGCGGAAAGCGGAAAGAGAAAATTGAGAACGACATTGAAATTAATAAATCCTCTCACGATTGGGTATTTTGTCGCAAAAACACTCCCTTTCGGGTATACGATACGATACGACACTAACTTTCCATATCTCGTTTGTTCCACGTCCATGTTCAAATATAAACGGATACATACTTTAACGAGAAATGTCAATTTTAGGTATAAGCTTCCATCAAATTAGATTGATGGAGATAAAGCCGAACAAAAAATTCTGCTGTTGTTTTTATTTGAATTATGTTGGAGTAGGTTTAGGCAGAAAGTTAATGAAATGGTCCCGATAAAAAGAATAGACGCAGTTCAAGTTAAGAGGACATTACATTTTATTGAATTTAAAAAACAAAATCAAAAATTCACTTGGAGGAGTTCGAAGCCTTATAAACTATTCTGAAAACTTTACAAATGAATTCAGTCATCGAAATTTATGCAAACGACCGGGGAGCAGTTACATTTCTACTTTCATCAAATTTAGATGACGGAGTGGATTTTATTTTGTTCGATTTTATGAAGTCAATTGTCGAACATCTCATTTCTTTTTTTATCCATTTTCTTATTTCACTTTTAGTTTACAACTTGGTAATACCCCTTGACGTCATAGATGGTGCTTGGGACTGTCAAGTCGAAGGTTTATGTACAGGGCCGGATCTACCTACGGGCTGTATGGGCTGCAGCCCAGGGCCCCGAGGTCACAAGGGGCCCCAGACCCCGTTGAAAACAATAGGCGTTAATTTGAATTTAAAAAAAAATTAAAATTAAAAAACCTACCATAAGGTTGGCAATGGCAACCCTGAGATCAATATACTAATGTATAGTCCCCGGCAAGCTAGATGGCACTATTTTAGAGAGAGAGAGTAAATTCGCGCGTCGCTTTTACATGGAAAAAGCGCTGCGCAAACTTACTCTCCATCTCTCGTCGTGCTCAGTTTAATGCCGAATAGTGTATGTGCGCGTCTATGGAACGGAACGGGCATTCCACGTCGTTTGTTTTTGATCGGTGTATTTTTTCTGCTCTTAGGTTAGGTAAGGTTAGGTTGTTGGCCTGACAATTGATGTAACTATCGTCACACTTAGATCAATGTAGATCCATTGTGTTACATGTGAGTGTAATCACTCTTTTCTGATAAAAGCCTATGTGATCTGTTAATCAGTCAAGCCATTTTGAGGCATTGACGTAGTTCAATATGTGAATTCCTGAATATTAGAAAGATCTTCTAAATTGTAAAAAAAAGGTAAAGAAAAAACTACCAAGCCATTTCCTTCTTTGGTGGCATAGTGACTGGCAATGACAGAGAAAGTGTGATGTGTCTTCATGTACCTCTTCATCACCATATCCTCTACATAGGTCATCTGTACTTAGATTCATTTTAAATTTATGATATTTTAGTAAATTATGTCCGGTGATTATGCTCGTAAGAGAGCGAAGGGACTTCTTACTAAGTTGCATAATTTTGCCAGTCCTCTGCTTGTTAAAGAAAGGCCATATTTTCCTAGTAGTATCACAGGTGTCAAGTAGACTCCACCTTTCATTGGATTTCTTTAGGATTAAATCTGAAATTTTCTGTTTAATGTTGCAGAGTGGGATACTTACCATCTGTCTTGCCAACTCATCGGCATTTTCATTACCTGGTAGGCCGCTGTGCCACGGTACCCAGCAGAGTCTAATATTGTGCTGCGTGCCAAGAACCTTTAGCTCTTCGCGACAGCAAGAGACAAACTTCGATTTTATCACAGTGGTAGAAATCGCTTTTATTACCGCTTGGCTGTCAATGTAAAAGGTGATATCAGCCTGTTGTATCGCCATCATTGATACCTGTCTAACAGCTATTGTCACTGCCAGAACATCCGCTTGGAAGACACTGCTATGATCTGGGACCCTAAGGAAGTTGTTTAGCTCAAGAGGTTCTGAGAAAAAGTCTGCACCAACACCTGTGTCCATTTTGGAGCCATCAGTACAGATTGCTATTTCTGATTCACTGGCGTAGGGTTGGTTGTTCAGCCATTCTTCTCTGCTTGGAAAGGCAGTTTTGAATGGTTTATAAAAGTCAAGTTCGGGTGTTGTATAATCTGTAATGATACTATCACCCAAATATTTCTGAAGAATTTGAGCATGTCCTATTGCACTGTTTTTCCAGGTATTAGCCTGGCTTAGCCTTAAGGCGCTATATGCTGCGGATTCTTGTACGAAAATGTCTAGGGGTATCAGGTTGAGTATCGCCTCTTACCCTGCTGTTTTGGTGTGGATCTCATAGTACCCGTAATTCCAATGCACGCAAGTCTCTGTACTTTAGTCAGAGTTTTGAGGTTCGTGCCTTGTTTCCGCTGCATTCCACCATACCAAATTACCATAAGTTAGTATTGGTCTGATTATCGCCAAATACATCTACCTGATAATTTTTGGGCTAGGTCCCCAGGATTTCCCAAAGATTCTGTTACAGGAGTAGAATGCAATCATTCCGTTTTTTGCTCTTTCCTTAGTGTTAAGAGTCCAGTTTAATTTCTTATCTAGAATCACACCAAGATACTTTGCATGATCTGAAATCTTCAGTGGGGTGCCTTCAATTGAAGGTATTCTGAAGCTTGGTATTTTCCTCTTATTTGTAAAAAGGACTAATTCTGTTTTTGACGGGTTAACCATCAGGCCGCATTTTCTAGTCCATCTACTAATCTTAGAAAGGGCGTATTCGATCTGTTCGCTGATATTGGGTAAGAAATTACCTGTCACTAATAACGCAAGATCATCAGCATATGCTACTACCTTTTTATCTACTCTTACGAGGGACTTCCCGCCGCGCTGCTTAACGTAACGCCTGACGTGAATTTGTTTTTTCTTCCGCACTTCTGTTCTCGTCATCAAAGTGACAAACTGACTGTGTTAATTGTTAGAACTGTGTTAAATGAGTCATTGCTAATGAGTAAGTGACAACTTAAAAGTTATGTCTAAATAAGTAACATTTGTTTATTAATACAAGATTTCTTGCTTTTATTTGGTAAGTTAAAATATTTATAAATCATGTTTTTTCTTCTTTATGGTATTTTTAGGGTTCTGTACAAAAAAATGAAAAACGAAACCCTTATATGATCACTCGTGTGCACTCACTCGTGCGCCCGTCTGTCTGTCACAGCTAATTTGCTCCGAAACTACTGGACCAAATTAGGTGAAATTTGATAGGATGGTGTAATTATGAGCAAAAAAACAGTTGTGCAAAGTATTTTTTTTTAATTAGAGTCATTTTAATAAGGTTTGCTAATGTCACTGTGTCATATATCAATAGAAAGAGGAAGAGGCATATATCAAAAATTTTCAAATTTTTATTCATATTATTGATTATTATCCAGAAGACGTAGACGAGCATTTAGTGAATGAGTGCATTCAATTAAAATCGTACTTACTCCGATCTAAGGCAGAATCGTACACCTCTTCCAGTGACATTTTTAAGCTCATGTATGAAAATTAATTTTAAAGATTTTTTTAACTATGCCAATTACTAGCTGTGAAGCAGAGCGCTCTTTCTCCAAGATGTCCTATGTAGAAAATAAATACAGGACAACAATGTCGAACCATCGACTAAATAATTTATCACTTCTTTCTATAAATTGTGATCTAACAAAACACTTGCAATTTGATGACCAAATTAAGGAATTTGCATCACAGAAATGCAAAAAGGTTGATTTATAAATTATAATTTATATAACATGTCATACACATAATCTGTCAATTTCATTTACTAATTCATAATAAATAAATAAAATGTTTTTATTGTTTTATTATATTCTTATATATATCAATATTTCGTTTTCACTCTCACATAAAGGTTGCCTGGAAGAGATTGCTACCACAGCAAAAAGGTCGCCGCCGTTTGCACAACTAATGCTTGCGTAGATTTAAGTAACATTTATGTTTTTTTGTATGCAATAAAGAATATATAATAATATTATATCACTATAGACACAGTTTTTTGACATTACCATTAGTTGAGTACTTAGGTAGGCCACTAAATTGTTTCAGCCCAGGGCCCCACAAATTCACGATCCGCCTCTGTTTATGTTAGAGTCCCAGACTTAAAAATCAAACAGAAAGAATACTTTTTTAAGGGGTACTACTTCTCGAGGAAATGACGAATCCTCCAAGAGTATATTTTGAAAAGCGCTTCTCATCATAGCCATTCGGTAAGTAAGTCATTTGTAAGACATTGGGGCCATTTGCTCTACGAGCTGCTGCTCTCCGATTTTTCGTTCTCCATGTGATGAGTTTAAATACAGGGTGGGCCAAGTACATATAGTATGAACAATTCCTTCGTAATACTCATCTTCTCCTCTTTGAGGCTAACAACACACTTAAACCATTATTATACTTATCTGATTTTTTGTTTAAAATAAATACACAGTCAAGGGGATTTGGGATCTTGTCACCTCATATATGGGATATTCGTAAAAAAAATATGCCATGAATAGGTCAAATAAAGTCAACTTCTTTTTGGAAATTGGTCAGGCATAGAAAATTTGTAATCAAAGATTAAACTTAAACTTCAAGGTCACACGCGATTTGCTTCCATCTCATTTTTGGGATATCCGTCAAAGTATAGATCATTCGCATCCCATTTGGGTAGTTCAGAAAAAAAACAAGTATACTATTTGAATGGCCAGTTAACGATGATAAAAGGTCAGCTAGTTTCAGGCATTAGGTAGCCATACATTTTTAAAAATTAGCAGGTTGACAAAATCCCAGAGCCCACTCAAGGGGATTAAATACCCTTTATGGCCTTTATATGGTAAACAACACAGCAGAAGCATGAGAGAAATAGGAAAGGACTGTAATGGACGTATTGAAACACAGAAGTTTTAAAATGTCTGCATATCATAATGAAAGGGAGAAACAGAGCCGTATAGAACATTCAACATTCGTGTAGTAAGGCTAAGAAAGAATCTCTCTACTTAATAGTATTTCAAAAATTAAGCTCGAAGGAAATTGATGAATATTCCTAAAAGAGTGATTGTTGCGATTTAATTGTTTAAGCGAAGGAATGCAATTGGCTTTTTTCTTTATAGCACCGACTATTTAATAAACGATAAAACAAGAAGAGACAATAAACATAACGATGATGTTCTTACCTTTTACTTCCCTAACCAGATCCCGATTCATGAAGGTTCTCTATACCTTAGACATGGCAGCTTAATATTCTTTGCGATCCCAGGCACGCTGCTTGCAGTCACTTACGCTAAGTGCTCCGAAGGCTTGGTCTTCCTTGTCGCCGCGAACCAGGGGGCTGGATTTGAAGATTCTTAGTTGAAGCATTGTTCTCCATTCGCTCAATGTTGCCAAGCGGGACCAAATATACGTCGAAATTTTTTTTTTTCGAAAGAGACCCTGCCTTTTTGCTTGTAGTCCAGCACTCAATGAGCCATGAAGCAGGACTGGTAGAATTAGGGCTTTGTAGAACGTGCACTTCGCCTTAAGAGTTAAGAGTTAGGAGTTTTGAACCCATTTGTTTTGTTAAACTGAAATAGCAGCGGTTTCCTTAGGGTAATTCTTCACCGGATCTCCACCAAAGTGCCGTTCGTGGAATTAACTCCACTACCTCTCAGTTTTTTTTCATCAATAGTGACGTTTTACCCTAATTGGTGGACAGGTGTTTGTTTGTTTGTTATTACCATATAATTGGTCGTGTCCTCGTTTACTTCAAGACCAACAGCCGATTTTCAACAGTCGTGAAGGACTCTTTAACAGAACGCTGGGAACGGCCGATAATGTGGATATCGTCCGCATACCCCAACAGTTGGAAAGATTTGTTGAATATAATGCCTTCCATGTTAACGCCTGCCCACCGGACCATGTCCGGACAGCGCATCTTCTCGCCGAAACCCTGTGCTTGTTTGGAATAGTTCCGAGGAGTTGCTCCCTAGTTGCAGATTGCTCTGCGCATTTTCCGATGTCACGTAACCTAGTTGGATCAGTTTATCCGGTGGTCTTTTTCGGAATTTGCCTAATTCTGATTTGTCGGGCCGGAAACTGCACTAGTACTTACTGAATTAATTATTACAGAACGGTTTTAGACGTCCACAAAACAAATTCTATAGGATCTTATATTTGACATTTAGCAGGGTAGTTAGTTAGATAGTTTTTTACAAGACATACGATCATCTTTTTTGTAGATAGGGCATATGAAGCTGATGGTCCAGTCATCGGGCATGCTCCCTTCCACCCATATTTGATTGATGGTTTGATGCATGCAGCCTTCCAAAATATCACCTCCGTATTTGAAGAGCGCTAAAGGTAAGCCATCAGATCCTGTGGCCTCGTTTGATTAGTTATAGCTAGGTTTGCCTCTTGTTTAGTGAGCGGTAAAATCGGTTCTTCATTAATTGGAAGCGTTTTGCCTTCATGATGTCATCTACAATTTCCTGTGGTTCATGACTATATTATCGTCCTTGTTTCGAAGAGCTCGATACTCTTCTCCGCTGCATGTGCATCGTCTGTCACTTGTTTCAGTTGAACGCATTCATCATCTTTCTCTAGTATGGTTACTAGCCTACGGGGGTTTCGGTTACCTCTAAGATGATATCGTGCTACTGGGTACACTTATTGTTAGCGTCTGGGGTAGGTCAATGCACAGTGGGGAGCTTGTTGCTGAGCTGCTGTTTGTAAGCTCTGACAACCCCAGGTATACTGAGGAGCGCAACTTCAAATTTCTTTTTCTGAGTGGTTCACGGTTTATTTTCATTCAACAATCGAGCTCTGAGTTTAGCTGCAACTAAGAAATGGTTAGAATCAACATTTTTCCCTCGAAATATACGCACGTCTAAGATATCAGATTTCAGATAGATGGCCTTGCACATGGTCGATTTTGATGGGGGTTAAAACGTCCAAAGCGCCAGGTTTCTTTGTGGATAATAAGCCTTGCAAATCTAGTACTACTTATCACTGTATTACTTACTATGGTTTCTAACCGCCAAAGATGTCTTCTATTCCGATTTAAGCATTTAAGTTCCCGAGCAAAACTTTGACATTGTACTACAGACAGATTTCGTGGACTCCATCCAGCAGGTCATTAAAACTCTTCTTGACAAGTTCTTCAGTTCTATCGGTAGGAACGTGTACGCATATTAAGTTTATATTTTAAAATGTGGCTTTAATGCTGATCACATCCAGGCGATCACTTATCAGCTTAAAGTCAATATATCTATATATATATCTGCCTTGTGCCCCGACGGTGTTTAAGACACGTAAATGTTTCCATGATGGTAATGTCTGCAATCATTTTAAAGGCTCTTCTATTAATACTATCTAAAAGACTCAAGTGAGATAAAGGAGTAGTAGCATAATATGGGAGTTATACTCCAACTTTGGTCGAATTTCTTGCATCACCGACAAAGGAAACCTTAAATTTTTGCGGCATTTTTAGCGACATCACGTAAGTGCCAAGTCCACATTAGGAGGTTGGCAACACATATACCACTAATGGACTGGGCCAGGCTGCGTAAATTCGCTTTAACGACAAGAGACATCATTGAGATTTCGAAGCATTAAATTCTATGCCATTGGACATTGGACAATACTTAAAAGATCAGAATTTTATGAGCTTATCAGAGATGGAGTTCTTCATCCGAAAGATAGAGAGGTGTGAATCTTCAAATCCATATCGTACTATCGTCAGCAAAACAATTTAATGGATTAAAAAGAATAAATGAGAAAGAGGGTAGGTGCCCTGGGGCACCCTATCATTTATCTTGTGGGTATCAGACTTAAATTGGTCCAGTACAAAATTGTATTGAACTCTTTAAAAGGAAGTTCCTAATCTATCGAAGAAGAGCGTTGTCGAAAGCGAACACATGCATTTTTTTTTATAAAAGAGCTTGATGCCAGACTAAAAGCTTTTGAAATATTAAGCGTAAAAAATCTTATTTTCTCCAAACCGTTGTAAAAATTGGTGTGACGCTATCGCTTCCATTTACTGCTAATTAACCTGTAGTACCCCTTGGCATAATGGTTAGTGGGTTGGACTGTCATGCGGAAGGTCTCGAGTTCGATTCTCAGCCGCTGCAAGAAAGTTTTTTTCAGGGGTGTACTGCCTCTTGCGAGGAACTGACAAATTCTCCAAGAGTATCTCTTGCCATGGAAAGTGCTGCTCATTAGCCGTTCGGAATCAGCAGAAAATTGTAGGTCCCCTCCGTTCCTGGTACACGCACACAGGAATGGTTGAGAGTTGTAAGTCACTAGGTCCTGGTTCATTCCGAGCTGTTGCACCACCAAATTTAATTTATTTAATTTTTTAACCATATTTGCGAGATATGCTATGCTGTGTCGAAATTGCGTGTTCAAATTCGTCATACCATATGTGTCGTTGACGTTTCCTGCTATGGGTTGAAAAAGACCAGATAGGTCTCTCGAAAAGAGAAAAATTGTGTTCAATGAGCAACTACAACAATATAAGCACAGTCGATGGCACAACACACTTCACCACACCACCCTATACCACACGAGATAAGTGTGGTTCTCGCTTTATTTTAAAATATAGGGTGATATGCATAAAACATAAGTATTTACTACAAGTAAAAGATAATAGTAAATACTATAACTTAAAGCAAATGGTTAAATTTAAAGTATTTACTTCATTCCATATGCATAAAGTTTAGTACTTACTAACTGGCAAATACTTTCAGTATATACTAAATTCATCCAAGTAAATACTAGAATTCATCGGAAATTAATAGTAAATACTAATAAATACTACCAAGGCTCCTATGCATAATGTGAACCTGTATTTGCTTAGCCAATCATTTTTTGCTCCCAGCTGTTCTTCATAGCTCGATGGAAATTTTATTCAATGAGAAGCTTTGTCTTTTATTTATTTTGCAACAAAATTAACTGTTCTGGATACAGTACTCTGATGAACGCCAACTTGAAATCCAGGATCGTAAAAAAATTCGCATCTTTTCTTGATGAGTGATTGCCTGTCCTCTTGTTTCAGTTTGAGCTCCTTAAAAAGTATTATATATATGAACCATTTGTTCAACATAAGACTCTATATAAACTTGGCGACTAATGGAAAGTTTTAAAACTTCGCCAGTAACTAAAAACCACTAACTCCTTTAACTAACGGAAGCTTATTGGTATAGTATCGCAATATACATATATAACAGTTTTCATAAGTGTTTGCTTTTTGTAAAATTATAAATTATATTTTTAAGTTAACAGGCGTATAAGAAATAGAAAGTTTTAAACCATTTCCGCGAACTAACAAAAGGCTCCAAATAGTAAGGGTGTGTCAAGTTTTAAAACTACAAATTACGATTTTGCAATGACTTACCAATGAAGTATTCACTCAACCAATCTACATTTTCCCTCTCAAAACGATATAGTTGTTTAAAATTTGATTCTGAACCCGATTTTCGACTTTTATAGACTTTTTGTAAACTAAGGCGTACAAATTCCGCCATTTCAGTACAGTCAACAGTAACTTAATTTTAATTTATATCAGCGACGTGAATCCTTTGAGAATAGAGTTAAGACTGTAAGTTTTTATGGTTCCGAAGCTACATAGTTATGTGTTTAAATCAAAAAAAGTATGTACTTTTAAATTTTCATGTTGCTATCCTTTGACTTTGAAAAAAAGAAGTAATTCCTACAGAAAAAAGTACTTGCTACTTTTTATGCATACGGAATAAAGTATTTACTGAAAAAGTTCATCCGAAAAAAGTAAGTACTGTGGCCTCAAGTAAATACTTTATTTTCAGCATTTACTGCATTTTTATGCATATCAAAAAAAGTAATTACTTAGAAATTCTCAAGTAAAAGCATTTACTATATTTTATGCATATCACCCATAGAGGTTCTTTTTTTACCAGTACTACTCGAATGTGGAATATTTACTCTTTGATGATGTAGAAGCTTTCAAAATCAATATCCATGTGTATCTCTTATGAAAACTTCTCCACTTTACCTAAACTCTCCCAGTGTGTTACAATTAGATACAACGAACCATTATAAGAGTAGGTAGTCAAAAATCCCACTTCAAAAGCGCAATTTATTTAAAAACCAATCGGTTCAAAAATCATAGAGTCTTCATTAAAAAATAATAATTATTTTAGCAATAACTTATTTAAGAATAAATTGAATTGATTGCTGTTACTGCTTTTGCTGTAGAAAACCTAATTAGGTACAATCTGCAATCTTCACTTTCATTAAAATTGTTATCCATCTTTCATTTCCATCAGGGAAGATCTAGCTTTAATGTTTTTTTTTTTTCTTTTTCTTTTCCTCTTCAAATGCAATAATAATTGGAAAAAAAACTTTCTATTTTTTAATGAGCCAGGACGCTTATTAAGCGCGCACTAATTTCTGTAATCTTTGAGAAGATGTTTCCCAAAGATTCAGCAAAGTTATGAAAAATAAGAGGAAGAAGTAGAGAAAATTGCAAAAAAAACTTTTTTAATTGACTGGCAACTCTCCAAGGAGCTAGAACCAGTAGACGAGAAGACATCAGAGAGAGAGAGAGAGAGGAAACAAATTTCAAACGACCATCTTGAAATGGGTGTTTATTTCAACGCCAGCCTTGAAATGGTCGCTTGGCAATGACTGAACGCTGAAGGAATAAACGTAAGGCCATCTTTGTATTTTTTTTTCTAACTCAATACTCCTACCTACTCCTGCTCTTCTCCCTCCTGCTGCGTGTACTCTATCACACACAGAGTACAAACAACATAATGAATTTTCTTTACTTAGACACAAGGATAAACTCTTGGAATATGTATATCTAGATACATTTTCTTCTTATTGTTTTCTCTAGATATTTTTTTTTTAGTTTAGTTTGCTTCTTCACTTGAAGTGCTGTGATTTCTTTTGGACATGTCCTTCAAGCAAAAAAAAAAAAGAAGAAAAATAAAGAAACAAAGCAAAGGACTCACAACAAAATAAAGTTTAGATTTTATTGTTTCTATTTTAATAGGACTTTATTTTTTTCCTGTCTCTCCTCTCAATTGAGTGACAAAGGGGGTTGCTGCTAGATAGGAAAGAAGAAAAAAAAGTTATCTAAGAGAAGGTGTCTTAGTTAATTTCACTTTACATTTTCTTTTTGCTTTTAGACTTTTTTTTTCTTAAGAACTGAATGGAACCGATTTCAATGGAAAAGTCGTCTTTTTAAGTGTCAAACTGACAGGAAGAAGAAAAGTTAAATAGACAAGAAAAAAAAAGTAAAAACGAATATAAAGGGGAAGTAAAAATGGAGCAAGAAAGCTTCCATCTTATTCCCTTTAGGTGACAATTGAGATAGGCAATTGCTGTAAGCGTTATGTGCTTCGCATTGTTCGCCACTGAATTGTCCTTCTGAGCCTGTTGGCAGCAAAAATTGTTCTATAATCATTTGCGGGTGGGTTTGTGTGTGTGTGTGACTGCTTCTGTGTGTGGATGTAGTTTTGTTAATCTGGCGATTACCGAGGTGAATTATTTTTTTTTTTTTTTATTTTTCAAGATAAAAAGTTGAATGGGAATAGGAAGTGGAGGATAATTTATAAAGATTTTCACATTGAAAATGAATCCTTGTTTTTGACCAGCAAAAATCTGTCATCGCAAATTTGCATAAATGATTAAAATGTTGTCGACATGTAAGATTAATTTGAATGATTTAAGGAAGAATTGAAAAAGGTCTATGAAGAACTGGGCTTATTAAGCACTTGCAAGCGAAACAGAATGCAAAGATTTTTCATTAAGAGTCGTATTTGTCCTTTAGGAATGTTGTCAGCTTACAAATTAGTCTTTTAAATTAATATACTTTTAATAAAACCTTATCAGTTATTTAGTTAAAATAAAATGTATGTAATAGGGATCGGTCGATGTTGACAGTTTTTGTGGCCGCCATGTTGTTTTGGCAGCGTCCGTCAAATATTGGGTTTAGTATACAGTCACTGAATGCAAATCACAACCAGCAGGCTACACAATTGAGCAGCACTTCTAAATGATAAAACTTTACTGTTGAATTAAGTTTAAGGCAGCCACGATAGCCCTACATAGTCGACTCTCCAACGGTTGTTGACCATATTCGAGGAGACAGGTTCTCTAAGTAATGAGCCAATACCAGCATTTAAAAATATGACTAAATCGCGCCCGATAACAGTACAACTGCTGTTATATTGTTCAGGAGAACCCGAGGCAGTCCATTCCACGCCATGGAAAAGAACTCGGGCTTTCGCAGACCTTAAATAATCCTGTAAAAAATTTAACTGACCCACGAGCTCAAAGTCAATGACCAGAATTTTGTTTGAAATATCATCTTTAGCGACGAAGCGGATTTTTGAATGAATGACTATGTGAACAGGCAAAATTGCCATATTTTATGACGTCATTCCACACGAAGATTCACCAGATGGCAATGCATACACAGATAGTTAAAGCGGATGTCGGGCAAGGCTGTGTGCGACTGTAGTTCTTCAAAAACGACGTTGGCCCGCATTGGGTATTATGGACGTGGAAAACATTTGGTTCTAGCACTTACAACTTACCCAACAATGGGTATTCTACATGAAGGATTTGAGGGTTGGGTTATATCCAGCGGAAGTAGGTATCCTGAATTGGTCATCACGATTGTGTCATTATAATACCGTACGAGCGGGGTTTTATGGGGTTTTATGAAGTCGCAAGCTTAGGCTAATAAGCTACAATGGACCGATGTCCTCAAACTTAACAACGGGAGAGGCATTGCAAAGTCTGCTATTTACGCAAATTCTTCTTCGAATTCTTCTAGTTTTTTCAAACTGACTCAAACTTTATTACACGTTGAAACCAGATTCATTAATTCAATTTGACATTTCTCTTTATTTTTCATTTCGGTATTGGTTTGTGTCTGTGCCAATTTTGAGTTTGGGCTTTCTTGTGGTACAGGCTTATAGAGGACGGACTTGGACCTAGTGACTTTAAACTCATAACCATTTCTCTGTGCGTATATTTTTTGGCTGGAACCTACAATTTGAGAGGCCCAGTTCGGTAGAAAAGACATCACTCTTTGGGGATTTGTCACTTTCTCGCAAGAGGCAGTATCGTTTAAAAAAATTTATTTTGCCTTTAAGGTGAGACTGTTAATGAGAATAAAATACCGCCAGGATGACATTCCAATGCATTAAACATTATGCAAAGTTTTTTTTTTAAATCCTATTCGTTGGTAGATTATAGTCTCGCAAACCACTCGACCAATCTGTCTTAAATTACCAGAGTTTCTTCTTATTAGCTCGAAAATGGCTTAAAAGTATTGTTTATAAGAATTCATGATAGATTTTTCTCTATACATAATGTGTTTCTTATTTTACGCCATAAGAAAGCTGAACATTTGAAGTTTAAAGCTTTCCTCATAAAAGAAAGAAAAATTGCCTTAAATCATTTCGGTTTAAAGATTTTGTATAAATTTCGTTTTGCGAGTATAATTTGGCACAGGACTTATGAAATATAATCAATTCGTAGGATATTCTAATTTGCTTTGAAACACTTTGTTGCTTTAGGGCGATTGTTATTTTATTTTAGGACTGGTGATACTTCCTTCAAGCATTTTGCACATGATATTTTGTGATTTTTCCTTCCAATCTTCATTAACTGTGTTGTTTTACATAACATCTTAATATATATAAATCTCGTGTCACGATGTTTGTCCTCAATGGACTCCTAAACCACTTAACCGATTATAATAAAATTCGCACACCAAGTGCAGTTCGATCCAACTTGAGAGATAGGATAGTTTAAATCTCAAATTATAGTCGCAATTTATTGCATTCATATTATAATGAAGAAAATACAGTGAAATTAAACCTGTTTTTTACTTATTTGTGCTTCATTGATCAAAACTTTATAATTTAATTTGAATATATGTATGTAAGTATTATCACATAATTATTAAGAACGAACGTTTTCAAGAGAATATCATAAGAACAAGAGCGCCACAGTAGGAGCACAGGAACAATAATTTCATTTTATATATGTAAGTAATATCACATAGTTTTATAAAAGTTAATTAATATATCAATGAGAAAATGGCACAAGAGTATTTTCCCGGATATACAGAATAGTTATTTGAATCATGAATGGCTTAGTCAACGGGCGATTTTGGCAGCCAAAAACGTTGATGTTGACGAAATTAACTTCCAGATACAACAGTTGTTACCAGGCGATCTGATGTCTTTTAAATCAATCGATACTGTTGTTGATAAAAATGAAAGTGTAAATTTTCCGATTGAATTTTTAAATTCATTAGATATCCCTGGAATGCCACCACATAATCTTCGATTAAAGATTGGTTCCCCTATTATTCTCCTCCGTAATTTGAATCAACCTAAATTATGTAACGGTACGCGTTTGGTCATCAAAAAGATCACCGGAAACATTCTTGAAGCAACCATTTTGGCTGGGAAGTTTAAAGGAAATGTGGTCCTGCTGCCACGTATTCCGATGATACCATCAGATTCTACCATACCCTTCAAAAGGCTACAGTTTCCAATTCGTTTAGCTTTCGCCATGTCTATAAATAAATCTCAAGGTCAAACAATGTCCATTTGTGGTTTAGATTTGGAAAATCCATGTTTTTCTCATGGGCAACTATATGTTGCGTGTTCACGTGTTGGGAAACCGTCGAATCTATTTGTGTTAGCTAAAGACAGGTTAACCAAAAACATTGTGCATCGATTGGTGTTAAATTAAATTGAAATTGAAAGTATTTATAATTCAAAAAAATAGATATTAATGTTTAAAAGTTTAAGACTGTCTGCCTTGCCTACCTCATTACATTGGAAACTGTAGCCTTTTGAAGGGTATGGTAGAATCTGATGGTATCATCGGAATACGTGGCAGCAGGACCACTTTTCCTTTAAAGTTCCCAGCCAAAATGGTTGCTTCAAGAATGTTTCCGGTGATCTTTTTGATGACCAAACGCGTACCGTTACATAATTGAGGTGGATTCAAATTACGGAGGAGAATAATAGGGGAACCACAGCAACGCGTGGCCGGGTCAGCTAGTTAGTTATAAAAATTAGTTTCCAAGAACCTTCACCAAAATATAAGAGGACTCTGTAGTATAACTGATTATATACATATACATGAACTCACAAGCGTTTTCATATGACATCTATGTTTTGACAGAAACTTCGGTCTAATTCCAGTTAGAAGAACACTATTGAGTTTAATACACGCTCGCGTTCGGTACGAAGTTATTGGGACCACTTGTTCTGTAGACCTAATGTATATAATTCGGGCACAAGAAAGTATTCCATTATGTCCCGATATTCATCTCTAAGCTTTTACAGCATTTCCAATGATATCCTGAAAGAAATATGGCCCTCAGTGACACACCTGGACCAAGTGGCGCACGACAAAATTACTCTAAAAGGGTATAGTGGTTTTGGTGTATCCAATCGAAGGTTTTCAGTGCCTTAATATTTGGTATTCTGTTTATTTATTCAAAATATATTTTTAATTTAAATTTTGGTGGGCACAATACCCTCATTTATTAGGGTTAATACAAGCTAATTTTTAATCTAACTTAAATATAGCCCTTAAATCTAGGATGCGAGTGAATTGGAAGGATTATTTTGACGATTAACGTGAAATATGGGAATATTTATTGACCATTTCAATTTCGTTAATAATAAGAATAAAGAAGAGAGGCCCTAAGTGACTGCCTTGTGGGACGCCGCCGGAGATAACTAAGAAATCATGAAGATCTGAATCAAACTTTGTTGTAGCACTGTAGCAGTTTGTTGGGCAGTTTGAATAGAATAAGCTTATGTGAGATTTGGGATACTAATTCAACAAGGTTAGTCACTGTGAACCAACTCTTGGCAAAGCCGTGTTGCCTAGGGGAAATAAGAGATTTACGACGAAAACTTAAAATATCATACAAAATAAAAAAAAATATAATAAAAACTTCACACTTTGGGCCCTTTTTTTTGTATTGGGATTATGAAAGAGGTCTTCCATAACTGAGGGAATTCTCCCAGAGATAGGGATAAACCGAAAATTTTTGAGAGTTGAAGAGATTTTTTTGAGAAATATGGCGGGATTTTATCTGAGCAGGGAGTATACTCATCATTGCGTTGATTCAGTTATCAGTTTATTTTCGATGAGAAATTGGTATGGAATACAAATGGGCCGAGGGATAAAATAATTACAATCAGGATTTTTAGTAAAATACGATTTTCGAAAACCATTTCTTAAGCAATTGTACGGTGGGTGCTATCTTAGATAAAGCTAAGAAATTTGTTCCTAGATTTATTAAATAGTGTTCAGAAACTTTCCAAATATTGAGTTATCAAAATAAAAAAAAATTATTTTTTTTTTTTAATCAAAAAACTAAATTAATTTGAAAACAAAATACTAACAAAACTTCTTAGAAGCCTTAGCTTACAAAAAAAAAAAAAAACAAACAAACAAAAAAATGTAATTGTAATTGTAATGGTACCTACCACCATTACCATTGGAAGAAAGTTTTGTAATTTCTTTTAAGAAATCTGTTGAACAATTTTTGAGAAAAAAATATTTTCTAAATTTTCGAAGCAGATACTTGGCCTTAAATAAAAAATACCAGGGGAAAATGTTTCTACTAAGCTTAAAGAAAATTTTCCGATCCGTTTAAGAAGTAGTTTAACATGCAGTCAGACAGACAGAATTATGAGAGCCATTTCTTACGGAACAGTTGGTCAAACGATCAAGGTTGCGGAGCATGAATTTGAAGTGGTGCAATCCTTTAAATACCTTGGGTCAATAGTAGCAGCCGATAACAATATAGAAGAAGAAATACGCGGGCGGCTTCTCAAATCCAACAGAGCCTACTATATAGTTTGTCAAAGATCTTCAAATCCAGAAATCTCACCATAACTTCAAAACTGCTGCTGTACAGGACCATGGTCCTGCCAGTACTCACATATAGATCCGAGACTTGGGTGCTTAGCAAAAGGCACTCCGACCTCTTAGCTGCGTTCGAGAGAAAAGTCTTAAGGAGAATTGTTGGCCCCATATGTGAGGAAGGACGATTCCGGAGACGGTACAATCACGAACTGTACGGAATCTACCTTGAAGCAGATATCGTGAAAAAAATTAAGCTCAGTGGACTCCGGTGGGCAGGGCACCTAGCTCGCATGAGCGAAGAGGAACCTGCTCGGAAAGTTCTTTGTGGTACATTCTATGGTAGACGACAGCGTGGTAGACCAAGCTTGCGCTGGAGAGATTTCGTAGACCAGGACGCCCGAAGCCTTGGGGTTCGCAACTGGATGGCGTCGTTCTTGAAAGATCTTAAAGAAATTTCTTATACATATACAAAATTTCTTTAATAATAAAATGATTTTTGGGTTTTATTTGCATAAATTCATACTGTTCTGGAAATTTCGAAGACATATACGTTTGAAAACCATCATTTTTTTCCTTTAGAAGACTAATTACAGTCTTTCGTACATAATATAATAAATAATATTCAAAATTGAGAAGTGAATATTTCTTAGTAAGACTTTAAAGAACAACTAAAGTATTGACACATTTATTGATTCTATCAATGACAGAATTATGAAAGACTGAAAAAAAGAAGAAATTTGTTCCTACATTTATTAAATAGTGTTCAGAAACTTTCCAAATATTGAGTTTTCAAAATAAAAAAAAATATTTTTATTTTAAATCAAAAAACTAAATTAATTTGAAAACAAAATACTTACTAACAAAACTTCTTAGAAGCCTTAGCTTACAAAAAAAAAAAAAAAAAAAAAAAACAAACAAAAAAATGTAATTGTAATTGTAATAGTACCTACCACCATTACCATTGGAAGAAAGTTTGGTAATTTCTTTTAAGAAATCTGTTGAACAATTTTTGAGAAAAAAATATTTTCTAAATTTTCGAAGCAGATACTTGGCCTTAAATAAAAAATCCCGGGGGAAAATCTTCTACTAAGCTTAAAGAAAATATTCCGATCCGTTTAAGAAGTAGTTTAACATGCAGTCAGACAGACAGAATTATGAGAGCCATTTCTTACGGAACAGTTGGTCAAACTATCAAGGTTGCGGAGCATGAATTTGAAGTGGTGCAATCCTTTAAATACCTTGGGTCAATAGTAGCAGCCGATAACAATATAGAAGAAGAAATACGCGGGCGGCTTCTCAAATCCAACAGAGCCTACTATATAGTTTGTCAAAGATCTTCAAATCCAGAAATCTCACCATAACTTCAAAACTGCTGCTGTACAGGACCATGGTCCTGCCAGTACTCACATATAGATCCGAGACTTGGGTGCTTAGCAAAAGGCACTCCGACCTCTTAGCTGCGTTCGAGAGAAAAGTCTTAAGGAGAATTGTTGGCCCCATATGTGAGGAAGGACGATTCCGGAGACGGTACAATCACGAACTGTACGGAATCTACCTTGAAGCAGATATCGTGAAAAAAATTAAGCTCAGTGGACTCCGGTGGGCAGGGCACCTAGCTCGCATGAGCGAAGAGGAACCTGCTCGGAAAGTTCTTTGTGGTACATTCTATGGTAGACGACAGCGTGGTAGACCAAGCTTGCGCTGGAGAGATTTCGTAGACCAGGACGCCCGAAGCCTTGGGGTTCGCAACTGGATGGCGTCGTTCTTGAAAGATCTTAAAGAAATTTCTTATACATATACAAAATTTCTTTAATAATAAAATGATTTTTGGGTTTTATTTGCATAAATTCATACTGTTCTGGAAATTTCGAAGACATATACGTTTGAAAACCATCATTTTTTTCCTTTAGAAGACTAATTACAGTCTTTCGTACATAATATAATAAATAATATTCAAAATTGAGAAGTGAATATTTCTTAGTAAGACTTTAAAGAACAACTAAAGTATTGACACATTTATTGATTCTATCAATGACAGAATTATGAAAGACTGAAAAAAACTGACTATGAATAATGTATGTTAAAAATTAAACCAATCCCCTTTACTTGTGCTGAAATTAGGTACCAGTGACAATTTGGAGAACGTGAAAAGTGGTTTAGAATAAAAAGGTACAATAGGCCTACTTCAAAAAAAAAAATAACAAATATACGCCTTCGTAATGTTTTTTCCCCAGGCAAGCTGGCAAAAAGGCAAAATTAACTTTTTCGTGAATAAGATTTATTCGTTGCTTTTGCACTTTGTCCATTTGTCAGCTTGAAACATCCTAGGGCAACTTGGCCCAAATCAGGTTTTCTTACTATCATATTTCTTTCTTGAACTTCCTATAATTTTTCTTCCGTCCCGTTCTCATTAAAATATTACTAAGCCAATTACACGAAATTTAATAGAAAGAACCTCAAAATAAAAAATTAAAAGCGACACACAAAATTGCTTATGCCAAAGACTGACCCAAAGTAAATCGAAGAACATTTTAGATCTAGAAAGGAAAGAAATCCCATTTGCCTCCCACAATCTTGAAACGAATCAAATAAATAACAATTCGCTCAGGAAAAAAAAAAAAAAAAAAAAAAAAAAAAACAGTAAAGGTCAAAACGTTGGGTTGCGACGATTTCATATTGAGCTAAAAGAAGGCAATGTGGTTAATTAGCATATTTGTAGTCTTTACGTTTGTAATTTTTGGTTTTATTTTAAAGGTGAAAAGGTCTAGTGGTTTTAATGGAGGGTTTTCGTAATTAACCGTCTTCAAAGTTGTATTAGATTAGGTAGGTTAATTTTATTTATTTTCTTATTAATAATAAATGATAGAAAATAGCAAAAATATGGCGTAAATATTTATGAATTATTAACTTACAATTTTTAGCAGGAATTAAGATAAGTTGTAAATAAACGCTCCCATAGATTTCTGTAAAAAAAAAAAATAGAAAAATATATTTAAATTTTGTTTTGATACTTATGGATTAATTATTTAATTTAAATTAATTCTTATTATTGGTATATATTTTATTATTAAGCATTGAGCTTATTTCAGATATACTTTAATATTAATAAATCCATAAGTCCTGGGTTTGCTTAGTCAAATAAAATACAAGACTAGCTAGTTCGCATGAACTTTTTCTCTTATTTTTAAGAGACTTAGAATTTTGAAAATGGATGTTGTTCCAGACAAATATTCATAATCATAAAATCAATTTTTAAAATATATTATTTTTTCATTTTTTTTGTTTTGTTTGTCTACAGGAAAATGTGAAGTAAATTTACCTTCAGGACATCCGTTATATGTTTTTACTTGCGGTTTATAGGTACTATAAGACAAGTTATGCATTCGTAAAAAAAATCGAACTCGAGATTTTGATCAAAGTTGATGATAGCCAAGACAAAAAAAGTGGGTCTCGCAATTCTGTCCGTCGGTTCGACTACAGCCTAAGTGGCTCTGTCGAATTTCTTCAAACTTGGTAGATATGGGTTTTAATTTTTTCAACACACACATTTTTTTCTTTTTTTTTAAGACCAAAAATAACGGTACCTACCATACGGTTTTTTTTCAAAATTTTATAAATATTTTTTTTTCTCAAAAACTGTCCCACACGATTTAAAAAAAAATTGAAAAATTTCATTTAGTTAAAACTAGGTAATAGTTGAAAAAAATGTTCCAAAAAATTGTTATTTTTGGTAGCCCCCCTGGGTCCACTATTTTTGTTTTTGATTTTCTCGAAATCATTTTTTTTATGCTAAAGTTTGAGTTTAATTACATATTCAAATTTCCATTTTTTTTTTTTTTGATTTTTAAAAAAAATTTCCAATTTTTTTTTTTTGGAAGCTCAATATTTCGAAAACCCCGTGCTCGATTTTTTTCAAACTTGATAAATAAAAGTTTCTTAACATAATCTACAAGATTTAAAAAAAAAATTTATTTATCTAAAACTAACGGTACCTTCTATACAAATGTTAAAAAATGGTTTTCGAAAATCTTATTTTCTTCGAAAACGGTTCTGAGAATTTTGCTAAAATTTTTTTCTTTTGATTAATTTTTACGATCTATTAGTAAATAAAAAATTTTTTGAAAACAAGATATTACTAACTAGACCTATCATACAACGATTTTTTCGAATTTTGAATTTCTCACTATATAATGAAATTTTTAATAAAGAAGTTTCTAAAAAGTTTAAAAAACATTGCATTTCAAAACTTAAAAAAAAAAAAAAATTTCAATTTTTGGAAAAAAAAGTCTTTTTTTTTGGAAAATTCGATATCTCAAGGACGGCTTCATATTTTTCTTGGAAATTTAACTATCTTCCTTACAATAATAAAACCTTTAAGTTGGCGTACCGAAATTTTGTCTTAAAAATGTTTTAATAATTTTGTACATTAAAGCTTATTTTTTAAGGAACCACTACAACGACTTTTAATTTTTGTTCCTGCATACATTAATATTTGCATAGCATTCTGTTTTTATCTCTTACTACTAAAAAAATTAAAAAGTTTCATTTTATCCCTATGAACAGTTTTGTTTAATAACACTCATTTTTAAAATTCCTAGTCTATTACTTAGGAGCAAGTTATATTAATCAAACTTACAAACTTACTAATGTACCTTTTCCAATAAACGTGTCAGATGTGGACATATACAATAGTTCAATTCTCGGTGACAAATAATCTTCACCCAAAACAAATAAAAAGGAGGATAACAACTCAACAGCGTCTATGCCAACCACAGATACCTCAGCACAATGTACCCACTGGATGACAACATAATCTCAATTGACAACAAAGAAGCTGTAGCTTTCTACGGTTACCCCGGGTTAGCCTACTGCCAAGGTTGAGCACCACCCCCATTTCAAAAATTACCACTGACAACCGGGAAAAACACTCCGTCGACAACAAAGTCAAACGACTTTTAATTTAATCTTGACAATTATAATATCTACATAAGAGTATATAAATATTTTCCATTTTAAGCCAATTTATAAGGTAGGGCCCCCTAAGTGCCAAAAAATTTAAAACCTCCCTTGTGTCTTATTAGTTGTTAGTTAATTTGTATAATAAAACAAAACTTGAAGCTTAAACTTGAATAATCTTTACGCCGGATATAAGATATTTTGAGTAGAAAGGGTCTATGAAAGCCATAAATTCCTCCCATGCCATTTACAGCTGGGTACAAAACTCAAATAACTCGTAGCAGTATTTGATTTCATGTTATTGCCGAAGCACTGAAATAACCGATACTTGGTATGTACTTGCGACGAAGTACTTGAAAAATACTAGTACTCATTTTCATTTTCAAGTACCAGTATTGTTCTTGAAGTTTGACAGCTCTAGTTTTCGATTTTGGAGCCACTTGCATAAGGAGTTGCGTCTTGAATATATAGGGGGTATAGGGGAGCTACCTTCCTCGCAAGAGGCAGTACACCCCTGAAACATGTCGTTTATACGTTCAAAACTCGATTACAATATGTCGAGTTGGCAGGTCGTGTCCAATTATTCATTTATTGGTTAGAGCGTTAAAACTGAAAGGAAATAAAATAATCCTGGAATTAATTCCATTTATTCAATACAATCGGAATATTTCATATATTTCTTTGTTGTGTGGTTTCTGTCACCAGCAACCCTCTCTCGAAATAGCCAGTGGCATTCCTCTCCTCAATCAAACCCGTGATACCTGGAAATACTCATCTGGTTAATTTTGATCCACCAGTGATATCTGATGGTTTCTCTCACCAAACAGTGGCACAAATCTTTACATCATTTTAGAGAAAGCAAGATAATTGCACTTGATATTTTATCACCAAGCGCTTTTACAAGAACTGCGTGGACGGTTTTAAGTCTGAAGTTCATAAAATGCTGGTGTGCCACAGGGATCCGTTTTGTCACCGACCCTCTTTTTGATTTTCAGCAATGATGTCTTCAACTTCTAATCCATTAAATTGTTTTGCTGACGAAAGTACCCTGCATGCATGTCTTGTTCTTAGGATGTGGATTTAAAACGGTAGCTGATTTCCATAGCACTATCAAATGAGGAACGAAAATCCGCGTAGAATTTAGTGCTTCAAAAACTCAAGGCTGTCTTCTGTCGTTTAGGCGCAATCCATCTCATATGCTCATATCTATGAGCGGCACTCTTGTATTAAGAAAACCGAACAGCTCTCAGTTCTCGGTATGTGCATTACAGACCACCTTAAGTGCATGGTTCAGTGGTACCACTTTAATTCAATTGAAGTAGATCTACTTCTTTTTTCAAAATATTTTAAAATCTACTTCCTACAAGTAAAAAGTGATTTTGATATCGACTTCAATTTTTCTCATTTTACTTCACTTTTTTCTTCAAATCTACTTCGACTTTTTTTCCGGAAGTGGTAACGCTGGCTTGGTTTCCTTCGATGATGCAAGAAAATTATATAAGACCTATATTTGTGGAAAGCTCGAATATAATTCCCATAGTTGGGCAGGTGTTTCAATAACCCACTTGAGTCTCCTGGATATAATGAAATAAAATGCGCAATTGGGTCGCACAAACTTGCCCTTATGTAAGAGGCTAAGAATTTCGAAAATGAATATGTTATTAGAGAAAAACTGCTCATAGGCATACAATTAATTTTTTAAATGAAATAAAAGAAATTCTTCAGTAGTTTTGGCTGAAAACAGAATACCGTGTGACTCAAGTAATTAATTAGCTTATGCAAGAACACAAATTATAAGTCATTGTAGTGGTCTCTTAAAAAACTAAGCTTTTGTATACAACATTTTAAAAACATTTTTAGGAAAAAATTTTGGTACGCCAGCTTAAAGTTTTTATTATCGTTCGAATACAAATTAAATTTACAAACACAAATATTGAGCCGTTTCTTAGATATCGAATTTTATGTTATTTTTTTAATTCCAAAAATAAGTTTTGAAATAAAATGTTTTTTTTTTTTTTAACGTTTTAGAAGCTTCTCTATAAGAAATTTCATTTAAATCCGTTATGCCGATAATGAGAAATTCAAAAAAATAGCTCTATGGTAGGTACAGTCAGTAATATCTAGATTTCAATTTTTTTTTATTTATTTTAAATTTTTTTTTTTTTTAAATCGCAATAAAATTTTTAGGAAAGTTGAATACACAATAATATTCAAACTGCTGGGCAACTTTAGCATAAAAAGAAAAATGATCTAAATCGGTTGTATAGTTTTGGAGAAAATCAAAAACCAAAAAATGGTTCTAAATGGAGTACTAAAAATAACAATCTTTAGGAAAATTTTTTTAATAAATTTTTTTGGATCTTTTTTAAAAAATCTGTGATACAGTTTTTGAGAAAAAAACACATATATATGTAATATTTCGAAAAAAAAATCGTATGGCAGGTACCGTTATTTTTGGTCTTAAAAAAAAGAAAAAACGTGTGTATAAGCTGTAGTTTTACGAGACCCAGTTTCGTCTTCGCTATCATCATAATAGGTGTGTTTTATTATCCACAAATCTATCTGGATCCGGATCTGGATTAACTTTTAACACGTATTACAAAAACAATTTGGGATCCTGTTCTCTATCTGGATCTATTTTTAAGATCCAACAATTAGTTCTTACTTAAGCGGGTAGATGGCTTTTATGATAAGGTAGTGTAAGCTACAGTGTAAAGAAAAAAGACAAGAAATAATTTAAAATTAACAAATCTAAGGATAAAAAGAGACGGGCTTATAACACTGATATCAATAAGATCCGTATCGTTTTATTTTCAAGGGATGATCCAGATCCGGATCCAGATAGATTTGTGAATAATAAAACGCACCTAATGTCAACTTCGATCAAAATCTCGAGTTCGATTTTTTACGAGTGCATAACTTGCCTTATACATAGGACATCTATAAGTCGCAAGTAAATAAAAATAAGCTTTGAATACACAATTCGAATAAAGATTATTCATTATGTTGAACGGCGTGTGATCCGTGAATAATTATTAGAAAAAATTTTTAATTCGTTTTATAATTTTTAAGTTAAAATTAATAATAATTGAAACCGACTCATTGTGTGATCAATTTAAAGTGTTTTGTTTGTTTTTTCTAATAATTAAGCTTTGAAATTATATATATTCATCAACATTTAAAGGGTGTTTTATTTTTTTGCCGCACACTAGAGTTATGCATCAATTTACCCGACGGCGTCGTCGTGGCCATTCTCTCTTTGTCTCATTTCCCCATCGTTCATGCTATGCTTATATTAAACGTAATAAGGATCTCAATAAATCCTTAAATCATTAGACTTGACTATTTTTTTTTTTTTTTGTATTTTCATTTTTGACGTTTTATGCATTAAAGTAAAGTATGTTCTTAACTAATTTCTGACACTGTTAAATTGTTAAATTAGGTTGTCAATTCCTTGGTCCCAAGATATTAGAAGTGCACGATATTTTGCATGCAATATCAGATGTTTTTCAAAATATCGACCTTTGTTGCGTACAAAATATCGTGGATTATCTGATATTTGATTTAAAATTTTTTTTTCATTTTTCCATTTAAATTATTTTTGTATCAGAAAAATACTCTTCCAACCTAGACGGAGGGAACTTAACCACCTTCCAGTATTGATGAGATCGGACAGCATAAACACAATTAATGAAGGATTTCATACTCTTTCCGTTTTTTAAGGTTCATTTAAATTACGACTGCTAGAGAACAATAAATCAGTTAATTCTTCTTTAAAGAGATTAAGCGGACTAGGACTGAGAGCTCACCTTTATGTGCTCTTAAATACTATTTGTTTTGAGATGCAAGGGGTTTAAAAAACCTTTTTAGAAGAGTAAATGTATAAAAGTCTAAAAGTATTACATTTTTATTGTTTAACTGCTTTTTTAAGGCACACAAAGTTTTTTTTTTATGTTTTAAAAAGAATATTACAAGCAAACGTACCTAAATCAAAGCAAGAAATTAACTTTTATTCAGGATTAGATGAAAGCAATCAAGACTCTTTTAAATTCTCTTTGAAAGGATCCAAGAACATTTTATTTGTCTATTAAACTTGTTTTAGTATCGTCTGTGCTGGTTTTTCTTCGTTTTTTTTCATACGTTCCATCTAATTGGGTCAAAAAATCTTTGGAAGAACTGAAAGGATGTTTTTTTTTTCACTCCTACATATATTTTGAATGAAACTTAAAGCAAAAAAAAACAGCTATAACATTAATGCCTTGATATAGCAATGGTTAAGGCACGACTATGTAAGTATCCTTTACAAAAAATCATTTTGGGTATTTTATGTTTTTAAGTTTCAAGGATTTACACTTTTATAACATTTTCTTGGTCCAATCGAATAAATTTACTGTACATTCAGAGGCATGAAATTTTTTATTTCTTTTTTTTTATTATTTAATTCAATAAAAAATATAAATATTTTCGAGAGGATTGCTAACTCTCTGAAAATCTAAACAAAGAAAAGAACATTTTTGAAGAAAATAAAAAAAAATGCCAATGAAAGTAAGAAGTAAACAGCTTACTGCCTTAAAATAGTTTTTTTGCATTCCAAAAAAAATAAAATGCACGACTGGATCGCACGAACTTGCTCTTATGTACAAGTACTTGGGAATTTAAGATACATTTTATAAATATAAAACATGGATTTAAGTACATAAAAATGTTCAAATGCATAAAATTGCCGTCTCATTTCTAGAAAAGTATGAATTTATGCAAACAAACTTTTCGTTTTATTATTAAATACATTTTTTTTATAAGAAATTTCTTTCAAATTTTCTAAGAAAAAATTTGGGATGCGAATTTTGAGTATTTAATAATATTGATTTTAGGAAATAATTTCAAAAAATAATTTAAAAAATATATTGATTTTTCAAAAAAAAATTATTTTTTTTTCTCAAAAAACCCAACAAATATTCGAATATTTCTATAAGCAATATTATTTTAAGCCTAAGGGGAAAATTTTTGGGTAAAATCCTTAGAGCCGTTAATGAGAAAGTCAAAAATCAAAAAAAAAGGTTCTATGATAGGTACCGTTAATAACATTTTGCCCCAAAAATTTTTTTTGACCAAAATGTAGTCCATGTCCATAATATCACACCGATTTTTTTTTTTATCAAAATAGTTCGAGCCGTTTTCGAGATAAATAAGATTTCGGATTACGGGTGTACGGGTGTACGGGGGGTACCCTTAGTTTTGGGGCTAAAAAAAAATTATCGGTTTTCAAGATATAGAATTTTCAAAAAAAAAAATTGTATTATTTTTTTAAAAATCCTAAAACTATTTTTTCGAAAAAAATTTTAGTTTATATTTTTTTAAATGCAAAGGAGCTCCTGCATAAAAATTTTGGTTAAAATCGTTAGAGGGTGAGAAAATCGAAAATCAACAAAACGGTTCTATGACAGGTACCCCTAATAACATTTCCCCCCGATTTTTTTTTTTGGCCAAAATATAGTCGGTGTCCATAATATCACACTTAATGTTATTTATCAAAATCGTTAGAGCCGTTTTCGAGATAAATAAGATTTTGCATTACGGGTGTATGGGGGGTACCGTTAGTTTTAGAGCTAAAAACAAAATTTCAATTTCTCTTCTAGGGAATCACCGAAGACCCTTAAGTACTGGGTTTGAAGAAAATAGCTCCAGTAGTTTAAGCTGTAGTTCGAGGTACAGACATACAGACATACAGACATACAGACAAAGAAACATATAGATATACAGACATACAGACATACAGACAGACGGAATTGCCGGACCCAATTTTTTTGTCTTCGCTATCATCGTAATGTCAACTTTAATCAAAATTTCCAGTTCGACTTTTTTTCCAAATGCAGAACTTGCCCTATAGTACCTATAATGCAAGTAAAAATGGCGTTTCATATCGTTGATCTCACTTGGACTCATTAATTAATTTTCTAAACTCTAAGATTTTATTTTATACAAGAACAAAAATTATAAGTCGTTGTTGAGGTTTCTCAAAAAATAAGCTTTTATATAAAACATTTTTAAGACATTTTCAAGAAAAAATGTTGGTACGCCAACTATAAGTTTTTATTATTGTACAATTAAAATTAAATTTCAAAAAAAAAATACTGACCCGATTTTGAGATATCAAATTTTCCAAAAAAAAAAATTATTATTTTTCCAAAATTCAAAAACTATTTGTATGCCTATATTTGTCAAACCTTTTAGAAGCTTCTTTATTTTAAATGCCATTAAAATCAGTTCTGCCGGTGTAAAGAAATTCGCAAAAATGGTTCTAAAGTAGGGACAGTCTGTAATATCATAATTTCAAAAATGTTTCATTGAATCATAGACCGTAAAAATTAATTGAAAGAAAAAAAATTATCAAAATTCTAAGTGCCGTTTTCCAGATTGATACGATTTTCAAAAACCATTTTTTTATCATTTGTATGGTGGGTACATTCATTTTTAGATTAAATAACATTTTGTTTCTCACTTCATGTAAATTGTTAACTGTTAGGTTTTAAAAAAATTGAAATATTGAATTTTGAAGAAAATTTTTTAAATTTTTCTTAAAAAAATCCAAACAATATTTTTTTAAATTCTAATACACAAAACTATCCAAACTTTAGCAAAAAAAAATAAGAAAATCAAAAACAAAAAAAAAAAATGGTTCTATGGGGGTTATCATTAATAACCATTTTTTCTAAGAAAAAAAATACAACCTAGCTTTAACTAATGAAATTTTTTGAGTTTTTTCTTAAAATCTGTCGAGCAGTTCTTGATAAAAAAAATGGAAAAAAAAAAATTGTATGCCAGGTACCGTTACTTTTGGTCTTAAAAAAAAGTGTGGTGAGAAAAATTTAAAAATGGTATTTAGCAAGTATAAAGTAAACCAGACGAGCTGTTTAGGTGAAAGAAGTGGGTCTCGCAATTCTATCTGTCTGTCTTTTCCACTGCAGTATAAACGGTTCGGCCGATTTTCTTGAAAATTTTGTAGATATTATTTTTAAATTACCCCTCATTTTTTTTTTCTTTTTCGTTTTTAGACCAAATATAACGGTACCTGGGACACAATTTTTTACTTGCGATATAGGTACTATAGGGCAAGTTCTGCATTTGGAAAAAAAAATGGAACTCGAGATTTTGATCAAAGTTGACATTACGATGATAGCGAAGACGAAAAAAGTGGGTCCGGCAATTCCGTCTGTATGTCTGTATGTCTGTACCTCGAACTACAGCCTAAACTACTGGAGGTATTTTCTTCAAACTCGGAACTTAAGGGTCTTCGGTGATTCCCTAGAGGAAAAATTAAATTTTTTTTTAGCTCCAAAACTAAGGGTACCCCCCATACACCCGTAATGCAAAATCTTATTTATCTCGAAAACGGCTCTAACGATCTTGATAAAAAAAATTAAGTGTGATATTATGGACATGGACTATATTTTGGTGAAAAAAAAATTTGGGGGGAAATGTTATTAGGGGTACCTGTCTTAGAACGGTTTTTTTGATTTTCGAATTTCTCACCAACGGCTCTAACGATTGTAACCAAAATTTTTATGCAGGAGCTGCTTTGCATTTTAAAAAATATAAACTAAAATTTTTTTCGAAAAAATAGTTTTTGGATTTTAAAAAAAATAATACAATTATTTTCTTGAAAATTCAATATCTTGAAAACTGATACACGATAAAATTTTTAAATTACGTTTTAAAATGTATTTTATTGAATACTAATAATTCGCATATCAATTTTTTTTATAAAAATTTTAAGGAAAATTTAGTACACAAAAACATGTTTCAGTGTGTCTGTATGCCTGTACCTCTCACTACAGCCTAAACCACTGTACCTATTTCTTTCAATCTCGGTAGTTAAGAGTCTTCGGTGATTCCCTAGAGGAGAAATTGAAATTTTTTTTTTAGCTCCAAAACTAAGGGTACCCCCCATACACCCGTAATGCAAAATCTTATTTATCTCGAAAACGGCTCTAACGATTCTGATAAAAAAAATTAAGTATGATATTATGGACATGGACTACATTTTGGTCAAAAAAATTTTGGGGCAAAATGTTTTTAGGGGTACCTGCCATAGACCCGTTTTTTTGATTTTCGACTTTCTCATTAACGGCTCTAAGGATTTTAACTCAAAATTTTCAGCAGGAGTCCCCTTAAGGTTAAAATAATATTGTATATAAAAATATTCGAAAAAATATTTGTTGGGTTTTTTTTTAAATCAATATCTTCAAAACCTATGAACAATTATTTTTTGAAATTATTTCCAAAAATCAATATTAAGTATTTAATACTTAAAATTCGCGTCCCACATTTTTTTCTTGAAAAAGTTTAGAGACATTTCTTATAACGGGTGATTTTTTAAGAGCTTGAGAACTTTTTTTAAAAAAAAAACGCATAAAATTTGCAAAATCTCATCGATTCTTTATTTGAAACGTTAGATTGGTCTATGACATTTACTTTTTGAAGATAATTTCATTTAAATGTTGACCGCGGCTGCGTCTTAGGTGGTCCATTCGGAAAGTCCAATTTTGGGTAACTTTTTCGAGCATTTCGGCCGGAATAGCCCGAATTTCTTCGGAAATGTTGTCTTCCAAAGCTGGAATAGTTGCTGGCTTATTTGTGTAGACTTTAGACTTGACGTAGCCCCACAAAAAATAGTCTAAAGGCGTCAAATCGCATGATCTTGGTGGCCAACTTACTGGTCCATTCCTTGAGATGAATTGTTCTCCGAAGTTTTCCCTCAAAATGGCCATAGAATCGCGAGCTGTGTGGCATGTAGCGCCATCTTGTTGAAACCACATGTCAACCAAGTTCAGTTCTTCCATTTTTGGCAACAAAAAGTTTGTTAGCATTAAACGATAGCGATCGCCATTCACCGTAACGTTGCGTCCAACAGCATCTTTGAAAAAATACGGTCCAATGATTCCACCAGCGTACAAACCACACCAAACAGTGCATTTTTCGGGATGCATGGGCAGTTCTTGAACGGCTTCTGGTTGCTCTTCACTCCAAATGCGGCAATTTTGCTTATTTACGTAGCCATTCAACCAGAAATGAGCCTCATCGCTGAACAAAATTTGTCGATAAAAAAGCGGATTTTCTGCCAACTTTTCTAGGGCCCATTCACTGAAAATTCGACGTTGTGGCAGATCGTTCGGCTTCAGTTCTTGCACGAGCTGTATTTTATACGGTTTTACACCAAGATCTTTGCGTAAAATCTTCCATGTGGTCGAATAACACAAACCCAATTGCTGCGAACGGCGACGAATCGACATTTCACGGTCTTCAGCAACACTCTCAGAAACAGACGCAATATTCTCTTCTGTACGCACTGTACGCATTCGTGTGGTTGGTTTAATGTCCAATAAAGTAAACTGAGTGCGAAACTTGGTCACAATCGCATTAATTGTTTGCTCACTTGGTCGATTATGTAGACCATAAATCGGACGTAAAGCGCGAAACACATTTCGAACCGAACACTGATTTTGGTAATAAAATTCAATGATTTGCAAGCGTTGCTCGTTAGTAAGTCTATTCATGATGAAATGTCAAAGCATACTGAGCATCTTTCTCTTTGACACCATGTCTGAAATCCCGCGTGATCTGTCAAATACTAATGCATGAAAATCCTAACCTCAAAAAAATCACCCGTTATAAAAAATTTATTTAATAATAAAACGATTTTTTAAGGTTTATTTGCATAAATTCATACTTTTTCGGAAACCAGACGGCAATTTTATGCAGTTGAACATTATTATCTCATTAAATCCATGTTTTATATTTTTAAAATGTATCTTAAATTCCAAAGTACTTTTACATAAGAGCAAGTTCGTGCGATCCAGTCGTGCATTTTATTTTTTTTTAAATTCAAACTATGAAAGGAGTGTTGTTTTAACAATTCACCAAATTAATTTTGCTTTTGATTATTTTTCTTTAATAACAAATTTTACAAAAAATACAATTTTTTAAAATTCTAAGTTCTCTTAGAAAAAGTAGCTATATACAAACATTTTATTTTGCTTTGATAGAGCGGAAACAAGGGCTGACCTACCTATACCACCCAGTTACGAACGCACAGAAAATATATTTTGTCTCTTCCTCGCAAGAAACGGAAGCCCCTAGAAAAATAATTTTGTTTTCAAGTGGCAGTAGCTGGGAATTAACAGCGACACTTTCAGCTTGCTAGTCAAATGCCCTTACTTTTTCACAAGGAATACTGAGTTCTTCTTACCATTTGAAAACAAATAATTTTTTTCTTGCGAAAAATGAACAAAACGGTATGTCCTAGCAGAAGAACGGCCCCAAAGTCGTCTTTTCAAGTCCTTCTATCTTTTATTTCTTCTCAAAGTATAAAGCGTACACAAACATTTGGTGTATTTCAACTCCGAGCACTGCCTACCTAGTTTTCCGTAATATTCCCCCTTTTCAAACAAGTCGGTATGTCTCGATTCCTATTTCCTATTTGTACTCGTAGTTTAGAAAAAGTTTTTAGGCAAGAAATGTTCACTTTGAAGTTCCCAAATTTTTTTTTCAGGTTGAACTCAAGGAAGAAAGAAACAGACAGCTGAAAATATCTTATCTTAAAATATGAACAAATGATTTCATGAAACTTTTTTTTTTGAACAATGGGATCCCTGGGAGCTGAAATACCTCCTCTACTACATACTTTATAACATTGAGAACAACAATTTTGTGTAATCTAAGTCCTATTTTGAGCACAGGAATCAAAAGAAGGGACACAATTGAATAGATTCTAAAGCAGCCGAACACCCTCATCAAAAATTCCAAGGGAAAGAGAATTCACAAAGTCCAAACTACCTTCCTTCAGAGAATGAAATTCAATAACTTTTACAACAATGGAAAATGAAAGAAATTGACAATGAATTCCCTGAAGATTCTCTTATGGGTACCTTATTACGAATGAAAATTGACACAAGACCATAAGACAAATTTTTCGTAAAATAATTGTAAGCTATAAAAAATATTATTGAAAATAAGGTATGTTTCTACATATGTAGGTAAAAATAGCTACCACTGACAGTCTAGCCCTGTGGCCCAATTAGCGCTGAAGTGCGTCATTTTGATACCATAACTCGTTTGAACCTGTGGATGAAATTGATACGAGGAAATGTGCACAATCTCTTGGGTTGAGTTAAAAAAAGGAACCATGTAGTTGTGGTACGTTCTGATGTGTCTTATTGTTGTGTTATGAGATGAGAGATGTTTTTATTTTGCACAATCATCCGGAATTTGGATCACTCTGTTACACTTTTTCTTCGCGACGCGAATTGGTGTCCGACCTCTTTTTTTTTATTATTAATATTGTTATTATTATTAATTGAATTGATAATAATAACAAATTACGCAAACTCGAATTAAAAAAAAAGAACAAAACAAATGAAACTCGACTCGATCGTACGCGTATTAGACTAATATTTTGACAGATAGCCAAATAGCAAAAACTGAAAGATAACAACAAAAAAAAGTGCAACCTGTAGCTCGTTAAGATGAGCTACCACCGCGGCTGCTCAGCTGGGTTGGGTTCAGCGGAGGTGGAAGAATTCGCGATAAGGATTTTTAAATTGATTATCGCTCTAATCAATTTAATGAAACGAAAGAAGATTTTTATTACAAGTACAGTGGAATACTTGTAATAAAAAGTGGGCGCCAGGAATTTTTGTTCGGACGAAATTAGTAAAATTCCAAAACTAATTATTGAGTAAATTAAAGAGAGAATAGCTTAATTAAATAAAACACCGTTTTTACTATTTCCTCTAGGGAATTGAAAAATAAATTTTATTTGGGAAACCGTGGGCGAACCCTGGATAAAAACTCAAAATTTTTTCAACGAAATAAAAATACACAAATGAAATGAAAATACAAATCAAACCGCGGTAAGGCCTCTAACGATTGAAATTCAAATATACCCGAAGAAACAAATTAAAGTGGTCACGAATAAAAAAACAAAGAAAAAGACAAAGGTCCACCGAATATTTAAAGGAACACGAACAGTCAAGTACTGTCTTTGGACAAGATGTCCGTTTACTTATCTTTTTTTTTTTTCCTCGATTAATGTTCCTCTAACTTCTCGATTCTCCTATTTCTCCTGTCCTCGCTCCTCGAATCACTATTTATTTTTCTTTCCAAATTCTCGTCCTCGATCTCCTTATTTTTTCAATTATATCCTCTTTTTCTCGATTTTTCTTTTTAAATTTTCTCGAATCCTTTCTATAATCTTTTTTTTTTGTTTTTCACCTTATCGCTTAGTAAGCTCTCCAAAGAGTGAACTTTCCTAGCTTAAAATCCTTTTCTTTCCTCCCTCGACCATTCCAGTCACTCACACATACACACATCCAGCCAATCGTTTTCGCGATCATCGGTCACGGACACCGGCTTCCTGGAAACCTTTTTCATTTCACAGAAAACCACCGTTGTCGAATCTCAAACGAAACTTTACTCTCACACTCACATTCTCGGATTCAGCAAGTTGTTGGGTGTCCTTCCAAAACTTGCCGAATCTAAATGGTCGAGTTCAGACTACAATCAACTAACTTTTTCGAGAAAAATAAAAAAGAATTAAATCGAGAAAAAGCCCTTTTTTAGGCATTCCCCTAGTTACCATTAAATACTCGCGAGTATTTCGAAGAGCGAAGTCATTGTTACTAAATAATATTAAGACGAAAGAGGAAAGCATAATTTTAACACGCGAACTAAATTCAAAGTGGACCTTTTTCAAAAAGACGAATTAATATCTTTAGGAAAATAATCTAACAGTTACTCTAATCGTTAAAGACCTTTACGCTTACAAATGGGATTTACGTTATTTTAGAAATTGAAAGTTAGGCAAAAATTTAGGATGTTGTGTTGTTTTGATGTTAAGGTAGGTAAGAGTCCACCTGACTCGTTACCTCTTCAGCTCATCCGCTGGCATTCGTTTTGTTCCATGAGACCGCCCGTCTACATGTCAAGTATATTCTCGTAAATCTCGGAACCCTTTCACTCGAAACCTGTATTTGTCACTTTTGCAAAATGCTGACTAAGTACACCAATGGTTGATGGTACCATGGTTGCCCTCAACCTCGCCAGAATTTTGCAGCCGCAACCAAAGAAAAGAAGGGAAGGAAGGAAACGAAGGCCAGTCATTGTTGCGGTAAATTTTACCGTAACAACTCAAACAACCGGAAAACCACACGCATCCGAACCTGCATCAATACAGTGTCAATCTAGGCATCTTGTTGACTGATGCTAAAGCAGTGACTAATCCTAATAAGTGATCATCCGACCCCCAAGCACCATAAACCTGTGTCAAAGCCCTTAGTGCGCTAGGTCCTGGTCTAAGGAATCAGACGAAATAGCTCTAGGTGATTTCAGTCCTGTGCTCTCCACAGAAATAACCAAAGTTCGTTCTAGAGCTATTTCGTTGCGTTTAGAAAAGAGATCAGGTCTTTAATATTACATCCGAAAGTTTGTAAATGTCATCAAAAGATGAGATTTTTAATGATTGGGCTCTAATTTTAGCAAAACAGAGCTTTTACGGAGGAAGAGAACGTCTGTTTCCTTTGTTCGCTGGTTCCCACAGCTAAGACAGTGAGTGTTGTTGGGAATGTCTAGCTTCGCTATATGCTCTGATCCGCTTCAGGTAACAATTATTCTGGAGCATTCCTTGGGTCTGCATACTAGTTCAAGTGTTCGGGCTTTATTATAGGTTCGCCAAATCGTCCTTGACATAATGCAGTTAGTTGAACTGTTCTTCCTGCGGTTTAATTCGTTGAAATGCTGACTCTTTCCGCATGTGATTCATGAAGGGCTGATCCTTGCCTGGCCAGCTTGTATGCAAGTTCATTCCCATAATCAAAAATTGCACTTACGAGTACGTCCCTTTTTTCCAAGATCATGGAAATGCTAGTAAGTTATCAGCTTAAGCAATATCGAGGCGATATTCTTCTTCTGTTTCTCAATAACCGACAGTGTGATTTTCATTGCAATAAGTCCACTGCTGATGTGATGGCATTTGTCACCAAACAGTGGCTGTGGCAGAAATCTTTTCATCGTTTGGACAAAGTAATATTATTGTCGTTGGTACTCTAAAAACCTTTTGATAGAGCCTGGCATCAAGCTGTCAGATCCAGATTGGTGCCTTCAGTTTCAATGACTCTCTTCTCCAATGTATTATGATTTACCTTTCGAAACAGTTATTACTTGAAATATTGGATCAATTTAAGACTGATACCCACAAAATAAATGCTGGTATGCCCCAGGGTTCCGTTCTCTCTCCGACCCTCTTTCTCATTTTCATTGATGATCTTCTGTCTGAAACTTATAATTTATTTTATTGTTTTACTGACTATATTACTCTAAACGTTTCATATTCATTTCAAGAATCACACCCCTGCCCTTCGGTTGTGGAACCAAAACGGCAACGTGTGATAAGCTCATTAAATTCTGATCTGAAAACCATTGTCCAATGGGGAATAAGAAGGCGAAGTAGAATTTAATGCCTGAAAACTCCATCATTTCTTTTATCGCTAAAGCGAAGCCTTCGACCCTTGCCAATGGCTATGAATGGGACTTTCATCAATAAAACTTAATATTTTTAAAAGTGTTTGGAATTTCTTAGCCTGAGCATGAAATTGTTCTCTCCTTCTGATCTGGCCATTGTATACAAGACAAACATATATCAGTCCAAAATTAGAGTATGAATCCCATATGTGGGCCGGTGTCCTTCAACTCACTTGAGTCCTTTGGAGAATATTCAGAGAAGAGCATTCAAAATGATTGGAGACATATTCCATGTCTCTCCTTATTTTATCGTTTCTTTAATAGCCAGTTCTCCACTTAAGAAATTCACACTTAAGCTTTTAGAAATGCTTATCAATCTACCCTCAAGTCTCATTTCGAGACTCTTCATTAAGCCACACTACACGAATGTGGAATGCTTTACATTTATCTGTTCTTCCCTCTCATTGTGATGTAAAGAAGTCTTTAACCAATATGCATCGGTTAGTCCACTTTAATCCTTTCAACTTTTTCTAATACTCGAACTCTGCTTTACGTACAAAGGATATTCAAAAAAAATCCACTTTGACCCGGAACCCAGATGAGAGTGACACTGAGCTTAATATCAAGGCGAGCAAATTCATTTCCCCATTGCTGGACCAATTTGGAGGATAATGTACTAGAATTATTGGCTTAAACATCCACCATACTGTCTGCTTTAATAGTTGTGTTTCGGTTTTGACTTAGATCTTGTTGCAGTCCCTTGCATGCTTCACTAATAGCCAGTAATTCAGCTTGAAAAACACAAGCAAAGTCGGGTTAAATATGAAAATAAAGTTTGAACTTAAGATTAAACTAATTTTGTAAAGTTTAAAATAAATTAAAACTTTTTAGAAATAATATTAATATTTTCGTTCTGCTCGAAATCAATCTAAGTGAATTAAGGCCATATTCACCTCTGAACCTTTCCCTTAAATTTTATTCAAAGCACTCAACATATAGACAGCAACCATTTTGAGGACTACCTTTTGCGTGTACCTATCCTTCCATCGCACAAACCATTCACAAATTATTCTTCCTCAATTATTGCAAAATCCTCTTTTGATAGGTACTAAAAAAAAATTTAATAATAAAATACAAATAGCACAAAACTTCAATCCAGAACAAAAAACCTTCTTCCTTCGTAGCCAAAAGCACTTTACCCTTTTTTATTCCCCTAAACTGGTGCAATGTGCTTGCACACCAAGCACTTTAGTTGCTACTTAACCACAAGCTGTCTCCTTACCTGTCGGATTTTTGCAATGCGAAAATGCACTTCTCAAATAGAAAACACCGCACCGACAGCCAGCGACACATGAAATAAAATAATTCCACAAAAAAACCGTTGAGCAACACTATATTTCTATAGAATTCCACACTGCACCGCAAAACCCTAATTAACTGAAATTCACTCCATTAAAAAGGATGCGCACCACTCGGGCAGGCAAAAGTGGGAAATTAAATGAAAGACATAATGGTTCCGCACTACAAACTGACTGAATAAAAAAAAAAACCCCAACAAATTTACACTTTTGCCTGCTTCAACCTCGTGTTCGTTCAAATTTATATATTTTTTTATCCAACTTGCAACAACAAAAAAAAGCTTTAAATTTTAAACAATGCCGGCAAAATAATTGCCAACAGAATGGGCCATACAAAAAGAACCACCCGCGACATAACAATGCGTTCGTATAGAGTTCGACTGCAAACTGCGGACTACTGCACAATTTAAATGAATAAAAACTGTGAAACAAACCCCCTTTTGAAGATATTATCATCATCCAGCGAAAGGGGCAAAACATACAAAGGAATGTGTAAACGCCCACATTCCTCCACATACCCTATCCACATAGCAAAGTCGCCACCATCCCAAATGTGCCTTACCGAAACTAATTAAAAAGCATAATCCTTCTTCTCCGGCATAGGAGGGCGTACGGTTAGGTACCGCTAGGTACCCAACGCCCGTTCTGTTGTTTGTTTTGTTTTCTGAAACTCAACTAAAACTCAATATATTCCAAACTCAGCCCGAAATCAGCGTTTTACTGGAAAATTCGTATTTTATACGAGTATGTAACGTTCCGAACCGGCGACTGCGACGACAACGACGACGACTCCGACGACGGACGATGATGTCGGAAGCTATCTACCGCAGATAGATATCTACTCACTTCACTGCCGAGGAGTATCTCTACAATGACCTTTAATTATTCGCTGGAGAAACATTTTGCATTCATGATACGAGCTGGTTGGCTGGCATCCACCAAAAATTCGTCTTTTTTTTGTTGCTATTTTTGGAATACGCGAGCAGCCACCGCACCGTCTACCAGAATAATCATCATTCCCGACTCAGGTCCTTCGAATAACAATCGGCTATAGGGATTCATGTAATGGCCGCATTTTAATAATGTTGGGCCTGCCTTGTAAAAGGGCTACTTTAAGAGGAATATTTGTTGATATATGGCTGGCAAGAGGCACGATATATGGCTGGCAACACGATACTAGCTTAACATAATAGAAAGTTTCCTTTGTGTGGCCATGAAATTTCAAAGCTGGCAGTACGCTACATTCTGGTTCAAGGGCGTCTGAAAGTCGTTTTATCGAATGGTAAATATTTATGTTTTTGAAACTGCATTCCTCTAACACGCCGTCTCAACTAGCGATAAATCCATCGCAATCGCAATAGCCAAAGCAGAGAGCAGAAGAACTGTCAATTTTTTTTTGGCTGGGCATTTCATCGCATACTTTTTTAGTATAGTGAATAATTTTAATGGATCAAATAACAAAGGCTTTCAAATTAGGAATTAATATATATGAGTTCTATGGACAATTTTAAATCAGACATTTTTTAAACTTGGAAGAAAAACGTAAATCTCAAGCAAAAGCTTTCTTCGCACGCAAAACTCAAACTCACTCAAATAAAATTTGGGTACGCCAGAACAATATGACGGTTCTCCTTGCGATAAAGCAAGCGATGAATGGTATGCGATAAGAGCATACTTTCTATCGCAAGCTATGGAAATATAGCTGCGATGGCGGTCTCTACTTGCGATAATGAACGCATGCTTTAAAGCATGCTCTGGATTCATCGCTAGTGGAGACCGCATGTAAGGAATAATTGAACCAGTAGCACTATCAAACAAAAATGAATATTTAGGCAAAAAAAAAAAAATCAAAAGTGGGCGTAGTAATAATTCCTTTTTCTATTTGAAAAAACATCCAAAAACTAATAAATTAAGAAATATGCCCCATAACATTGTACTGGAGACTTATTATAATTCACATTTTCTCCAAATTTTTTGAAGAACAATCAAATAAATTTTTCTTAAAGTGGGCGTGACAATAAGGCCGACAATTCATCCCGATCTATCCTTACTACTTTTATTCACATTTAAGCCTGAAAATTTCAGCAAAATCGGGTGACTAGTTTAGATCTTATAGATTTAAGTCTGCCTTTCCGTACAACTTCAACCACTGTGTGACACACATTCGTACAAATTGATAAAATCTAACTCAAAAATGGTTTTGGAGAGTTTAAAAAAGGATCTTTCGAACTAAATACGATTTTTTTTGGTTCTAGGTACCTTAACGACTCTTAAACGTGATATTTTATATTCCTCAAACTATAGAAAGTGAGAGTTTTAAAATAGCAAATAAGCTTTATCAATTATTTTATGCACTTTTGAAAAGCCTTTTATAGCAACGCTGGACGTACGAAATGCCTTCAACTCGGCCAGATGGAGCCAGGTTCGCTCGAACAGAGATTCCACATTCCAGTATATCTCCTGCAGATGGTGAAGGACTATCTCAGGGATCGAGAGTTGCTTCACGAGATCAGTGAGGGCCTGACATCTGGCGCAGCGCAGGGATCGATCTTAGGACCAGACCTCTGGAACATCTCCTACGACGATATCCTTCGCATGGAGATGCCTGACGATGGCTTTCTAGTTGGGTACGCTGACGACATCGCCGCGGTGATTACGGCACGAGACACCGATAGCGCACAAAGAAAGTTGAACCAGGTCATGCGACGAGTAAATTCATGAATGGAAGAGCATGGACTCAGCCTAGCCACGAAGAAAACTGAGATAGTCCTTCTGACGAGGAAAAGGATTCCCACACAAATCGACTTCCAAATTGGGGCCGAAGTTATAAGGAGCAGCGTGGCGGTGAAGTACTTGGGATTGAGACTCAAAGCTTACCTACTGGCAACAAATAAAGGCAGCAACGAAAAGAGCCTCAAAAACAATCACATCACTGAGCAGACTGATGGCGAACGTGGGGGGACCAACGGCCAGTAAGCGAAGGTTACTAATGGCGACAACTCATTCCATCCTTCTGTACGTTAGCGAAATCTGGGCGGATGCACTTAAGCAGGAGAAGTACCGGAGGCAGATAGCGGCAGTGCAAAGATGCGGAGCTGTACGTGTGGCCAGCTCTTACCGAACGGTGTCGGAACCAGCCGTCCTTGTAGTCGCTGCAGTGACCCCTATCGAGCTTTTAACGCTGGAAAGAAAGTACATCTATGACAAAAAGATGGAAACGGGAGTGGAAGCGGCATCCGAGGAGGCTAAGCAGCTGACGAAACTGAAGTGGCAAGAGTGTTGGAGCTCGGAAAGCAGAGGACGATGGACGGCGATGCTAATCAGGGACGAGGCTGAGTGGAAGGACCAGAAACACGGTGAGGTTATCTATTACGTCACCCAGTTACTCACCCGACACGGATACTTCAACGCCTTTCTCCACAGGATCGGCAAAACGAGCAGCTCAGACTGCCAGTACGGGAACTCTCAAGAAGATGACGTGCAACATACCTTCTTTGACTGCAGCAGATGGGAACCCTAAAGAGCAGAACTGGAGAGAAACATCGGCATCATCACTCCAGATAACATTGTCGAAAAGATGCTGGCCAGCGAAGAGAACTGGAACAAGATCTGTATTTACGCCAGCCACCTTATCAGAAGGAAGAAAAGAGAGGAAGAGCAATTCCGCGAGACAGCGTGAGCCCACAAGGGGTACTACAACAGGACCCCCCTTGAAGTAATGCGAAAGTGGTCACGAGGGGTTGATCGTGGAGACACTTTTGGAGGTTTAGCCGGTATGCGTTATAAGATTGAATGAAATCCCTTGGAGAGTCCGGCACACGGGGAGGTATGGATACCTCCTTATGGTGCGTCAAGCATACCCCCAAAACTAAAAAAAAGAAAAAAAAATCTCTATTACATAAGGAATATTAAGAGAAAAGAAAAAAAATTTCACGAAAGCCACGCACATTAAATTGTATACCATCTAAACGAATAGAGATTACACTCTGAAACTTGGCATGTAGTATCTCTAATGTATGATCATTATTTTAAGATTCAACAAAATCTCAAAAGAAACCAAGTTGGCTAAAATCTAATTCGATATCTTAGCTTATGGTTTAATATAAAAAAAAATCAATTTCCGGTTTAAATTTCAATTAACCATATTTTCCACCATTAAAATTTGTTTTCTCGCTTTGGTTTATCAAAATTTTCCTAAAGAACCCTTACGCATAGCATGCTGAACCTTAAAAAAACCCATAATTCCAGCATCAGACCTCAAAACTCAAAATCGTTTTACAATTATGTTAACAACCGAAAAAGTATAGATACCACAAAGATGAACGAACCCTAAGACCAACCACTTTTTTTGTTGTCCGATTCACGTGGAATGTTACCTATACAAAATTTAGTTTGACCTTCCACAAATTGTGTCATCGTCTTATTTTATTTAAGCTTTCATCTCTTGTTGTCACTTCAACTTTTGTTCAGTGGATCGGATCGCGTTTGAAGAGAATTTATCAAACTTTTATTTAAATAAAGATGTATTCTGGTGTACCACAAGGCAGACAACTTGTTCCACTACTCTTTATAGGTGTTTTTAATGTTGTTATGTTATTTCAATATTAAATTTTTGTAGGTACTTATCCACACTGATGATCAGAATGAACTACATATATCAAGTATAAAGGCTTACTTCTTTATGTGAAGATGAATTTTCTGGAAAAACATAAAAAAATTTCCGCTGCTGTTTTTTTATTTTTAAATTCGGTTTTTTGTAAGAAACAACTCTCGGAACTAAGAAATTTTTCAATTTTCAACTTAACCTCTATTGTACAATTTATGATCTCAAAGAATCAATGACCTGTGATCTGACGCTTGATCTGATATGCAGAACCAGGCAAGACCTTGCTAGGATCGTTGCTACTTGTAGCGGACACTTGCAATATAGCTAGACATTCCTCACAACACTCACTGTGATTGCTGTGGGGACCAGCGAGAAAAGGAAACAGTCCTAAATTTCCTCTGCAAATGCCCTGCTCTGGCCAAATTTATAGCTCACTTTCGAATTGATACTGCAATAGTAGTCCTGATAAATTGATGTGAAGGCAGAAAGAAATTTCAAGATGTAGCCAACAAATTAAGACATTTGACTTAACAACACAGTGATTCAAACTGAATACAATCAAATTAGCTCATAGATACGAAAAAAAAAAAAAAAAAAAAACAGAATTTAATAATTTTTCTATTTTTATCACAGTCAAGCTATACCTTATTCCAATTCTACTAACCTCCTTGGAATGACTTTCTATGCAAAACTAAAATAGAAAATGCACATCGAAAATAAACGAGATGAATTTTAATTTAAATATTGAAAAATGTACTGCTTGTGGGGATACAGCTCAGACATATTTCTTCGGAAAAAATAATCTAAATTGAAATTGAAACACAAGAAAAATGATTTAAAACACAGAAAATTAAATTCAAAGAAATAAGTACGTTTTAAAAAAGGTTGATGGAATCAAGGAGAATTATGACACAGTTGACAGTTGTATGATATTTATGATATTTTATTTCAGTGCGTTTTTTAATCTGAAAATATTTCATAATAATCGGACTTATGTGGTTTTAAAAAAAATTCCATGGAATAATTGTGCCATAATATGGGAAATAATTTATTTTTATAATTTTCCACACACTCAAGGGGTTATGACTACCCTAAAAATGTATTGCCATAGATTGGTACTGATTCGGATGTGATTTTCGTTCGATAAGAGTCCAAGACCTCTTGGTTATTAGTAATATTTACACACGAAATTTTTTGAGTGTGGGGGCTTGGGTAACTTTGCTCATGGATTTTTTCTTCGTTACCTGGTTCCATTGCACAATTTCGATTTGGCTGTGATTTGATTTTCAATAATATAATGAATAAAATCATCAACTTCCTTATTCTTTGCGGCTTGAAATATTTTGCATTGACCTTAGAAGAACATAATATTGCTGATGAGTTCTTCATTCAGTGAATTGAATTCATAAAAATTCCGCGGGAACGAAATGAGGCCAGTTGTACAATAAACCGGTATTCTTCCATTTCCAGTGTTCTGCAACGCAACTCGCATGTTCCTTGTCAGCTGCAGGAAAAATGATAGTCTCAGGCAAGCGTTGCGTTCATCTGCAGAAGTTGACAGTTAAAATTTGATTGACAAGGCCAGCCAGCAGTATCCTCATGGTTTTTAACCATCTAGCAAATTTTTAATTGTTCTATCAAACACCTCCAATCTTTGTTTACGTGCCAGTTCTCAACACCGCGGTTCGCAAAAATTCTTGAAATATTGAATGTTGATTCCTCATTCATCTAAAGATTCAATTGCAATTTTAACGTTGTATGTGCATTCCGATGTGTCCTTGGACCTGAATAGTGGAACGAGAATGGGATATTTGATCCATATTGAACATACTAGAAAATTAATGGAAATTGTTTCCTTCATCCTCGATAATATTAAAAACGGTTGATTGTCAAGTTTTCAAAAAACAAGCATGTGTTTTTCGAAATACCATATTGAGCTTTCAAAAAAATATTTAAATTTTTATTGTAAAAGATTTAAAAAACAATCCAAAATTTGAATTCAGATTCATATACTATTCAAAATTTATTTGACATTTAGCATATAAAAACTGGTCAAAATCAGTTATACCATTTCTGAGATCATCGAAAATTTTGTTTGAAAAATGTGTTGAAAGTTAGTGTCGGGGACAAATTTTGAAAAATGCTATGTTCAACGTTTGTGACGCGCTTTTTGCTTTCGAGCCGATATTTTGGTCGCTGGTTTTTGCCAGAAGCGTTATGAAGAAAACACAAAACTTCAGAGTAACAGGTCTTTATAACCTTATTTCAATAACTTTACTTGAAGCAACCCTAAAGTATACTTCAAATCGCAGTCGGCCTTCAAACTTATAAGCCGATATACTTTTTGTTCGTTAATCTGGATTCCTGAATCATGTAATCATGTAATCTGGTTATCTTGATTCTGGTATCTCGGTTAATTGGATTCTGGTACTCTTAATTTTTTGTACTTTTTGCTTTCCAGCTGAAGTCTTGCTCGCCACGCTGATCCAGCCAGTGTCTTTCTAAAGAAACACAAACTTCAGATAAAAGGTCTTTCAAATATCATAACAAAATATTAGGAAACAACTGTTATAAAAAAAAATAATATTCTCTTTCATTCAAACACTTCAAAGACAGATATTTTCTGGTAAGCAAGATTTCGGCTTAGGAGTATTCTTGTACTTGGTCTTTTAGTCTCAGAAACTGGTTTCTGATGAACTGCGTTTCGGGATTTTAGTCTGATGGTTTATTTAACTGGAACTCACACCTTATATTGTGGAATCGGGAAAACTGGTTTCGGATAATATCTGGCAACGGTGGACTAGTACCCTGACGGCACTTCAGAACAGCAGGCTCTGATATATCAGCTGTTACTACGCCCCTGGTGGCAAACGGAAGACAAAACGCTCTGGTAGATCAGTAGGTACAAAGATCCGGTTGCAAACGGCGGGCTGAATGCTCTGGTAGATCGGCAGGTATAAAACCTGGTGGCAATCAATTTGGAAAGTTAAACGTCTAACACATCGGCAGGTACTGAACTGGTGGATAACAACAGGCGAAAACGCTCTGGCAGATCGGCATGTACAAAGCGTCTGATCGAAATTAAAAAATGTGGAACAAGACGGAATCGTTGCCGAATGACTGGTGGTTTTCGTGCAGGTGGGAGCTAGGAGACACTTGAACAATGGGCGTGTGTTGCCACTAAACCATACATGGGATCATGGCAGCGAACATAAGTCCAAGATTACGGCGTGGTGGCATGCCAGTCCGCATACAGCATGCGTAATTCCACGATCTTAATGGGTGGCGCCTAACATAAGGCCATGATTGTTGGATAGTGGAGACGAGGTTGAATGCATGGTCCATGGTCTTGAGTTTCGACGAGCTCGTCCACTTCGGTGGGCCGGTATTGCTACTATTGACAATTCTTACACTCAAGGTTCCTATCGAACTCCTCGTGGTGCCTGTGGATAGGTTACGTAAGTAACTGCACCAACTAGATGGGAACAGTCTGAACGGTGTCCTTAAAGTAGGAATCCGCTAAGGAGTGTGTAACAACTCACCAGAGGGGTGCACATTCTTGGTTGATGGTTTCTACCTCGACTATAGCTGGGTGTGTGTATCTGGGGCTGACAGGCCCTGAGTTTTGCAGGAACTCATCTGTAAATAACCTTATGGTGGCGAAGCTCGACCGGAAGCTATATTCTGGTACCATGGGAGATAGTGCCCTGAAGTCTGAGGGCTATAGCGTGCGTCTTCTGGCTCTCCTATTCTATCTTCGGATAGAGAGGTCCAGCTGTCGCGTGCTTACACTCTTTCTTCAAACTATCTATGAGGTAGGCCCCCTAGTGGGAGTATCGTGGTGGCTTGGTTTATTCTGAATGCGGAGACACATGGTTTCCAGGCGTGCCTGGATTCAAGAGGTGTTAGATAGACCTCGCCCCCAAGCAAGAGGTGTGTTCATGCCTGCAACATGTTACAGCTCTATGACTGAATAATGGTCAGGACCCAACCTGACTCCGATGGAGGTAGGCTTCTCGTGGGGTTAAGCCATAATCGGCAGGCACTCACGTTAAACCAAACTTAGGTTCTGGTGGTTTTCGTCTGCAAAATTGTTGCTATTATGCTATATTAGTGTCAAAACTGAATGTGAACTGGAGCTGGAAAATCCCTCTTACCTAACTTTTTGTCGTCCAACGAAAAACTCTACCAATAGTGGGGGAAATCTCTGAGAAAGCATCTAAAGCTATAACGAACGGTTCGTAAAAGCATATTTAATTTTGTTGTCTGAATTTTTCCGAAGGTCCATATGTTAGATTTTTGGTAAAGACTGAATGTAAACTATATAGGCGATGAACGAAAAATAATAATTTTGTAGATTTCGCTTTGTCATGTGTCCATGGTGCGTGTGAATTCAATTACAACTCTCACTTGTAATAAAGATGATACTAAAGTAAAATAAAGAGTAAAGAGCAGTAGGATGGAACTCTTCAGTACAAGTTTATAGAAAATCACCGAGCCATTTAGGCTATAGGCAAAGAGACCTATCATCACAATGTCAAGTTTGATAAATATATATGTCGATTTAAATTTTATTTGGAAAACATGTATGGCAGGCACATAGATGTTCTATTGAGCAACTATGAATGTTCTATTGGTTCTATCTTGATCCTGGTTGTGGTCTCATTAAATTCAGCATAAAACAAAAATTGTTCCAACAGTGATACAGTGTGGTAGTGTGTAGAGCATCACGCAATTTCTTGTTTACTGTCAAGGTTTACCAAAATCAGCCTTTTCAAAAAAAAAAAAAAAAAACACATTTTGAATACAAAATTTCACAAAACCAGAGTTTCGACAAGAATAATTTTTTTTTGAAAAATTTTTCTTGTCACACTGTTAAACTGTTACATATTCTTACGATCACACTATCATATATCAATCACTGTCACCATGTCACTCTTTCATTCTGTCGATTTTCCGAACTTTCACAGCTTCACACTGTAAGAATTCTGCGCTTAAAACTGAAATTCCCAACACTGTCACACTTAGAAATGTAAGATGCCTGATGTCACACGTTTGACATATTTCTGGATTCTAAATTTTGCCTTAAAATCGTTTCAAAATATATTTTAAATTTTATAAAACGTCAACGACCCCAGCCCTAACCCAATCTAAGGAAAACATATAAGTTTAAAATTTTGACTTTGTTATTAGAAATTTATTTCGACATCTCTCTAGTCCTTGAACGTAAGAAGATGCGGCAAAAAATACATGCTTCGTTAGACATCCAAACACGATAAGGTCCATTGAACTTCTCAAGCCCCCTTGAGTCTGGAAACACTTGATTCGGTGGAAATTTCTATTCACCCACACAGAGAACTGTTGGATAAATGTTATATTTCATCAATTCTTGTCCCTACTGAATACTCTCGGGAGGACTTCGCCTCTGCATCCAGAGCCCCGAATCACATAATCACATAATGTGCACATAAATGCGCCCCTGAGAAGATATAAGTCTCGTTTCGAGAGGCATTCCTGTGTGAGTGGATTCATATGTGCGGTGTGGATGCATTAATTATGTAGAATCCGTTGAATGCCCTGCCATGGCGGCAAAGTGCAAGTTCACGAGCTGTAGGGAATAATTAGGATGCAATGTGTACCATACATGCATATGGTAAACGCATTGCAGTACAAACAGCTCTCTCATTGAAGATAATTTCCATAATATCACAGGAATTTATAAATTTCAAACGAAAAGTCTGTGTGTGCATCTCTAGTGAACAGCGAATGAGAATGTCGAACAGAGTGGTGGGGAAAATCGCAAGGAGTTTTAATCAAACTCCCACTCCGGTACCGCTTGGCAGGTTGTCCTAGCCATTCCATGCCATACGGACCGCCAATTCTTCTTGCTGCGCTTCATTTTGATAATGTTTCGAGAATATTCCGGGGAATTCCATAGTTGCATAAATTGCGATGCGTGCAGCAAGCGGGCTCGAGTAGTTTAATCAAAGCGGCTAGTGTCACGGCGACAAGTCAGAGTGGGGTTCGCCTCACTATAATTCGACATTCTCTCCACGCAAGCATTCATTTACACGAAATATCTACTTGATGAGTTCAAGTTAAACAGAAAGCAGATGATATTCCAGGACGACGACGACAGAGCGTGTGCAGGACGAAGTTCTGCGAATGACGAGCAGATTACAGAAGAGTGTATCCTTTTTAATGGAATTTTAATTATTTAACAAAGGAATATAAAATACGAGTATGCTTCATTAAGATGACGTAAGTAATGGTAATGGCAATGGTTTTGGGCAGAACTGCATTTTTTTTTATTGTTATAAACTTTGATTTTTTTGGCATTTTATGCGAAAAATTTCAATACTTAATGCTTTTTGATCCGCTTCTGTTGGCATATTTACTGATACAAAAATAATAATAAGTCTTAAATTGTAAGTAGGCAAAAGTTAATGAAGGCATGATTTCAGAGTCACAACGTGTCGTCGTGCGGGGTTGACTTCCCGGCCGTGTAAAGCCGATCAAATGTAAAATATTTTAATGAATTTACTGATGATTATAAGCCAATGGGACCAACCAACTTCGGATTTGTTGAATCTGCAGAAGGTTAGGTCATCTTCTTTATAGAACAATAAGCAAAAAAGTCCCATAATATGCTATTGAATTTACCGAGAACAAGATAAGTATCTATTTGGGTGGGTATTGGTCATCTGAGAAGGAGGTCCTTAGCCTAAAATATAAACTACAATCTAAAGAAGACTGAATTAAGGATCATAAACCTCATACGAGTATATGTGCGTATATGACTTTCACTACGGATGAGAAAGATCATGACTGCAAGGACAATGTTTTGCTGAAGTAAATTTTATCACAAGAAGTTTCACCAAGCAATTCGTTTCTTCCGTTTTCAACCATCTTCTTCAAGCATTTTGTAGGTCCAACGGAAAAGGAAGGTTGAAAATGGAAAAAGGTAAACATTAATAGGTAGGTGAAACTTGTGGTGGTAAAATTTATTGCAACAGTTTAACGAAATCCAGGACAAAAAATACGTCACTTACAGTGCCATAGATATGACATTAAAGTTATATTGAGCAGTTTCAATACTAAGCCAGGAAGCTGTGGAATCTATGGTGGTACAACAGAAAAGTACTGCCAGCACAACATCACGTATAAAAGATAATGAAGATCTCTTGATCAATCAATCGTCAGCCGAATCGGTGCAAACCATGGATATCATGGATTCCCGAACGTTTAGTGGAGTCAACATTGACTAGAGAAAATACCTTGATACATGCCCATGTTCTGTATTTCACTTATTGTGAATTCACATCCCGAAATCGAATTTGGGTGTTCCACAATTCGTTATTGTGATTTGGAATTTCGAAAATGAAAATGCATGTTCCGCATTTCGGTTCATTCCATTTTCTGAACAAATTCAAATCACTTTTTTTTGTTTGTGAATTGTCAGTGAAATTAGTGAAATTGCAGTTAGTTCGTGTATATTTCTTCGTCAAATGTAAGAGAAAAATATTTATTTTGGTCATTTTTTAAGAAAAAAATCAAGAATTAACTTTATTTATCAGAACAATTCATATAATATTCAAACACTCACATTGTGTCAGGTAAAACTAAGACATTTGATTTGCCTCGCAAAATTTGTCTTCCTATTTTTACTTGCGACTTATAGGTACTATAAGGCAAGTTATGCATTCGTAAACAAAATCGAACTCGAGATTTCGATCAAAGTTGACATTACGATGATAGCGAAGACTAAAAAAGTGGGTCTCGCAATTCTGTCTGTCTGTCTGTCTGTTCGACTACAGGCTAAACGGCTCGGCCGATTTTCCTTAAACTTGGTGGATATCATTTTTAATTTTTTCCCCCTCACTTTTTTTTCTTTTTTTTTAAGACCAAAAATAACGGTACCTGCAATACGAATTTTTTCGAAATTTTATAAACATTTTTTTTCTCAAAAACTGTTACACAGATTTTAAAAATAAAAATGCAAAAAAAATTCATTTAATTAAAGCTAGGTATTGGTTGAAAAAAATATCCGAAAAATGGTTATTGAGGATACCCCCCATTAAACCATTTTTTTTTTTGTTTTCGATTTTATCAAAAACGGTACAACCGATTTTGATTTGTATACAAATTTTCAAAAAAAAAACTTATTTGGATTTTTAAAAAAAAATTCCATTTTTTTTTTAAACTCAATATTTCGAAAACCCCATGCTCGATTTTTTTTTAAACTTGACAAATGAAAGCTTCTCATTATAATCTATACTATATGTAAGAAGAAACATTTTATTTTACCTAAAAATAAAGGTACCCACCATACAAATGTTAAAAAATGGTTTTCGAAAACCGTATTTTTCTCGAAAACGATAGAATTTTGATAATTTTTTTTATTTTAGTTAATTTTTATGATCTTTGATTAATAAAAAAAAAAAATTGAAATTAAGATATTACAGCTTGTACCTACTCGTACCATATAACCATTTTGTCTAATTTTGAATTTCTCACTATTGACATGACATAACCATAACGGAATTAAATGAATTTTTTTTTATAGATATGCTTCTAAAAAGTTTAAAAAACATTGCATTTCAAAACTTAAAAAAAAATATCTTTTAAATTTTTGGAAAAAATTAATTTTTTTGAAAAGTTCGATATCTCAAAAACGACTTTATATTTTTTTTGGAAGTTTAATTTTCATTTGGACAGTATTAAAAACTTCAAGTTCGGATACCAACATTTTTTCTTAAAAATGTTTAAAGAATTTTGTACATATATAATATATCTATATAATCTTATTTTTTTAAAGAAACCACTTACCTATAATTTTTGTTCTTGCATAAATTCATATTTGCATAGGATTCTGTTTTTATCTCTTACTACTAAAGGAGTTTAAAAAATAATACGAGTATTTATCATTATGAACAGTTTTCTCTAAAATCATTCGTTTTTAATATTCCTAGTCTATTACAAAGAAGCAAGTTCGTGCGACCCAGTCGTGCATTTTATTTCTTATCGCATTCATTGTGTTCGAGCCAAAGGATTCTTCCTATTGTAGCCAATGCTAATTTAAGTTTGACAGCGAATTTAAAATTCTTCGCGTATGGCAATGCTGGCTTAGTTTGACAACAGAAAGCAGAAAGTTTATTTACAAGTGTAATTATTTTGTAAATTTTAGTGCTTGGTTTTCAAGTTAAATAGAATATAAGTATCCAGTATTGTGAAGGATAAAGTGTTTAATGTTTTAAATAAAAAAAGCATACAAAATTTTATAATTGCTTGTGTTTTTTGTACAAAGGGAAGCAGTTTTCGATCGAGAAATTGTTCGGACACATAATTCATTAATAAAAGCTTTTATTTCGTGTTTTTTTTTAATGAAATTATGTTTTTAATTGTTTTGCTGGTTAGTCGTTGTGGTTTTTTAATTAAAAGAACATTCTCTTTCGGCAATAAAAGGTGTTTCTAAAGTGTTTTAAATACTCGTAACCTCGAACAAAGTTCGAATAATAATTGTAAAAACCATGTTGCTGTCTTTGAAGGATAACTTGTCGTTTTGACATGTCACTGACATAAAGTGTTGTTCTTCCAAACAATAGATATTCAATCGAATTACATTGAAACCAAACCAATAAATATCAAATATGTCCTTCATTTCTGGTCTATGGCACCAGAAAAATGAATGTCATCAATGAAATCAGCATACCTACCTTAATTATGTTTTGTAGGTATCAACATCGTCTGTCGGTTTTTGAAACTAGCATAGTGATAATGTAAGTGGTGTTGGATGATATAGAGGTAGTGCGTTAAGAGACTTAGAAAGTGGATGAATAAGCATTACTGGTTGTTCTAAGCTTCGAATCCGGGCAAGAAGGTTTAGAAATATATGGAACGAGTGAGTACGAGTGAGTGAGTAGGTGTTGAATATTTTTAACTTGAAGATGGTGAAAAAGGATGAAAATCAAGGAGACACGTATTCTGGTTTTGAGATATTTAGGAGGGCATAAGGGAGATTCTATACATACGGTAGAAATTTCTAAGTATGTTTTCAGAAATAATGCGATAGCACAGTTTAAAGTTGCAGATCTGAAAGTTGATTGAATTCAATTTAAAATTTTCAATTATGTCGATTTGTTTAAATCTAAGGCAAAATATTTGTATGTATTTATTAAATAAGGGTTAAAATGTCAGGTGCCTCTTTACCGATTTCATCTGGCAGCCCTCAACAAGTGAAAAATATAACAAAAATCGTTTTTGTGTATAGACATTTATTCAAAAGATTGAAGCTTTAAACTCTGAAATTAATGTCTGTCAGTCACAGGGTGTTATTGTGTATAAATACCAGGCGTATCATTGACGTGTTTCGTGGAAGCAGAAATATATTAGGATTTGTTCGAAAGAGTCCTACATGTACCTCTGCCTTGGGTTATGCTACAATATCATTTCTATTTAATCAACGGTTCTTGGTAACTCATCACAAATTACACGCACATTATGGGCTCTATTTCTCTTAAATATATAAGCGCATTTACTATATATGTAAGGCCTACAAATTCTAAAGATAGAAAAAAAAATAAGATAAATTTAATAACCGAGACAGAAATTGTGAGGGTTTTTTTTTGCTGGTACCCTCCTTAACTTGATATCCCAGAGACATCTCATTCTTTTTTGTCACATGAAATAAACAAATATATATACGAGTACATACATACATATGTATATGTTTGTAAGCAACATCCAAAAACCCCAGTTTTCATCATTTGTCTCTTTTTGCAACGTCGTTGTCGTCGTTGGTTAATAGAAAGAAAAAAAAACATCGTCGTGTCCTTAAAACCTACTTGAGAGTGTTTTCTATTGCATTCATTAAGTAGATAGCAGCATGGCACCAAAAATATATTCTTAAGCACACATCCATATATAGCCTAGTTGGGTAAGGGACGGGTATAGTAGGCGATGATGATGATGATGTGACGATGTTGGCCAATATCACCCACCACAAGGACACAAACGTTTTTCTTCCACTTCTACATTTTTTGTTGTTGTTTGTCTTTCTAACACTAGCCTTAGTCTACTTGTTTGTATATTTAGTAGTAGTTTTAGGAATATGAAGCACTAATGGACCGCCAGAATATTTTAACAAATTCTATAGGTAAAGGAGAAAGCTGCTAGAGAAAGAGATTCCATACTACTCCTTTTCAATCATATTTTCTTTTTTTAGTTTTTTTTTCCCAAAAGGTGTTGTCCTTGTTCTCATTTCACATTTCAATGGAAAAGAAATTTGGTTTTTGCTTTTTTTGGGCGAGAGGAAAGAAAAATTCAAAACCAACATCCTTTCTACAGTCACTTATTCTCTGTGATGGTGTTGGTGGTACTGTGGTGGCTTAACCAAGCGCTTGGCCTTGAGAAAGGAACTCATACTATTCTTGCGGCATCATAAATGTTATGCCTTTGTAAAACAATTTTGTCATTTATCAGAGATGTTGTCTGCGAGACAATGCGAATGCGAAATGAAGAAATATCCAAAATGGATTCCACGGATCCACCCAACATCCATTGGCACTTTGTACATTATGTAGGTTATCGATATGCTGTGAGTATTGAAAATTGTTTTCATATGTAGAAGCTCTGATGGTGTGGAAGGAAGTAACTAATGCTACCGTCGCGTCGCGTCGTCGGCCGTACATAAATAATTATTGGAGAGTAAGAAATTTCCTTCTGTATCCTCTAACGTTAAAATTCCAGGACCTGCAACCCATACACAACAAAAATTCAAACATCCACAAAATGGGGATATTAATTCCTTCGGATATACACAATATAAATATATTCCGTTAGTTGGTGGGGCCTTTTGTAAGGAGAGTACCCCGCGTGCATCGGCTTCTTGTATCCTTTCGAAATAGGAAGAATGAACAAAAAAAAAAAAAAACAATATTTAGTTTAGCCTATTGTTTTTTTGGACAAAAGCATCCAACTGGATAACAAAACGAAGAGGATGCCAATCTGTTTCCCATATGAGGGGCAAAGGATATGAGGTTTATCTAGGATATTGCGTTTTGTTCTATGCGGCGTTATTGTGTTTGCTTTCTCTTAAGTATTTTCTGTTCCCTTTTTCTATTTTTTTGGTTTCGGTATGTATTGTTACTTTGTTTGGCGATTGTTGTACATAGATACATCTACTTCTATATATGAGTAGGTATGTACATATATTTGTTTCTATTAAACATTGGTTTTGTATTAATTGCCCTATATTTTGAAGAGATAAGAGAAATTGAGAAAGATTCTCTAAATGTAGAACATAAGGACTTCTTTTGTGTGATGGGGTTCGGGAATTGATAAGATTTGATCCTTTTTTCGTTCTCGAATATATGGACTAGATTTTCAGCTGAGTGATTTGATGATTTTCTCATTTTCTCATGTGGTAAGCAGCTTGATGTTTAATCAAAGTTTTTTTTTTTTTTTTTTTTTGTTAAATTTAGTGGAAAAAAGGGGAAACAAAAAATTCTTATACCTAATGAAAATAGATTTATATAGTTAATAGTTTTGGTTAATGATTTGCGTGTTTGCAGAGAAAACCATCATTAATCAATTGAAAGCCCATGTCATTAAAGTATTAAAGCCTTTTCTTCCGAATGAATTATGGATAGTCTTATATACATATGTTGTATTTGAGCGATTACCCAGAGTTGAAGATAACTGCAACCCAATACCTAACAATTTTTTTTTTTTTTTGGGAAAAAAATAGGTGGCTAGCTTCTAATGTACTCGTATAAATGATAATGTACAAAATTCGAACATTTATTCTCAATGTGAACATTTTTAGAGCTCCAGAAACTGTGATTTTACTTATTGATGTAATCGCTTGAGTGGAAATGCGCCTCGTGTCGTTCATGATGATTTTCGACACAAAATCGTCCTTTTCGTTGTTGAGATTGAGGATTGCTTGACAGTAATTCACACCGACGCACAGTGTGTTATTTTGCTAATCTAGCGGAACTTTATTGGAAAATAAATTTTTCTCAAATTTAACAAAATTGGTATCATATGAAAGGTAAAAACTCCGGCTGTACAATGGCAAAAACAAAAACAAGAAAACAACTGTATTTACCGCTCAAGAGATTCAGAAACTTCAGCTTGGTTCAAGTGAAAAAAAAGTTAAACCTCGCATTGCTTTTCTTGTGTCAAGTTAATAACAGCGTGTTCAAGTGAAATATTAGTAGTTGTGCAAATTAAATTTATTTTATTTATTTTTGGTTATATCTAAGAACTTTTCGGCGTAAGTAATTTTTTTGTGCACTAACAAATAAAAAATTAAAAATCGTTTGTTTGCAGACCTTAAAAGTGATGTTTGTACTATGTTCTGTAACTTTGTAAAGCGTTTTAGAAATGTATCCTCATGTATCCACCGAGTTATTAGGCCTAAAATCTCTGTTGGTATATTCTGTGTTAGAATTCATTTACTTTGGTCGCTTTTGGTTGTTGACCCCATACAAATTTTTTTTTTCAATTGACCAATGTAGCGAAATTTAAATTTCAGCAATTTTTGGAATAAGTATGAAGAATTTCATCGAAAAAGAATCGCAACAAAAATAAAATGCACGACTGGGTCGCACGAACTTGCTCCTATGTAATAGACTAAGTATATGAATTTTAAAAACGAATGTTATTAAAGAAATTTGTTCTTTGAGTAGTAAGAGATAAAAACAGAATGCTATGCAAATATGAATTTATTTTTATGCAAGAACAAAAATTATAAGTCATTGTAGTGGTTCCAAACAGAAGCTTTTATGCACAAAAATTTTTAAAACATTTAAAAAAAAAATTGGTACGCCAACTTTAAGTTTTTGTTATTGTACGAATGAGAGTTAAATTTCCAAGAAAAATACTAAGCCGTTCTTGAGATATCGAATTTTCCAAAAAAAAAATGACTTTTTTTTTCCAAAAATTAAAAAAACATTTTTTTTTTAAATTTTGAAATGCAATGTTCTTTAAACTTTTTAGGAGCTTCTTTATAAAAAATGTTGTTGAAATTCGTTATGCCGATAATGAGAAATTAAAAATTCGAAAAAATCGTTCTAGGGTAGGTAAAGTCAGTAATATCTAGATTTCAATTTTTTTTTATTAAATTATAGATCGTAAAGATTGATCAAAAGAAAAAAATTTAAGCAAAATTCTCGGAACCGTTTTCGAGAAGAATACGATTTTCGAAAACCATTTTTTAACTTTTGTATGGAAGGTACTGTTAGTTTTAGATAAAACAAAATTTTTTTTCGCAAATCTTGTAGATTATGTTAGGAAACTTTTATTTGTCAAGTTTGAAAAAAATCGAGTATGGGGTTTTCGAAATATTGAGTTTCCAAAAAAAAAAAATTCTGAATTTTTTTTTAAAAATCCAAAAAATGAAAAATTAAAAATTTGAATATGTTAAAATATTAAAACTTTAGAGGAGTCTTAGTATAAAAAAAATGATTTAAATCGGCTGTACCGTTTTCGAGAAAATCAAAAACAAAAAAATGGACCCAGGGGGGCGACCAAAAATAACAATTTTTTGGAAAATTTTTTTTCAACCATTACCTAGGTTTAACTAAATAAAATTTTTCAATTTTTTTTTTTTAAATCTGTGGGACAGTTTTTGAGAAAAAAAAATATTTATAAAATTTCGAAAAAAAAAATCGTATCGCAGGTACCGTTATTTTTGGTCTTAAAAAAAAACAGAAAAAAACGTCCGGGGGGGAAAATTAAAACCCATATCTACCAAGTTTGAAGAAAATCGGCCGAGCCGTTTAGGCTGTAGTCGGACAGACAGACAGACAGACAGAACTGCGAGACCCACTTTTTTGGTCTTCGCTATCATCGTAATGTCAACTTTGATCAAAATCTCGAGTTCGATTTTTTTTACGAATGCATAACTTGCCTTATAGTACCTATAAGTCGCAAGTAAAAATCTGATTATACTCGTATCATGCAAGAATTCGGTTAGGCGGACACAGACAATGTTCCTAAACTGGTTCTCCAAACTCATGTGAGCTCAATAAGAAACAAAATGTTGAAAAGGTGAGATCGAAGGCGAATTCTGGAAATATTTGAAAAAGCCAATGAAGTATGGTTGCGTAAGAATGCAAATCTACCACAAAGTTTTAAAGAAAGTATAACATTAACCAGCTAAGGTGCGAATAGGGGGAGATCCCCAAAAACTATTCGAAGAATGCACACTTAGAGTTCAAAAACGTAAAATTAAGAAATTGGTTGGCTCAAAAACTCCAAAGGAAATATGAGATCAGCTGGAAAAAGAGATGCAGATAAATAATTTATTGAAAGGGCTTGCAAATTGTTCCCCTCAAATAGTCACAAAAATCAAGAAGGCAAGATTAAGCCAAGAAAGGGGGAGCAAATTAATGTCACCCGAAGAAATCCTTGTGCTCATAGTTAATACGAAAATGAGCACAGTATAAGGCTATGCGACATCAGCTGAAAGAGCTTAATTCAAATGTTTAACCGGCATATTATCTAGTCCAAGAAGCCAAAAAAGACTGAAATTGCAAGCTTTGCTGGATTTAACAGTGAATTGCATCATTAAAGCTGAAAATAATCTTCCAACCTTCCAATCGTTAGATACATAGATTTATTCTCTTCGACATGCTCCAGAACGTATTGCATTACTAAAAGCTACATATTCTGAAACGTCAAGCTCGAATGAAGAAGAACATTAATAGTCACAATAGTGTATTTGAATAAAGCATCTAATAAATCAATAAATCAGAAAATAACATTTTTTTTTCTAGACTAACTATCCTTGAAATAAAAACAAATTCGAATAAACTATTTAACTACATTTATGTTTCAAAAAAAAGCAAACAAAACAAAATACTAAAACTTCAGTATGGATTTTTAATATTTTTAGACTGGTCAAATGAGGGCGTTTCCAAAGTGTCGTGTTTTTTCTAAATGCATGAGAAATACATTTTTAAGTCTAAGGTAAGCTTCTAAATCTCACAAAACAACATAAAATTGCATAATTTAACAGTTTTATATCAGAATAACACTCCATTTAAATGCTTAACGAATAAAGTTCCGCTAGATTGGCAAAATAACACACGGTGCAACTGGATTAGCGGGACTTTTGTGAGCAATTGAAATACTTTAAGCTCTGCAATGTAATTGAAAGTTTTAATTTTGTGCGAATTAGTTTAGCTTGCACAAGAAAAAAAAATTTTGGCTATATACATTTTTTTGTTTGACTATTAATAAAGTATACTTTGTAAGTTGTTGTTTCGAATTTTTCTTATTAATTTGAATTTTTGTGATTTTTTGAAAAATACTCTCTTTTGAGGCTCACAAATTGTATAAAGTTAAGCTTTTAAAAAAATATTAGTAAGCTGTGGCAAAATATTTTATGTCACTATGTTTTGTTGTTATAGTGCTTTGAGAAAATGTTTACTTTTATTGCTACTTCTTGCTAACCTTCAAAATATTTGAGTTTTTGTAGGACAAGGTCAAACCATAAAAAATAAAAAAAAAATAAAAAAATTCAAAAGTTGTTTTTGAATTTATATTGAATGATTTAAAAACTAAAGGTTATTCGGTTACAAGTAAGAAAGATTTTGGTGGAAAAAGTATGACTTCTTTTCAAAAATCTTGAACGTAGGTGGAAGTGTACACGAAACGGCGATCATTTTGCGAGACGCTTAAATGCTTCATCTTGTGAATAAATAGTTCAAAAGTAAATTGAGTCTTATTGTTGACAAGCCTAAGCTAGGATTTGGGTCAACAAATGATCGAAGCACGGCAAAACGTTTTTTATTCAGAATTCGAAAATAACTGCAGAAATAATAAGACTTGATGAACAACTTATATATTAATTTCCAATCGAATTCAGAACCTTAGCTTCAGGATTTTCTATTGATATACGTTACTTTTTTGAACTGCTGCCTGAAGTTAAAGAAAAATATCTTGAGCTCTACAGTTGGTGCTATAAGTGTCCAGATATAATTTTATCTATTCAAATAGCTTTCTGAAGAAGCAATAGAGGCCTTTCTCACACAAGAAAATCGTCCCGAGTTAATACAAACGGAGACCTGTTGACAACATTACTTTTTAAAGTCGGATCATTTTATTTTGAATGTAGGGAAAGCAAATTCAAAACTTTCAAAAATTGACCAAAGTGATATCGGGCCATAAATTAAAATGGATGAAAATTTTACAAATTTACCACTTTCATCGCTTACACTCGAAGACTCGAATAGTGATCTTTTTTCGTAATTGTTTATTTTTCGGTTTTTCCTTTTGTTATTCATTTTTTTGAATAATCATTTTTGCCAACAATAAAAACATCCATTATATTTGGCAAGATCTTTTATGCAATATATTCTGTGGTCGTTGTGCTTTGATATACAACTGTATATCGTACAATCATCAAATTTTTTAAATGTTTGGCTTCTAACTAATCATTTTACAATTTTGGGCGTGGTAGATTTTTGTTAAAATAAATTTTTCTTATCACAAGCATTAATTTTGTACATTTTTTTCAATATCGTACGAAAAATTAAGAAAGTAATCAATTTTATAGCAAAAGTAGGTGTGTCAGTGGGCGAGCTTTGCGCTATTTTAATTCAAAATTTCTTCTTTGACCAGAATATTAATAATTGAAATCACTATAGTACTAGAAGTTTTCATGTAACCAATTTATTACCAAAAATGGGCGTGGTAAGGGGCGTGAACATTCCTCAAATTGAGTAAAATCCCCTATTTATTACATTTAGCAACCAATTTTTGCTCACAGTTACCTTAATTTTGAAAAATAGATTTTTGTCCACTACCTGCATACAATCGACGCACTGTGCGACGGACGGTCAGCAGGCATTATTTCATGGACTGCTTGCATTTTATATACGAGAACATGTGTAAGTCTTTCTCACTAAAATTAGCTGTGGGGTGCGTCTGGTGATGTCCAATTGCGTGGCCCGTTGCACTATGAGGCAGTTCTATAGAGAGCCGTAATATAAAGTCTATCTTAAAATTTTTAAAAAAGGGGAAAAAATGTTGTTTTTCTCAATTAATGCGGTATTTTTGATAAGACATGAAAGAACTTTTTTTGGTAAGTCACCTATGCTAACTTAACCACGCTGTCAAAGCTGATCAAGTTGGTGCGAGAAAGCAAATTCAAAAAATAGATTTTTCATAGATTTTTCATAGATTTTTTTGTTTATTTTTTTTCCTTATAAAGTGTAGTGATAAAAATGTCAAGTGATATTTTTGATATTGCTGAATGTGTGTAGTTTTTATTTTAAGAATAAAAATTTGAAAAACTTGTTTTAGTATGTAATGGCAAGGTAACACAAATTAGTTTTTTTTTCTAAGGTCTCACATGAAACTAAGGGCAATATCTTTTGTTTCGGCATTTTTCAACCAGGTCTGTGAGTGTTGACAGATGAACAGATATTTAGTGAATATAAATATAATAAAATGCACGACTGGGTCGCATGAACTTGCTCCTATGTAATAGACTAGGAATTTTAAAAACGAATGTTACTCGTAGTAGAGAAAATTGTTCATAAGGATAAAATTAATTTTTTAAATTCTTTTAAAGTAAAAGACGAAAACAGAATGCTATGCAAATATGAATTTATGGAAGAACAAAAATTATAAGTCGTTTTTAAGAAAAAAATTTGGTACGCCAATTTAAAGTTTTTATTGTTCGAATAAAAATTAAATTTAAAAAAAAAATATTGAGCCGTTTCTGAGATATCGAATTTTCAAAAAAAGAAAAAAATTAATTCTTTTTCAAAAATTCAAAAAATATTTATTTTAGAGTTTTGAAATTCAAAGTGTTTTAGAAGCTTCTGTATAAAAAATTTCATTAACAACCGTTATGTGGATAATGAGAAATTCAAAATTCGAAAAAATGGTTATGGTAGGTACAAGCTGTAATATCTTAATTTCAATTTTTTTTTAATAAATTAAAGATCATACAATTTAATTGAAAGAAAACATATTTTATCAAAATTCTAGGTGCCGTTTTTGAGAAAAATACGATTTTTGAAAACCATTTTTTTAAATTTCTTAACATTTGTATATGGGAACCTTTATTTTAAGGTAAAATGAATTTTTGTTTTCTCACATCTTGTAGATTATATTAAGAAACTTTTATTTATCACGTTTAAGAAAAATCTAGGGTTTTCGAAATATTGAGTTTTGAAAAATCCAAAAAATATTTTTTTGAAAATTTGAATAGATACACAATTCTACTTAAATTTTTAAAGAGCCTTCGCAAAAAAAAATGATCAAAATCGGTTGTACCGTTTTTGAGAAAATCAAAAAGAAAAAAAAATGGTTCCATGGGGGGTACCCTCAATAACCATTTTTCGGAAAATTTTTTTCAACCATTACCTAGCTTTGACTAAATGAAATTTTTTTGTGCTTTTATTTTTTTTTGAGCTGATGTGAATAGCTTTTGAAAATCTAACTAAGAATTCCTTAGTCGCAACTTCTCACAAGGCTTGGTTTTGGAGATATAGCCCGCCAAAGATATAAGGAACAGAGGATTTCGTTTGTAAAATCCTTATTTTTTAACAGGGTTATGACTACCCTTAAAATATTTGAACACAGTACGAGAGTTTGGGGAGTAAAAAATAGAATTTATATACTTGACGGTACGTCCGAAGTTAAGTTTGAGGGTATACTGATGAGCATTCCTAGCAGAGCAGGTATTACCCTGAAATTGTTTAAGGTGGGGGAAATATGAGGGTTATACTCATAATATGAGGGTTATACTCTCTAACTTTGGGCGTTTTTATGCTTTATAAAAAGTTGTCAGATCAGAAGGGGAAATCTTGCATCAAATTTAAGTAAAATGTACCAAAGGCAAGGGAATGGTTAACTCAATGTGAAGCAAGTTTTTTGCAGCCACATACAGAAACTCTTCCAAATAAATTTAAAGTCTTTAATGCAATAGTCAACACTTGCCTATATTTTAATTATTTGGAAGTAACTACGATCTGGAGTCTTCTCAAACACCATGTGTCATTGGTTTTAAAACAGACGTTCGGCTATACCTACAACTTAATAGCAACTACTGTCGAAGCAAATATGTATGTACTATACATGCCGATACAGAGCCGTCTTGTTTGCTGTCAAAACTCTTCTAAAAAATTTCCCTTCTTTGTAAGATATTACTAAGCTATTCAATTTTTAGTTCGACATTGTAGGTCTTGAAAAGTTTTAGTTTTATTTGCCGAGAAAGTTCATTCCGCCAAAAAGAGAAACATAAATTCTAAAAATGATATCTACGAGGTTGGTTTAAATAAGTTCCTGAAAATTAAAATAAGTGGCATCGCCACCTTAAGTCCATCGTTTTGTTTGTCAAAAAAAACTTTAAACAAAAGAACACACCCAAGATGGGTGCCGCGTTTGCTCACAATCAACAACAAACACAATTGTTTGACAACTTCAATGGAGCGTTTGACGATGTATAAGGAAAATTCGACTGATTTCTTACTCTGTTTCGTAATCGTTGATGAAAGATGGATTCATCACAAAACTCCACAGACCTATCAACAGAAAAAAAAATGGATTTCTCCTGGCGATCGAAGCCGAAAAAGTCCAAGGTGGTTCTGTCAGCAAACAAGATCTAAGCGACAGTTTATTTAGATGTGTTCGGGGTTAGTCAGTAAAACAATCATCGGCGTTTATGACGCAGAGCTTCTGGATCGATTCCAAGTCGATTTTAGAAAAAATAAAAAAAGTTCTTTTCCACCGGTGCAAAGTGGAGCCGAGGTGGATAAAACACTATTTGTCGAATTGCTCCATTTTTTTTTTGTTATGATGTACGTGATTGTGGTTGATTAGTTAAGATGGAAAATTCAAGCCCCCATTTGGACATCGAAGGCTTTTCAGACGTACAAAAAATCACCATCTTCCTAGGTGTTACGTATTTCCAAACGCTGGTATTCAACGCAATACACAACACTAAACTATAAATCAACTTTTTCCAACTAAAGTGGGGTTTCTAACTTTGACAGGTAATAGTGGTCATATTGTTGAATATAAATCTGTCAAATTGGCTGTCATTTATTAAGTCTGTATTGCTTAATCAACGTGGAACCTAAAAGTATTCCACAACATATAAAAATTATTTAATTTGTTTTATGAAAGTGTGTCTTTGTCGTTGCCATAATCATCTTTTTGAGAGGGAGGACTATTTGCACTAAACGTGGTCTTTTTTCTTTATAATTAACGCGCACTCAAGGGATTATGACTATCCTTTAAATGTTGGTTGAACACAGTGCGAGCATTAGGAAACAGTGGGAGGATTGGGTAGGAGAAACCGATGTACATTCGTCTTAAATTTCTGGACATTGAAATGGGGAGGAAAAACAGAGTCGGTTAAGGAATTCCACATTCGAGTCGTACGGCAAAAGAAAGAATCTCTGTACTTAACTGTGCGTCCAAAGTTTGTCTCAAGGGTATATTGATGAGCATTCCCTGCGGCACGAGTATTACGGTGAAATTTTTTTAGGTGGGGAAAGGAATGCAACTCGCTATTTCAATAGAACATTGTTTATAGAAATAACGATAAAACAGTGATAGACAAGAGACATTTCGAGGATGTTCCAACGAAACAATTGTTTCGGAAATTACTTTGTCACCTATCAGCCTTAAAGCTCTATTCTGGATTCTGTCTAGTAATTGTAAAGATGTTTTAGAAGCACCAGCCCAGATATGAGAATTGTATTATAGTTTGGGACGTATATAAGCCTTATAAATTGTGGCCAGATCAGAGGGGGAAAAAAAGTTTTTACATCGTCTTAGGAAAAAACCTAAGCATTTGGCCGCATTTTTAGCAATATCCAATATGTGGTCATTCCACGAAAGGTGGTCAGTAATACACATACCAAGAATTGATAGCTTTTCAGTTTCTATGATGCAATACCCCATTTAACGATGCTATTTAGATCGGAATTTAATGAGCTCAACATATATTGCCGTTGCAATTCAACATTCAAAGAACAAGGAATTGAATCTGGAAATGAATATGAAAAGCTAAGAATTCAAGTCGACCGACCGATTCAATGAAGACTTTTCCCTTAAGTCACCGAAACGCAGTGTGCAGGAGTATCCGAAGCAGTGAATTCCGCAACGCACACAAGATCTCGGCCTTTCGCAGACAACAACTTGGCGAATTTTGCCTCAAGATATTGGCCTTATAAACTTTAACTCATCCAGAAATACAGAGTTCATGATCATAGACCACAAAGTCTGTCCGCTAACTGCCATTGGTCTCTCTAGCTGTTGGAAGTTGACTCCAATTTGGTCGACAAATCATATTCACCGACAAAGCCAATTTCAGGATGAATGGGTTCGTCAACAAGCAAAATTGTCGAATTTGGGAATTCGGGCAATGTTTGGTGTGAATTTCGGTTTAGAATTCCTCGAGAAAGACGATGATCAGGCTATCACTGTCACATGCGAGAGCAATCGGTTGATCATCAACCCAAATGCGAATTATATGGCGCTACGTACCACACAGATCGTGGTACAATGTTAATTTTGCATCAAATCGTATTATTTTAAGGTCATCAACAATTTGGAGAAATTTATCGAACTAAAAAGAGACTATGTAGAGATAGAGAAATTAAAGGTTTTTCTGACAAAAAGAGTCTTTCTTCTTTCATGTTTCAGGAAGTTATTAACGCACGTGCGTCGCCACATGCCGATTAAAGCTCTCAGATCAATTATAAAAAAAAAAAAAAACAAATTGTTTTGTTTATTTTTGCGGCAAGAAATCTTACTAGCAACTCTAAAATTAGAGTCCTACCTTCGTAAAACATAATTTTGCTTTGCATATTGATTTTATTTTCAAAAATTTGCAGCTGAACCTACAAGTCTTAAAATAAATATTTGAAAAAGGTAGGCGCTCGATGGGTTCAGTTTTGTTTGTTTTTCTTTTCGGAATTCGATAAGTAAACATCTAAACAGAAGTTATTAAACCATAAGACCTTAGAGAAGGCAATAGTTTTTTAAGTTTTGAAGGTATAAAAGGTAGGTTGTCGTCGATTAAATCGATCAGTTTATATTGAAATTTCATTAAAGTGTTTTTTGCGTACGATGGGATTTTCAAATTATTGTTTGTTAGCGGCAGCAACTGTTCTACTTGTTGCATTAGTGAACCAATCTGATGCCAGTTTAATGTCTGACAAAATATCGAAAATGTTTCCAGATGCAAAAGTAAAGCTTTATATCAAGGCAGAATTCGGCAATGATGGAGAGATGTTGAAGGCAATGGCTAGAAAAGCCGTCAATCAAATCGATATCTTTGCAGCCTACCATACCAAATCTGGACCCATTGGAGAAGTTATTGAAATTTTGACAGATGTTTTGGAAAAGACAATTCCATTGGAGGCGGTTGCTCTAGAAACTGCAATTGATTTGTTCGATAATATTCTAGCGAGAGACATCACTGATAAAGTAGCTGCACTGAATGCCATCAATAATAGAATCAACGACGTAAAAAAACTAATTTATCACGCAGGTATTAAATTTCATTCGTCCTTAGGAGCTGCCAAATCGATAGTCAACGTCGCAGATAAGGGAGATTTTAAGTTTGCTATTGATATATGTCAAGAAACTGGAACCGGACTATTTGAGGACTTAGCAGTAGCGCAATTCTTTGCTATTCAAGGTATGAAAGCCGAGACCGACGAAGTAAAGAAGAAGTGTCTGAAAGCTGCACATTCTGCAATTATATCAGCTGCCGAAATGACTAATTTTAATTTGATTATTGCAGCCAAGAGCATTATTAAATATCTTTCTAGTTCAGATGAGGCAACAATTACGCAGCATGAGCCCACTGAAAAATTGATTTCTGATGCAGCTAAAGCAGCTGCAGCCGCTGATTCTGATACTATTGCTGCTATGGAAGCACTTAATAGGGAATTTGACCTTGCAATCGACATGGGTATTAGCGTTCCTATTTTAAACGAGCTAAAAAAAGGCCTTGTAGAATACATTGAATTGTCTGCATGGAGTGTTGCTATTTGTTACGATGCTATAGCTCAAGCCAAGTTGAAGGCCAAGACTGATCAAAAAGCAGCTGTTCGTGTCATTCAAGACGCATTTGAATTAGCCAAATCAATTTTAATCGACGGCAGTGTAAAGGCATATGTAAGTATTGGATCAGTTGGTAGAGTAAGTGGACAGTTGGACAACTTCCATGATGCAATTGAAATTGCTGAAATGAGCAGAGTTAGTGGGACCGGGGGATTCGATTCAACCAAAACGGCTGCTATTCGGGCCATATTGAGTGGTGCAAATGCAGCAGACCACGCTCTAGATGCAGCACATAAAATGCTTGAGGCTGTTGAAGCAGTTATTTTTGAGAATCTTCACGAAGTCAGAGAGAAGTTGTTCTATCTTTTAAAAACAAAAGCTTAATTTAAATGTTCGTTTCATGATTTTTTCCTATGTTGATTAAAATGTTCTTATAGTTTTAATTTATTTTTGTTTAATTTAAATGGGATTAAAAGCTCAATTTATTCGGCGTAAACTGAGGTTAAAGCGGACACATTTAAAGTTCAAATTAACTCTGGATATAGTTTACGATATATAGGTAGGTAGACATGGCTGGGGGTCACAGTCATGGGCAGTCTGACCCAGTCCGTTAACTCGTGGTCTAAAGAATTAAACTACGTACGGTACAGAATTACCCGAAGCTCATCCTAGAGCCATTTCACTGCGTTGGAAAAAAACATCAAGTCTTGGATCTTCATTTCTGAAAGTTCGTCAATGGGCTTAAAAAATACTCTTTCGAATGATAGTGCTCTTGTTTTAGCCACAGAAGGGCAGTTGCAGAGGAAATGAATAGCTATTTTCACTTCTTGTTGGTCCCTTACGAGAAAATTGGCCACTTTCCGCTGGCTATGTCTTGCCTGGGTTCATAATCTGGTATCAGATCAAGTTTATCATTATATGTAGATGAGTCAAATCTCCATAGATATATAATTCGTTAAGAAGAATTGAGAGAATATTGCCCTTCCTAACTGCAAGCGAAATGTTTACTCTTACCTCTTTCATAGAGCAATGAAAAGCTGATCCTTGCCTAGCTAGCGTTCATTCCCATCAATACCACTATGACCCGGAACTCAGATAAGAGGTTATTTTTTAGGCTCACAAGCTCATTCCGTCATTGCTGGTACGATTTATAAGTAAGTAACTTATAAGATTTCCTGACAGAATACTAGCAACGTCAGATTTCCGAAAGAGCCTAGATATAGTTCGAGAATTCGAAAAGATTATTCAACCAACTTCGAATCTTCTATAAAGGCAGTTGTGTAAAATTAATTCGGCGGTCAGCCATCAGACGAATAGGGGGAATAACATGTAGCATACGAAAACATGCACGTGCCGTAACTATTCGGAACTGGTGGAAGTCTGATCATAGCCTCTCCGTGGCGGCCGCTAGAAACAAGCCTTTAAAAAGGTTTGGCTAATATGATCAGGCTGGTTCCTCAGGTTGGCAACAGGTTAATTCCCTGTCCCATAAAACTTAATGAATTACGAGACCGACAACAAGCCTCGGAAACGGACTGATCACACGAGTACAACCCACGCAAAGAAAAAGGAAAAACGATTTACGAATTTTCTTATGGAACGTACGATCGCTCTATAGAGCTCGAGCTGCTCAGCAGCTAGCCGATGCCCTGTCAAAATATAAAGCTGACATAACAGCTCTTCAAGAAATCAGATGGACAGGGAATGGTGTTCTACAGAAGAAAGAATATGACATATACTACAGCTGTCATACAAAACACCATGTGCCCCAGTAGGCTTCCTAGTCAGCGAAAAAATGAAGTCTACCATCATCTGCTTTAACGCTATAAGCGAAAGGCTATGCACCCTTCGCGTGCGAGGCAAATTTACGAACATCAGCCTCATTAACGTTCACGGACCTACGGAGGAGTCCTCAGACGAAGAAAAAGAGACTTACTACGAACAAGTCGAGAGGACCCTCAACGCCTGTCCAAGGTATGATGTTAAAATCATCCTTGGGGATTTGAACGCAAAAATAGGTCGGGAGCCGGTATTCAGGCATCACGCAGGCACCGATAGTTTGCATGAGAACACTAATGACAACGGACTTCGAGTCTTAGAATTGGCATCATCGAAAAACATGGTCGTTGCGAGTACCAGGCTCCCGCGTAAGGATATCTACAAAGCCACCTGGGTATCAACTGATGGAGTCACTCGTAACTATATAGAACACGTGTTGATAGAATGTCGCCACTACTCGAACTTGATGACGGTACGAACCTACCGAGGTGCAAATATCGCCTCGGATCACTATCTTGTTGGTATGGTTTTCCGAGGGCGGATTGCATTGCGAAGACGCATTGCATCCGCCGATCAGGTTCGAATCAACACGGCTGCCCTGCGCAATGAAAACACCAGTAACACCTTTGGTAATGCGTTAGGACTCGCCCTAGAATCACTTGATTTAGGGAGAGTAAGTCCTGGAGCCAGTATGCTGGGCGTAAATGAGAAGTGGACACGTCTTAAGAATATTGTCATTAGTACTGCCAACTCCATCTTAGGCAGCAGTCGTAAAAATCGGATCGACTGGTTTGATGATGAATGCAAGCTAGCGACTGAACGTAGGAATGTTGCGTACCGAGTAATGCAACAATCTCATAGAACGCGGGCACGCGAAGAGGAATATAAAGAGCTCCGAAGAATAGAAAAACGGCTACACAGCCTGGGAGAAGAACCTAATCTGTGAAATAGAAAACAGCCGAGAGCGAGTTCCGCACCAGGCGCGGAAGTTCTACCAATCCGTCCGAAACATGACGCAGTACACACCACGCTGCACATACTGCAAGGACGGAGAGGGAAATCTGATCACCGATCCTGAAAGCATACTGGAGCGATGGGAAGTGTACTTTAATGAATTGCTAAATGGTCAGCTCACTGCAGAAGTGGAGGCTCCACTAATTCAAGAAGAATGCCCTATGTTGCGCCACCAAGCATAGAAGAGGTTGAGCAGGCTATAGGCCGGCTTAAACAGAACAAAGCCCCGGGAGCCGATGGCATACCAGCCGAATTATTCCATCACGGCGGGCCAGCCTTACGTCAAGCAATTCATGATATTATAGTACAGGTATGGGAGCAGGAAGAAATGCCAGAAGACTGGCGAAAAAGTATAATATGACCCATGCATAAGAAGGAAGATGTCACAACGTGCAGCAATTATAGAGGTATCACGTTGTTTAGTACCCCTATAAGATACTCTCCTCTATCCTACAAGACCGGATAACCCCATACGCTAAAACCGTCATCGGACAATATCAGTGTGGTTTCATTCCAGGCAAATCAACAACTGATCAGATCTTTACCCTTAGGCAGGCGATGGAAAAATGTCTAGAATTTAACATCCCAACATGCCATCTGCTTATAGACTTTAAGGCCGCCTATGATAGCATAGCCAGGGTAGACCTTTACGAAGCCATGACAGAATTTGGCATTCCAGAACAATCAACATCTTTAATGGACTCCGACATGGGGACGGTTTGGCCTGCCTCCTCTTCAACCTGGCGTTGGAGAAAGCAATCCGTGACTCTGGCACGGCAACAAGAGGGACCATCGTCAACAGGTCCAGCCAGTTACTAGCTTACGCAGACGACATTGACATCATCGGAAGAACCGAACAAGCTGTACACGATTCCTTCATCCAGATCGAGCAGGCGGCACAAAATCTGGGGCTGCGCATTAGTGAAGGTAAAACAAAGTACATGGTGGCGTCGAATGCGAGAGGAACAGTTGGTCAAACGATCAAGGTTGCGGAGCATGAATTTGAAGTGGTGCAATCCTTTAAATACCTTGGGTCAATAGTAGCAGCCGATAACAATATAGAAGAAGAAATACGCGGGCGGCTTCTCAAATCCAACAGAGCCTACTATAGTCTGTCAAAGCTCTTCAAATCCAGAAATCTCACCATAACTTCAAAACTGCTGCTGTACAGGACCATGGTCCTGCCAGTACTCAAATATGGATCCGAGACTTGGGTGCTTAGCAACAGGCACTCCGACCTCTTAGCTGCGTTCGAGAGAAAAGTCTTAAGGAGAATTGTTGGCCCCATATGTGAGGAAGGATGATTCCGGAGACGATACAATCACGAACTGTACGCAATCTACCTTGAAGCAGATATCGTGACAAAAATTAAGCTCGGTAGACTCCGGTGGGCAGGGCACCTAGCTCGCATGAGCGAAGAGGAACCTGCTCGGAAAGTTCTTTGTGGTACATTCTATGGTAGGCGACAGCGTGGTAGACCATGCTTGCGCTGGAGAGATGGCGTAGACCAGGACGCCCGAAGCCTTGGGGTGCGCAACTGGATGGCGTCGTCGGATAGAGACCGGGATAGGTGGAGAGACTTGTTGAAAGAGGCCAGGACCGGAACCCGGTTGTCGAGCCGATGATGATGATGTAAAATTAATTCGTTACATTACCGTTATCTCAGAAATCCTTCCCTTATTCTTCCAGAATAAATAAGCTAAAGGTGGTCTAGAAAGTATCATGTCTCCGAATAGGAAGAAAACTTTAAGGACAAAGAGTTGGAAACAAAGTTAAACGCTCTTAGTTCTTGAGAAGTGAATACTAATGTTGTTAAGAGACACACACTTCTCAGCAGTGGTACCACTTTACTTCAATTGAAGTAGATCTACTTCTTTTTTTCAAAATATTTTAAAATTTACTTCCTACTTCGCACCATCATTAAACTACTGAAATCTACTTCATTTTAAAAAACTGTTTGAAACTACTTTAATTTAAAAAAAAAGGCCAAATTTACTTCTATTTCACTCTAGTATCTAAGGATGTAGCACGAGTATTACAAAAAAAATTAATTGTCAACACAATAAAAATACACAAATGAGTAATTTTAAGAGCATAGAATCACGAATCTTATGAAAATTTCGCTTGCGTGTGTGTTTATTTTAATTTTAAAATGAAATTATATTGAACTATAGTAATTTTAATGTTATGCTTTGTATGTTTAATGTTTTCCTTTGCGAAGGTAGTCACCTTGATGTGGTGCAAAGTCTTAAGTAGCAAAGACTCACCCGACCTGCCATTCTGGGATAACCCCAAACTGGTAGAGAAGTTGAAGAGCGAAAACCAAGAACTGCCCTCCCTAATCCAGGGTGTTAAGTGACCCGTGCCCATTGGATGGTTTGCAGCCAGGGAGTATACCGGCTGTATTATAACGGAACCTCTTTGAAACCAGGTCGAATCAAAGAGTAACCTAGACCTTACCATATTATGCGGAGCTCTGATATGGCGGACCCCAATATTTCTCTAGCTACTCGTGGGATTAATATGCCGAAAAATTTAAAACAAAAAAATAATAAAAACTTTAAAAAATTCAACACTCCGCGGGATGTTACCGCAAGTGCACTAGCAGATCGTATGGAGAAAGACCTCCGTGGTGAAGATCTGAGACCGGAGATAAGCAAGTACCTGAAGAGGATGCCTCAGGGGAACACTCAGAACCGGGCAGCAGGAGGAGCGTCGACATCTGGTCAAGGGAGAATACCTCCCGATCAGAAAGAAGACGTAACTCAGAATGCAGCGTCAACCTCTTGTCAAGGGAGAATACCTCCTAGGCAAGTGGAAAACGCTACAAAAGAGACAACATCCACTAGAACAGGGAGTTTACCTCCTATGAAAGTGAGCGACCACACTGTGGTCAGACAAGAAGATGATGGGAAGTTACCACCATCAAAATCATCCAGTCCACCCAAAGAACCACATAGCCGAAATGCCCGAAGAAATCAAGTTCTTCCAAAATTGGGTAGTCCAGGAGCCCTGGACGATCCACATAGGAAAGGACTAAGTGGAGCAGGCACCAAATGGTACTTCCGGTTCCTTGCAGAGGGGATGTCCCCGCAGGAAGCCAGAAAGAAGGTGGACTTACGGAAAGAAGAAAAGCAAAATGATAACACAAGCCTAGGACAGGGTAAGAGGAAATGCCACCAAATAACTCCTCCCCAAAGCAAAGAAGCAAAAAAACCTAGGTAGACGGCAACTTCATCTACGGGACAAAGCACCGTTAAGGTAATACCCGTTCAACAAAGGCTCTCCTATACAAGTGCAGTCTTGAGCGTCAGAATTGCTGTTCTGCCTAGGGGATATTCACAAGTCGCCTTGACTGCCGAGGATCTATCGGCACTCGAGGTCTCTCTCAAGCTGAAGTTCAATGGACTGTACTTCAGAACAGGTCTGCTATTAGTTTTATTGCGCTGGACCCGAAACAGCGGAGTGGCTAAGAGAGAGTGCACATAAAGTGAGCAGTTGGAAGGGCATCGAATTGTATGCATGCATGGGTGCTGATATACCAAAAATGGACAATATAACGCTGTTCCTTCCAAAAAGCATGGGTCAAGAGGACAAAAAGTCATTGGCTCTCTTAAAAGCCCAAAATGAGGGTCCAAACGTGCAGACCTGGAGAATAGTTAAAAGCTCGGCTGAGAGAAAAGGTCAACTACTGGTGATATGTTTTGACGCCGAATCCGTCGAGACAATAGTGAAAGCAAATCACCAGCTTCGGGAAAATAAATGTTTTTGGTCTCCGAAAAACAACCTCCAGTTCTGCATCCGCAAAAGAAAAAGAGTACTCAATCAGGCTAACTCGAAAATCTCCAGAAGCAGAAGCAGTAGGAATTACCCTACCTGCAATAACTATCCCTACTCTCACTCCAAAACCTTCAAACCCACCAGTCCCCCCAACCCCTCCAAGCACGTCAGCGTAGACATCACTTCCGGAAACAGGAGGGATGCAAAAACCAGACCGGGAGAGGATAACACCGGGTCCATTGGACATTGAGCTGGAGGGCATAGACCTCTCTCCAAGTCCAATGGACCAAACAGAACCGCTTCCCACAATAGAGGAGGAAGACCACCTGCTAGCAGATGATGGGGCATTAGCCCCCATCTGCCAATAAAAGAAGATGCCGGCACACGGGATCAGAACCAGGCTAGCCCAAGTAAACATACACCAGCTGTCCTGGCGAGGAAGTTCGCTGCGGAGAACTTTGGGCTAGCACTGATCCAGGAACCCTGGACTTATAAGGGTTAGGTAAAAGAGGGTTGACAAGTAGCGGCTCTAAACTTATATGGGACACGAGAGAAGACTCGCCCGGAACTTGGATTAAAATAAGAAATAATATACATTTTGTATGTCTTTCAGAATTCATGACAAGGGATCTGGTCCCGATACAGGCCCAAATTAACAACGAGTGCGGTATCCAGATAATGGTTATGGCAGCAGCCTACTTTGCTGGTGATGATGCCAACATTCCACCGTGCGAAGTACAGAGACTGGTGGACTACTGCAACCGGAAAAAACTACCGATACTGATAGGATGTGATGCCAATGCTCACCAGACAGTATGGGGTAGCACCGACATAAACCAAAGGGGTGTGTACCTTTTAGACTTTATGATGGTAAAAAATCTAGAAATATTTAACGTACGGAACACCCCCACTTTTATTACTAGAACAAGAAAAGAAGTCCTAGACATAACTTTCGAAACTCCGAACGTAGCTTATATGGTTAAGGATTGGAGAGTATCCAATGAACCATCAATGCCTGATCACAGAATAATAGTGTTTACCTTAGAACGACTGCTTACAGAGAATACCCCTGGCAGAAACTCAAGAAAACAAACTGGAACCTATACCAAAATGTTCTAAAATCAAACCTGGAACAACTAGGTCCCGAATATCTCAACAACCCCTGCAGCAGCAAGACTTCACAAAGCTCTTGCAAAAGAGAAAACCATTACATCATTAGCACTTCGGTATAGTGATGGTAGGTTCACCGAAAATGAAGAGCAAAGATGTAACCTGCTGCTCAACACACACTTCCCAGGCAGTTTACCATTAGATAATAACATGGTAGAGAGAACACCTCTCAAACCGAACAGAGAGGACTGGAAAATAGCCACGACCATTTGCACAGGTAAAAGGATTGATTGGGCAATTAATACCTAAACCAAAACGCGAAAGTTTTATTCCGCGCTATATTTTTGATACCCCTTAGAAACTTAAGCGAAACGCAGAATATAGATTGAAGGAATATGTCGACACCGAAATGGAAGGATTTTCAGAAGAACTGCGGACATTCATTTTTAGTCAACTGTTCCACAAGCCGAACACACCCTGGGGACCTAAAAAAAAGAGACTTATCTTTGAAATTTTATTTTAAGTCCCCGGCATGTTATAATTTTATGCTAAGTGCCGGATTTAAACTGGCTGAGTGAGAGGATGCAGTATTTGCTGAGGGACAAAACCAAAGAAATGACAGCGATGGATAAAAAATGCGTGCTACTCTTCGATGAAATGTGCATCAAAAAAGAACTGGAGTACAACATAGAGGACGACATAATATACGGATACACAGATTTAGGTGAATTCGGTAACTTTTCTTGTTGAAGCAAAAGTATCACAGGTAGATTACGTGTCTGCTTTCGCTGCTTAAAACTTGGGGCCGGTAGTTGTTGAAATTTTTGAGTATTTTGATAAGCTTGCCAGATTCTGTGCATTGATGTAAGATTAAAGCTGGCTCATAAATATTTTGTACACGTGTCCCTTCGAATGTAGTGTCTTCTGATGGATGATTTCGGCACAGAATTAATTGAAATCGTCTATTTTTTTGATCGATGGGAATCTATCGATACATCTTTTCGATGTCTGCAGTAAACACGTATCGGTGCAAACGGAACCGAAGAAGAGTTGTTAATAAAATTCGTCTTGGATGGTTGGTCCATTTGATAAGATGTCGTTTAGAGATATACGTTGCTTATCGTTTTCGCAGATGCATCGAATACCACTCTTAGCTTTGTTGTGGTGCTATCTGATTTAAGTATACAGTAATGCGGCAGAAAATAACGAATTCCATGAACCTGAGTGATGTCAATCTTTTCCATGTGACCCAATATCATATATTCTGCCATAAAGTTTGAATATTGTTCTTTCAAATTGTCCTGTTTTGCTAATCTTTTTTCCAGGGAATTGAATCTTTGAAGAGCAAGGTTTTTTGATTTACCAAGTGCCTTCTTGTCTGACTTGAATGGGAGTCGAACGACGAATCGCCCGTCCGAATTTCTGATGGTGTTCTCTGCGAAATGGAGTTCACATTTTCTTTCTTCGCTTGTGAAGGACTCTTTTGGTATCGTTTGCATCTCTTCTACCTTCCAGATTTTTTCTATATGTTCATGGAGTTCTTCTTCGATGAAGATTTCACACATTGATGATTGTTGCGATGTTCCATCTAATTTTCCGGTCACTACCCAGGCAAGATGTGTGTTTTGGAGGCTTGGTAGGCCTGGTTTTATGTTGATATGCCAAACCGTCAGGAAGTGATGGTATAATTCCGCTCCAAGGAGGATATCAATTTGTCCAGGTTCATTGAAATGCGGATCTGCCATTTTTAAATCCTTTGGAATGTGCCAAGAAGTAGTGTTGATTCTTCGAGTTGGTGTTGATTAATTTGTCGCTAGACAAAGGCCTCTTAGTTGGCTGTAAAGTCAGATGTTCTGGATTTTAAGGTAAGATTTACTCTCTTGTTTGCTTGTCTGGTTCCTTCTCCAATCCCAAGAATTCGCATTGTTTCGGCAAATTCAGGAATATTTAGTTTTCTTGATAGCCTCTCTGTAATAAAGTTGAGCTGTGATCCAGAGTCAAGCAATGCTCGGCAATTCACGATGGTCCCTTCACTGTCCTCTATGTTAGCGATTACAGTGCTGAGAAAGACGTAACTTCTATCTTTTGATAATTTTGGTTTATTTTCAAATGTACGAATCTTTCTGCTATTTTCAGAAACTTGTTCGCGGTGCATGGTTGTATGATGTTTTCTTTGACAGATTTGACATCTTCTTGATGACAAGCAATTTGAACTGAAGTGTCCTGATTTCAGACAATTTATGCAAAGCTTCCTTTCCTTAGCATATTCACTTCTTTGGTATGCTCCCTTCTGCAAAAATATTTTGCAAGTGTAGAGTGGATGGTCGCCCTTACATATCTCGCATTTGATGGTATTCAATGTTGAATGGTAAGCTCTTGAAGATGGAGCTCTTGTTTGCTACTCGTATGGTGGCTTCTGTTTGCTTTCCTTACGTTCAGAATTTATAGATTCCATTGACTCTGGAATCTTTCTTCAATTAATTGTAGTAATGGTTCAATATCTTGGATTTCACGTGGTTTTGTAAAGGCTTGTTCATATAGTCGTTGCGATTCCTTATCTAATTTTTGAAGAATGATATAGGCCACCAATATTCCCCAACTTTGTGTATCAATACCCAAATTTTGTGTTCCTGCGATATGCACTCTTGTGTTGTGTCTAGAATCGTCTTCAATGAATTAGCTGATTCTGTTGAGCTTGCTGGTTGATTCATTAGTTTTTGAATGTGTGTTGTAAAGATTAGTCTCTTGTTGTCGTATCGCTGTTCTATTAACTTCCAGGCTGTTGTACAGTTATCTGCTGTCACTTGTAGATGCTTAATTATGTTGTTGGTTCTTCAGTTAAGTGCGTCTTCAAATACTTCATTTTCTGGATTGAGTTTATTGATTTCTTGTTATGTACTAGAGTCTTGAAGAGATCATGAAACGATGGCCCAGCATCATAACGTCCATTGTAAGTTGGAATGTTGATTCTTTCAAGTTTCACTTCGTTATTGCTGCTTCCATGTGGGTCCGTTTTATTTGTCTTTTCTTTAGTCTCGATTGCGAATTCTTGATACATATTCTCTATTTCAGCATATTCTTCCTGCTTGAGGTAGTCGGATTCGTCTGGAGAGGTGGCGTTTGCTATGATGTCATCGTGAGTTTGTATGATGTCCTCCCAGTACTGTTCTAATTATTACTAATTATATTAAACAAAAAACTGCTCTGTTTTTAAATATAGCTCGCATGCCAAATTTGACAATGATTGAACTAACCCTTCCTTCAGCTTATTGTATAAACGTATAAATACAGCTATTTTATTTTTCTGCCGTTTATAGCGTTGCTATTGTGAAGTCAGGTCTTAATTATTGATTGCTTGGTGAGCATCTTCAATAAGTTTGAGCATTTCTTTATATATGTATATAAGTTGTTTATCTCCTCAAAATAACTTCTATCTTTGCATTGATGATTCTCATCTTGGTAGGTTTCATGCATCATCGTGTGATTCATAACAAATTTATCCCATTGTTCCTTCAAGGCTTGACGTTGCCTTGCTAGATACTCTGGGCTAATTCGCAATTTTGGTGATTTTTTGAAATTCTTTAAAAGATTTCTAATCACCTCTCCAGCTTCTTTCTGTTTTTTGGATTAGTTTTTCCATTTTTTTGTTTCAATAGATTTGTTAACGGCTGCCTAAGAATATAGTTTTCTTCAGATTCGCTTGCCTTCTTGGCTTATTTGATGATTGCTTGCTGCTACTTGAGGATATAGTTTTAATTAGCTCTGATGATGAGCTTGAGATTCCTCAGATAAACAAAAGAAGCCTTAACCAAAATAATTCCCAGATTACGGCGCGTCGGGGTCACCAAAATGTACGAGTTAAGTACTTGTCGACCAAAGTGGTATCACCTTGATGACGTGAGACGCTTCTAGTACATGAACGAGAAGATCTCCTTTTATGGCGCGTTTGGGATTTCTGTTGGTTGGTTCTCTATTTATGAGGAATGTATTATTTAACGTTTGACTAATGCAACCCCTTACTTCTCGGGCGGGGGAAGTTGCAATATTTCAAGGAAACACTGAATTTCCGGTGGTTAAATAGTAAGTGATTTTATTCCTTCAATTAATCATCTTATATAAGGCACGTTTTATTGGTAATCTATATCTAGCGCAGTAATACAAGCATCAAAAAATCGCTTTATTCACTCTTTAACTCACTCTTCCTTCGTACGTGTTGACTTACACGGATGTGTTCGAAAGATCTGTATCTCGCTTTTAAGCTGGAGTTGAAATATTCATGAAAATGCAGATTAAGTTGAATTATTCATGAAAATGCAGATTGAGTTGATTTAGAGTTTTTCTCACTGTTAAATTTGATTTAAAACTTACAAAAGTGCGAAAATATATCGCATATATATACTGAGTATTGGAGAAAAAAAACATAGTACTCAATAAAATGACATTGGCGCAAAATTTTAAACAGCCTCTTATTAAAGTAGTAGTATTATACTTCTTATATATTTCCTTACTTTAAAGTAGTTTTCTAACTTTAAACATTTTTTAACTAATATTGTCCTAAGGCTAGGAGCGCACATTCAATTTTTAGTTGCACAACTGTTTGGATACTTATAGAAAACAGATGAACTATTTGGTTGAATGTCCGCGTAGGTGCATATAATTATATGTTACACAAAATAGCGAACTCGTTTTAGGCAATCGTTTAGTTGGTGTCAAAACACAAAGGTTTTAGTTTCTTGAACCAAACAGTTGCGAAACCGCCTAGCCTGAGGCAATTTCTTTTAATAAATTGATTCCGAGCAAACTTAAAACAATAGTAGTTCGTGCAAAAAACTAAGTAAACAGACCTATTTTGATGTTTTTAAATGTTAAAGAGTCATATGAAGTTATAACGATACTAAGAAAATAAAATAGGTGTTCTGAGAGTTTAGCTTTAATTTTTTCAGTTGTTATATAAATTCAGTATAATGCCGCAGTTATACGACATTTTTGAACAAATGCCAGTGAACTGATAAAACATATTAATCGAAACCAACCGCCTTCACGTAAATTGATTCAATATTTTATGACAAAATTAATGGCAGTAGTGTAAAGCTGGATTTATGGTATGAATTAAAGTTTTGCATTTGAAAAAATATTTGTTCTATAAATTTCGGAGCGAACACACTTTGGATTAGTAAAGGCAAAGTATAACAAAATAAATACCAATGAACACACCCTCAAGTATGCCACATATATTTTTTCGGACACCACCTAAACACCTCCTACATTTGAACATCCGAATCTCCATCTTCACTAAATTATCCATTTCCATTACTATAGCTTATTTTTACTCACTAATCGTTTGTTGTTGTTTTCCATGTTAAATTTTGCGATGTAGTGTATTCACTAACCAATAAAACACTGCTATACTAAAAAATAGCTTATTCTACAATTCAACACAAATCAATATAAAAGTCAATAATCAATATTATCGCCTAATTCTATAATATGCAGCGTGTGCACAATGTGTCATTGACTTGATCAAAAATAAAACTAAACATAATGTGCACACACCGCACAATGTGTAAACGAAACAAAAAATTAATAACAATGAAAATATGCACATTCTGCGCAATCTAGGTATAAGGAATGAAATTTAAGTATTTATTGTGGATTGAATTGTGACCTACTTAAGGTAGGTAAGTAAGTGTGAAATTTGAAATGTGTATACATTGTTCTGAAATGTGCATAGGTAGTGTTTATGATTTGTGATAGGTTAGTTGTGTAGGAAATTGGGCTGGGTATTAACACTTTTTTACTTGCGACTTATACTATAAGGCAAGTTATGCATTCGTAAAAAAAATCGAACTCGAGATTTTGATCAAAGTTGACATTACGATGGTAGCGAAGACTAAAAAAGTGGGTCTGGCAATTCTGTCTGTCTGTCTGTCTGTCTGTCGGTTCGACTACAAATTTTAAACGGCTGGGCCGATTTTCTTTAATCTTGGTAGATATGGGGTTTGATTTTTTCCCCCCACACGTTTTTTTCTTTTTTTATTTAAGACCAAAAATAACGGTACCTGCCATACGAATTTTTTTCGAAATTTTATAAACATTTTTTTTTCTCAAAAATTGTAGGACAGATTTCAAAAATAAAAATACAGAAAAATTTAATTTAATTAAAGCTAAGTATTGGTTGAAAAAAAATTTCCGAAAAATAGTTATTGCGGGTACCCCCCATGGAACCATTTTTTTTTGTTTTTGATTTTCTCAAAAACGGTTCAACCGATTTTGATCATTTTTTTTTGCTGAAGCTCCGCAAGAACATAAATAGAATTGTGTACTCAAATTTTCAAAAAATTTTTTTTTTGATTTTTAAAAAAAACTTCAAAATTTTTTTTTCAAAACTCAATATTTCGAAAACCCCATGCTAGATTTTTTTTAAACTTAATAAATAAAAGTTTCTCAATATAATCTACAAAATGTGAGAAAATTTTTTTTATTTTACCTAAAACTAAAGGTACATCTGTACCTACCATACAAATGCTAAAAAATTAAAAAAAAATGGTTTTCAAAAATCGTATTTTTCTCGAAAACGGCGCCTAGAATTTTGATAAATTTTTATTCTTTCAATTAATTTTTACGATCTTTAATGTAATAGAAAAAATTTTGAAATTAAGATATCACAGCCTACCTACCATAGAACCATTTTATTGAATTGTGAGTTTCTCATTATCCACATAACGGATCTTAATGAAAACCTGTATAGAGAAGCTTCTAAAAAGTCTAAAACACATTGCATTTCAAAACTTTAAAAAAATATTTTTTTTTTTGAATTTTTGAAAAACAAAAAATCTATTTTTTTCTTTTTTTGAAAATTCGATATCTCAGAAACGGCTCGATATTTTTTTTTAAATTTAAATTTTATTCGAACAAGAATAAAAACTTTAAATTGGCGTACCAACATTTTTTCTTAAAAATCTTTTAAAAATTTTGTATATAAAAGCTTTTTTTTAAGAAACCACTACAACGACTTATAATTTTTGTTCTTGCATAAATTCATATTTGCATAGCATTATGTTTTTGTCTCTTACTACTAAAAGAATTTGAAAAATTAATTTTATCCTTATGAAAAGTTTTCTCTAATAACATTCGTTTTTAAAATTCCTAATCTTTTACATAGCAGCAAGTTCGTGCGACCCACTCGTGCATTTTATTTAAATTCATTTAGTAGATAGTAAGAGATAAAAACAGAATTCTATGCAAATATGAATCTATGCAAGAACAAAATATATAAGTCGCTGTAGTGGTTTCTTAAAAAAATAGCTTTTATATACAAAATTTTTAAAAGATTTTTTAGAAAAAAATTTGGTACGCCAACTTTAAGTTTTTATTATTATGTGAATTAAAATTAAGTTTCCAAAACAAATACTAAGCCGTTTTTGAGATATCGAATTCAAAAAATACTTTTTTTTTAAGTTTTGAAATGCAATGTTTCTTAAACTCTTTAGAAGCATCTCTATAAAAAAAAATTTCACTAAAATCCGTTATGTCGATCTTGAGTAATTCAAAATTTGAAAAAATAATTCAATGGTAGGTAAAAGCTGTAATATCTTAATTTCAATTTTTTTTATCAAATTAAAGATCGTAAGAATTAATTGAAAGAAAAAAAATTGTCAAAATTCTAGGCGCTGTTTTCGGAAAAAATACGATTTTTGAAAACCATTTTTTAACATTTATGTGGTGGGTAGGTACCTTTAGTTTTAGGTAAAATAAATTTTGCGGAAATTTTTTTTTTTAAATTATCTAGCTTTAGGTAAAAGAATTGTTTTTGTATTTTTATTTCTTAAATCTGTCGAGCAGTTTTTGAGAAAAAAAATATTTATAACATTTCTATAAAAAAAAACGTATGGCAGGTAGGGTAAGCTGGGGTACATTTGACACCGGGGCACATTTGACTTTGCGTTTTTCGGTATCATCGTGCCCTTAAAAAAGAAAAGTTTGGATGAAGGAAGAAGCGTAGTTTGATTTGAAGAAACGTTATGAAATTTGGCAGCTTTTCTTTAACTCTTCGCGGAGTACCACGCGTTTTCGTGTTTTCTGTGTCTCTGATCTAATTTTTGATCACCGGTAAGTAAACGATTTGTGAACCTAATAAAATAATTTTTTTTTTATCGCGAATCAATATTATGATAGTAGATACTATGCTTAAAGTTCAATAAATTGAAGCCAGTTTTGTGAAAATATAATATTAGTTATTAAAAAAAAAAATTAATTGAAAAGTTCCTGCGGGCAACCTTTGACTTTTGCAAAAATATTTGTTTGACGTTGATTTTGGGAAATTATATATTAAATAAATTATTTAAAAAAATGTTGATATCGATAAATTTGAATTTAGATTAATATGGACTGATTTTTTATGTTTATAAATGAAATAATTTATGTTTTTTATTCTCGTTGTTTTTTTTTTTAGAAAGTGAGTTTATTGATTTATTTTTTTCGTTATATTGTTTAATAAATTGTTTAAAAACAAAAATTTACTTTTTTACTATTCAAACAACAGACGTGCTGGATCCGTTGATACTTTCAGAAATATAATGCACACGATGTGGGGTTTAATCCACCATTTTCAAATGTACCCCTTTTAAAGTCAAAGGTGCCCCGCTCCCGGGGTACTTTTGACAAAATGACTTTTCTTTAGAAAATAATTTTCTTTAAAATGTGGAAATGTTTTAAAACAAAAAATTATATGTTAGCATAATCTTGAATATTCAGTAAATCAAACACAAAACAAAACATTGGAAAAAAGGTACATACGTAAAAAATTGAGTGGGCATAGATTTTTATATTCTCAGCACGATATGATAAAAATTCAATTTCTTCATAACTCGAGTTAAGCGGTTACGGCTTGCGGCCAAAGAAATATTCCTCTAACGTCGACATTTTCTCTGCTATTTTTACTATAGAATTTTTCAGTTTATTTACTTTAAAGCATTTTTATCAAAAAAAACAAATTAACATCACAAAATCAAATCAACATCAAATTCAAGCAAACGTGAAATAGCAAACATTTATCTCAATTTAAAACTATCAAAAACACAATATATTGTTTGCCTTGAACAAATCAAACTATCTATTAACTTTTGCAGGCATTATCCTTAAGCATACGACACTTTAGAAGTTACTAATTTCCTTCCGCAGATCCTAGCCATCCAAAGCAGTTCCGCAAAGAAATATCGAGAACGAAGAGATCCTTATAATGGCATCGTGTTGTTGCTGATTTCCCTAAAATTTATCACCATATCTCCTTGCCAAATATTACCCAGGCCATGTTTAACTTTTTCGCAACCCTCTCTGCTTCTTCATTTTGTGCGTAAAGCATTTATTTCAATGTCATTATAGTCGAGGGAGATGTGGAAGGGGAGCGTTTAGTTTCTCAAGAGAACCTCATCTATTATTAGCTAAGTATGTATGTAGGTCCCAGTGCTCTTATCACCATATCAGATGTGAAAATTTCACAACCTAGCATCATGTTTGTGTGAGGAGGCGGTTGAATAATTTACACAGCCCCCCTTATGGCGGCTTATGAAATATAACTTGCTATTTCCATCCACCAATCTACCAATGGGCTGTCGTAAACATTCCAATTAAAGTAATTAGCCAAAAGAAATAACGATCGTTTATACACATCGCTAAGGAACTTTTTACATACTCCACCTCCCCATCCACTGCACGTCCCGAATTTTACTGCCATGGTTTTCGACAAAACTTTGCAAATAAAACATTTTGAATTGTATGTAAGCCCACACGCCCCCCTTGAACACGTTATACCCAGAACCAGAAACCTTTCCATCCCCCAAACCCACCCCCAAATAACGAATAACAGAAATTATATGGATGAAAAAGTTTTCGACATAACAATAAAGTTTGAACAAAACGTGAGCAGAATTGGCAATGTGGGCAAACTTTTCATTTCCAAATGATACACTCCTTGAGAGGTTGTTATTTTTTTGTCTTTCTTCTGCCTGCCTGTCTTTGACTTTTTTACGCACTCCTAGGCTATGGCAATCCTGACGACGACGACTAATGGTGCTCTGGCGCTCTGGTGCTATCTGAACGGACTGGCTTTTTACAACTACTTAACTACGTTTAGTATTTGCTAAGAAGTATAAGTTTAGTGTTTTTTTTTCTCAAATTCATGTCCTTTCGAACCGGCAGCACTCCAAAATTATGGTCTCTAGACCAAGGACAGATTAGAAGAATAGCCTTACCCACCACCCTACCACCCTCTACCAATACCGCTTTGCTATTCTTGCTGCAAAAGTGTAATCCTTCGAAAAACAGAAATCGTACAGTTTTGGGTGCAAACACAAAAAAAAATCAACGCAGCATAAGAAGTAGACGGCTAAAGTTGAATAATATTTTTTGCTACCGCTCTCCTTGCTTAGGATCCTTTTTAATTAGGGATTGGTGGAAAAGTCCGAATTGTAAATTATAAAAGAAAAATAAACTAAAAAAGCGAATTCTCTAAAAAGGATATTTGCGAAATTGAAAAGTTGGAAACCAACAAGCAACCTTCCATTGGATGTGGACTTAAAGGGTTTGTAGAATTAAAAAGTTCCGTGTTGAAAATGTGATTCACAGCAAAAGGTTATACAAATTCTTTTAACAAAAAAAAAAAAAAAACATCAGATAAAGAGAAAAAGGTACGAAATATCGAAATAAAAAACAACAAATCCAGGTAAAAGGATGTTTTTATTTTATTCTAATTTTTTTCGTTATTTTTTTGTATATGTAGTTAAGATAGATACTTTCACTCAATTTTTTATTGCGCATTTATAAAGTTATATTCATTAGCCGTTTCGCTTTTAATGGAATGGAAATTTCAATGAGTGTAGCCGTGAGTAAGATCCTTGAGCCTTTTGAGGAAGGTAGATATTTAGGTATTTTTCAAGGCAAACACAAAAATCCTTAGCTTGTGTTTGTATATATGGGAGTTATCAGTTAGGCTCTGTGATGTGTATTTGGTTAAACTTTTTTGGTTACTAAGCCTATGGAATAGGGAGGCGTAGTCTGGCTTTGTTCCCGCTCTGTTGGACGCGAACCATCAAAAGAACGTCAATTTTGAAAATCTTTTTTTTTCTCTCAGATAAGCCTGGGGCCAACACAACACAAAACCTAACATACATATATATGTATTCACAATTGTAAAACAAAATTTTTCTGCAGAAGGTGGGGAGCTTTAAACTTTTGAAAATAAAATAAAAATATTTCGAAGCTTTGCCCTGTACATTCAAATAATTAAAACTCATTTTTCACGAATTTGTTTTTTATATTTCGTATAAATTCGTACAATTTTGTCAGAAACTTATTTGATGAACAATAATGCTGGCCTGCCATAAGGTATGCTTTGATGTAGTGGACGGACTTACAGTCACTAACGATGACACCTAGGCTTATACGATCGATGAAATCGTTTCTCCAAAAGGGCCATCCATTCTTGACAGGCTGACTCGAGAAGTATGTCATATTGGCAATAACCCTTCAACGATAGTGTAATCCTAAGAAAGAATTTTCCAGAAGAATCACCAGTGACATCTCCAGGCTGAACTACTTGGTGTTGATGTTCACCTTTCGTGAGTTATTCTGACATATTAGGAGTTGAGTTCAGGAAGGATTTTTAATACCAGCCACACAGTAGTAGTTTGCTATCATTGGCTAATCTAATCTTCTATCCTAAGGTAAAGCAAGAGCCCTGTGCCCGAAGTCTCAGGTTAGTCTTATCGTTAGCTTCGTTTCCTTGAACAAAGGACGTTCGCCAATGAGATTGACATGAGAAACCTCAGAAAATAATTACTCTCAGTTGGCAATATCGAATCGGAAATCTTTCATGAGTCTCTAAATATCTCTAAGTTCTTTTGGCTCCCCGACTATGCTATTAATTTTTAAGCTGTAATACTGAAATTCAGTGAAACATTTAAGTAAATCAAACAAGTACCAAACCAGATCCGGAATACGGCTATCATTGAAAATGAGGGGAATGGGTAAACCATCAATTCTAGTATACTCACTTCATCCTTCAAATAGGTCCAGATATGCCGGAATGAATTTTTGAACCTCAACATTAACCTCATTGTCACTTTAATCTGGCAGGCCTTCATAGTACATAGTAGCGGACGCTGGCCAGTAGTCTAGTAGTCTATGCATTGAAGCTAGATATTCCTCTCAAAACTCACTGTCGTAGCTTTGGGGGCCAGCAGAAAAAGGAAACCGTCATTCATGCCCTCTGCAAATGCCAAAATAATAGCACACTCTTTTAAACGAGCTTTCGTAAAACAAGATCAAAGTCTTGATCTCTTTTCTCCACACGATGAAATGGCTCTAGGACAAACTTCAGTTACTTCTATACAGTAATCTTCTATTTGATCATTTAGACCGAGAGTTAGTGGAGTGGAAATTTTGACGGAAGTTTTTCCTAAACAGTGTCCGAATGATTACTCGATGGAAGTAGTTGCTGTTTCAGCACCAGTCAACGAGCTGTCTAGCTTGCAGAGCGTAGATGGTTTCGGATTGCGGGTTGTTGTCCAGTTGAGTTATGAAACACAGGTCATACGACAGTAAAAATATACATCAAAACCTACTTCATTCTTTCTTTTTGAACTCAATCCCAAAATGAACGACTCCTTTAGACCATTTGTCTACAAATCCACATTCTCCATTTCAAACGAGTTATGGTATCAAAACTGTGGTCGCTAACTAGCTACCTTCAAATGCCGACCAGACCTGGAACGTCATAACGACCTTAGAGTATGAACCACTTAACTACTCACAAGATTTAATATCTCCTAAAAAAAAAACACATAGTTACATATTTATGTCCTTAAGAGAATAGCAGATTCATTCTTGCACAAGATAAAAAATTATTTTGTGTTATTCGTGGACTTTAAGGTAGCATTCGATACGATAGATAAAAATGCTCTGATGTTCAAGTTGTTTGCTTTAGGGATGACACTTTAGTTTGGTTGTGTTTTGCAGAACTTATACACGGATGAAAAAAATGTATCCGAGTGGTTTTAGACTGAAGCAGGTTTTAGACAATTTTACACACCAAGTTTATTTTCAGTCTTTATTGAAGACATTATTATCAGTATTCTGCAAGGAGGTATTTAATATGCAAGAATCCTTATCAAAGCTCTTTTTTGCACATTATGGAAATTGGTCGAAAATCTTAAGAATTCGAAAGTCTTGATATTTAAAAAGGCATAATGTTAACATAATGTTAAATAAAATGTCTTCGAGTCGGTGTCAGATACCACATTATTGTCAACTATGACGATGGAAGAAATATGAAGATGTTGAAAAACTCTTTAGATCTTATTTGAAACACATATTTTGGCACCCTGCAAATACGCCAAACTACATGATTATTCTGGAGACATGAATTTCACCATTGTTTATGGAAACATTAGAACTTCATGTGGGTTGCATATGCATACCCTAATTAAGGTATTGAATATACTCGATTTTCGCCTCCAAAAAAAGCAGCTGCTTTATGACAGATTTGGATGGTTTAAGGTGCTTCTAGAAGGAAGGAAGCTGATATAGAATTAAACTTGAATGACTTCAGTTTGTGGAAGCCCAAACTTTATCAACAGATTTTTGAGAGCGAGGTACGCGGAGGGGAATGGTCTACAGAAACTAAACCACAATTTCAAACAAAACAATTACTTTAGAGATGAGCACTCAATAGAAGAATTTTAATTTTATTTTAAGGATGAGAGGTGAATAATTGAACCTTAATTACATACCACATCGAGAGGGTTTACTTTTTCTTTGTGAGCTATGTAATATGGTTGAACGAGAACATATTTTTGATTTTCTTTGGAGATGCCTAATACTCAGAAAAACGAGAAGTCATGTGTGTTTGGGGCAGATTTTTATCAGCAGAAATATGTAATTTTAAAGTACTTAAATGAAATGCATATACCCAAAATGTAAACATTTTGTAAAACTGAACATTTTTGTTAAGAAATCTTGTAAATAATATAATTGCCAATCCGGAATCCAGCAAATGCCGTGCTTTAATATTTATAAATTACTTTGTAACCAATTTAAATAAGTAGAATTACTTATGTTAATGCTGATAAAATCAGGAGATACGAAGAATAGAAGACTGACCATATTATAAATTGCTTATTAGTTTTTAGTTGTGGGAAATTGTCTACAAAGCAAAGGTGTTACCCTTAATCTAATAGGTAGACTGTAATTTGCATCTGAAAAGCGAAGTGCCAAAATATAAGTCTAAAATTATCCGTTCAAATCCTTAGATTGTATAGTTGAAAAAAAAAATAAGAGTTGTATGACCTCCTAAACGAAGCATACAGGGTCTATCTGAAGAGCACGATATAAAAGAGGAAAATGAAGACATATTTGGCGCAAAAGCACTGAATTTACCATAGAGTAAAAGAAAACGCCTTTAGACCAATTGGCATTACGGCAACTTGTATTATGATTAAAGTAGCACTTTTTTATTAGGCAAAGCAACCTGGTACTCACAAGACTGTCAAAATATCAAACCAAAACAGATGCTAAGAGATCTTTGATCTTTATCCGTGCAAGACCTTTATCCATTGATAGAGAGCCAAACATTTACTCTGGGCATTTTGAAGTTGCTGGAATATTATGAGCTAAACCATCGAACGAACAAACATTTCTCACCGTATCAAAAAAAAAAAAAAAAAAAAATGCACGACTGGATCGCACGAACTTGCTCTTATGTAAAAGTACTTTGGAATTTAAGATACATTTTATAAATATAAAACATGGATTTAAGTACATAATAATGTTCAAATGCATAAAATTGCCGTCTGATTTCTAGAAAAGTATGAATTTATGCAAACAAACTTTAAAAAATATTTCCTTATTAAATACAATTTTTATATAAGGAATTTCTTTAAAGTTTTTTAAGAAAAAAATGTGGGATGCGAATTTTAAGTATTTAATAATATTGATTTTAGGAAATAATTTCAAAAAATAATCGTTCATAGGTTTTGAAGATATTGATTTTTCAAAAAAAAATTTGTTTTCAAAAAAACGCAACAAATATTTTTTCGAATGTTTTTATATACAATATTATTTTAAGTTTAAAGGGGCTCCTGCTGAAAAATTTTGGTTAAAATCCTAAAAACGGTTCTATGACAGGTACCGTTAATATCATTTTGCACTTAAATTTGTTTTGACCAAAATATAGTCTATGTCCATAACATCACACTTAATTTTTTTTATCAAAATCGTTAGAGCCGTTTTCGAGATAAATAAGATTTTGCATTACGGGTGTATGGGGGGTACCCTTAGTTTTGGAGCTAAAAAAAAATTTCAATTTCTCCTCTAGGGAATCACCGAAGACTCTTAACTACCGAGATTGAAGAAAATACCTCTAGTAGTTTAGGCCGTAGTTCGAGGTACAGACATACAGACACACTGAAACATGTTTTTTGTGTACTAAATTTTCCTTAAAATTTTTATAAAAAAAATTGATATGCAAATTATTAGTATTTAATAAAATACATTTTAAAACGTAATTTAAAAATTTAATCGTGTATCGGTTTTCAAGATATTGAATTTTCAAAAAAAAAAATTGTATTATTTTTTTAAAAATCCAAAAACTTTTTTTTCGAAAAAATTTTTAGTTTATATTTTTTCAAATGCAAAGCAGCTCCTGCAGAAAAATTTTGGTTAAAATCGTTAGAGCTGTTGGTGTGAAATTCGAAAATCAAAAAAACCGTTCTATGACAGGTACCCCTAATAACATTTCCCCCAAATTTTTTTCTGACTAGAATGTAGTCCATGTTCACAATATCACACTTAATATTTTTTATTAAAATCGTTAGAGCCGTTTTCGAGATAAATAAGATTTTGCATTACAGGTGTATGGGGGGTACCCTTAGTTTTGGAGCTAAAAAAAAATTTTCAATTTCTCCTCTAGGGAATCACCGAAGACCCTTAAGTACCGAGTTTGAAAAAATACCTCTAGTAGTTTAGGCTGTAGTTCGAGGTACAGACATACAGACATACAGACATACAGACATACAGACAGACAGACGGAATTGCCGGACCCACTTTTTTCGTCTTCGCTATCATCGTAATGTCAACTTTGGTCAAAATCTCGAGTTCGATTTTTTTTCCAAATGCAGAACTTGCCCTATAGTACCTATATCGCAAGTAAAAAGTAAAGAAACGGGATGTGGACCAGACTTGTACGACCAGAACACAGGCTTTTAGAAACAGCAAAGTTAACCGAATAATAGAGAATATATACATAAATAAATAAGGAGGCATGACAATCTTTTAAGAAAAAAGGGGTAGTTACTTGATGATAGGAATGACTCACTGCAAGTAGAAGATAGATGTATTTTAGCACCATTTTCAGCAGGTGCTCAGGCATTTTCATATAGGGAAGGTTATAGGACAAGAAGATATCCCACTTCCAGTCAGTTAAAACCCAGTTTCATCATTCAGTATACAAGTGAAAGTCTTACAAATTCTTAAAAATAACACTACCTGAAATTGTGATGGCTTACCAATCGAGATGATTTTTTTGGTAAAATGCATCCAAACCTTAAGTTATTATACAACAATATAATCGGCGAGGCCCAGTATAGGTTCTAGTTCAGTAGATCGACACAATCTTCATATCGAGATAAATCCTGGAATACGCGCCACAAATTTCACGGTTAGACCCCTACCTTACATGGACTTTAAAACCCCAAATAATAGCATTTATCGTCAGAGGGATATATGGCGATGATCGAACACTGTATTCTGGGAAAATTGATCCAGCGGAATCGTAAAATATACATCTTCTAAATTACGTCAAGCATGCACAGGGTTTTGCCAGGGAGATGCAGTACCATGCGCTTTCTTCTACATATATCGTTCTGGAACAGATGGTGCACATAAGGGCAACAAATATCTAAAATTTTCAAGCAATGAGCTTTCGAATGATTTCGACATAATAAATGAAGAATAAGCAAAAGACGTTAATCTTGAAGTAAACGAAGGACAAGACCAAGTACATGATGTCAACACGTCTACTGACTTAGTCAAAACGTCACTATTTACAGCAACAACTTAGAGGTAACTATTAAGTCGAAGAATGACGAAATGGTTCGACGAAGAATTATTCTATAGGAAAGCACTGTATTTTGGTTTTGAAAAACAAATGTGTTCAAAATTCCTCACGGGTATGAGGAAGTGCAAAACATTTATAATACCAACCTTGCATTACGCCATCAAGTCTTGAACGACGATAATCACAAAGGGAGAACTGGCACTTGACTCTTTGGGAAAAAACGTTATTCGTGTGCAAGAAGGGTGAATTATGAAGAACAACTGCGGACTATGTTAACAGGATGAAGAAGATGGAAGACGGTATCGACAGCTGTAGTCTAGCTTAGCGATTTTTTCTCCTTGTTGTTATTTCCAGCTGTGTTAAGTTAGGCGATTTTTCGAAACTTGTAATTAGTTCACTTTTATATTCACTTAGATCATGGTAATTTCAATGATAAATAACTTCAATGACATTAGATGTCAAAATCAGTGCCTTATATTTCACATTTCCAATTTTTCTGCAAATGCATTAAGTGCCATCTAAAGTCTCAACATGTCAACTGTTTAAATTCACTTTCTGTTCTTTGTGATGATTGGCTTGTATTGTATTCACTATTACTCTTGTTTGTCATCAGCTAGGTGTCAATTAAATTTCACCTTCAGTCAAAGAATTAATGAAAAATTAAAATGTATTAATCTCTGAATCCCAAATTTCAATACTTTCTTATCAAAATTTTAAAGCATTTCAGTGCAGTATGTATGTATGTATGTGTATTTCAAAAACGTAGTTGACAACACTCTTTAAGGTAGGTACACATAATACTCAACCTTACCAATTCAACCCAATTAGGGATATCAATTTGAAAGTCAGACTTTGTGTCTACAGACGAGCGTCTATGGGTGGTTGAATCCAATTTGATTATTGTAGTCTTATTTCCCCCAAAACAAAAACATCCGGAGTCTGATGGAACCTTTTTCATGCTATGCACTATGTTTGTTCTATATGAAGTCTCTATATACCTATACAAAGCGACCTGCTGTTGCAAAAATGTTGGCAATTTTATTTGTTGCCAGTTGAATCACGTAGAGCTCTACCTTTCGATCCGAAAAAAAATGCCAATTACTTGGACTCCTTCACATAGCGTAACTCCTCTGGCAGGAGTTGGCAATGCTTTGGCTTATAAAAGAGAAAGAAAAAAGTGCATCGAGATTATCACAGAGGAGTCTCAGGATCTGTAGATGAAAATGCGAAATCTATTTATGTGATGTGTATCTGTGTAGGTAAGACTAATGGGGAGTTGTGTTTCCTTCATCATCTCACACCATGTTCTGACTTATTTTATGACAGTCATTCTCTTGGAACTTAAAGGAACTAAATGACCTAAACATAGCAGGCACGTCCGTAAGTCAGTAATCGAATTAATTCACAGAAATTACTGCTAAATTAGGACTGATGAAATTATGATTCCGTCACGACTGATATTTTTGTAAGGACTTTGACAAAATTCCAAGAACGTTGCTATGTCTTCCCTCGAGAATTGTTAATAGAGACACAAATTTTCATTATCTCCTAAGTTACATGAATGATATTTATGGAAGATTAAAGAGTAAACCATTATATGTGTTTTCTTTGTTCTCATTTTGAATATTGAGTTTTCTTGAAGTTACATAAATAAAGCCAATGACGAAATTTATATCATCTCTGCAAGATAAACCAAGACTGGTTACCGTGTTCATAAAACACTATTCAAAACAATCAGAGGTACTCGTAGATCCTCATAGTTAGGTTCGTGTCTTCTTAGCGCTTGACATTTCCCTGGAGTGAAAAAATTAGACCATTTTGCTTAGTCCAGTTATAAATTCTCAGAATATCTTCTATTAGTCCAATTCTACGCGAGAGATAGATTTTTATATCATCCGCATACAGATGAAAAGAAGTAAAAAACCGGGCAGATGGTTGATAAAGACAATTAACAAAACTGGATCCAGAATATAGCCTTGAGGCATTGCTATTTTGAAACACGTATGTATGGAAAAATTGTTTTCAACAGCTACATGTTGAGGTCTGTTACACAAATAACTATTAACGAGCCAGATAGCAGAATTCAAAACACCAAAAAAGTGCTTAAGCATTTCACAGAGGGCTCGATGATCTATCTACGTTGTCAAAAGCCTTAAAAAAGTCCAATAGGTGTTATTTGTATTCTATTGAAGTCTTATATCCTCTTGAATCTAAGCCATTGCTATAGAGAAGGAATGGATAGATCGTAGTCCAGATTGATATGGGGATAACAGTCTTAGTTGCGAGATGGTCAATAACTTGCACCGTCATCTGGGTCAAAAAGGTTCAAAGTTAGTAGGTAAGTGCGTTGTCTGAGTAAACTTGTTCTAATGAACAAGCTCGCTCACATTTAGAAATTGACTTTTTTCCGACACCAAACTCATGAAGATTTTTCAAAAGCTGCTTAGGACCTTTAAGAAAGATATGTGTTAAGTTTCAAGGCAAGACAAAATTGAGAATGAGAAAACTTTCAACAAAACACAACATCTTTAAAGTAACGTAACAAATTATTGTAAATATAATGGGTAGTTAACTAAGAGCCTATCGGAATGAATATTTATTAAACCAGGGTTAGCGTTTTGAAATAATTTTTCCTCTCCCTTATCTCTTAAGAATTGTCTGTAGAGTAACTGAGAGAATGCTCGAAAAGAACTTTGTTTTCGATTGGGAAGCAGAGTGGCAGCCTCCATAGACCTATCATGCTTTGACGTAGAGCCACCGCTGGACTTTGAAAAAATGCCTTTGGCCCAATGAGTCCTAGCGGCAAGCTTCGATTTTCCTCCAGACTCCAATGAATCACCAGAGCCCTTCAGAATCCTCGCAGCATCCGACCTCTGCTTATAGCCATACTCAAATGGCTTAAGTTTTCCGCACAGGGAATAGAACCCACTCCAGCTTTGGAAAGACCCTGTTTCATAATCTATGCACTGCCAGGCTTGGTCTCATTTCGATACGTATTTGGAGGAGTTTTACTCTACTTAGTAGTGGAACAGCCATGTTTTACAACCTTACCACTACCGAAATTATATAATCCTTCGTTGTTACTTCCCTCAATGCGATTTTCATTAGATGGGAGGTCACGAGTAGCCACAGCATCCCCACCGATATAAAGTGCCAAAGAAACGACGGTTGGCGCCGCACTGCCGACCGGCTTAGAAGAAGAACCGGTTACAGTCCCCATTTTTGGTTTTGATTGCCAGTTACTATTGGTCCCACGAGTAGCGAAGAAAATAGGTAGTTCTGTACGGAGATTCGCAAATACAGAAAAGGCAAGTTAATCCGGAGGGCACTATAGGTATCCATTTGAGACTAATCTTGTTTTGAAATTGAGCCCTCAGCCAAGCTGATCATTAGCCACCTGATCCAGACAACACCGCCATACTGTTGATAAGGGATGCGATTCTACCGAACAGCGTAATCGCCAAGGCTTCGAAGGCAAGGAATGAATGATTATATCGTTTCTGGCTACTTGAATTGCACTTCAACTTCTTTTGAAGCATAGGACTGCAACAAAATCCCTCCATCTGTCACGATTTGACACAAGTGGCTTAAGCTGTGTCGACGTACGGATATCCTGAGACCTTGCATCTGCCATTACAGTTGACCTCCAGGTTATTTTTGGTCTTCCAACACGTCTTACACCCTGAGGATTCTATTCAAAAGATTGCTTCGAGATGTTAATGTCAGGTTACCTCAATGTATGGCCAATCCACCGCCGTTTTCATTGCATAATGTTTACATCCACTTTTTTCGGACATCGATTAACAAAAGCCTGTAACCTGTTCGAGATGGTAGCAGAGCACTTCCATGTTTCACAGGCGTATAACAGCAGTTTTCACATCATCAATGCCCAGTAAAATCAGAATATGAAATAACATCTACTTGTCTCATTACTTCACGCACCTCTAAAGAATCGGAAATCTGTCCATTGTGCTCAAGCATGATTCGCAAGGTGTTAATGCTATCGACGCGACGCAAGATTGACCATCACTGCTAAAGTTCGCTTGGTGCCTCTTAAGCGTACACTTTTTTCTGGACTTTATCCTTTCGAGAATTATAGTTGCAATAAACTTCGGAAACACGGACAGAACAGTCATACCACGCCAATTATCACAGTTTTTAAGGTCACATTTCTACAATTTGATAAGTTGATCACAACTCCATTACATACATTATATACATTACATGTATCGCAAGTACAAATTATAGATATTTATAGAAATTTTAATAGGAGAAATGGTCTGAAAACCACTCCTATATTTAGCTCTATCTCTACAAGTGAAAATTATTACACAACGTTTTCCAAGACCAAAAGTTCAAATCATTCTCATTGTTGGCTTTTAAATTTAATCAAAAGGCATCTATTTGTTTAGCTGTCAAAATATACAAAATCACAAAAGCCACCAAAATCATTTTCGACTAATTAAATTTATTTTTAACAAACATACATATCTTTGGAACCTAATTTAACAGAAGGGATTTAGAAACTGATGCCACAGCAACTATGTAATGTCAATTCTATTTTAGCGACAAATTCTACATTAATTAAATAATAACCCTATGAAATAAAAGTGTCAAAATGTCAAGTCAAGAATAATAATACACGCACACACGCATCGTTTCAATTCACACCATGTCATACAGTTGGACGCAAGTCATTCATCTAACTAATCACTAGGTTTGTCAGATGACATCAACGATAAAGCAGACTTTCTGAATAAATGTTGAACAGTTTTCCCAAAAGGGAATCGGCATTCGACAAAGAATATTATATTTAATGTCGTCTGGCTCTGGTTATTTTTGGGAGGATTATAATTGCCGAAGACGATACGAGACAGGGCTGTCGTTTCAAAAGATTAATATGGATATAAATATTTACACAAAAACTTCATATTTAATGTACATACATATTTATAAATATGGAGAAAGGGAGGGTGTCTTTTTCGTATTAAAGACGATTTTTTGTTTTGAAATTCTCGTAAAATTCTATGGACACAGAGTGCTATGAATAAAAATGAGATGTGTTCTTAGAAATAATAATCTCTTTTTTTTTTAATTATTCCATTTATTTATAACCAAAAACTAGCCAACTGACTGTCCGTATCTTATCTTTTATTTAAATCAATAAATCCATGTAAGTCGGTCAAGGAACGAGCCTCGACTGTCTTAGTCGAGAAATTAATTTTAATATATAATATTCTAATACTCATCGTTAGGGTAGTAAGTCCATAAAATTAGGCTGTTCATCGAGAGTTATATTGTGCGGTAGTTCAGCGACAAGTGCAAGGACCTACCTTACCTTCGATCTGGCCAATGAAATGGTGGCAAATAAGCATGCCGAACATCGCCGTGCTGTCTGGACAACTTATTTATCGTCTCATAGAATAACTCCGATAACCTGTGGTTTTGAGAGATCTTTGAGAAAGCTAGTCAAAGCTCATCTTTTTATTAACGTACTATACATTGAGCATGTTATAAACCATAAATAATAGTGGTTTACTTAGATAGAGACTTTCTAATCATACGGTGTCGATAGAATTCTCCAAAACATGCAGACATGAACCAGGGCATTTTCTTTTAGTTTTGTTCCATTGAATACCAGAGAGCATTGGTCTCAAAACCAAATGTTGTCTTCCAGCTATTTGGACAGAGCTCTATTAATAATTTTTCGAATACCTTACTGATATTGAATAATTAATGTGCATTATTCAATGCGTTGTTAAACAGTGACGAATAAATATCTACCCTCTTCCTCCATAGGTAGGTGTCGTATTACAAGATTGGATATACCATCGACTCCTGTTGACTTCTTTTTCTTTAAAACTAACAGCGAATTAGGCCCATTTCACTCAATAATGAAGTTTGCAAAATGATCATCACTGAACTCGGCGAAACCGCGGATCTCCGATCACCAGGTCATGATTCGGGTAAATGCTAGAATTTACCTTGTACACCTGTTGAAAAGCACCGCCCACTGTCTACACCTACAGGTGGGAGAGTATCGAATCTGATAGTTTAAGGAATGTCCGAGACTCTAAGGATTCGTGACTGGTATTTCAGCTATCTGAAGCGTAATTCCGTGATTCTTGAATGGGTGGTGCTGATGGAGTTTTAATGTTACTCTTCGAGTTCAAATCGCTGAGGAATATCCGAGGTTCGAGGAGCTCGTCGAGTGGATTGCTACTACCAGATGGTAATTCCATGATTCAGAATGGGCGGTGGCTGATGGAGTTGTATGCTATTCCGAGTTTTCGTTATTGGAAGTGCTACTATCGAAGATTCTTTACTCTCCAAGATCCTATTGACCTCCTCGCGGTGCCTGTGGATAGGTTACTATGTACGTAAGTATGTAGTATCTGAACCAACTAGATAGGATCTAGGGTTGTCTTCCCTAGTTTAGGTAAGGAGATAAACAAAGATTAGGAGTATCTTTCCTAATCACTATAATGTAAATGATGGAGGCACACTGGTGGTTGGTAACTGTCCCTACCTGCCACCAGGTAGGAATATACTTAGTATAATCCGGGTCTCCTGTGGATAAGTGCCATACTGCTGGGTTTGTGTGTTCTAGTTTGCTGAAAGTGATAAAAGATTAGGAGTATCTTTCCTAATTGCTAAAGTAATGAAGATTAGGAATGTCTTCTTCCTAATTTGCTGAAATGTATTAATGTGCTTCCTACTGTCCCTATCTAATAAGATGGGAGTTAATCTCTTGGTTCCAATGTACTCCTCATGGTTCCTGTGTGATTAGTATGAAATCATTATTGGTTCATTAAGGCAAATAAAAGACTAGGAGTATCTTTCCTAGTTTGCCGATTTAAGGTAGATAAAAGACCAAAGGAACTAACACTGGTTGTTGGTCACTACCTCTACTAACTTTTGGTATGTGTTTCTTAAAGGGTAGACAGGCCCAGGGTTTTGCAGAAGCCCATCTGTAAGTAACCTCGGTTGCGAAGCTCCACCGGAAGCTATATTCTGGTACCATGGGAGATAGTTGCCCATTGAGTTTCACTCAATTGCTATCGGTGAGGTAGGCCCCCTAGTGGGAGTATCATGGTGGTTGTGGTTTATTCCGAATGCGGAGACATATGGTTTTCAAGCGTGCTTGAATTCAAGAGGTGTTAGATAGACCTCGCTTCAAAGCAAGAAGTGTGCACATGCTGCAACATGTCACAAATTGCCACTGAACAGCTTCGGCTGACTCGGGGTTAATGGTCAGGACTTAATCTGACCCTGATGAAGGTATGCCTTCCGTGGAATTGAGCTATATACAAGCAGGTGTCCACGTTAAACGAAATCTCGGTTATGTCTACACCTACACCCTCTCCTGTGGATTTTTAATAATAAAGGGGACGTAAAGGGGACGTAAAGGGGACGTATCTATGTCGTCCTCTCAAGAAGTCAAGAGTTTGATTCAAACCAAATGAAGCATTTGCTCATTCCATTTATAACACCTCTTGTTCAAATTATGAAATTTAAGTTCAGGTTCAGTAGACCAAGCAAATTTAGCTTGGTACTCCTTGAAGAACAGTCTCAATTAACATGCTAATACATTAAGGCTAGCCGCGCACTGGCAACTGTGATCGAAATCAAATAGTTTAACCAACAGTTGATAGAGTACCGCGCACTTTACAACTCTTTACTCACGCTCACACTCTTTTCTCTCTTGCGCTTATAGAAAACAGCTCAACTGTTGTGAATTAATTTTTGGCAATCGTTTAGTTTGTGTCAAAACATAAACTTTTTAGTTGCTCGAATCGAGTTGCTCTAAGTGCGCGGTGTCCCATATAAGCCAATATGTTTCATTTTAGCAACTAAACAGTTATGAAAATATAAATTGAATGTGCGCGCCTGGCCTAAGAATAAAATACCATATACAAATGAAACAGGCGTTTGTAGTCGTAATTTTTTTTTTGAGAACTCGATATTTCGAAAACGCCATGCTCATTTTTTTTAAACTTGAAAGTTAAAAATTTGTTAACACAATCTACAAGATATGAAAAACAAAATTTTATTTTATCTAAAAATAACAGTATCCATCATAAATACGAATGCTAAAACTGGTTTTCGAAAATCGTATTTTTCTCGAAAACGGCGCCTAAAATTTTGATACTTTTTTTTTTCTTTCGAATAATTTTTATGATCTAATAATAAAAATCAAATAATAATAATAAAAAAGAATTTTTAAATCAAATTTTGAGTTTCTCATTTTCGGCATAAAGGATTTTAATGAAATTTCTTATAGAGAAGTTTCTAAAAGGTTTAAAAAACATTACATGTCAAAACTTGAAAAAAAAATATTTTTTGAGTTTAAAAAAAAAAAAAAAAATTTTTTTGGAAAATTCAATATCTCAAAAGCAGCGCAATATTTTTTTTTTTGAAATATAATTCTTATTCGTCATACAATACAAGATTTAAGTTGGTGTACCAAATTGTTTTCTTTTATCTCTTAGCTTATGCAAGAACAAGAATTATAAGTCTGTACTGATTTCTTAAAAAAATAAACTTTTATAGACAAAATTTTTGAATGTTCTTAAGAAAGAAGAAAGTGTTGGTACGCTAATTTAAAGTTTTTATTATTGTTCGAATAAAAATTTAACTTACAAAAAAAATATTGAGCCGTTTCTGAGATATCGAATTTTCCAAAAAAAAAAAAAAAAATTTTTTTAAGTTTTGAAATGCAATGCTTTTTAAACTTTTTCGAAGCTTCTCTTTAAAAAATCTCATTAAGATCCGTTATGTCGATAATGAGAAATTCTAAATGTAAAAAACAGGTTCTATGTTAGGTACCTACAGTGGAATCAAGATACGTGTATTACTGATTCCATTTTTTTTTACTAAACTATAGATCGTAAAAATTAATCAAAAGAAATTTTTGGGAAAGTTTTCGAGAAAACTACGATTTTCGAAAACCATTTTTTAACATATGTATGGAGGGTACCGTTATTTTTAGGTAAAATATGTTTTTTTTTCTTACATCTTGTTGTTTATATTAAGAAACTTTTATTTATCAAGTTTAAAATAAACGAGCATGGGGTTTTTGAAATATTGAGTTTTGAAACAAAAATTTTGAAATTCTTTTTAAAATCCCAAAAACATTTGTTTGGACAATTTGAAGACACAATAATATTCAAACTGCTTAGGAGCTTTAGCATGAAAATCAGTCGTACCATTTCTTGGCATTTTTTACAACCATTTCCTAGCTTTAACTAAATGAAATTTTAATTTTTTTTTTTTAAATCGGTGGGACAGTTTATGAGAAAAAAAAATGTTTTTAAAATTTCGAAAAAATCGTACATCAGGTACCGTTATTTTTTGTCTAAAAAAAAAGAAAAAAACGTGTTGGCAGAAGAAATTAAAAATACTATCTACCAAGTTTAAAGAAAATCGGCGGAACCGTTTAAACTGTTGTCGAAAATATAGACAGACAGACAGACAGAATTGCGAGACCCACTTTTTTCCTCTTCGCTATCATCGTAACGTCAACGTTGATCAAAATCTCGAGTTCGTTTCTTTTCCGAATGCAGAACTTGCCTTAAAGTACATACATATAAGTCTTTAGCAAAAATTTTATGCTTATGAACAGTGCTTTGAAATTCTTAGTGTTTTATATAAGAACAAGTTCGTGCGACCCAGTCGTGCATTTTAATAAGTTGACTAAGACAGCTCTTTTAGTAGTTGGAGCTAAAAATTCAAGGAAATAATGGTTAATGCAAGAACAAAAATTATAAATCGTAAGAGAATTTAAACAAAATTCTTAAAACATTTTTAGGAAAAAAAAATGAAAACTATTAGATATCTACTATTACTATACGAATACAAATTTAATTGAAAAAAAAATATTTTCCCGTTTTTGAGATATCAAATTTTCAAAAAAAAAATTGTTGATTTCTTTTTTCGTTTAAGAAATTTCATTAAAATCCCTTATGTCTATAATGAGATATTCGAAAAATGGTTCTATAGCAAGTACAGTCAGTAATATTTTAGATTCAAAATTTTTGTAGTGTATTATAGATCGTTAAAATTTATGGAAATAAAAAAAAAAATTATCAAATTTCTAGGTGCCGTTTTCGAGAAAAATACGATTTTCTCTGACATTTGTATGGTGTTACATTGTTTCTAAATAAAATACATTTTTGGCCACATCTTATAGTTTGTATTAAACAACTTTTCATGAAATCTTGTGAATAAAAAAAAACTGTGGAAAAATTAAAAAAAATGTTTTCTAATACATTCTGGATGAAAAATTAAAAATGCTTTCTTCCAATAGAGAGACAAACAGAACTGCAAGACCGACATTTTTCGTCTTCCCTTTCATCGCACCGTATTGTCAAGTCTGATCAAAATCCCGGGTTCGATTTCTTTTGCATAGTAAATGTACACGATGGTGTTGCTTGCCATATAATTAGGGTGGAATCTGTCAAATTTGTTGTTTATTATTCAGTTTGCTGCTGCCAAATTACAGTGACAATAAACACGATTGAACTTGAATAGCACGTTCAAATAATAAAACCTTATGCTGCGCCCATTTTATGACGTGGTGGATTTTCGCAGTCGTTTATTCAGCTTTTGGTGAAGACGTACAACAGAACCCAAAGTAGAATGCTGTCCACAAAGTCTCTGCTTTTTGTAGACTTCTACTTTGTGAATTTCGCATCGGGACTTAAGCACGCAATCTAGGGGAATAAACGGGTGGAACTCTAAAAAAAAGAGAACCTATCCAATGAGCTACTTTGAAGAGGAGATCAGAGGAAAGAAACGGGTTGGATTAGTAAATAACTTATAATACTCTTATAATAATAAAGCTATCCCCACTCTAGCTTATACTCCTAATAATAGTAAAGTCTACCCTACTCTAGCTAATACCCTACTATTTTATAAAACAAAAAATAGATCACCTTCACCATTACAGCAATGCCTCTCTGTCACCGAAACGCCTTGTAAAAGGTTTTTGTTTGCGGCCCGATCTTAAACTCTCTATACACTTGATTGGTATCCATACTGGACGAGATACGAGAATAAAAGACGATTTTGTCATTTTCCCAATGTCCAGTTATTAAATCTACGACTAGGAGTCAGTGTGAATTGAAACAAATAAACGACAAAATTGTATGTGAGTCAAAGTGGGTATTTATCACATGACTTCGGGTACACACTGGATATGTGTAATGTAATTTTTAATACGGTGGTATGTAGGTGTTGCACTGTTTTGCCCGTTACTTGAATTAGGGGTCGTTGGTGTCGTAGCGGTTTGCTCGGAAATGTGATGAAGGTATAAAGGCTGTTGTAACGCTTCGTTACAAACAGACAAAATAAGAATTCCAATTTGTTTGTTTCCTTTGTGCCTTACACTGTTTTCCATCCCAAACTATTATTAACTTCCTTAAAACTTCTCTGATAGTCCTCACAAACTTTCCAATTAAAGTTCCTATACTTTAAAAATACAGAATTTAAATAAACTCGCCCATAATCCCTTCTTTTGTAATCCTTATTTACCGAAATCTGATATCAAGTCTCCAAAGACTGCTTAGTAAAAATGTACCCGTACTCACTTCGGCAGCCCTGAAAAACAGCCACAACATGACAATAGCCAGATGAGCAGAAGCACTCCTCCATTCTTCGTTGTGCATCCTCATCAAGCCCCTTTGTTTATTTGTTTTTATTTTTTATTATTTCCAATGCGGAAGAGTGCCGTCGCTCTGTCCATATTTCTATTTTTATGCTGCAAACGCAATGAAATTTTCTCATTAATCATCATCACTATGAAAATTACGGCGCGCGTCGAAAGATGCCGAGAATTTCGTCAGAGCCCCGCGTTTCTAGCTCAAAACGAAAAACTTTTGAGTAATAACCCAGCTCCAATTTACTTACATAGCTGCCAGAGAGAAAGTTTCAATACGAATGCGTGTTGTCATAAATCTTTGCAGGACATTTTTAATGGTCCACGCCATGAAATAAAATAAATTACCAACGACGAGGGAGTTTATTGCGCTGCTGATGCTGAGGCGGCTGAGCTGTCAGTCGGTTAGTGTCAGTTACTTTCTACCCGCTCAACCGTCTCTACGCAATGCGACTTCCATCTCCCGACTATCTGTCCATGTCGCCCTCATGTTTAGCATCAATTTTCTGCGGAACAGAGGAACCGGGCAGAGGACTGCCGCTACTGCTGCCGCTGCTGCTGTCAGTTGAGTTGCTAGGGAAATTATTATGACGATGATGTGGATACGGAATGCTTGTGCTGAAGATTATGATTTCTGGAATACGTCATAATTATTGCAAGAGCTCTCACAGCACAACCATCCGATTTTAATGAGTTGCATGCCCTGGGATTATTTTCATGAAGTCGGAATTGGGATTGGGTTGGCTGATGATGGGCGCAGCCGAAGCGGGCCCTCTAATTATTTTTTCCTTCATTCTGGGCTGCGACATATATCTATTATTTTTGTTGCCAAGTACCGAGCTATATAAAATTTATAGTATACAAATGGAGTGCGAGGAAATCATTCGTTTCGTTTGAGTCGGTTTTCAAGTATGAAGCCGCCTGGTTGAAGCAGCGAACGGATGTGCGGATTAATGATGTCAACTTGCGGTGACATTGGTGGCAATCTAATTTAATGGTTAAAATCCGACCGAATTCAATGTACACAGACATCCTGACAGGACAGAGAGAGGGCTTGTGTGTGTCTATATTAATGTATGTAGATATAAGTAAAAAAGTTATTTGGCTTTATTCTTGAGTATAATGGATTAATGGGAAGCATGTTTTCATTTGGCACTTGGAATGCAAATAAATACGATTTAATGCATTCAGGGCTTTGCAATTAAAGGACACAAACTATTTACGCACATGTCTGTTAATGGACAGAATTATAATGGCCTGGGCGCGGGCGGGGCGGCCGCACACGTGGGTTGATATTTCATATTCAATTCATACGGCTAACACATGCCTATATTGGGACGTTTTTAACTGGAAATCGAAATGAGTCTGCATTTAAAACCAAATTGAAAATTAAATAAGAATTGTTGGAGCTGAGGAATAATTATTACAACATTTTAAGCTGCATACACAGATAGTGCAGTGTTTTTCAATAAGGGCGGATAGATGTTGAAATTAAATTAAACAAGCTGTGTGTGAGCTTTTAGCAAAATTTTTTTTAATTTGAAAGGCCCATATATGTTTTTATGTATCGAATATGAAATCGTTTAAATGCCCGTCAAGACGTCTTTCGGCGCGGCGCCACGGATCTGAGTGGTCCACTTTTTAATGACTCTTCTGCTTAGATCCAGCTGAATTCGAGCATGTGTCATGTTCACCTTAAGGTCATAGGTCGATTGTGATTAATTCGCATAAATGTGGAACTTCAGGGAATTCCACAAGAAAAAGTCTAGCGTTCTGAAATTGCATTATCTTGGTGGCCAATTTACCACATCCCTGCGAGAAATAATCTTACTGGAACCACATGTCATCTAGATCTATGTAGTTCAATTTGGGCCAAATTGGTTATCATCGCTCTGCAGCGCTGGGCATTGACCGTGACCGCCTCATCGACGTTGTTTTTGGAAAAGTGCACGGTACTACCGTATGGTATATCATAGGATTAACTAAACTTGTGATGTTAGAATTATCGCATTATACATATATTAGGAGCATCTATGTGTGTTTAGACGCTTACAAATAGGAATCCAAATAAAATGTTTTGTTTTTTTTTTGACAAAAATTAATAAAAGAAAATATTTATAAATTTATGAAGCAATACAACACTATTTCTTATAAAAATCGAAAATCTATACTATTATATAAAAGCGAAACCATTTTAAAGTTTGGGTTGAATGATCTCAGATAGTAGTCAACCGATTTATTTGAAATAAATTTTATTATTTTCTATATTGTTATAAGAGTGTTCTTGGCTATAATTTTTTCATTAATTATTTGTCAAACTTAAATATTATTAATTTTACATTTTTTGCCCATTTTTTTTTTCATTAGTTCACTAATACAATCACTTATATCTTAAAGCCTATATAAAAGTCGACAAAGATTAGCATTGCTTCATAAAGTTAATATTATTGCACAAATTTTAAGCCTAAAATCACTTCTTAGTTACACATACATACAACCTGAGAAATAAATAAAAACAAATTATAAAATTATAAACTTTTTGAATTTTTTTATTCAGGAATTAGATTTCATCACAATCGCGAGGTCATGGCTTTGTCATTGTGTCATTTGTCATTATCATTCCAATATTTTTCTTCCCATACTCTCTCTCTCTTAACATCTGTTCCATTCAAAAGTTACGTTTTTTCTCTTACCTACCTACCTTTATAGTCAATTTTTCTGTAGCTCAGTCCCATTGAGAAATGTTTTCATATGCAAATATCAATATTAAAAAATATTCGTAGTTACAATTTGCGAAGGAACGCGAGCACGGGTCGGCTAGTTATACATATATAATTATAATATGAATAATAAAATAGCGGATGTGTCGGTTTGTGGAAATAAGAGTTGTCATACCTGGAAATTTCATCAAATCGGACGTGGGAGGGAATGGTTCAAATTTTATCAACTGATAAATTATTGCTGTAGTTTAGAATAATGGTTAGTGTGTTCGTCTGTCACGCAAAGAGTCTTGAGTTCGATTCTCTGCGACTGCAATATGTTTTTCAGAGGGGTGCTGCCTGAGGGAGAAATTGACAAATCCTTCAAGAGTATCTCTGATACTAATAACAAGTTGTGTTCATTAGTCATTCGAAAAATTGAATGTTCCCTCCATTCCAGTTAACACGCACAGAGGAATGGTTGAAAGTTATAGGTCACCATAAGCTTATGCCGTCTACGAGCTGTAATGGCCTCTAACTTGTCTATTTTTGATATATTCCTACGGCACACCTTTTTTTGGTTTCTTTGATTTGGATTACCAAACTGATGTTGACGATTGAGACAGTCCCCTACCCTTCCCCCTCCCTCCGGAAAAAAACAAAAGAATGACGTATACGTAGGTACATGATTACATTAAACAAAGAAAGTGCTTGTTTCGAAACAGAGTTGAGTTTTCGTCAAGTCAACGAAAGATTAACAAAGATCCTATTTGAGGCGGCGGCGGCGGGCCCCTGACTCGAAACAGTTTCTGGTTAGCTCCAACCAATGAATTTACAACAGATCTCTAAGACGATCGACAAGCATCCAGAGAAAATTCATGTGGAACTACAATCAAAAGTGACTCCTACATTCACCGACCGCATATCCCTTGAGATTCAGGAAGTTCTATGACTACTGAAATAAACGTGAAAGACCAGTGTGAACAAGCCATTAAGAAATAGATAGAAGAATTTAATATGCAAACAATACCTAAAAATCAGGAATTGTGGATGGTTGGTACTTTAACAACAGTCATTTTACAGAAAGACAAAGGGCAATTAATGTATTATTTTATTAGCATACTTCGTAGTAGTATTACACTTCGGTGTGTACTTAGTCTATGGATCAGAGCTGAGGTCATCTTTATTCTGAAAATTGCGAAAAGTAATTCAGTAATTCTTTTTTACTGAAGAGCCTGGATGCTCTACAAATAGATGCTAAAGAAAGGGCCTTACGTGCCTGCTTAGACGTCGAGGGTGCCTTCGACAACACCTCTCATGAGGTTTAACACAAAGCAATTGAAAGGAAATTCGTAACAATCACCATAACCAGATAGATCAGTGAAATTCTGATGATTCAGAACTGGCGACATCTGAAACTTGTCCTCGTCGATGTCTTCTAATACATTGGAAAGATCACACTCGCTTGCTGTCCAAAAGTTTCGCTCACGTCAAAAATCCGAACTTGTCCACTATATATTGAACTTGCTGGAATCGAGTCGTCATTTCTTGAATGATCTTTTCAAATGATACGAACACCTCTCGACGGAGTTTCTGCTCGTGAGACAAAGATGCATCTGCGGATTCTTCGCCATGCATGCGTTTTTTTCTGCGAATTCTTCTCGTTTTCAGTTCGATTCCGAGTTTTTCGCAGAGAGTCTTAGCAAAGTCGATTGCGGCTTGGACAAAATGGTCTCTGCTCTCAACTAAGAGAGCTTTTAAAGCGCAGAGTTTCTGAGCACACTTACCTACACTCAGACCTCGTTTCTACAGGTAAATCAAGAAAAGTGATAATATTCAGCAACCAGTACAGTACATCCCTCCACTTCTTCTCCTCACTTTCGAAAACTTCTTGTTGTTTCTGATCGATGGTTGCTTCACGGTTCAATCGAACTTCCAACTCCTTCCTTTTCAAGAAGCTCTGCTCATGATCCAGGCTGTTCTGATGGTATCTGATTCTTGGATTTAGCTTCCACCATTTGTTGAATCCTTCTTCAGATGCGATGTTCGAGCCGGAATTGCCAAACAGCTTGCAACAGAAACAATACAAGGATTGCTTCAAAGGCGAGTACACCATCCATGTTCGGAGAACCTTCTGACCATTAGATAATGGTTTGTAAAGCCACTCTTTAATTAGTTTTCGGGTACCGCCTTTCGTTGAGGTCCCTGAGCGAACAACATCGGCAAATTTGGAATCGATGTACTGTACTGAGTCAGATTCGTGGCGTTTTGACTTCGTCGATCATAGTAGAAGGTCAGAAACCTAATCGTCGAGATTCATATCTTTGGCTTCGACAGGAGCAGAACGCTGGATTTCAATTATGTTTTCTTTGGCAACATCGAGGTTCACTTCTTCTGCAGGCTTGTGACTAGATGCTTGAGGTACTTCTGGTTAGTCGAATTCGTCTTGACCCTGCTCTATGGTGGGACCAGAACGACTTCTAACTTCGACGGCAGGCACGTCTTCTCCTTCTACCTGTGAAACAAGTTATGCATTCCCATGAATATTGGACGGACGACAATTCTAGGCCAAGGACGATTCTAGATGGAGGAATCATATACTTACATTGGAATCACTTCTGCTGCTGCTGGATGCCGCCGAAGACGTTAACGTGGCTTTCGAACCAGAACTAGAAGTGAAATATTTCAGTAATGCACCTTGAGATTTCTTCGTATTTGCTTCTTTCTTAGCCTTTGTCTTGCGGTATTCCGCACCGCTTTCTTCGACTCTTTTCACTTTTAAAAACTAGTTCAAAGGTTGAGTGAAGTACTAAATGTTTATAGTATTAGAAAATTCAACAGTATTTAAACAATAGACAACACAATCACAATGACTTTCTGTGATGCGGGAGTGAACAAAAAAATTGAGCTGGCTGAGACTAGAATAACGTTTCCTTCGTATCTTAGGGTGCATTTCGTTATTGTCGCGCGACTCGCGAAACTAAAAGGGAACGTTCCGAAACATATAATATGCGAGACCGCTGGCGGCGCAAGCGGTTACCTTCTTTACCTACTGTACATACTTTATACCTATATATACCTGGTCAAAAGTCTGTCCATTTGCAGCGCCACCGCCAGCGGTCTCGCACTTTGAGTTTCGCGACAGTTTTGGAACGTTCCGTTTTAGTTTCACAAGTCACGCGACAATAACGGAATGCACCCTTACGGCCTTACTCACCGTTTACGAAATCACGGAAATCAGTCGGGAGCGTCAACGACAAATCACAAGCAGGGTTGTAAATTTCAAATTTACGTCATTGCTGTTTGTTGACTTGTCAAACGTTCTGTCATGAAACATATAATCTCTACTCTATCTACTTCACCGGCAACATTTTCCGGCCCCTGGCCTTCTGGCACCCGAGACAGTCCCTTGATCTTTTTGAAAGAATAGCTCGACGAACGAGTCATACTCTAGTTAGTCAACATTACCAAGAAAAATTGTGGCGAAGAATATACAACTTTGAGTTATAAGATCTGTACAGTCAGAAAAATGCATATATTACTGTAAGGATGCATTGGTCATGTAGAGCGAATAAATATTGACACCCCAGGATGAAAGCTTTCAAATCCAAACAAGAGGGTTCAATAGAGAGCAAGGCAGAGCTCATTTTGAAGACCAATAAGCATCAAGCCGTCTGGAGAGTCATACTGTTTGAATCCGGGAGACCCACGCTTTGAAGTGCCAACAAAAGTACATCTTGGCCAATATTTCAAATGAAGGTAATTTGTCAATTTGAACAATGTCAACTAACCAGGTTTAAAGTCTCCACCACTCCTGTCTGTGTAATTTTGGCAGCAACAAAATAATCCACAATTTTCTGCCGAACCCGAACGGCTAAGATGAGAATCACTTTTCATGACAAGTGATACTCTTAATAGATTTTTCACTTCCTCGCCAGACTTACTAGCCCGGAAAAACATTCTTTGTTTTTAGAAGCCAACGAACGCCTGGGAATCGTCCCACACCTTCATTATGTCAAAATGTATTTGAAAAAAAAAACTCAAAACAACAGCCTACAATTAATTAATTTGAAATTCAATTATTCAATCTTGAACCAGTAGCATTATCTGGGTATTTTGTTCCAAAAAGTTAAATCATTTGCAAGTTTAATTTTTTTGTTTGATTAATATTAATGGTTTCCCCTAATTTAAATAGTACGGACTTATGTACATCTGCCAGGTGGAATCCTCCCTCTCAAATAATATTTATTTAAAAAACTTGATAACAACATCAGTGAACCTTAAGTTCATAAATTATGCATTTTCTCTTTAATTTTTTTTGTTGTCAGAAATACAAACATAAAGGTACACAAATTCATAACAACAACAAAATTTAACCCATCCATGCTCCCAGCCTTCATTCACACCAAACCGACATTTATCGAAATGTGTAGGTACATCCAATAATCCTGTGAGCGCACAACTTTATGGGCTCTAGCACGAACTCAATTTTTAGCCTCTTCATAACATTTGGAACCGCACCCTTTGGTCCGGCCCCAATGTTCCACATTTTTTTAGGTCTTATTGAGCAGGGCGGCTAACGAAAAAAAAATATACAAACTTATTGAAAAGGGTTTAAAAAGTTAACAAGGTTGCTCTACAGCAACTGATGTGGTAGGGTCAACATTTTTTCGGCGTGTTCCTATTAATATTTATGCGGACTATAATGAAAAACAGAAAATATGAAATTAAATTTATAGACTAAGGGATGGGGCTTGGTGTAGATCCTTGTTTACTAAACGACACAAGCGCCTGCTGGCGATGGCGACGATGATGATGCCAACGGACGACGACAAACGAAATAAAAATTATTCCATATTGAAGGCGAACCCGAACAAAATTGATAATAAAAAAAAAATATTTCGTTCGACTTTTTCATCTCTCCCTATGACAGTTCCGGCCCGTTTGCATCGAGATTTTATTGTTGCCGGCAAAAGACACACGACATTATGATTTATTTAGTCCAAATAGTATAACGTTATCCAGGAACCAGGACGCGCTCGTGTTGTCCACATACATTAAAATATGGCCAAGCCAGTACCAATACGATAATACAAGAGAACTCCTGATGAGTGGAGGGGGATGGGGGGTAGCTTAATTTTGAATATAATGCGACCAGAAGGTCGTAAAATAAACCATTATTGTCATCGTTTCACCATACGTGATCGGAATGTTGGCCAATTCGTGGTGTTTGAATATGAGCCTTCGAAGCACCCGCAAAATGTAGCCACATCATCGTGATGTCCGATGCAAGAATTATCATAAAATAAACGACGACGTTATTTGGTGTTCGGGGATGGCAGCCATTTGCTTTAAATGTTATTCTCTGATAAAAATGTTCTTTTAGTTATAGATGTGGACATGACATAACGTCTGGTACTATAAATGATAATTCTCTTATCGACACGGTTTATTGAGCACTTCAACTGCAGGTGTATGGACATTTTCAGCAACTTGCTTGAATTTGATACACATAAAAGTACCTTATGTCCTTTGAACTCTCTGAAACGTCCGTCTTAGGATCGTAAACCTAAAATATGATATACCTTGTATTATAAAGTTACCATAACTTCAGTTAAGTATAGGCTGTATATCAGCAGAAGCCATGACGAGTGGACCAAAGGAATATCGGACATTCGAAGCTTGTAGACGCATTTGGAAGTAAAGATGAATATGGATACAAGCTTTTGACCGTTTTGTCAGGTGGCTTTGTTTGGTGCATTTGTATTTTATATCCTTGTCCTTTATTGATATGTAAGGAAGTTATCCAGTTTTTGCTAACAACTCAAATGTCACTCTTACTTCGATCCCCCGCCCGCCCCCACCGACGGGTTGCACCTTGTCGTGGTGGGTGGGGCTTACGTCTATTGTCTCGCTGCTCGATCAGCTAAGAGATTTAGATAACTAAGAAAACCCAAGGGAGTAGTAGGGTCGAAACGGGTGTGTGTTGGTGAAATCTCCGGCTACTTACGTGGCTGCAGATTTTTAAGGTATTCTTCAGGTTTTGAAGGGTCTACTTTTAAGGTTTATTTGGGTTTTAACGAGGAGTTAACTGGTGAGGTCTCCGGCTGCTTACGTGGCTGGAGACTTTTAAGGTTATTTAAGGTTTTTCAAGGGTTTCTTATTTGTAGTAGCAAATAATAGGGGGATCGTCGTCCTCGTTCTTTAGAACAAAGACTAGGAGTGTCTTTCCTAGCTTGCCGTAAGGTGAGCAAAGACTAGGAGTGTCTTTCCTTGTTTGCCGTAAGCTAAACTAAAGAATAGGAGCGTCTTTCCTAGTTTGCCGTAAGGTGAGCAAAAAACTAGGATGCACATTGAGTTGTTGGTTTCTATCCCGGCCGACTTCTTGGTGTATATCCTAAGAGTTGACAGGCCCAGGGATTTGCAGGAGCCCACCTGGAAGTGACGGGTTCAGGTCTAAGAGTTTCCGAAGCTTGAGACAACGACTCGGGTTAGTCCGGGTTGGGATCGCCTAGGAGGCTCCATGAAATGACAAAGTTGCGAAGCTTCACCGGAAGCCATATTCTGGTACCATGGGAGATAGTGCCCATTTGAGTCGGAGGTTGAGTTTTGCCCTCGGCTCGAACCCTATCTATGAGGTAGGCCCCCTAGTGGGAGCATCATGGTGGCTTGGTTTATTCCGAATGCGGAGACACATGGTTTTGAAGATTCTTTTCTTTGAATTCAAGAGGTGTTAGATAGACCTCGCCTCCAAAGTCCAAAGCAAGAGGTGTGCATATGCTGCAACATACCACAACTTTGCGACCGAGATAGCTTGCTATGTCGGGGTAAATGGTCACGACCCAATCTGACTACAATGGAGGTAGGCCTCCCGTGGGATTGAGCCATAAAAGGCAGGTGTTCACGTAAAACCAAAAGACGATCTTGTCACTCTTACTTCTTTCAAGAATCGCACAGCGCCATTTCAACCCTTTTTTTTAATTTTAAAATTCCAGCAAAAATGTCACCCAATCAGCCAGGGTATCGTCCCAAGCTAGTAACTTAGGAACACTAATATGATGACAATATGTTGAAAGAGTTTTTCTGCATTCTCAGAATTCACAGCTGATTTTTACCAAAAATATGATATAATAACGGGATGCATGAAAATGTGTCTTAATCGTCTGCCAAGACACCTTTTGGATTTCTTGATAGAAGTCGGCGCGAGAACAGAACAAGAATAACTCGAACCAATTCCAATTACCACTTTCAACCATCCGAATACTGCGTGTGTTCACCAATCCTGAAGAGATGGTTGCTTCCATCAATTCCTGAAGGCAGCTCAAATTGTTACGGAATCTCTATTTTTCTATTGACGGTCATCCTTAACAACTACTTAATTAAGTGCTTCTTTCCCGAAGCATGAAAAACGGCAAAAATTGTTTCAGTATCAAAAAAGATCAGCAGTTAGAATGTGGAAGGATACAGGCCCATATCGCTATTTTGTAGCATAAGCAAGGTCCTTGAATTATTACTTTTACTGTCGAGGAAGGAATTTAATTTCAAACTTCCATTACTGATTTCGATCAAATCATTTGACAATATATCCTCTCCTGGGACTGTAAATCGTAGCCGAAAGGGTACTGAACAAGAAGTAAACAGTGGCAGTGCAGTGGCATGCCTTATTCATAATATTGAGAAGTCCTTCGATAGCGTATGATCAAGACGATCAGATGCTTGTTTCCAGGATATTTTATAAATATCTATAATCAAAAAAGGGTATATTTTTCACAGGTTCTTAAGGAAAAATCAGCAATGAATGAATACCACAAGGATCGGAGCTAGGACAATTTCTCTTCATTTATTCATTCATTTATACTATAGATCAACCAGAGAATGCACAAGGAATGAGGACTAAAATATTTGCCGATGACTCGATCACATATACAACGTCCTTTTCACCAGAATTTGCCACTTGTAGTGTGCAAGATCACGCCATCAACTTTATGTACTAATACTTAAAATGGGGATTAAAAATTGACACCAGCGATATGAAACTAATCTGATTCTGGCCATTACAAGAACAAAAGCACGAAGGAAAATTGTGGTTAGAAGTCAAAACATTACGATATTATCAGAGTACCTGGCGTCACCCACCGTTTTTCACATCAAAAACACTTTAAGAAACCCTGGAAAAATTGTGGCGAAGAATATACAACGTCGAGTTATAAGCTCTTACTACAGTTAGAATGCAGCGGTCATGGTCATGTAGAGCGAATTAATATTGACACGCCAGGATGAAAGCTTTCAAGAGAGTTCAATAGAGAGCAAGGCAAAGCTCATTTTAAAGACGAATTGGAAGGAGATCTTCGGAAAGCTATAAGAATCAAGACGTCTGGAGAGCCATACTGCTTGAAGCCGGGAGGCCCACATTTTGAAGTGCCAACAAAAGTACATCTTGGCCAATATTTCAAATGAAGGTAATTTGTCAGTTTGAACAATTCTTACACTTTGAACAAGTTTTAACTTAACAAACAAAATAAAGTTCAACAAGCTTGCCATGGTTATTCTGAATTTAGCTTTACTAAGAGGTAGAACGGATTCAGGAAGAAGGCGAAGGTTTTAATCAACAAGCAGCTGATCAGGCCCATCCTCACGTAAGCTCGTACCGTTTAGTACACCATATCTCCAACAGATTTGCGAGAGGAAAACCTTGAGAATATTCACTGTGCACCGACATTTATCACACTTTCTTTCTAGACCCCCCACTCCCTGAATTAACCATCGCCCGTGATGTGTTTAGCATTATAAGAGTCTGTAATAAATGCTTGAATTATAAAAAAAGGAAAAGTTTCGGAGACAAAACGGAGCCTTGTGGGATACCAGCATTTATTTTATGAATATCAGACTTAAAACCGTCCAATACAACTTGCATTGAGCGATGTGAAAGCGACAGGCTCATTGTTAAACTGAAGGATACTCCGTCAATCGCGAGTATTTCGGTTAAATTGCTGAAGAGGAGGAATGGAACTGGCTAGGTTAAAGGTTGGGTTGATGTGGCTGATATCGTTACAGCTGAGATTTTCTCTCTACTCGTTGAAGCATTTGGAGTTCCTTAGGAAGCGAGAATTGTCTTTATTAATTAGAACACAAGGTTCCTTAAAGAAAAACATTCCAAGATACTTAGAAGATGAGGAACTACTGATTCTTCCTTTTTATAGTCCATACAAAAATCGTTTGAATAAACCCCAAGCCTGATTGCGTGGTTGCCCATTAGACAGTGTCCAATTATAACACCGTCTACGGAGCTGATATTCATAATCTACTTAAAATCTTCAAATATAAAAAGCGTTCTGTGGAATATGGTTCTTATCACACAATATAGTCTACTATCCGAAAGAATAAATAAAGTTTTCGTTTAGGTTTCTTTAAAGGTTTTTATTTCATTTGTTTGAATATAAATTATCTTTACGATGCATCAGCAACGACCGTTTTGTATAAACTCTTACCAAGAAGTCAAGAACTGACTCTACGTTAAAATGATTAAGTCTCCCATTCCCATTCCCCTGTCTTTCGTTCGTTCGTTCGTTAATATGTGTATTGTCAGTGCTGTTTGACTGGTACGCATAATCTGTGCTGTTGGTTGAGTTGGTTTCTCCATCTTACAGTAATATAAAGCATTGACCAGCTCTGTTTTGTCATCAGACAAGTGGTTAAATTATTTTATCTTAGGTTTGGCCTCTCTATAGCATCTTGTTTCAGCATAAGTTTACATTTTTTAGCGATGGGTATACCTACATATATTAGTCTTATCAAGTAAAAGGGGTAATGTTGGTCCACTAATGGTGATTTCGTCAGCCTTACAGTTCCCTGAAATGTCCGTAAGCCCTGGGAGACGACAAAGGTGAATATTGAAGTGCATCTTTATAAAAGATGAACGGTATTGAAGTTGTTGAGTTATAAGATACCGAATCCAGAGACCCATTGACCATTCGAGAAGATGCGGACATCTGTAAATGATAGCAGATTTTCTTTGAGCCAAGACAAGAGTTCTTTAATCGCAATAAGTTCCACATAGAACACCTTACGATGATTAGAAAGACGGAAAGAAAGACATAATTTTTGTCTTTCTAAGTACACACCCCCACCGAACCACATCATTAGTTTCCGATCTGTTTGTATAAAAATGGATAAAATAATCTTCCCAGAAATTCTTACCCTCTCAGAAAGAATGAGTTTCGGAATAGTGTAATCAATAACTTGGAAGTGATCTGAATGATTTGATAATTATCAAATGGCCAATTTTGTTACTGACTTATTGCGAAGAATCCTTTAGGCCGCTGGCAGTGCTCGCCACCGTCTGTATACCGGAAATATCTAAAGGCTTATGAAGCAGAACGTTTAGTGTGGAAGAAGGGTTAATTAGCTTAGCTTGTAACAAATCGGTCCACCATACTGTTTCACCATAAGCCCCATATTTCTTCCCAATGGAGTTTCTGCATAAGAAGAATGAAGAGTGTCACTGCAGAATTCGACTCTTTCTTGTATATATTAGGTTTCCAGCCTAGGTTCTAATCTAGCATACGACCCTATTTTTTTGGCGTTTGAGAAAGTTAAAGTTTGATCTACATATAAATGAGGAATTCTATATTTCCTAGAGTATATTGATAAGTTCCGATTTGTGAGGGTTGACTCCTAGGTCATATCTCTCAGCTCAGTGTCTATGTTTGTTTTAACAATTTTGTTAAAGTTCTTTTAAAATGTAGGGATACTTTACAGGTACAGAAAAAGCTGCAATCACTCTGCAGCTCTCGGCTTCCAAGCATGTCAGCAGATCATTTAGCACTAAGTTCCTGAGAAGGGCAGAAAGAACACAGCTTTATGGCATAACTCTACTGAAAGACCTTCTATCAGAAATTCCGCACATTCTTGAGTTGATAACACTGCTAGTCATTTCACCAACCGCCCCATCTACCTTTAGATATGACAGTGCAGATGCGATTGCAGATGCTTTGACGTTGTAATTACCGTCTTCTATAACTAGAAATGTTACACTCATTGTGGTGGGTGGGGGGAATATTCGATGGTTCGGACTATTGAATGTAAAAAGTATCTAAAGATATTCGTTGGTACTAAACATGTTAAGCCTTAGACAAAAGTCTCGTATCGATGCTTGGAGTAAATGGATATCAATCAATCCTTGAAAAGATTTTTTTAAAAGAAATGACGAGTGACAAAAAATGGTTTAATAGGGTTTACATTTTGCAGTAGACGAAAAATATTGCTAATCCAAAGATTGAATAATTTTAATTTTACCTCCAAACCCTTTTTTCCATGAAACCATATTGATCAATTTTAAAAGTTTCTATGCACGAAAAATTCGCTTTGTAAGAACAATAATTAGAATAATTGGTTGAGAAATAACAACACTTCGTACGAATTCGGTGGACAAATTTTTTAAAATAAAACATTTTTGCCCAGTTGAGTGTTGTGATCAAGTTACTTTTACCTACATTTGCATATTACATTCTTGATTTGACAAAACTTTTATAAAAAGCTCAGAGGAAAATTTTGTTGTTCCAAGTTTTTCCTAACTTGTACCGCAATAACAACTTTTTCGATTACTTCGAAATATTCTGAAATTTTTAGGAATCATCCTGTAAGACAATTTTTACTCACCCAAAACTTAAATTGCATTTTTCTTCTGCCGATTAAATCAAAATGCAAATTGAAATAGTTATCCTTATTTTCTTTTTTTTTTTTACTACCATCTTGTTTTATATTCTCTTTCTTCTCGTGGTAATATAAAAATGGGAATTTAATTTTTTTTCTAGATTTTAAATTTCCAACAATTACCTGAGTTTGTTTGTATTTTGTTATTCCATTTCATTTCGCATAAAAAAACTTTCCAATTGGCACTTACCTGCAAAGAACAAAAGAAAGAATTGAGGGTCAGTTTTGAAAGAAGAAATCACAAGCACAGATGGAAAATGAAATAAAACAACGATAACAAAAACAAAACACAACAGAACTCAACTGAAGAGAAAAACAAAACCAATTTAAGTGTAAAAGTGCTTAATAAGGGCAGAGAGGTAGGTTAGGTATATCCTAGTTCCCCCCGATATAGCAACATTAAAGAGCACCCTTAATTTTATTTTCACGGAGAATGTGCAATTGAGTCTGAAGTTGCAACAGAAATAATCATGGAATAGAACAAAGTTACAAAAACGAAAAAAAAAAAATAAAAAGTTTCTTTCATTTTGTATTTTTTAATGTAATAATGAAGAAAAGGGCAACAAAGAAAAAATACACATAAATTAGATGAAGAAACTACTTGTTTAATTAAAATGGTATACTAAGGGTATCAGAGTTTGATTCTGAGCAAACTAATTAAAATTCTCTTTGTTGGAGCAAGCACGATCTCAAATGGAATTATAAATAATGCATAAAGTTGGAAGCTCTTGCCGAACGGAAGAGGGCTTACGAACTGAAGAAATCATTTTCTGAAGAAAATTAGCAATAAATTATAGAAAATTTATAGCTCTCCTTTGGTCGGTCATTCAAGCATGGAAGGGATTTGGAATTCGGAAGATGTGCGAGATTTTGGCTGTATGTTTTTTCAAATGTGGTTAGCTGGTATTGAATATTCATAATCACGGACGGTAAAATTTCCTGCTCAATTTAAATTATGGAAAGACCACTTCTGCAGAAGGTAACATATATTTTGAAATCCCGCTTTTCAAAAATCCCGAAAAAAAGTTTTAAAATCCCGTTTGCTAAAATACTGCTTTTTTAAAATCCCGTCTTTTAAAATCCCGCTTGTTCAAAATCCCAATCTATTATAATCCCGCTTTTTAAAATCCAGCCAAATCCCGTTTTTTAGAATACGTAGCTAAACCTTATTGATTTTAAATTCAATTAAAAAGCTCAAGTGACCTCAACTCCAAGGTGCGTTTCGCCCAGGTACGACAGTGTCTGAATTTAATCAAATTCCCCTAGAACGATAAAATTCACAGTCTATTAAAGCTGTAAATTTTATTAGAGTCGGTAAACATCGGCCAATATTTGCGTCTTAGAAGGGTACGACAGCATCTAACTGATGAGCCCACTGTCGTACCTGGGCGAAACGCACCTTGGAGTTGAGGTCACTTGAGCTTTTTAATTGAATTTAATTCAATCACTCCACTTAAACAGAAATAATTTTCATTTCTCTATAATGATTTAATAGTCTGACCACGGACATTATTGTTCTAGGTGTCTGAATTTAATCAAATTCCCCTAGAACGATAAAATTCACAGTCTATTAAAGCTGTAAATTTTATTAGAGTCGGTAAACATCGGCCAATATTTGCGTCTTAGAAGGGTACGACAGCATCTAACTGATGAGCCCACTGTCGTACCTGGGCGAAACGCACCTTGGAGTTGAGGTCACTTGAGCTTTTTAATTGAATTTAATTCAATCACTCCACTTAAACAGAAATAATTTTCATTTCTCTATAATGATTTAATAGTCTGACCACGGACATTATTGTTCTAGGTGTCTGAATTTAATCAAATTCCCCTAGAACGATAAAATTCACAGTCTATTAAAGCTGTAAATTTTATTAGAGTCGGTAAACATCGGCCAATATTTGCGTCTTAGAAGGGTACGACAGCATCTAACTGATGAGCCCACTGTCGTACCTGGGCGAAACGCACCTTGGAGTTGAGGTCACTTGAGCTTTTTAATTGAATTTAATTCAATCACTCCACTTAAACAGAAATAATTTTCATTTCTCTATAATGACTTATTGATTTTATGTTGCTTATTTTCCAGATTCTTTAAATGCTAAAGAAACTTTGCATACTCCCAACCTCGAACCCTTTTTTTAAAAAAAATAAAACCGGAATTTTAAAAAGCGGGATTACAAAAAGCGGGGTTTTAAAAAAGCGGGATTATAAGAAACAGGATTATAAAAACGGGATAATAAAAACGGGATTTTAAAAAACGGGATTATAAAAAGCGGGATATCGTACCCAACCTTTTAAGATGCCATTAGAGCAATTTTTCGTCCATATGACCAAAGAGTAGTAAGGATAGAAATACCTTAGCTGAAATCCAAAAAAAACTTGCCAGATGATTTTCTTGCTGAATTATTGTTTAAAGTGGCTGGAAATAAGCTGGTAGGAAGCAAATATCAACCCAACTCTGTTATTTAATCCAAAGAGCGTATGTTCGACGTATAGCATGAAAGAACAGTTTTCCCGGTCTACTAACTATAGACAAATTTGTGGCGGCCATGTTGTGTTTTTGCTATCAACAAATCTGTTGGTTGTTATTCAATTACTGAAGCCAAAGCACGTCCAAATGATTAGACTTTATTATCAAAATGAGTGTTGGTTAGTACAAACCTTAACCGTGTTACGGTCTTACGGTAGACGTGGTGATCATTCACATTTGACTCTTGAACGTTTGGTGGCCAAATTTAAGACGACCGACTGGGTTATTAATCAACCAGTATTTGTATATAGCAGAACCCGAGGCAATCGATTCCTCGCTGTGCATCAGAACTCGGCCTTTCGCGGACTTTAACTTGGCGACTTTCGCATGGGGAGTTGCGCCGATAAAAGTATAAGATCCAACAGACCTTGGAGCTCATAGTTCATGATCATAGTCAAGGCAGTTTGTTCGATGATTGGGCTTTGCATAATTTGGAAAAAGACTGCAATTTGGGCCGAAAAATCATCTTTAGTGAGAAGGTGCATTTTTTTATGAATATCTGTGCTAACAAGCTAAATTGCAGTATATGGGACGACACCAAACCACACAAACAACACGAGATTCACAAGTTGACAATTCATCCTCAAAAAGTTACAGTTTGGTATGGATTTTTGACCGGAGTCGTAATTGCTCTCTATTTTTTTCGAAAACGACGTTAGTGAAGCGGTCACCTTCTGCAAAAGGCTGCAGAACCATGATAACAAATTTATTATGGTCTAAATTGAACCACATGGACCTGAATAAAATGTGATTCCAGCGGGATTGTGCTACGTGCCAATCAGAGAACGTCACAATTGACATTCTGCATGGACGATTTGAGGGTAGGATTATTACTCTCAGAGGTGACGTGAATTGTCCACCAAGGACCCTTCTAGACTTTATCTTGTTGGGTTTCAGGAAGTTAGGGGTTTATGGAAAATTGGAAACCGATGACGTTAAAGTGAACATAACATAGGACTTTGCTCAAATTCAGCAGGATCTATGCGGAAAAGTTATTGAAAATTGAACCAGTCAGACCAGTAACACCATAAGAAGCCAAGGCGGTCATTTGAACAATGTCATATTTCATGGGATATTTGGGCCTTGCAAATAAAATAAGAGAACTCTGTTATACCTCACACACATCTTGTTTTATTCGACTTCAAAATCTATGTGCCCTTATCGAAAGACCCATTATCAATATCAGCAACAAGATTTTATCAGCCGTCTTTTACAGTATCTATAGAAACGAGCTATACATATATAGGCGTATCTAGTTTTGGTAATGAAAACGTAGATTGCTAGCTGCTCTGTTAAGGTCGGTCCTGAACTCACCGAGATCTTCAAGAAAGGTTCTAAACAAGGTGACGGATGTGCTGTTATTTGATTTCTTGAACATGGTTTTGGAATGCATTTTGCGAAACTTACAGGCCAATACTAGCGGGATAAGCTTCCAACGCCATCTATATCTATACAACTCCATGTATTAGTAGATGATACTGACATCATTGGCAGTACACATTGGTTGGATACACAAAGAAGTGGCGTGATCAATGAGAAAAAACTAAGCACTCAGCATTGACTTATCGGCCAAAAACTTCACATTGAAAAGGTAAAATTTTGTGGTAGTAAAGGTCTTCATCTACCGCTAGTTCACTATGAATTCTGACAGATATATCAAACGAAGAAAATATTCTTGCCAATCTCTGATTTCTTGCTCTCAGAATGCAGTTGATGGCCAGATATCGAAGAACTAAGGTGACAGTTTTGCTCTTCGGTGTTGAAATCATCGATCAAATTGGATGAAGACCTAATCGGCTATTTCGAGAGAAAAATACTTCGCAAGATATAAGATTAGTTTTCGGTGAAAGCGTTTGGAGAAGAAGATCTTACGCCGAAATCTGCGAGCGGAATAAAACTAGTCAAGCGAATACAAATTTATCGGCCAGATAGTTAGGGCATGTGGAGAGACTGTAAAATAACCCAGAAGGACGATGCAACAGAGCAATTGGAAAAAAACTTTAACCAATTTGAAATGCGCATTTGAAGGCAGTTAGCCAAGGAATGTGGCTAACTAGAGAGAGGTGTTGATGGATGAGGCCCAGGTTCACACTATAACCTGTAATCATCCATCAACCGAATTAGACAAATCCATCACATGCTATGAATTTTGAACCAGATGAACTACCCTTTGCCATAATATTTTCTGTTCTGGACTGCCATGCTTAGAGTCTTGAATTTGATTCTCAGCTTCAAGGGCGTACCGCCTCTTGCAAGAAAGTGACAAACCCTCCAAGAGAAAAACCCTCCATCCCTGAATAGTTGAGATTTGTGATTCACTTGGTTTAGGCTCTGTACGAGCCATAATGGCCACAAATATTTACTTGCAACTTATAGTTACTATAAGGCAAGTTGTGAATTCGTTAAAACAATCGAACTCGAAATTTTGATCAAAGTTGACATTACCATGATAGCGAAGACAGGAAAAGTGCGTCTCGTAATTCTGTCTTTCTGTCTGTCTGTCTGTTCGACTACAACCTAAACGGCTTGGCCGATTTTCGTTAAATTTTATAAATATTTTTTTTTCTCAAAAACTGTGCCACAGATTAAAAAAAAATTAAAAAAATTTCATTTAGTTAAAGCTAAGTAAAAAATTTCCAAAAAATTGTTATTTTTGGTACCCCCCATGGAACCATTTTCTTGGTTTTTGATTTTCTCGAAAACGGTACGACGGATTTTGATCATTTTTTTATGTTAAGACTCCCCAGCAGTTTCAATATTATTGTGTATTAAAAGTTTCAAAACATTTTATTTTGGTCTTAAAAAAATTTAAAAAATTTTTGAAAACTTAATATTTCGAAAACCCAATGCTCGATTTTTTAAGACTTGATAAATAAAAGCTTTTTAATACAATCTGCAGGATATAAGAAAAAAGGAATGATTTTACCTAAAAATAACGGTACCCTCCATACAAATGTTAAATAATGGTTTTCGAAAATCGTATTTTTCTCGAAAATGGTTCCTAGAATTTTGCTAAAATTTTTTTTTCTTTCGATTAATTCTTACGATCTTTAATTTAATAAAAAAAAATTTAAAAACAAGATATTACTGACTGTACCTACATACTATAGAACAATTTTTTCGAATTTTGAATTTCTCATTATCAGCAAAACGGATTTTCTTTTATAAAGAAGCTTCTAAAAAACATTGCATTTCAAAACTTTAAAAAAAATATTTTTTTTTTGAATTTTGAAAAAAAAAATCTATTTTTTTTTTTGAATTTTGAAAAAAAAATCTATTTTTTTTTTTTGGAAAATTCAATATCTCGGAAACGGATCAATATTTTTACTTCTAAATTTGAGTTTTATTCGGGAAATAATAAAAACTTTAAATTGGCGTACCAAAATTTTTTCTCATAAATGTTTGAAGAATTCTTTATATAAAAGCTTATTTTTTTATTTAAGAAACCAATACAAAGACTTTTAATTTTTGTTCTTGCATAAACCGATATTTGCTTGAATCACATGGCATCCTATTCTTACGTCCAACTACTAAAGAAGTTGGTTTAGTCATTTAATAATTTATGCTTATGAACAGTTTTTCTCTAATAACAGTCATTTTTGAATTTCTTAGTCTAAGAGCAGGTTCGTGCGACCCAGTCGTGCTTTTTATTTTTTTTTAAACACCCGCATCACACAAAGGGGGGCATTTTGTTAGTTTTATTGTTCGCATTCACTCATTCTTTCTCCCAAAAAAATTGGTTTTCGCCACTGTGATCGCACAAATATTTCTTTTTGTATCAAGCATATTCGAAACTTCTGCATGGTCAAAATTGGGCTCTATCATTGTATCCGTAGGGAGAAACTTACGTTGATTGGCTATATTGGCCTATTCGGGCAATGCCAACGTAAGGAGAATACTGGGTTGGATGTATGGTGTGCCAACTGCAAAAAGGAAGGTCATCCAGCCAGTTTCAAGGGCTGCCCAACACTAAAGGTAAGACTCACCGAAAAAAACAAAATGTCAGCCGAAAAAAAAGCACAACAGGTATTTGCTGCAAAATCAGCATGTTTGGTTACCCGCCCTGCACTCAGCTTTGCAGCAATGGTGAAAGGCGGTTCTTCGCAGAAACCAACCAATTCCAGGAGCCAACAGCAGCAACAGAAAACGACACCAGCGAAGGTGAACACACCCCAAGCAACAGCACCAAGGAGTGGACCAACCAAACCAACAACACCAAGGAGTGGACCAACCAAACCAACAACAACCGCACCAACGAACCTGAACACCGAAGTCCAAAGGATTTTTGGATCCGACCTACTCACGGTCATTGGAAAAGCTCGGAGTGCAGTTCCATCGAACTATGCTCAGCTTAGCGAAGGTGAGAAGTCCGTGGCGCTGGCCACCTTCATATTCCAAATATGCAATTAAAGAAGCTCCGCATCCTGACGTACAATGTGAATTCATTGTACAGCCTTGAGAAGAGAACGACATTTAATTTATGGATGAAAAATAAAAACCCGGACATCGCTCTCATCAGTGAGACCAACGTCACTAGACGCAACAACATCGACATCGCCGGCTTCAAAACCTTCCGAAAGGACAAAGATGAGGGCCGTAGAGGGACGGCAATCTACGTAAAAAAGAAGATTTGCCCCAACACCGCTGAAACCATTATCACTGGTCTCAGAACCAGCGAAGCCACTGCCGTCACCATTAAACTTGGAAGAGATGAAACTCTTATCATCATCAGTGTCTATTTCAAGTGCCAATCCAGCATGAGAAATATTCACAATGACCTTCAAATTCTCAACGGTGTCCTCGAGAGAAGCACATATGGACTCATCGGCGGTGATTTCAATGCCAGGCATCACGTGTGGCTGGATACTACTATTTCACCTGAGGGCAAGGCGATTGTTGACTGGCTGGACGCCAACAACGACCAGCACTCGTTAGTGGTTGTTTCACAACACAAACCCACCTTTCCCAGAACACCATCAACGCTGGACTTCTTCCTGGCTTCCTCGAACCTAGTGCACACTCTTCCGGAAATCCGGAATTATGTCTGTACATTATTGCATAGTGACTCGGACCATGAAGCTGTTCAACTATCGATTAATCTCAACCAACCCATACTCCTTACAACAGAAGCTCCTGAGAATTTCATTAATTTCAGACGGCTGGATATTGATAGACTTCAAAGAGACATAGAAGACAGCTTAACTCTCCCACCTTCAGACAAGAATCTTCTGGATATCGAAATCGATGCAGCAATTGTCAACTTTGAACATGCCGTATCTGATGCCCTGGACAAGCAAAAACAGTCTAAAACATCAAGGGATAGGTACCAGCACCTTCCCGAGTACGTTCAAAATCTGTATGCTCACAGACAACGTCTAAGGAAACGTCTCCAGCGGATCCATCAAAGTGAACTGAATACAACAAACAGAAACTACCAGATAGTTTGGAATGAGCTACAGCAAGTCAACATCATGTTCCGGAATTCCATTCAATACCACAATAATATCCAATACCAGAAAAGATTACAAGCAATCAAGCCAGGACCAGATGCTTTCAAAAACATCAATAGGATCATTGGAAAACAGCCACAAATACCGGAAACCATCATCAGCAATGATACTGAAGCTACCTCGGCCCAAGACAAGGTGGAAGCGTTCGCCGACTACTTCGAAGGAAACTTCACACCGAGCCCACCTACTGACCAAACTTTCTTACGAGAAGTTGAGGCAACAGTTCAACAAACACTGCAACCAAATCCGGATAAAATAAATTTTAATATTATCAATCCAGCAAATGATCCCACCGATAGTCCACATTTATGCAATCTAGAGGAGGTTGTAGAAATCATCGGCAATTCTAAGCCAAAAAAGTCTGCTGGACCAGATGGTGTCTCCTACTACATCCTGAAAAGGCTGCCACAGGCGGTAATGATTTTCCTCACAATCATTTTAAACAACTGCATCAACAACTGTTACTTCCCCCAGAAGTGGAAAACAGCGAAGATTGTGCCAATTCCGAAGAAAGGTGCCTCCAACTTAGTTTCCAACTACAGGCCAATATCACTTCTCAACAACATCAGCAAATTACTGGAAGAATTAATCTTACGAAGACTGAAGAAATTCTGCTTTGAAAATTCAATCATCCCTGACATGCAATTCGGCTTTCGAGAAAAACACTCAACCTTGCATCCACTGGTAAAATTCCAACACGATATCACCACAGCCCTCAACAGTAATCGTGTCACCGTCGGATGCTTTCTGGATGTCGAGAAAGCATTCGATAGCGTGTGGATAGACGGTCTAATCCACAAACTTCATCTTATGCAAGTACCTCCGCCATTAATAAAAATTCTCTTTTCTTTCCTATCTTTCAGGAAATTTTTCGTTCAAGTAAATAATTGCAAGTCAAACATGAAGACCATCAGAGCTGGAGTCGCCCAAGGCTCAAAACTAGGCCCCTTCCTCTACAACTTGATGACTTCAGACCAACCTTCACCAATTGGATGCGAGAACCTTCTGTATGCTGATGACTCGCTCTCCTACGCCACATCAATGTCACCTCTAATCGCTGTCCAAAAAGTAGAAACCCACATTAACAGACTCTTCCAATTCTACCAGAAATGGGGCATCCGAATCAATACTTCCAAATCGGAACTTGTCTGCTTCAGGAGACCTTCAACTGGTAGAGGCCTTCGCACCGCAACAATTTGCAGAAATCTGGTCCTAAGACTCCCTGACGGATCCTCCATAGTGGCAAAGCCAAATGTCAAGTACCTGGGAGTGCACTTCAATGAGTTGCTAAGGTTTAACCTGCACTCAAGAAATGTTCTGAAAAAGGCCAGCTGGGCCTTCAGCCGTTTGCACCCATTGCTGAAAAGAAGATCAGGTCTTAGCCAACCGACAAAGATATTAATCTACAAGCAGCTCCTGCGACCAGTGATCAGCTATTCCTTCCCAGTCTGGTTTTCCATCTCGAAGACAGCTATGAAGGAACTTCAACTATTCGAAAGGAAGATACTGAGGATCTGCACTGGACTTTACTTCGACCGTCAACGACAGAAACACTACAGGAACGAGCATCTCTACACAGAAGCCAATTTAATCCCGCTGGACAAATATCTAGTTCTTTCAATGAAGAAACTAATGGGGAACATCATCGACCACCCGAATCAGCTTATGAGAAGGATGACCACAGAACAACGACATCCCGAGCCGAGGTACCTCAGTGTGATGGAAACTCTGGATGACAACGTAATCATGGACAACGAGGAAGTAGTCTCGTTCTACGCTGACATTGGGTCAGCCTACCACCGCGGCTAAAACGCCATCCCTGCCCACAACCCACAAAAATCACCACTGACAACCAGGAATGAACACCCTGAGGACAATACAACCGACATTTTAAATTTAATTTTTTTTTCGTCATGTAAATTTTATATAAAAATAATTAAACTTAAGTCACTGTATATAGTTAGGCCCCCTATGAGCCAACAAATGTAAACTTTCATACATATGTAGTATCTTATTAGTTATAAGCCAAATTGTAAATAGTATGTTCAATAAAACAAAAAAAATTGAATTGAAATTGATTGGCTATAGGAGAAAATTACAGAGACTAAAAACAAAATTTTGCATGCATCTTAGAATATTCTAAGCACGTTGCTCATATTTGGACATTTCAACGCACCTTGGCATTTTTTCGGTGAAATGTACAGTAGGAATACAGTTAACCATTTTTGAAAAATTAAGAGATATTATAGTCAGAATTGAGTTAAATCAATAATTCGGTTTAGTCAAGGCACAGATGTAGTTATTCTGACCATAGCCAAGTTGAAAAGTTTGACATCAGACGTCACGCAACATTGATCTTGTAGTTCAAAATTTTATCTCAGAAGATTAGTTTCAAAAATAAATGGTTATTTAAAAATACACGTAAACCAAAAAAAAGGAGGAACGAATTTTATTTCATTTGACTGGCACTTTGTGTGGGGTATTGTTTCGAATGAACCTTTTTAATCGATGGCAACCACCAATTGCATAGCTTTCCACAGGGCGCTCCCAATTACCAAATACGTTGTGGTGCTCTTCGAAAACGGGTGACCCTTCACTTATCGAATATCGCCAAGGTTGTGGAGAAAGGTATCTTAGTTTTGAGCGAAGACATATCGTACTAGGTATTCATATTAGCCCTTGTTCATATTCCAGTCTTCGGTCTGCTGAAAAAATAGGGAATGGTGTTTTTTTTAGCGAATTGTTTAGATTGTTCTTCGGTCACAGAAAACCTCCATTACAGTGGCTTGTCATTCAGAAGGGGACGTTTGTGCTATTTAAATTAAATATACTGAAGTGTAGTTTGTATCTAGTTTTTCAGTCATCAAAAAAGTATTCAAATACTGATCATACGATCAGTTTGGCCGTTAACAAGAAGTGGCTATGACATTTTAGTTATTTGATACTTTTGGAGATATAAAATTGTTGCACTTTGGCGGAAAGAAAAACCTTTCCGTTGTTGTTGTTCTTTGATGCTTACTTCAGCTTTCCTACTATTTTGACCTCTAACCACCAAATTTTTGCCTCAATTTTCCCACCATAAGTAACAAAGAGCACAAGCTTTCATCAAGGTGATTGTATTATGCTACCCCTGAATAAGTTCCAATACACGAGTCTACTTCTCCAAAACAAGAAAATATAGCAAAAATTCTTCCGCTTGCTCCAAGTCAAGGATAAAGATGCTAAAGGCATTTCAAAACAAGTGAAACTATTCGACGCTTAATTGATTTCGAAGTAATTTCCAATTATTTAAAGGAGACATAAATAATGCTCTCCAGCACCCAAATTAGTGTAATTGGTTCGTGATTCACTCGAGTGTTTCCATTTCTCTACGTCAAAATTTCACCGACTAGATGAAGGAAAGCGTCGTAAGACATGACAAGTGGCTTTAAGATGACACAATGTATGAACAGGACTTCGGAATCGAGTAAAAGCTCATTAAAACGGTTTGATCATCGTTCATCCACTCCCATTTAACATCCTTATCTACCAAATGGTTTAATTTTTCTGGGACGTTGATTTTTTGCTTCAAAAATGCACTATAACAAATTAAAATTGCAGAAACAGTTTTAATATCTGCTTATTTCTGGAACTGCTGCTAGTTATTCGGTTTAATCTTCTTATGTAAGGTAATCCTAAGCAAACTCTAATCTTTCTCTTTCAAAAAGAAACTTTGGGATATTAACTGCCAAGTTCGGCTCCAATAATTTTTTCAAAACTTATTTCAAACGTTTTCAACTCGCTATACATCTGAGGTCACAGACACACAGATGTACAGACAAACAGACGGAGGAACGGTATGAAGCAAAGCTCTTATTTAGAAATCTACACAGTTGCAATGCTATATTTGAATTAATCCTCGATTTTTTTCACACAAGGCCAATACTTTTCCTTAAGAACAAGTTAAAAATTGTTGTTTACAAACTCAGCGAATAATGTGATGAAAAATTGAATGGAAAACTAATTATTCTCTCGGTTCCTTGAATTGAAAATTTCTGCTACTTTACACACCCTGAAAATCAACAACAACAAAAAAAAAATTAAGTGCATTAGCATGCACAAATCCGGTGCTCAAAAGCTTACACAAGGTTTACTTAAATAAATTATTTTTATTTTTTATTCAGCTGGAACACTTTTAAGCCATCATCACATTAAAACATTTTAACGGTTAATTTCCTAGTTAATCCTTATTAAATTAATAAATAAATAAATACACTTGATCCTTAATTTTGTTTAACTACAATTTAATAAAACTCTCTTTTATTGCATTACGTGTCAACGTGTCGAAATGTCCATTCGTGCAATAAAAATTAAGTAACAAAAATCACAATTCTCTATTTTCTTCACGTTTCTTCCATTCTGCACCTACATCAGTTTTTTGCTTATATGCCCGTTCGAACGGACAAAATTAAAGGCCAAGCCTTGGAGTTGATAGAGAGAAGGAAAAAAAAATGTCAATCAAGTGGCAAATGGGTGGCAAACAATACAGAATGAATGCGAGTAGCTCAATAAGACATCTAGTCTGTCAATAAATTCTCCTCTATTCTGTCTAACCAATCATGCTCTTCTAAGTCAAACGATATGATTGTCCTCTGCCTCTACCACTACAACAGTAGACTATCATACAAAATTGTGGAACTGAATAGATCCATCTTAGGTTAGAACACACACACACAGACAACAACAAAAATTAAAAGCCAAACTTGTCTAACAAGGGAATGAAGACTGTAAGGCGTGATATACTTATACCTTCACACATCACCCATCTAAATCATGCCACACACAACGCGGCAAAGATTATTCGTGCGTGTTAAAAAGGACAAACCAACAAAAACTCAGAGTCCTTATCGAACACCGACTGTTTTATGGCCGCAGGTTAACTAAGGTTACCATCTGTGCTTTGTTTCAAGTCACAGTTTCTTGGTTTATTTTTTGTTTTTTTTTTCGATTTTGATCATTTTTTAAGGAATAAGCTTCACAGAAGGAGCAGAGCTGCTCGCGAGCTCTACGAGCAGAAGAGAAGAGAAGAACACCGGCTTTTCAGAAAGAAAAGAACGAGCATGAAATAGAGGGATGCCATAGCAGGAATGAGGTTTCTAATTTTTGGCAAAACGTAAAACATCGGAAGAATACAATCCCCGATCCGAAGCCTGCATGGATAATCAAGGAAAATCGTAGTAGAATCACAGTCCATTCTGAGAATATTGAAAGACCATTTCTCCAAGCCTTGTAACGACGATGAAGAAGAGAATTCCGCTGTTATATAGATAAATACCATTCGACTCATATGCTTAAAGCAGCAAGCGAAAACTTGGTTAATAGGGAGTATTCAAAAGCTCATCTGCAAAAAATAGTCCCAAGAAAGTATGCCAAATAATGGAAGCTCAGAATTGCCTGCCCGATGCGAACCAAAGACGCATAAGTCTCCTTAACATCGCATTCTAGATAGATCCTTTTTGCCTTATTATATGTGAACTTCTGAAGTCTTTAGTCAATAATCTCATGTCAGTGCGGCTTTAGACCAGGAAAGTCCATCGAAAAAGATATCACCGATGTATTTGCTGTCAAAAAAGGTCTTAGGCAAGGCGATGCTCTGTCGTCCGACTTCTTCAACATTGTTCTTGAAAGAATAGTGCAAAACTTACTCGTCAACACTAAATGCACAATCTTTCACAAGTCCGTCCAATTACTCGGGAATGCCAACAAAAATAATTGGAAAAACAAAGTGTGATGTGAGCGTTGAGACGGAAGCGAAGAAGATGGGTTTAGCGGTCAATGAGGAAAAGACCAAGTGTATTCTGTCATCAAGAAAGAACGCACTTTGGAAAAATGTTTGCCATAGACAGCTATAATTTTAAGGTAGTTAAAGGAGTTGTTTACCTAGGCACCGTTATTGATTCAGTCAAGAACACCATCGCTGAAACTAAACGGAAAATAACTCTTGCCAATCACTGCTTCTTTGGACTAAGAAGGCAATTGAGTACCAAAATCCTCTTTCGAGCAACTATAGTGTCCCTTTATAAAACGTTCATCATCACGGAAAGGTACAGTGAAACCGACCTAATTAATCGATTTAAGGTCCAATGACTGAGATGGCTAGATTATATAGAGCGAATTGAAGAAATGCGCCGGCCCGGAAAGTCTACGAATCCAACCCGGAGGAACGGTGTAGTTGAGGAAAACCGTGACTCAGGTGGCGTACACAAGTGGGAGTGGACTTCAGCCAACTTGACGTGCGAAACTGGAGAAAGTTAGGGACCGAGCTAGCTGGAGAAGTTTGTTAATTGAGGCTCTGCTCCAACCGGACTGTAGCCCCACCTAAGTATTAAGATAAACAGCTGATGCTAGAATGGACGTTCTATACGAGCAATTTAAGCACATAGCTATATCAAACCGAGGCGATGTGAACTGTTTAATTAAGTCACAGATCTATGCCAATAAGCTGCAAAGAACTAACACATAGTAGCTCAGCCTAAGCCTAACCTAATTAACTGATTGTTCTTGAATTTTTGTGGCTACCTATACTAGCAACTAACTAAGTAAAAGAGATACTGCCTCTTACCAATAACCAAACTTAAGTGCGGCCTTAATAATTTAGTACTGTTATAAATGAACTCTATATACTTATTAACTATACATGCTAAGAACTTAATATTGAAGTGGATTCTGACTAATGAACCCTTCATGGTATGGAACCTTGCATCAATAGTTGATTGCACCAATACAAAATAATCCGTTTCACTCAAATTTAATTTTTTTGGTAAAAGTCTATTGAAAAAATTTGAAAGTCTATTTTAAGTAGAACATTAGTAGATACATACTTCCATTTGTTCTCGATAAAAATTACCTGCCCTGTTTTCCTTACTTTAAAAATGCCGAAAACTCGAGCTGCTAACTGAAAACGAGTTTGAGGTCAGCCTTTAAAACGCATTTTACCTGTTTTTGTCAACGATCATGTTAACCTGTGCAATCTGCTAAAACTAACAATGAAGTAATAACAAGAGAGCTGTTACTACAGAGTTTTGATTTTTGTTAGTGCATTTCTTCATTATCTTCAGCAATAGAAAAAGGTATTAACTACTGTTGCGGTAAATTTTACCACAACAAGGTTCACCAGCCCATTCGTTTCCTTTTTTTTCCTCACAACCCCTCCATTTGTATTGCGGCTCCAAAATACTGGCAGAGTTTAGTATGATCCTGGACCATCAGCCAAGGCCTACTCCTAAAGCATCTTGGAAACGCAAAAACACAGGAATTCCACTCATAAGATGGCAAAACATGGACAGACAGACGGTCCAGTTCCAACGAAATGTGTGACAGGTGGTCCATAGAACTTAATATAACTTAACGGACAAGTCAAAACGAGGAACGGTAAGCGAAATGGCCGAGAGCCCACCATACTCGTATAGTGCCTGTGCAAGATAAACGAAGATGACTTTACGAATAAAAGTCTAATTTCCAAAAAAAAAAATACTAAGCCGTTCTTGAGATATCGAATTTTCCAAAAAAAAAAAGACTTTTTTTCTAAAAATTGAAAAAATATTTTTTCTTAAGTTTTTAAATGCAATGTTTTTTAAACCTTTTAGGAGATTCTTTATAAAAAAGTTCGTTAAAATCCGTTATGCCGATAATGAAAAATTCAAAATTCGAAAAAATCGTTCTATGGTAGGTACAGTCAGTAATATCTAGATTTAAAATTTTTGTTTATTAAATTATAGATCGTAAAGATTAATCAAAAGAAAAAAAATTTTAGGAAAATTCTCGGAACCATTTTCGAGAAAAAAAAAAACGATTTTCGAAAACCATTTTTAACATTTGTATGGTGGGTACCGTTATTTTTAGGTAAACAAATTTTCTTAAATCTTGTAAATGATATTAAAAAATTTTTACTTATCAACTTTGAAAAAATCGAGTTTCCAAAAAAAAATTTTTAAATTTTTCTTGAAAGGTCTTTGCAAGAGCCTTATCTTTAAAAAGTGATTGAAATCAGTTGTACCGTTTTCGAGAAAATCAAAAACAAAAAAGGGTTCCAAGAGGACTACCAAAAATAACCATTTTTTTGAAATTTTTTTTTCCACCATTACCTAGCCCTAACTTAATGAAATTTTTATTTATTTTTTTTTTAATTCTGTGAGACAGTTTTTGAGAAAAAAAATATTTACAAAATTTAGAAAGAAATTCGTATGCCAGGTATCGTTATTTTTAGTCTTAAAAAAAAAAAAAAAAAAACTGGGGGGAAAAAATTAGAAATAGAAATAATATCTACCAAGTTTTAAAGAAAATCGACCGAGTCGCTTAGGCTGTAGTCGAACAGACAGACAGAATTGCGAGACCCACTTTTTTGGTCTTCGCTATCATCGTAACGTCAACTTGGATCAAAATCTCGAGTTCGATGTTTTTTAGGAATGCATAACTTGTCTTATAGTACCTATAAGTTGCAAGTAAAAACAAAAAAGAGTTATGGACCCTAGTTGAGAAGCCTCGGAAATTAATAGCACCGCAAAGATGTGAGGGGCTGTATTAAAAAAATAATGGTCATACTACTGAATACTATCTTTATTGGCCAAGAATGGCATTGAACTCATCTTTTTTTAAACTCTGTTTTTTAATCAAATTATGCGAAAATGGAGAAGTTCTACTATTAATTTGCTCTCTTTTTTCGAACCTATTTTGTTTTTTTTTATTATTGTTAAACTTATGATCAATAAATAACAGTTTTATTTTTATAATAAAGCAGTTCAATATACATTATTAAAGTCTTACAAACGACCATAAATGAGTCTATGAGTGCAATAGTGGCGTAACCCACTTTTTTTCAAAAATGAGTTTTTCATAGAAATGGGTCTCTTAATATATCTATTTTAATACAAAAATAGTTTTATGCAGCTATCTACACTCAAAACTAGATGGCACTCAAAAAGGTGTTATTGCATTTTATAATTTGATCATATTTTGAGTGCAATAGTGGCATAACCTTCATACTTCTCTTAGAAAAAAATTATTATGTATTCTGACCAATGTGGGGGCCAAAATAGAAATAAAATAGATACTTTCACTGTTGTGTCAATTTTTGGTACCCATCGCGATTTTATGGTTGAAGAAATCCACCTTAAATTTTTAGTTAGTGGCCATTCCTATTTGCCATGTGACCAAGATTTTGGTATAATAGAAAAGAATACAAAATATATAAAGAAATCTTCGTCCCAGATGATTATGTTAACGTCATTTCCTCGACCAGAAAGAAAAACCCATTTGAAATTGTGAAAATGACTTCATCTGATTTTTTTTCCACAAAATTTATCGAAGAAAATATCACAAATAGGAAAATTTCCATTTCAAATACCAAGGTTGAATGGCTTAAAATTCAATGGCTACATTTCGAAAAAAGTAAACCATTTTCAATTTTTATAAATATTTTAATGAAATTGATGTTTTACTCGAAGAGGTAAATGTAAAACAGAGACAATCCGTTAATATTAAAAAAACTCAACCAGCTTGAACAACCTAAAATAAACGATAAAAAAGAAAGACTCAATTGAACTGCTTCAATTTATCACTTTTTTACTTGCGATGTAGGTACTATAGGGCAAGTTCTGCATTTGGAAAAAAAATCGAACTCGAGATTTTGATCAAAGTTGACATTACGATGATAGCGAAGACGAAAAAAGTGGGTCCGACAATTCCGTCTGTCTGTCTGTATGTCTGTATGTCTGTACCTCTCACTACAGCCTAAACTACCGGAGGTATTTTCTTCAAACTCGGTAGTTAAGGGTCTTCGGTGATTCCCTAGAGGAGAAATTGAAATTTTTTTTTTAGCTCCCAAACTAACGGTACCCCCCATACACCCGTAATGCAAAATCTTGTTTATCTCGAAAACGGCTTTAACGATTTTGATAAAAAAAATTAGGTGTGATATTATGGACATGGACTATATTTTGGTGAAAAAAAATTTGGGGGGAAATGTTATTAGGGGTACCTGTCATAGAATAGTTTTTTTGATTTTCGAATTTCTCACCAACAGCTCTAACGATTTTAACCAAAAGTTTTACGCAGGAGCTGCTTTGCATTTGAAAAAATATAAAATAAAATTTTTTTCAAAAAAATAGTTTTTGGATTTTTAAAAAAATAATACAATTTTTTTTTTTGAAAATTCAATATCTTGAAAACCAATACACGATTAAATTTTTAAATTACGTTTTAAAATGTATTTTATTAAATACTAACAATTTGCACATCAATTTTTCTTATAAAAATTTTAAGGAAAATTTAGTACACAAAAAACATGTTTCACTACAGCCTAAACCACTGGACCTATTTCTTTCAATCTCGGTAGTTAAGGGTGTTCGGTGATTCCCTAGAGGAGAAATTGAAATTTTTTTTTAGCTCCAAAACTAAGGGTACCCCCCATACACCAGTAATGCAAAATCTTTTTTATCTCGAAAACGGCTCTAACGATTTTAATAACAAAAAATTAAGTGTGATATTATGGACATGGACTACATTTTGGTCAAAAAAAATTTTCGGGCAAAATGTTATTAGGGGTACCTGCCATAGACCCGTTTTTTTGATTTTCGACTTCCTCATTAACGGCTCTAAGGATTTTAACCCAAAATTTTTAGCAGGAGTCCCCTTAAGTTTAAACTAATATTGTATAAAAAATATTCGAAAAAATATTTATTGGGTTTAAAAAAAAAAATTTTAAATCAATATCTTCAAAACATATGAACGATTATTTTTTGAAATTATTTCCTAAAATCAATATTTTTAAATACTTAAAATTCCTATCCCACCTTTTTTTTCTTGAAAAATTTTAGAGAAATTTCTTATATAAAAAATGTATTTAATAATAAAACGATTTTTTAAGGTTTATTTGCATAAATTCATACTTTTCCGGAAACCAGACGGCAATTTTATGCATTTGAACATTATTATCTCATTAAATCCATGTTTTATATTTATAAAATGTATCTTAAATTCCAAAGTACTTTTACATAAGAGCAAGTTCGTGCGATCCAGTCGTGCATTTTATTTATAATAATTTAAAAACGTCAACAAGTGTTCCAATCGAAATATTTGATAATTTCTCAGACGAGGAGTAAACTCATTTAAAAACAAGTAAATATGTTCATATAATTTTTTGTTGTTAAAATATGAACTATGAGAGAAATAAAAAAAAAATATAATAAGTTTGGTATAACCTTTCTTTTTTTCTTTATTTTTACAGAAAACCATGAATGCAATAGTGGCATAACCCACTTTTTTTCAAAAATGAAGTTTATTTAAAAAAAACCTTTCCCTACAAAATATGCCTTTTTTCAAACTCTTCCACGTTTTTAGATAAATCAAAAATGTCAAAGAAAAAATTCAAAAAATGTTTAAAGAAAACCTGTTTCTTAAATCTCTCGTAGCTCTAAAGTGAATTTTATGGGTTACGCCACTATTGCACTGACAGCCTCAAATAAGCTCTTACAACTGCAACTCTAAAATAAAGCCGAAATAAAGTACCAATCGTGCATCACAGACTCATCTTGTTTCTTTTCTGTTTCAAGAGTAAAATATGAGTACGAAAAAGAACGCTTTTCAATTGTTTAAAAGCTACCTTCAGATAGTCAAAAAATAAATGCTTTCTATCTTCATATCCAAACTAATGTGATTGTGATCTCTGACGGCGATTGTGTTTCGAGATTTACAACAGCTTTAAAAGCTTCCGTACCTTTCTCTGCAATTAGACCTTTGATACAGGTATGGTCACCTCCGTGCCATACACCCAGTGATTCTTTTGTGTTCCTAGAATCGATAAAAATTTTGAATTTTCTTCATTCTCCTCGTCCTTATCTTCTTCGCATCCGAATTCATTCGCGAATCTTTCAACATGATACTCGTTCTATGTATGTATGCATGTAGCTAAAATATATCTACTTGTAACATAAAAGATTCCTCTGTCCTATCAGAGCGGCAATAAACTAAATCCAATCGATTTCACCCTCTTTCATTATTTGAACATCTTTTCAAGACCTGCCTTGCCTCCAACAACGATGGCAATCTAGAAAGAACCGTTCGTCGTTCCATCATTCCCCCATATCCGCATATAAATTTGGGAACAATCATTCTATAGTCATAATGAAATTTCTCATTGAACTGGCAAAGCAGGAGGATATCAAAATCCTCCAGCATCAGTTCAGTAAGGCAGGAGCAGCTTAATGCCAACACAGCCGAGAAAATAATCTCCGATGTCTATTTGGGCAAAAACCAAAGACCAAACCAACCCACAAAGCTCACAAAGAACCTTCTGAGCGATAACATGAAAATCCAAAAAAGGAACACTCTGCAGACAAGACAATGAGTGAGACACAGAAAATGGTCACACATTCATAGAGTTAGCCCAAGATAAATGAAAAGAGTTATCTAGTCAAAAAAAAAAAAAAATACAGAAAGGACTAAAAAGATGAGGGGCTATATAGATATTGTCAAGTCATGAGCATTTTAGTCCTTGGCTCTACTCTCTCAATGTCAATAGATCATTGTTATGAATGTTTCAGCACTTCTGATGTTTTTCCTTCCGAGGATATCTTTTTTTGCCCTGCACTTCATCTCTGCCGCTGAAGGAAAAATAACAAAAAAAAAAACATTATCTAGCTATTGCCCCAGGCGCTGCCTTTTGTGTTGGGATACACCGCTTTTCTTGCAAGGAAGAAAAGTCTTATAATTAGATGATGGTGCGGTTGTGTTGTGCGAGAGATGAGTTGGTGAAAGGCTTTTTTCTTTCTATTTAAATCTGATGACGCCTGTAGGCCTGGAAAAACACAAGTCTCTCCAACACGCCTTCACTTGAGTTGAAAACGAGCAAGACGTGTGGGGGAAGATATTCGATTTGTATGTCTTTGGTTCGGACAGAGTTCCACTTTTAATTGAAGCCTCGAGCAAGGACGAGGCTCTTATTGCTTTCGAAGGATTCAAAGGAATTTAATCTTATGTTTATTTTTTTTTTTGCAATTAACTAAAGGATAAGGTTCTTAGGCGAATATGAATATCTTAGAACAAACAAAAAATTCTCAAATATTTATGAAGTCTTTTTTAGATATGGAATGTGCAGGTATTTGGTGGGGGTGTCTGTAGGCTATTAATTAAATACACATTTCTATTTTTTTTTTGTTGGGATGCATTAATGTTCAAACTTCTTATTCGGTTTGATTCAAAAGAAAAAAAAAGTAAAAAGAAGCAAATCAATTCTAAAATGGCCCCTGTTTGCTTAGGAGATTAGAATTTAATATATTAAATAGATAAAGGTTAAGTTGATATAAATAATTCCCAAACTGGAACGCAAACATTCTTCGGGCAAGGATAGGCTTTTGATTTAAAATTCACTTAAGCTAGACCCTTAAAATGATATTTGAAGAGATAAGAAAGATTTTTGTGTGAACCCTTGAAACAAATTTTAACTTTATCAAATTAAATTCTAACCTGGAGCTAAGATTCTAAATAAGTAATAACTTTGGGCAGAGGGAGGTAGTGAACTTCTCAAGGGGATGTTTAAGTTTAGGGTTGGTCGAATTTTCAGTGAAAAAATGTTCATCTAAGTATATAAAAACCATAGGTACATACATACATATGTATGTAGGTAGTTTAATTTATTTTTTCTTAAGTTATTTTAAGTTTAATAGCTAAATCAATTTCTTATACATACATTTTTAGTTTTTTTTTATAGCATAACGGTGAACACTTTTTAAACTTATTTTGCTCCAAAAGTTTTCTTGAGATTCTTAAAAAAATTTGAAGTAAAACTTCTTTCCCGGCGATCGATGGGGGTAAAAAATGTTCTATGGAGTTGTCAGTGACATGTTAAAACGACACGTTACCCGTCAAAGACAGCGACATGGTTTTTACAATTATTGTTCGAACTTTGTTCGAGGTTATTTAAAACAGTTTAAAACCTACTTTTATCGCCGAAAGAGAATGTTCTTTTAATGAAACAACTAACCAACAAAACAATTAAAAACATAATTTAAATTAAATAAAACAGAGTAGGTAAACGTTTTTTTAAATAAATTATTTGGCCGCACAATTTCTCAAAATATCTCAAAATGTGTCAAAATCAAAATAGCATTGCCTATAATTATAAAATCCTTTGGCTCGAACACAATAAATACGATAAGAAATAAAATGCACGACTGAGTCGCACGAATTTGCTCCTATGTAAAAGAATAAAAATTTCAAAAATTAATGTTATTAGAGAAAAGTTGTTCATAAGTATAAAATTCATTTTTTAAAAGACTTAAACAACTCTTTTAGTATTTGGAGCTTAGCACAGGATGCCATGTATTTTAAGCAAATATTAGTTCATGCAAGAAACAAGAAAAAAATTATAATTCGTTGTAGTGGTTTTTAAAAAAAAAATAAGCTTATACACAAAATTTTTAAAAACATTTTTAAGAAAAAAATTTGGTACGCCAAGGTTTTATTATTGTTCGAATAAAAATTAAATTTACAAGAAAAATACTGAGCCGTTTTTGAGATATTGAATTTTCCAAAAAAAATTGATAAAAATATGTTTTTTTAAGTTTTGAAATGTAAAGCTCTTTAAACTTTTTAGAAGCTTCTCTATGAAAAATTTCATTAAGATCCGTTATGTGGATAATGAGAAATTCAAAATTCGAAAAAATCGTTCTATGGTAGTTACAGTCAATAATGTCTTGTTTTCAAAATTGTATTATTTTTTAAATTATACATAGATTGTAAGAATTAATCAAAAGAAAAAAATTTAGCAAAATTCTCGGAAGCGTTTTTGAGAAAAACAAGATTTTCGAAAACCATTTCTTAACATTTTTATGGAGGGTACAGTTGATACACAATAATATTGAACCTGCTGGGTAGTTTTAACATAAAAAAAAATGATCAAAATCAGTTGTACCGTTTTTGAGAAAATCAGAAACAAAAAAAAAATGGTTTCAAGGTGGGTACCAAAAATAACCATTTTAAGACATTTTTTTTTCAACCGTTACCTAACTTTAACTAAAAGAAATTTTACGAATTTTTGTTTTTTTAATTCTGTGGGACAGTTTTTGAATCAACTCGAGATTTTGATCAAAGTTGACATTACGATGATAGCGAAGACTAAAAAAGTGTGTCTCACAATTCTGTCTGTCTGTCTGTCTGTTCGACTACAGCTTAAACGGCTCCACCGATTTTCTTTAAGCTTTGTAGATATCATTTTTAATTTTTTTTCTCCCACACGTTTTTTTTTTTGTAAGACCAAAACTAACGGTACCTGCCATACGAATTTTTTTTTTTGAAATTTTATAACTTTTTTTTTTTCAAAAACTGTTTGTAAAATTTTAAAAATAAAACAAAATAAAAAAAAATCATTTAGTTAAAGCTAGGTAATGGTTGAAAAAAATTTCCAAGAAATGGTTATTGAGGGTACCCCCCGCTTCCATGGAACCATTTTTTTGTTTTTGATTTTCTCAAAAACGGTACAACCGATTTTGATAATCTTTTTTTTGGCTAAAGCTCCCCAAAAACATAAAAAGAATTGCGTACTCAAATTTATAAAAAAATGTGTTGAATTTTTAAAAAAAAACTTTAAATTTTTTTTTTAAACTCAATATTTCGAAAACCCCATGCTAGATTTTTTAAACTTGATAAATAAAAGTTTCTCAATATAATCTACAAGATGTAAGAAAAAAAATTTATTTTACCTAAAACTAAAGGTACCTACCATACAAATGTTAAAAAATTAAAAAAAATGGTTTTCAAAAATCGTACTTTTCTCGAGAACGGCGCCTAGAATTTTGATAAGAATTTTGTTCTTGTAATAAATTTTTATGATCTTTGATTTAATAAAAAAAATAATAAGATATTACAGCTTCTACGAGTACCTACCATAGAACCATTTTTTCGAATTTTGAATTTCTCATTATCCACATAACGGATCTTAATGAAATTTTTTATAGATAAGCTTCTAAAAAGTCTTAAATACATTTTGTATTTCAAAACTTTAAAATAAATATCTTATGAATTTTTGAAAAAAAAAATAATATTTTTTTTCTTTTTTTGAATATTCGATATCTCAGAAACGGCTTAATATTTTTTTTTAAATTAATTTTTATTGGAACAATAATAAAAACTTTAAATTGGCCTACCAAATTTTTTTTTCTTAAAAATCTTTTAAAAATTTTTTATATATATAAAATCTTTTTTTTTAAGAAACCACTAAAACGACTTATAATCTTTGTTCTTGTATAAATTCATATTTGCACAGCATTCTGTTTTTGTCTCTTACTACTAAAAGAATTACAAAAATTAATTTTATCCTTATGAACAGTTTTCTCTAATAACATTCGTTTTTAAAATTCCTAGTCTATTACATAGGAGCGAATTCGTGCGACCCAGTCGTGCATTTTATTTTTTCTAGACACGATAAATTTGGAATGAATTGTTTCATTTTTTAACGAATCGAAAACTAATCGGCTATATAACCAATTTGTAAACTCATTATAATTTTAATCAGCAATTAGTTCTTATGTTAGCTTGTACAAAATGTGTGTACGTTTATACGAGTATGTTAGAATCCTACAGAGGATTTGCTTGAGGGAAAAGAAGTTTTACTTCTAGCGCGTGTACGTCAGTACACATTCTGTTTTCTTTTGTTGTTGTTTCAATATAATTGCTATAAGCATGGCAAAAATCTATTTTCTTTTCAATTGCCGTAGTGTAAACATTGCCTTTTAATTAAACCTTTTATTAACGCTTGCTTCTAAGGTCATAGAGACAGCTTCTCAATCTTCAACTACTTACATAACAACGTACTATTGATTGGTGACTTTAATGCAAGAATTGGAAAATATCAAACAACTGTAGCCTCAAATGTTTCTAATCCTTCGATATTCTCTCACACCGAAAGAAACTCAGCAGATACAGTATGCAACAAGAATGGAATTGAATTGCTCGAATTACTTCAAATACATGGTTTAGTAATTCTTAATGGTTGTACAGAAGGAGATACGGAAGGACACCTAACTTTTATCGGCGGTCAGGGCAAATCTGTAATTGACTTTTTTGCCGTGAGTGAAGAATGGTTTAAGCGAGATTTCTCAGATCAAATGCCTCTTGTTGTGAAATTTTCGAACGAAGCGCCACCCTCCGGAAAAAATCTGAAACTGCTACCTCAACCTCTTTAATGAACAACGAATGGTCAATGGATTCCACAGAAGTTCTTTTGAATCAGCTTACAAATAGTATCCGTAACTCTACTATATATCTACAAAATTTTGAACAAAAAGTCATCATTTAAGCAAAAATAGTTCGATAGTGAGTGCTTTAAGACTCTTAAAATATCGTTCTCTATTTTAAGAGCATTTCGTGCCACAAACAACCAAAATCTACGGATTTGGTACATTGAAGCCAACACAAAATACAAGAACCTATGTTACAAAAAAAAAACAGAATACGAAAATCAACAAGCGCTGCTACTTGGGAAATCCCGAAACTCAAAAGATTTCTGGAAAATAGCGAGAGAAATCAACGGAATAAACCTCTAAATCGGTGTTGGGGTTTCGGCTGATTCGCTAGCAAATCACTTCAAGCTTCTTTTTTGAAAAAAAAACTTCTAATCTGTCTTTCTCATATGCAAATCTTTTATGTGTCCATGAATCTCTAGACTGCGAAATATCAATCGAAGAGATACAAACTGTGCTGTTAAATTCTAAAACTGGAAAGGCGCCAGGTGAAGATGGTATTGCACACAAGTTTTTTTAAAAATTCAACAAAATTGTTTCGACTGCTAGCATTCCCTCTTCGTTCAAGAAGTCTGTAATCTTCCCGATCCATAAAAATGGACCCTAAGACGCTGTTGAAAATTATAGAGGAATATCCTTCATAATGTTATATCAAAAATATTTTACAGTGTTATGGTTGAAAGGAACAAAATTCTATCTGAATATCAGGCGGGCTTTAGAAAAAATTACTCTACAGTTGATCAAATATTCAATCTCACTTCCATTGTAAAAGCGTTTCAAGCCCGTAATAAAAAGATTTATGCTTTCTTCCTTGACTTTAAAGCTGCTTTTGATTTAATCAACAGAAATGCGCTTTTGTACAAACTCTCACAGCTTGGCATATCTTCGAAGTTCATCAAAGTAATTAAAAAAATGTATACGAATAGCGATGCTACTGTTTGGGATGGTGCAACGTTCTCTGAGGGGTTCGCTACTAATTCTGGCGTGAGACAAGGATGTCTTCTCAGTGCATTGTTGTTCTCGCTATTTATAAATGACATAGTTGATGATCGTCCTGGTGGAGTAAGAATTGTGAATTTAACGGTTAATATACTTCTTTACGCAGATGATCTTGTCATTCTTTCCGAATGACCTAAGCAGATGCAACTAATGATTAATCATTTAGCGAGTTATTGCAAAAAATGGGATCTGACAATTAATAGACAAAAATCAAAAATGATGGTCGTGCAACTCCAGAACTCATAATGAGCGACTCTAGAACTATGATGGACAACCTCTTGAGACCGTAAAAGAAATTAAATATTGAGGTGTGAAACTCGATTCTACTCTTAATTTCAAGATTCACTTACGAGAGAAAGCCAAAAGCTCACAAGGCCGATCAGTAGCTTGGAAAAATATTTTTCAAACAAAAGAATCGTTTTGTCCGCTAAATACAAAATATTCAACACGTTCGTCAAATCGACCGTTTGCTACGCTTCTCAAGTCTGGAGTGCTGATGAGTATGATGAAATAAAAAAATTTCATAGGAATTTTCTTAAAAAGCTATTCAACCTGCCTCAAAATACACCAAATTATTGTGTATATTTAGAAACTAGTCTTCCTCAACTCATAACTAATACCCTCAAGTCTCAAGCTGACTTCATTTTTAAGTTAAGTTGTCGTTATGATGATTCCAGACTTTCGAAAAAACTGTTTATGTATGAGTTAAGGAATAGGGACTGGTGGTATAGAACAGTGTTTTTCAAACTTTTTGAATACGCGACCCATTTGCTAGTAACAAAATTTTGGCGACCCCCCATTATAATGTGTCAGTTTATTTAAAAAGCTACATATTGCCATTTTTGTTTGTCTGTCATTTTTTACTTGCGACTTATAGGTACTATAAGGCAAGTTATGCATTCGTAAAAAAAATCGAACTCGAGATTTTGATCAAAGTTGACATTACGATGATAGCGAAGATCAAAAAAGTGGGTCTCGCAATTCTGTCTGTCTGTCGGTTCGACTACAGCCTAAACGGCTCGGCCGATTTTCTTCAAACTTGGTAGATATGGGTTTTAATTTTTTACCCCCGGACGTTTTTTTCTATTTTTTTTTAAGACCAAAAATAACGGTACCTGCCATACGATTTTTTTCGAAATTTTATAAATATTTTTTTTTCTCAAAAACTGTCCCACAGAATTTTTTAAAAAAAATTCAAAAAATTTCATTTGATTAAAACTAGCTAATGGTTGAAAAAAATTTTACAAAAAATTGTTATTTTTGATAGCCCCCCTGGGTCCATTTTTTTTGTTTTTAATTTTCTCGAAAACGGTACAGCCGATTTTAATAATTTTTTTTATGCCAAAGCTCCTCCAAAGTTTGAATATTATTACATATTCAAATTTTGAATTTTTAATTTTTTGGATTTTTAAAAAAAAATTCAAATTTTTTTTTTGGAAACTCAATATTTCGAAAACCCCATGCTCGATTTTTTTAAAACTTGGCAAATAAAAGTTTCTTAATATAATCTACAAGATTTGAGAAAAAAAAATTTGTTTTTCTAAAACTAACGGTACCTTCCATACAAATTTTAAAAAATGGTTTTCGAAAATCGCATTTTTCTCGAAAACGGTTCCGAGAATTTTGCTAAAATTTTTCTTCTTTTAATTAATCTTTACGATTTATAATTTAATAAAAAAAAATTTTAATCTAGATATTACTGACTGTACCTACCATAGAACGATTTTTTTGAATTTTGAATTTCTCATTATAGACTTAACGGATTTTAATGAAATTTTTTATAAATAAGCTCCTAAAAAGTTTAAAAAACATTGCATTTAAAAACTTAAGAAAAAATATTTTTTCAATTTTTAGAAAAAAAAAAGTAATTTTTTTTTTTTGAAAAATTCGATATCTCAAGAACGGCTTAGTATTTTTTTTGGAAATTAGACTTTTATTCGTACAATAATAAAAACTTAAGGTTGGCGTACCAAAATTTTTTCTTAAAAATGTTTTAAAAATTTTGTACATAAAAGCTAATTTTTTTAAGGAACCACTACAACGACTTATAATTTTTGTTCCTGCATAAATTCATATTTGCATATCATTCTGTTTTTATCTCTTACTACTTAAAGAATTAAAAAAAATCATTTTATCCTTATGAACAGTTTTCTCTAATAACATTCGTTTTTAAAATTCCTAGTCTCTTACATAGGAGCAAGTTCGTGCGACCCAGTGGTGCATTTTATTTTATTTTGCTACCTACCTACATACATATGTATTGTAATTTTGATTTACTGTTTTGTTTGATACATTCTTTTTGTTTTAAAATTTGTTTTAAGTGCCAATGAGAAAGCGTTGTTAGCTAGCTATCAAGTAGAATACCGAGTCGCCAGAGCAGGGAAACCTCATACAATTGCTGAGAATCTTATTTTGCCTGCGGCCCTTGATATGGTTGAAATTAGGGGAGAGTGGGGCACATTTGAACACGTTTTGCTTTCCAGACTGATAAAACCTAAAATATTCGAGCAATTGGCCTGATATTTTACTCACATAGAACAGTGGTTAAAATATGCCCCACTCTCCCCTATTTTGGGCGGGCAAACAGGAGGCAGATAAACTTAAAAATATACCACTTTCTGACAATACAATTAAGCTAAGAATAAGTGACATGGCCGTTGATATTCAAGAACAATTAATTGAAAAATTCAAGAAGAGTCCAAATTTTGCCTTGCAACTGGATGAATCTACTGATGTTTCAGACTGTGCACAGTAGTATTTGTTCGTTTTGAAGCAGCTATTTGTAGCGATGGTGCTAAAGCTTTGACGGGCAACAAAATTGGGCTCATTGCAAAATTAAAATTAATAACGCCAAACGTTTCATGGACACACTGCTTTTTTCATCGACAAGTTCTGGCATCCAAGATGTTACCTTCTGAATTAAATGATGTGCTTAAAGAAGTGATTAGAATTGTGAACTCTATTAAAGGCGAGGCCTTGTAAAGTCAGCTGTTTAGGATCCTATGTGATGAAATGGGTTCACTCCATCAAAATCTCCTTTTTCACACAGAGGTCATATGGCTTTCAAAAGGAAAAGTATTGACATGACTTTTGGAATTGAAAGCCGAATTATTGATGTTCTTACAAGGTTCGAAATCTGGAAATTTGAATTATTTTTCTGATTCCACTTGGTTCTTAAAATTATTATTTCTTGCTGATCTTTTCAACCACTTAAGCCTCCAAGGGAGAGAAGAAAGCATTATAACTGCAAAAGATAAAATCAAAGGATTCCTCGCAAAACTTCGTTTGTGGTCAGAGTCTTTACAAACAAACAGTTTTGATTATTTTCCCTGCTTTCAAAAGATCATCCATATCAGATGAATCGAAGAAGAAACTATTAAGTTACTTTCCGGAACTCGATTCTGAAAGTGGAGATGGACAAAGATGGGTATTAAATCCTTTTTTGAATATGTCAGTCAAACTCACCAATCTACCATCGGTAAAGATGAAATAAAACCTTATAGATTCAGCTGCAGATGGCATACTGAGAATGGAATTCATTTTGAAAACGATTGACAATTTCTAGATTAAGAGAAGAGTATCCTGCGCTGACTAACGAGGCTTTGAAGTTGTTACTGCCATTCGCCACTTCATACTTGTGTGAAGTCACATTCTCTTCAATATTTAACATTAAAACTAAAAAAAACAAAACAGACTTAATTTGGAAAATGATTTAATCTTAAAAGTGTCAAGATGTCAAGATTTCAACGTTTATTAAAAAATAAACAGGCACACATGTCGCACTTGAAATTTTTTGTTTTATTTAATTTTTTTAGCACAGGACTTTTGTTTATTAATCCTACCGGCTTGCGACCGCGAACCCACAGTTTGAAAAACACTGGTATAGAAGATGGCAATCTATTGGCAATGCTTTGGTGAAAAGTTTTTATTGACCTAAACACCTTACACAACCTGAAAGCAAAGTTGTATAACATTTTACAAGAGAATGATAATTCAACCCGCGATGCATTCATCCGAAGAGCACGATAGTCACGTTTTCTTAAGTGACGATCGGTTTTGATTGCAGCTTCCTTAAGTATTAGTTTGTAATAGGTTTGAAAATAAGTATATTAAGATTCCAAGAGGTCGTATAGAACCTGGACCTCTCAACTATTCGTGCGTGCATGTTGTCTACAAGAAAAGAAGCGATTAACAATTTTCTTCCGAGAGCGAACGGCTAACATGAGAAACAGATTTGCTTTGAAGAGTTATCACTTACTTATGTATGTATAAGTTGCAGCTATTTATTGCTAATGTAAGACGGAAGCTGTTTTAGCTTCTGAGTCTTCTAAATATTACCAGTTCTGCACAAAAGTAAATTTCATAATTTCTTTACAAAAACTTGTTCATAACAACTAAAATATATGAAAAATATGTACCATCACTTAAAGTCCTTCCTCATAAAATCATTATTTGTTCCCATTATCATTTTTTTTCCTTAAAATTTCCCTCACTCAACATACATATTAGTAGGTATACCAACACCAATTCATCAAGATCTTAAATATGAGATACCTATCTACCTGAGATAGAATATTAGGTATTCCATGCACGACTGCCAATATGAACCAAAAATATATGCAAAGCGAAAAACACATTATGCATATTGATTTTATTTTTCGTGAGTAAAAAATATTATGAAAAACAAGTTCACATCCTTGTTGAAAAGAGCATCAAAAAAAAAAAAAAAGCCGCGAGCCTGAATAGGATACCATCGTTAAGTATCTGTCTAAACCATACCCACTCGCAGCAGTTGAGCACCTGAACCAGAGAAACCTACTCTTTCCCTCAACCATGCCAAATAATTGATGAAAGCACTCAGCGAAAATTCTCAACTTCCACTTATGGGTATACAGATAGATAGAGAGAGAAAGAGATACAGTATTCTCGTGTACCGATGAAAAAGAAGTAGGTTGTAAATCATGGGGGGAATAGCGACGCACCCTTTCCGCTTGCTAGCCATGAGATTGTGCTTTCAACAAAAAAAATATGACAGTGGAATCCTTGTGTAAGAGTCTTACATTAGGCTTTTCTATATCATCGAATAACGGTACCCATTGAGCAATGGCAGACATTTAATTTAATTTTTTTTCTTTTCGCTTCTCAGAAACACACTAATTCTAATTGACACAAATTCTATAATTCCACCGATCACGGTACGGCATGCAGGGTGAATGAATGAGTGAGAGAAATGTGTCCTTGTCATTTACTTGTCATTATTTCTCTCTTGTATATTTTTTCTTACTTACAACTTATTCGTCAGTCGTCATAAAGGTCTTAAATTTTACAGAAATACAATTTACCAGATTCATTATACTGATGTTTCATAATGGAGGCTATCATTCATCTAGGATAATCCTTTTATAAATTACAGAACAGTAGTTCTTGCTCTAAGCCATTTTTAATGAGAACAAAAGAGGATTACCTACTCAAAGAATATCTTTTTGCATTTCGGTATTATAAATGAATGTTTCTCTTAAAACTGATTGTTTTTCTTCTTTTTTTTTTTGAATATTAAATGGTTTTCTTGGGGATTGTTTTATGACAGGAAAAAAAAATAGTAGTTCTGGCTTTTTTAACTAGAAATGTTTATGAATCTCATCAACTTCAAATTTAATTGAAGCTCTTGCCATGTTTTATCTTTTTATGAGCTACTTACTGTAATTACTTCACTTGTCTTAACTACTACCTAGAAATTGGTACGAGAAGGGATAAAAAGTATGTTGCTTTTCTAGGAGCACATACAATTATTATCCTGCTACATTATTTCAGGATGGTATTTTATTTTGATCGTTTAAACTTCTAAGTATGGAATTTTTCCACTTTAATATTGCTTACCGTTGTGAAGCTGTTTTCTGTAACTCATTTTGCACTTTTTTTTAGAAGAAATACTAACCTTTAAAACTACGTTTAAATTGAGCTGATGTATTTTTAGGGTTGCCAGATATTCAATTTTAAATGGTGTTCAATATTTCTTGTCCGAGCAAAATTTTGACTTTGAGGTCAATTTTTTTAATAAACATAAAGTTTCCTTATTTTTGCCTAGTGACCAAAACAATAACAAAAAAAAAACTCGTAAATAAGTGCACCCAAAAATCAATACATTTTATGATACTTAAGAAAATCTAAAACAGGTAAAATTAAAAAAATGTTTTTTGCCCTGAGGTGTAATGGGTTTGAATAAAACAATAATTTGTGTAGTTTTAAATAATTTTGTATTTTATGTACACACAAAGACAGTTATAATAAGTGTTTCAAGTGCCCTCCTGCATTTTGAATGCATGCTAGAACCCGTTTTTGGATTTCATTTTGAATGTTTATTCTTGATAACTCTTGCCTTACTTTTAGTGATCCTTCCGAAATACGTTGTTCTAATTCAGTTAAAATTGTTATTTCAGATGAGTAAACGATTTCTTTCATTCATCCCTATATACAAAAATCCAGTACAGTGAGATCGGGAGATCTTGCAGGCCTGCCTATCCATCGACCGACGTATTCTTCATCCAGCCAATCCTAAACTCCACGACCATAGTGGGCCGGAGCACCATCTTGTTGGAAATATGATGAAGCTAGTTGATTCAGTGGAACATCCTCTTTAAGGTCTGAAAGATTATTTTGTAAAAATTCCAGATAGTTAGTAGAATTAAGCCGGGGTGGTAATTTAAAAGGCGGGATTAATTTATTTCCAATTACACCTGCCCACATATTGACACTGAATCTGTGCTAAAATGATCTTTGCCGTCTTGAATGTGGATTGCTCGAAGCCCATGTGTGGAGATTATGGAAATTCGTAGCACCATCTCTCTTGTGAATTGAGATTCGTCTGTCCAAGGAATTCTGTTTAAAATCTGGTTGTCATCCAAGCCTCTCTCTAGCAACCAGTTACAAAATTCGAGTCTCTTTTCAAAACCATCGGGAAGCAGTTCTTGCACATGTGTATGGTGATATGGATACATATCTTCAAGCGTCTTATGCTGATGGAAGGATCGATTTCAACAGCTGCCAGTATTCTTTCATCGACCGAAACTCTTCTTATGCTTGTAGCTCCCGCGTTAGGTCTTGCAGTTAAAACTGTTCCAGTTTCTGGAAGCCTTCGAAAGGTATTTCCAAAAACATTTCGAGAAGGAAGTCGTCTGTTAGGATAAAGTTCCTGGTATCTTCGTTGTGCTCTTCGTGAAGTTTCATTGCACAACCCATAAACGAATAAAATGTCTGCGTATTCTTCTCTCGTAAATGAAGGCATTTCAAAACGCGCTCTTACCTAACTGTAATCGTGACTCAACTTGTTTATTTGATGAATGAATTTGTTTTTCTATTCTTTTCTACCACTTATTTAAGTTAATTTATCCATTAGACATTCATACCCCAAATTCAACTCTCCCTGAGAAAAGGTAAGTTAATTAGGGTTTTGACAGCAAATGAAGTAGGCGTAATTACACTTTTAACCCTTTTCATGAGTGGCCCAGTCTTAAAAATTACCTAAAAACTATCAATTCTTCGAAAACCACTGCAATTTCCAAGTGCTCCAATAGAAGTAGGTAAAAACCCAAAATTCGATTTTTTACCTGTTTTAAATTTTCCCAAGTATCATAAAATGTATGAGTTTTTGGGTGCACTTATTAATGAGTTTTTTTTATTATTCTTTTTTTCATCAGGCAAAAATAAGAAAACTATATGTTTATTACGCATTGTTTTAAACAAAATTGACCTCAACGTAAAAATTTTGCTCGGGCAAGAAAAATTGAAAACCATTTAAAATTGAATATTTGGCAACTCTTAAAATACATCAGGTCAATTTAAACATAGTTTAAAAGGTTTGTACTTTTTCTGAAAAAAAAAAGTCCAAAATAAGGTCCCTGCCACTATGACTGACAGAGAAATTGACGTTAACATGGGTCATGGTACACCAAAGTTAACATTTTTTTAAATCGTCAAAAAGTGATGTCAAAGTTGAAACTCAGACTTTACTGTAGAACAAATTTTTTCTTAGAATATGACCAAAAATCACATCCCAAAGTATGGCACACGAATTACCGGACACCGTGTATATAAAACACCAAAGTCAAAAAAAAAAATATATAAAAACCAACAATCTGCGGCTGTGGCTGTTCTAGTTTTAAGTAGTTTTAGATTATTTTAAGTATGTAGCTTTAAGTAGTTTTAGGTAGTTTCAATTAGTTTTAGTTCAGTTTGTAATTTGTATAATGATCGAGAAAAAAAAGTTAAGGAATTCGAGCTTTTTTTACAGTTTCTCGAGAAAAATATAATCCTTATAATTTAGTACACAAATAGTTTTTAAGCCAAAAATCATTAGGCTCATAATCGTCCATCAAATGGTTTAATTCGAGAAACAATATTTCGTTTTTGCAATACGTTTGCTCTAAACGATATTACGAATCTCATCAGAAATCGTAGAATGTGCACAGAACAAGTGATTTCTTATGTGCAGCGTTGTGTTGATGATGATCGAAATGTGTCAATGGCAACACTGGTTTGAAAGTGTAATAACTTGCTTGAAAGATTGTGTCCGGAATATATTTAAAAATTTTAGTTATATTGAATTTTATTAGAGAAAAAGTATTCGAAAGATTTTTTTAATAATACACGCTTAAATTTCAAATAGAAATCAAAAGGCAAGTTTTCGTTTTTTCTTATAAGTTATCCTAGTTTAAGAAATCACTGTGTCGAGAACAAAGAAACCTACTGTCAGCGCAACAAAAGCAGTCATGTTTAAACGTCCAGTTTCTCAGATTTCACCAGAAAAGCTAGCTGAGATGAACAAAATCAGCAAACATTCAAATGTTCGTGTAGCAGATATGACGGTAGAGGACTTAAGTTTAATGTTTGAACATAAGCAAAAACACCTTGCGACCAAAACCGACATAGATGAATTACGTTTTGACATGGGGGCTCTTAAAAGAGAAAACGAAGAACTAAGAAATAATTTGAGTTCACTTAAAACGAAAATTAACTCACTAGAACAGCAAGTGGAAAACATGCAAAAACAACAGCTGGAAAAGAACCTGGTTATAAGAGTGGAAGCTAACCCGAACATCGAACAAAAACAACAAGTGGCTGATATTTGCTCGGACTTGTCAAATAATTCCATCAATACAATTAACACCAACGAAATAAGAGAAATAAAATCCTTTGATGCGAAGTATAAGAACTTTATTGTTAAGTTAGACAGCAAAGATGACGTGTTTGCAGTCTTAAAAAATACAACAAAACTTAAGAACACAAAAATTTCGATCCAAAAAGACTATCCAGCGGGAATACGAAAACGAAGAACACGCTTGCTTCACGTCAGAAGAATCATTAAGCACGTCCGGCGAGATATCAAAGTGATTGTGCGGGAAGATAAGCTTTTGGTAGATGATATGCTTTTCACTTGGGATGATGTGAGTGGGTTAAAGCACGGAGATTTATGCGGATATACGAAGATTATTGAAAAACTAAATTTACCCGTAGATTTCTTTGATAGTTTCCGTAGCTTCAACAAATCCGACAATAACAACGCAGCAAACAAACTAACAGATGGAAATGTCAACATGACAAAAAGCACTATTGCTCAAACTTCAAAATCTGGCCAGTAGCACAGGGTTGTTAATGAGGCGCAATCTAATAAAAAAGAAAATTATATATTTAATCTTAGTATTGTCTCGTATAATGTTGGAGGGCTGAATAGTAAATGGATGTTCCCGGATTTGTATCCTTTTTGTACGCTTTTGATATTATTTGTATATTGGAAACCCACATCAGTGATGAAAGAAGTGAAGGTTTTGAAAAACATTTTAATGCTTACAATTGTTTTTGGATTTCGGCTATAAAAACTGCATCAAGAGGAAGAGCAAGTGGGGGTACACTGTTGGCGCTAAAAAAAGACATTCAAATTGATTACCAAGTACACCAGTCCGACAATTTTATATATGTAGAAATAAGAAATAACCCAACTTTTTTTATTATTCCCATTTATATAAATTGTACAAATTGGCAGCAAGACTTTGATAATATGTATGACTTGTTGTGCTCACTTAGAACTCATAATTTAATCATTTTAGGAGATATAAATGCAAGAATTGCGGATTGTGAAGCTGCTAGTATGACAGGAATGCAAAAAAGGAGAGCTAAAGATATGAAATTAAACACGGAAGGGAAAAAACTCCTGGAAATGTGTAATGATTTTGGACTTGAAATCTTGAACGGGTCTGTATATGGCGATTTAGAAGGCGAGTTAACGTTTATAAGCAAGCAAGGTAGCTCAACAATCGATTATTGTCTTGTTGGAGGAGATCTACAACGGTCTATTAATTCTTTTGAAGTTGGAAATATTATCCACTCTGATCATCTCCCAATATCAGTGAAATTGGAAAGAGAGAATACATCCAGTCATACTAACGAAAGGAGTGTAAGCACGAAAAGGTTAAGATGGAAAAACTGTTATAAAAACGAGTTTCAGTCAAGAATAGATATACTTATTATACAAAAAGAATCTCTCTCATTTGGTAAATACTTTCCCTTATATGAATTAGAATTACTAATATTCGAAGCAGCGAAAGGGATGGATAGACCGGCTGTTGTAAGAAAAAAAAATGAATGGTATGATTTTCAGTGTGAAAAATTAAGAAAAAGATCTTTGGCATTGCTGAAATTGCTTAGAAATCATAATATTCAAAGTCTTAAATATGCTTATGTGGAAGCTAATAAAAATTTTAAAAAATGCTGTAAAGAAAAGAAAACTAAATATGAGGAGAACCTAGCACTATCCCTTAGTCATTGTAGGGACTCAAAAGAATTTTGGGCTCTAACAAGGAAGATAAGTGGCAATGAAACTAAAACTCATGGAAATCTAGACTTAAATGTTGCTCGTGAGCACTTTGCTAGTCTTTTGAGCGACCACGTAACAGAACAACTGTATTTCAAGTATGCTAGACCATATCAACACAATGAATTCTTAGATGCTGATGTATGCAAAGAAGAATTAGAGTCAGTGCTGAACTCCCTCAAAGATGGAAAAGCAGCAGGTTCCAATGGAATACCTGCAGAGTTTTTTAAATACAATTCAGGAAATTTTATGGAGAAACTGAGGGATGCTTTAAATATTATTTTTAAGTTCGGCTACCCGCCAGAACATTTTTATGAAGCGCTTATCCGACCAGTGTTGAAGAGGGGTGATCCTATGGACGTAGAAAATTATAGAGGAATTTCCTTTTTGAACTCTGCACTTAAAATATACACTGCAATTCTCTCCAATAGGCTTACATTTTGGGTTGAAGAAAATAAAAAGTTAAGTGAGTTCCAATCGGGTTTTCGCAAGACCTATTCAACGGTGGACAACATATTTATACTCGCAAATATAGCGCAAATAAAGATGAGAAACAACAAAAAGCTTTATGCGTTTTTTGTGGATTTTAAAGCAGCATTTGATAAGATTAATAGAAATGCATTATTTTATAAACTTCATAACTTAGGGGTGTCAACGAAGTTTGTATCTGCGTTAGAAAAACTATACCATGATACGAGTGCCCAAGTTGTCAACAACAAAGGAGTTTCTATAAAGTTTGAGATTAACAGAGGAGTGAGACAGGGCTGTAATCTAAGCCCATTGTTATTCGCCTTGTTTATTGATGATATTGTTGATTTCCTGCCTTGCGGAGTTTGGATTGGGAACACTAATATCAAGGTCATTATGTATGCCGATGACATAGTCATTTTTGCTGAGTCCCCTACATCGCTACAGCTGATGATAAATAGACTGGTAGATTACTGTAAGATCTGGAGCCTAGAAGTAAATACTCAAAAATCTAAAATAATGATTTTTCAAAATGGAAGCGGAAGAGCTTCGAGAGAAGATAGTTGGAAATTTGACGGAAACCGTATAGAGTTAGTCAAAGAGTACACGTATTTGGGGATGGTCTTCACTTATAATTTAAATCTTGAAAAACATCTCAAACAAAAAGTAAACAATGCCAAAACAGCGATTTGTACTAACTGGAAGAAAGTGTTTAATAATAAACATGTGTCAATTAAAATTAAGTATACAGTTTTCAACGCTACTGCACGTTCGATACTCTTCTATGGAGCGCAGGTCTGGGGTGTTAACAAATATGATGCAGTGGAAAATGTACTGCAATTCTTTTTAAGGAAAATCTTCTATCTGCCGAATAACACACCCAGATACATGTATTATTTAGAAACTGGTCTTTCAACTCTATTCGTCTCAACTTTAAAAATGCATGCAGATTATATCGTTAGAATTACGGATATGCGTAACTCTAGGATACCAAAACTTATATGGCTTTACGCAGTTCAGTATGAAAAAAACTGGTTTAAGGATTGGGCTGAATTGGCGGCAGACTGTGGTTTAACATTTAACGTTGAAGGGAAAAGTGCTACACAGATAAGAAAGCAGTAATATGAAATCATACAAATCACTGATGAAAATGAAAGGTATACCTTTATAGAACAAGCGAAATCTTCAACCGAGAGATATTATTACGCCAAGGTTAACTACAACCTCCGCGATCGTAATTATTTCAACTGTAGCCTGACAAGTGAAGCGATTGGAACTATTTTTAAAGTACGAGGGGAAATGTTACGCCTTAACTTTATTCCACATAGAAATAATCGGGTGACAGTATGCAGCTTGTGTAATCTACAAGTTAAGGAAGACGTTGGTCATTTTCTGGGGATATGTCCGATTCTACAGGAAATAAGGAGATTACAGTTTGGTAAAAACATCTTGGCAGAAAGTGAAATTTTCGATCTGTTAAATGGAGCCAACTGGCGGATGCTATATGAATACTGTAAAATTGCGTCATCATACCGATTCAAAATAATTAATGAATACTTTTAGTATTATATATTTTCGTTTTAGCTAAACTCAAAGCCCTTGAATATCAATTAAATTTATAAATATATTTGTAAATAATAAATTTGCATAAATTTGATTTGCCTAACTTCAAATAATTTAATTTTAAAAATTTTTCAAATTCTATACCTTTAAAAAAAAAAAAAAAATGTATTTCAAGTAAAATTAGCTTTAATATTGAATGTCACTCAGGCTGACGGCATAAATTGCCAAGTCTTTAACTATTCAAATTGTATATTTTGAACAAGAAAATGTAAAATTGATTTTGCTGTTGAATAAAAATCTAATCTAATCTAATCTAAATCTAATGTGTCAATTCATCATCGTACTTTGCTACCGTATAGAGTGTGTGAAAATTAGACCTCCAAATAACGCCATGTACGCTCCAACAATCGCAGTAATAAGTCAGAAATCTTATTCAAACATTAAAGACAACAATTTTCTTTAAAATAAAAGTAATTTCATGGATCCTAAGAACTTTTTTCTTTATTTTATTTTAAATTAAATTTCTCTACCTCTAAACAACATTTATATCTAAATCGACCCAAATTTAAATATAGTTCCTTTGAAGTTCACCTTTCAACTTTTAAATCATTATGCAGCATATACAATATGAATAAGAATGTTTTTTTAACAAAGACAAATTCTCAACATCGTGTCTTTTGTAAATAAAATAAAATGCACGACTGGGTCGTACGAGCTTGCTCTTATGTAAGAGACTTAAAATAAAAATATTGACTCATTTTTCAGATATTGAATTTCAAAATAAAAATTTACCGAGAAAGTCGAAATTCCAAAAAATGATTCTATGGTAGGCACAGTCAGTCATGCTTAAATTTCAATTTTTTGCTTATAAATGCAAATTTTTTAGATGGTACATACTGAAATTCTTATCAAAATTGTTAGTCCCGTTTTCGCGAAAATACCAATTTCAAAAACCATCTTGTAACTTTTGTATGGTGGCTACCATTATATTCAGACAAAATTATTTTTCTTTTCATACATCTTTTAGATAGAAAAGAAAACTGATAACGGTCAAGACTAAAAAAATTCAGCTTGTTGTCTTCCAAATATAGGGTTTTCAAAAAAAAAAAATAATTTTTTTTTAAACGCAACAAAATGTTTTGAAAATTTGAATATATAATTTTATTCAAACCAAGGAACCTTAGGATAAGAAAAATTGATCAAAAGTTCTACCGTTTTTGAGAAAGGAAAACAGTAAAAAAGGTTCTATGGGTTCAGAATTTTGTTCAACCATTAGTTAGGTTTTACTAATTCATTTTTTGTTACAAAATTTCAAAAAAAATATATGGCAGGAATAGTTATTTTAGGTTAAAAAAAAGAATAAAATAAAAAAAAAAGAATTCAAACACTATCTACCAAGTTTAAAATAAATCTGTCGAGCTGTGGGGTGTGGTAAAACAGACTGACAGAGATAATTGCGAGATCCACTTTCTTCATCTTTCTTGTCGTCATAATGTCAAATATAAACAAAATCTCAGGCTCGTTTTTCTTATAATTGCATGACTTGTCATATATTGTAGCTATGTATATTTCGAAAGCAAAAAAAGTACGTATACGCCAAAGTGATCAACCTGTTAAAGATGGTAAACGTGTTAGGAAACGATGTGGATCTTTTCTAAATTATGTATTAAATGGTCTTGGAAAAGGGTAACAAGTTGATGTTTTGTATACAGATTATTAGTTATGAAGTTAAATAAAATAGGTTTCCAGTTTAACTTGTTAAACTGGATAAATGCATACTTAAAGGATCATATTTAGTACCTATGTTCGTATTAATAACATTATCCCTTAACTAATCAATGCTACCTCGGGTGTGCCACAAGTGAACAATTTCGGTCCTCTTTTCTTCTTGTCAATGATATACCCAATGTATTTTTAAATTTGAAGGGCCTTATGTATGCGATCGTTTTAAAAGTTTTACGCTATATAAAAATTAAAAGGATTGCAATTTATTGCAAGAAGATCTTGAGAGATTATCAAATTAGTGTTTGATTAACTCCTTACACTTTCCTTATAAAATAAACAGTACGGCTTTAATTTTTTCACCAAAAACTGAATTTTCTAAAACATATAGATTTTTAGTCGCCAAAAATACAGAAGCTTAAGTTTAAAGGTTTTTTTTTATTTCTTAATCCAAATTCAGGGATTTGTTGCCGCTGGATTGAGCTTCGGAGTAGAACAGGTACATGATACCGGGTTTCAAGATGTAGATCAGCAACTGTTTCTTAAGGATTTCAGGTTGGCATTAGCTATCACGCTTCACGCCAACTATCCTATCCAAGGCTTTAATTGATTTCTTACGGATTTCACCGGCTATCAAGTGTTTTCAGCTGATATCAGCGGCTTTCGTTGGCTTATGTATGTATGTAGTATGTAGTGGCTTTCAAAAACTTTCACTGGCTCTTAACGGCTTTCGCCAGCTTTCAACTTTTTATACTGGCTATCAACAGCTTTCGCTGGCTATCAACGGCTTTGGCTGGCTTATAAAAGGCTTTCATGTATTTTCAAGGGCTCCTTACCTCTGGTGCAGGGTAGCCAAATAACGATTACCTTCGTATTTCTGTGTACGTCCTATCTAATTGGGTACCTTTTTTCAACTCTTCTTATGCGACTATGCTGCATTTGGAAATTTCCGTTCCACCATTATTTTTTGACACCCTGAAGATACACTTCGAATATATCATGAAGGTATTAGAGATGGAGGAGGGAAGGTTGCCAAAACAAATTCTGGTGCACACCTTAACTACTAGGGGAAATCTGGTCATGAAGTGGGAGGAGCTGGCAAGTGTTCTTGGCGAAAACGCACGAATTTCATCCGAAACAAGTACTATTGAATTAAGAAACATGTTCAATGGGATCCTAGCGGGAATAAGCCACAGATATTATGGAAAATTTAAAACTGAAGCACAATCGTCACAATACAGAATGATCTACAGGCAACTGAACTTTGACCTCAAGGAACAGACATACTTTCGAAACTGCTTTTCACTCAACATGATGAGCGTTATATTTAAAGCAAGAGGTGAAATGATCAAGTTAAACTTCATACCACATCGACCGGATCTTCCAATTTTGTGCGATCTTTGCAACCTCAAGGAAAGAGAAGATGTATATCATTTTATTGCCAGATGTCCCATTTTAAGAGAATTCCGGGTTAGATATTTTGGTGTTACTTGGATGGATTTGGATGCAGTTGTCGATATTTTGAATGGAAAATTTGGTTGGGAAATTTTGTATAAATATATAGCTACTGCGCTGAGGTACAGAAAATGTATATTGGAAGGAGACTTCTAAACGAACAAATATGTAAATTTATTATGTATATTATAGTAGATATTAAGTGAACAAAAAACTGTCTATCTGGTAGACGGCCTCTGGCCAAACCATATTAAACTTAGGATTAAATTGAATTGTAAATTTAAAATTATATTTTGTTTAATAAAGTTTTCAACTAACTAACTAACTAACTAACTAACTAACTTATGCGGCTTGCATGACCATTACTTATAACACCTTCTAGCAAATCTAAGTGTGAGTTATATTATCTAAAGTTGAATTTTCGTGAGCAATAAACAACTGGCTTCTCTATATTCTATTGATAAAAGTAATTCTTATATTACCCACAGTTATCTGAGTGGTCATATAGAAATCGGAGGGGGGAAGGGAATAGCTGGTTTCTGTGTATGGAATTAACCATCAAGGTATCATATTCGTTATTATGCTACTAGGTCAGTGAAGGAAGATCTAACTCAGCGTGCATCGTTGTGTGAGTATATTCACTATACTATAGCTGTGGGGGAAAAGATATGGACGTAATAAGAAAAAACGGCTTCACTGACAAAAGAAATCAGCCTGGGAGAAGAACCTAATCAGTGAAATAGAAAATAGCCGATAGCGCGGTACGCACCAGGCGCGGAAGTTCTACCAATCCGTCCGAAACATGACGCAGGATACACCACGTTGCACATATTCCAAGGCCGGAGAAGGAAATCTGATCACTGATCCTGAAAGTATACTGGAGCGATGGGAAGTGTACTTTAATGAATTTCTAGATGGTCAGCTCACTGCAGAAGTAGAGGCTCCACTACTTCAAGAAGAAGACCCTTTGTTGCCGCCACCAAGCATAGAAGAGGTTGATAGGGCTATAGGCCGGCGTAAGCAAAACAAAGCCCCGGGGGCCGATGGCATACCAGCCGAATTATTTCATCACGGCGGGCCAGCCTTACGTCAAGCAATTCATGATATTATAGTGCACGTATGAGAGCAGAAATAAATACCAGAAGACTGGAGAAAAGGTATAATATGCCCCATACATAAGAAGGGAGATGTCACAACGTGCAGCAATTAAAGAGGTATCACGTTGTTGAGTACCGCCTTTAATATACTCTCCTCTATCCTACAAGACCGGATAACCCCATACGCTAAAACCGTCATCGGACAATATCAGTGTGGTTTCATTCCAGGCAAATCAACAACTGATCATATCTTTACCGTTAGGTAGGCGATGGAAAAATGTCTAGAATTTAACATCCCAACATACCATCTGTTTATGGAATTTAAGGCCGCATAGCCAGGGTAGAACTTTACAAAGCCATGAGAGAATTCGGCATCCCAAATAAATTGACACGACTATGTAGGTTGACCATGACAAACGTAACAAGCCAAGTAAAAATAGCCGGATTGCTATCCAGACCAATCAACATCTTTAATGGACTCCGACAAGGGGACGGTTTGGCCTGCCTCCTCTTCAACCTGGCGTTGGAGAAAGCAATCCGTGAATCTGGCACGGCAACAAGAGGGACCATCGTCAACAGGTCCAGCCAGTTACTGGCTTACGCAGACGACATCGACATCATCGGAAGAACCGAACAAGCTGTACACGATTCCTTCATCCAGATCGAGCAGGCGGCACAAAATCTGGGGCTGCACATTAGTGAAGGTAAAACAAAGTACATGGTGGTGTCGAATGCGAGAGGAACAGTTGGTCAAACAATCAAGGTAGCGGAGCACGAATTTGAAGTAATGCAATCCTTTAAACACCTTGGGTCAATGGTAGCAGCCGATAACAATATAGAAGAAGAAATACGCGGGCGGCTTCTCAAATCCAACAGAGCCTTGTATAGTCTGTCAAAGCTCTTCAAATCCAGAAATCTCACCATAACTTCAAAACTGCTGCTGTACAGGACCATGGTCCTGCCAGTACTCACATATGGATCCGAGACTTGGGTGCTTAGCAAAAGGCACTCCGACCTCTTAGCTGCGTTCGAGAGAAAAGTCTTAAGGAGAATTGTTGGCCCCATATGTGAGGAAGGACAATTCCGGAGACAGTACAATCATGAACTGTACGCAATCTACCTTGAAGTAGATATCGTGACAAAAATTAAGCTCGGTAGATACCGATGGGCAGGGCACCTAGCTCGCATGAGCGAAGAGGAACCTGCTCGGAAAGTTCTTGGTGGTACATTCTATGGTAGACGACAACGTGGTGTTTGATCTGATAAATCTTCGCGGTGTGTTCATGCTTAGGAAGGATGCGGCCGTCTTGGTACTAAGTTTCATTTTATAATTGGAGACAGATGAGTAGGGAGGGAAGGATGCCTTCTATAAAAGCATGCGGTCGGTTGAGGTGAGGTATTGTGCTTAATGGTTTCAACAACAGGCGTGTAGTTCGGAGGAGGTGGGGTTGAAATGTAATGCTTCATTACAAACTTCAACTTTTAAAATATCGTGGATAAATCCAAACACAAAATAACAAGAAATAACTCAAAACTAACTTTGCAGCTTTAATACTTAAGACGACTAAGAAGTGGAAAAATAATTCATGCTTAGGTTTGAGGTACATTCTCATATGTAAGCAACAAAAATGCGTATTTGAAAATCATCTACATTCTAGTATGGTAAATGAAATTAATTCTTCAGAACGACTCAAATTTAACTTTTTTTTTCCTTTTTAACATTTAAATTTCTAAAAAAATATATTTGTGCCTGTCTTAAAATATATTAAAATAAATCTAGGCAAGAAAAAACTTTCTCTCCAGGTCTAAAAACTATTTTTTTTGTTTTTATATCCTCTATCGTTTTTTTTTTATATTTAAGGTCTTAGTTATTCTGAACAACACGCCTGATAATAAACCTTAAAGTGTTCGCCAGTTCTCCAAGTAAAGCAGTTATCTTTTGGACAATAATCACTTCTGTCTTGTGTCACACTTAGAATGACAATTTTACTTCTTCGCATAATTATTTAGTCTTCTATTTGCTAAAAAGTGTCCCTTAACAACCGGAACCAGACTAAGTATAGGTAACCATGCCTATCCAATTGTTCAGCTAAAGATTGTGCATTAATTTTCATTTCCTTTTCCAAAAAGACGCTGGGTTCCGAAGAGAAAAGAAAGTTTTCACTCCGGAAAATTTAAAAAAAAAACAACTAAACTATGTACTTTGGCCTCTTCTCTAGGTTGACAGCAGTAAAACAAAACGAAACTTTCTCTAATTTTTCACTTTTCAACTTTAAAAACAATTCAACGAAAAATGCTGACAACTTTTCGAAAATATTTTCCAAACTATACTAATGGAAAATTCGCCGTCCTTCTTCTATAAAGTGTAACCCTGATAGAAGAAGACAAAAACTAAAATATACATAAAGTGAAAATGATAAAACAAAAAGAAGAATAAGAAGTTTGTGCGCCCGGATAAACAAAAATCAACTGCAACGTCACCGTGTTGTCTTCAAGAGTGGAAACATGACAAAAGTTGCAACTAGCTGTATTTGCTCTCGTAAATTGTTGTTCTCTGCATTTTTGTTGCCAAAGTTTGGTGCCGTTTCCCATAGTAAGTCGGGTTTGTAGTGTTTTATTGTACTGTTTATTTTCATATTTACTTTTGACAAAACTACAAAAAAAAGTAGTACAATACTCGAAAGAGGCGTCCGCCCTTGTCGTCGTCCTGAAGGAGCAGCATATGTCAAAATAAAAACGTACGCTTCCGATTCATTAAACTACATTTCCGCCATCAGTCATTTGGAAGGTTCGCCTTCCTCGCAAATGCTCCACAGCTGCCGACAGCTGTTAGTAAAGTTCATTCATGAATTACCTGATTGCCCGTATGGCGTATAACCTACCCAGTGTGGGAACTTGCTGGTTTTATTATTCCAGCATTGCCCTTTTCGTGCTCTGTTTGATTTTCACTCTTCCAACAACATAGCTCGACACCGCTGGCGATGCCACCATCGTCGGGCGCCGCCAAAAAAGTTGAGAAGTCAAGTCAAATAAAATAACGGTGATTGTTGGGTGTTTATTCTTGTGCTTTCTTACTACCTATGTAGAACTACCAACCCTAGCATACCTACCCAGTTGTCTATTAAAACGCACTACCTTTCCGGACTTTGGAAGCTTTGTGTTTTTGTTTGACTTGTTTGTTTGCTCTTTTGCCCGCGTCACTTCGCCAAATTTTGCTGCAGGCAAATCCATAAGGGTGACAAGGACAACCAAAGTTTCTCTTAATGGGGTCCTCAGGTGAAATATTATGAGGGAAAGGTTAACATGGTGTTTTTGCTTATGTAGGTACATTTTCTCCGAGTAATGTAAAAATGTGTACAAACTTGTAGATGTGTAAACATCCTTATGGAATCAACCAATTGTGGCACTTAGTTATGGAATGTTTTCTTTGACTGTTTGATTGATAAATTTGTTGATTGTTATGATAAGATGGCGACGGTTTGCAACAATCGATATAAGGGGGCTTCCAATAGAGAAGGGTAGAGTTTGACAGTTAAAGGAAGATATTTTGTAACATCTCTTTAATCTTTTTTTTTTCAGACACTGAAGACTTATTAGTATGGCAAGTAACGACGACTTAAGATAACTCTTTGCTTACACTGACTGGGTTTAGGAAAAGTTGGAGGCGGTACCCGCTTTTGGTTAAACGGGTTTGTCAACAAGCCAGATCCACAAGCCGCTCACCACATGACAATGCACTCATAGAAAGTCAATATTTCGTATAGACTGTACGCCTGTGGAATCAAGGGTGCTAAAAGGAACCCAATACTTGCCATAACCGGAAATTCTGAACTAGTGGTCATTGTAATTTCATGAAGAGTTAATTGGCTTCTGAGATCGTCCATATACCTCATTATATTTTTTTGTGGGGTTTCGCCTTTTCGAGTCGCTTTGAGACCGCCAGCCTTAAAGTCAAAATAACACGTGGTATTGCTCAAATTCAGAAAGATCTATTGGTCAGAGTCATCGAAAAAATTAAATATTTTCGATACATACTTTCTAGCATTATTAAAACAGTTTTAAGCCATTTTTGAAAAGAATAATAACTTCTACATTTATATTGTACGTAACGTAAGTTTTGAATTAAAGCATATTTTTTTATTTATTTTTATTAAAATCCACTAAATAGCAAGTTTCACAAAAATTGACCATGTGGTTTTTGAAATATTTTTTGTCACTTATTACCAGATACATGATACAAGATACATACCAAAAAGTGTTGCCACTTAGCAGAAGAAAGGATCTACGTATGCGTATGAAGTTGTACATCTTTGATGAAACATCTTATATCACGTGATAATTCCAATTTTATAATAATAATAGCTGAAAAATTTACATTCGATCTGTTCGGTATAGTAAAATATGTACGGCACCTGACCTTTTTACTGACGATATAGGTACTAAAGAACAAGTTTCGCATTTGAAAAAAAAAAAAAATCGAAATCGAGATTTTGATCAAATTTGATATTACGATGATAGAGAACACGAAAATAAGTGGGTCGAGCAATTCCGTCTGTCTGTCGCTATGTTTGTATGTATGTACGTCAAACTACAGTCTAAGCCACTGAAGCGATTTACTTCTAAGTAGGTATTTAAAATTCTTCGGTGATTCCATAGAGAAAAAATTGAAATTTTAAGCTCCAATACTAACAGTACCTTCCATACAGCCGTAATGTAACATCTCTTTTATCTCGAAAATGGCTCTAACGATTTTGATAAAAAGAATCAGGTGTGCTATTATGAGCATGGACCACATTTTATGAACCGTACCTATTTGTCATAAGACCATTTTTTTTATTTTTCGAATTTTTTCATAAACGGCTATTACGATCTTAACCAAAAATTGTATATACAGCTATGGACAAAGAAATAGCATACTTATGATGTTTTGTATGAATATTAGTTTTATTTTATACTCATGAACTGAAACATTTTCATTTTTATTTCAGGACCTCTTACAACAAATAAAACTTCATCTAAATATTAATTTAAAATTATAAGCTATAAAGTAGATTTTTAAAAATTATTTTAATTTGTGGTGACGTTATTTCTTGTGGACAAAGAAATAGCACACATTCCTTGAATTGTAAACAAAAAATCAACCTTTTAGCGAAAAATTCTTAGAATTTCAGATCTTACAATATTACCAAGTTAGTACTTTGTTGGGTGACCACGATTTTTTAAAGTTTCCTGTCATCTTCTTGGTAAACTCTCAAATAATTTTTGGCATCTACTTTGTGGGATAGAATACCACGTTTCCTTGATACCGGCCCAAAGATCGTTCGAATTTTTAAATTTTTTCTGCCCAATCTTAACCTTAACATCAATTCGTAGATGTTATATGGGGTTAAGATCGAGACCTTGAGCTAGCCAGGTCACTATATCAATTTGTTCGTCCAAAAGCCAATCTTTGGCTATGTTTGATGCACGTTTGGGATCATTATCATGCATGAATATGCAATTTACTGGCATAGACTCAAAGGAAAATGGTTCCATGGTATTCTTAAGAATATTGAGATAAGACAATTTATCCATTCTGCCATCAATCCTGACCAGTGGACCCACTCCATATGCCATAAAAATGCTCCCCAGGCCATCAAGTTGCCCCCTCCGTGTTTCACAGTCTTAAGAGTGTACCTGCGGTTGTATGCTTGGCACTTTGGGCGATGGACAAATGTTTTCCCATCTGGACCAATTCGATTAACTTTGGTTTCGTCACTCCAAAGCACTCTCTTCCAAAACTACACGTTTTTGTTTTTATGAGTCTTAGCAAAAGTCAAACGAGCTTTGATGTTCTTCTTGGAAAGTAACGGTTTTTTCCTGCTCACACGTCCAAATCTGCTTGACACATCAACACCAAATTCTTCATTTACTTCCGCCATAATGTCTCGAGATGACTTAAAAGGGTCACATTTGCACTTTCTAGCAATGGCTCTGTCAATTCGTAACGAAGTTTTTCGGGGTGGTGGATTACGAATTTTATTTTCTGTTGTCATATCTCGATTTGCTCTCACGAAACCAATGGCATTATAAACTATTTTACGGGAACAATTTAGTGTTTGGCTATTTGGGTAGTATTTTTACCTTGTGTATGAAGATCGAAAATAATTTTCCTCTTTTCGGGAGTACAATGCGCTCCTCGGCCCATTTTATTAAAAACTTTTTTTATGAAACTATAAACAATACAAAATAAGCACTATCTCTCAAAAATTTCGATCGCGAAATAGAAATTCAACGGTTATAATAATAGTTGTTTTTTTTGTGTCCAGGAGTGAAAGAGAAAAGAATATAATCAAAAGGCAAATACAAGAATCTATCAAAGGTAACGGGACTATTAAGACTTTTTTGTTTACATCAATTAATGTAGACCATTATGCCTTGGTAACAAACTTACCACAAACATTGGACATAACGGACATTTTAATCGCGAGATTTTTCTCATAAGTGTGCTATTTCTCTGTCCATAACTGTAGAAGCGCCTTTGAATTCGATAAAAATATTATGTGTATAAATTTTCGTAAAAATAGTTTGTGGATTTTTTTAAAAAATAATTAAACTTTATTTTGAAAATTCGATGTCATGAAAACGTGTGATAGATTAATTTTTGTAATTTATTTCCTAAAATCTATATTACCAAATATTTACTTCAAATTTGTATGCCAATTTTTCTAGTCAAGTCTTAAAGAAGTTTTGTATGCAAAAAATTAATTTAATAATACAACGATTTTTAAACTCTGTTTGTATACATTCAAAACTTTCTTGAAAACAGACGGCAATTTGATGCATTTAAAAATTAATCTCTAATCAAATCAATGTTTTGATATTTATTGAATAGAAAAGCATCAAAATTTGTTAGCAGAAAACCAACTATAATTTCTTTCATAAGAAGTTTCAGAACACTTGGAGTACATTATTGCCGAGCCAAGAATAAAATACTCGTATCTTTCCAGGTTTCCAGTACCTTAAACAGACGATCTACTTGGTAAGCTCCATTTTGTTTTCGAAAACAAGTTTAACTTCGGCTTCAAGTCACCATCTCAAGACGAATGCTCAGAATCTTTTCGTTACATATTTTTTCTATTCTTTTTTATTTAATTTTACAGATATTTGTGCATCAAAAAGGTCCCATCTAAAAAAACATATTTTCAAAAAAAAATATGTTTTTAACAAACAGAACTGCCTTAATCAAAAATATTTCACTACAGGACTAACATAAAATATCTCTTATTTATATTTTTTATCCAATCTTATAGTTGAAACTTCCAAACAAAATTTACTGCACTGAATTATCTGGAACAGATTAGAAACTTCAGATTTTCGTCCCTTTTACTCGGTTACATGTTGAAATTTATTTTATTATCAACGACACAAAATGTTAAAATGTGTTTCTTGAAAATCGTATTTTTATAGAAAACTTTGGACCTTATTCGGAATTCCCCCCCCCACCAAAATGAACTTTTTTTTTAACGAATCGATAAAAGAGTGTTTGCTGTTGATAAAAAACCTAAAATTATGCAGGAGAAACACTTTTTTATGGTAAAAAAGTGAAGTAAAAGCGGACCACCCACAGTACTATAACTAAAACTACTTTTGTATGGGATATTTGCTCTTTTTGCTTGCTTACGCATTACGGCGGCGTTTAAACAGTAATATATGTATGGGGGGGCATGCTGCCCCCCTGCAACCCCCCTGCTTGCACACACTATAGGATTGGGGGTAGGTGCGAGGTTGGGTGTATGCAAGGTTTCTTTTGCATTTAGAGAATCTGGATTTAAAGAAACTTTGAATTTACTCTATGGCCTATATTCATTTTTTTATACTTCACTTTTTTACCATAAAAAAGTGTTTCTCCTCCATAATTTGATGTTTTTTATCAACAGCACACTTTTTTTTATCGATTCGTTAAAAAAAAAGTGCATTTTGGTGGGGGGGGGGTAATTCCGAATAAGGACCAAAACTTTTCCTTAGCTTAATTTGTACGTTCAATAATTTAATAAAAATAAAATGCACGATGAGTCGCACGAACTTGCGCTTATATAAAAGACTCAGATATTAAAAAAAACTGAATGGCGCAAAATTTTAGTTGAATTAGTACGATGTTAAAGCTGTTTTAGTATAAAACTAGGTTAAAACAACGGTTTTGCAAAATTTGAATCGAATATAGCATCATACTTTCTCTACTCTTTTATTAAAGTTAAAATCATCGAATACCTATTTTATTTTTTTCAGCTTTTTACAAACGCCACAAAAGGTCTGTTTACTTAGTTTTTTTGCACGACCTGTCATTGTTTTAGGTGTGTTCATTAGCAATTTATTAAGAAAATTGCTTTAGTATGATACTAGTTTGAAAATGTTTAAAATTAAAAATTTAGTAGTTGAAGCTTAAAGCAGGATTCCATGTGATTCAAGCTAATATTACTCTTAGTTTATGCAAGAACAAACATTATAAGTCGTTGTAGTGGTTTCTTACAAAATTAAACTCTTATATACAAAATTTTTAAAACATTTTTAAGACAAAAAATTTGGTACGCGAATTTAAAGTTTTAATGATTGTTCTAATAAAAATTAAATCTACAAAAAAATATGGAGCCGGTTTTGAGATACTGAATTTCCAAAAAAAAATTGATTTTTTTTTTCAAAATTAAAAAAAATATTTTTCTTAAAGTTTTTTTTCTATACGAAATTTGAAATTCAAAACTCGAAAAAATCGTTCTATGGTAGAACTGTCGGGTGTTTTACGTGGATACCTGGCTATTAAGCCTTTACCCCACAAGTGGCCTACCACGATCGGAGTCAGATTGAAGTCCTGACCATTAACCCCAAGATAGCCGAAGCCATCTTAGTAGCAAAGTTGTAACATGTTGTAGGCATGAAACACCTCTTGCTTAGAGTCGAGGTCTATCTACACCTCTTGAATCCAGGCACGCCTGGAAACCATACGTCTCCGCTATGGAATAAACCACAGCCACCACGATACTCCCACTAGGGGGGCCTACCTCATAGATAGCCTAAAGAGAGAGCAAACACGCACGCGACAGCTGCACCTCACCATCCGAAGACAGAATAGGAGAACCCGAAGACGATACGCTATTGTTCACAAACTTAATGGATTGCTCGCTTTGTATGCGACGACTGCACTTCTCTATCGGAGATAGAATAAGAGAGTCCGAAGACATATTGCCCACTTTCCTTGGGCAACTATCTCCCGTGGCACCAGAATATAGCATCTGGTGAGCTTCGCAACCTCTTGGGTCACACTTGTAGATAGGTACTTCCTACAAAAGCCCCAAGACCTACCAGTCTTATTAGATATACGTTTTTCCAGACCTGATCGAAGTAGCAATCACGTCCAGATATGCGTACTCCTCAGGTGAGTTGTAACACACTCCTTAGCGGATTCCTACTTTTAATGGATACCGTCCCGTTTTTGTTCCCATCTAGTTGGTTCAGTTACTCTCGTAACCTATCCACGGACACCGCGAGGAGGTCGATAGGAACCTGGAAAGACAAGCTAATGGTACGGTACTATTCCGACTCGCTGGTAATTCACCTGAGCAGGCCCCAAAGAACATCAACTAAAGTTAACCACCACAGCACCCAGGCGCAAAGGCCTGTCTGTGCAATTGGGAGGAAAACAATAGAGAGTTCAGTGAAGCCCTGGACATGCCATACTACTCAAACCCGCCGTACAATCCCGCCCGCTCGTTCTATGGTAGGTACAGTCAGTAATATCTTGTTTTCTAAAGTTTTTTTTATTAAATTGTAGATCGTAAGAATTGATCGAAAGAAAAACAATTTAAGCCAAATTCTCGGAACCGTTTTCGAGAAAAATAGGATTTTCGAAAACTATTTTTTAGCATTTGTGTGGTGGGTACCGTTAATTTTTGGTAAAATTATTTTTTTCCATTCAAATCTTGTACATTACATTAAGAAACTTTTATTTGTTGATTTTCTTCAAACTTGGTAGACAAATTTTTTAATTTTTTCCCCCCACATGCTTTTTTCTTTTTTTTTTAAGTCCAAATATAACGGTACCTGCCATAAGATTTTTTTTCGAAATTTTGTAAATATTTTTTTTCTCAAAAACTGCTCGACAGATTTGGAAAAAAAAGATACAAACCAAATTTATTTAGTTAAAACTAGGTACTGAATGAAAAAATTTTTCCGAACGTTTTTTAGTTTTTGATTTTCTCAAAAACGGTACAACGGATTTTGATGATTTTTTTTGCTAAAGCTCCCCAAAAATTTAAATAGAATTATGTATTCAAATTTTTAAAAAAAAATTCAAAATTTTTTTTTCAAAACTCAATATTTCGAAAACTTTATATTAGATTTTTTTTTCAAACTTGATAAATAAAAGTTTATCAACATTGTCTACAAGATGTATGAAAAAAAGTTTTATTTTACCTAGAAATAAAGGTACCCAACATACAAATGTCAAAAAATGACTTTCAAAAATCGTATTTTTCTCGAATACGGAGCCTAGAATTTTGATAAAAATTTTTTTTGTTTCAATTAATTTTAACGATCTTTAATTTAATAAAAAAAAAATTGAAATTAAGATATTACAGCTTGTACCTACCATAGAATTATTTTTTTAAATTTTGAATTACTTATAATCGACATGAGGGATTTTAACGAATTTTTTTGTAGAGATGCTTCTAAAAAGTTTTAAATCCATTGCATTTCAAAACTTAAAAAAAAAAAATATTTTTTTGAATTTTTGAAAAAAAAAATCATATTTTTTTTGGAAAATTCGATGTTTCAAAAACGGTGCAATATTTTTGTTTGGAAATTTAATTTTCATTCGTACAGTAATAAAAGCTTAAAGTAAGCATACCAACATTTTTTATCTAAAAGCTTTTTTTAAGAAACCACTACAAGAACTTATAGTTTTTGTTCTTGCATAAATTCATATTTGCATAGCATTCTGTTTTTGTCTCTAAGAGAATTTAAAAAATTAATTTTATCCTTATGAACTGTTTTCTCTAATAACATTCATTTTTAAAATTCCTAGTCTATTACATAGGAGCAAGTTCGTGCGACACAGTCGTGCATATTATTTTTTATTTGATTATAGATCGTAATTTTTTAACATTTGTATGGAGGGTACCGTTATTTTTAGGTAAAATAAATTTTTTTGTTCTTACATCTTATAACTTATATTAAAAAACTTTTACTTATCAAGTTTTAAAAATATTCGACATATTCGAACATTTTTTTTTTGAAAATTTGAATATCTACACAATAATATTGAAACTGCTGGGGCGCCTTAACATATGTACAAAAAATAAAAAAAACAAAAAAATGGTTCCAAGGGGCGTACCAAAAATAACCATTTTTTGGAAAATTTTTTTCAACCATTACCTAGCTTTAACTGAATGAAATTTTGTTGAAGTTTTTTAAAAAATCTGTGGGACAGTTTTTGAAAAAAAAATATTTATAAATTTTCGAAAAAAATTCGTATGGCAGGTACCGTTATTTTTGTTCTTAAAAAAAAAAGAAAAAAACGTGTGGGGGGAAAAAATCAAAACTTATATCTACCAAGTTGGAAGAAAATCGGCCAAGCCGTAGTCGAACAGACAGACAGTCAGACAGACAGAATTGCGAGACCCACTTTTTTCGTCTTCGCTATCATCGTAATGTCAAACTTTGATCAAAATCTCGAGTTCGATTTTTCTTACGAATGCATAACTTGCACAGTACTGATAGTACCTTTCATAGAACTTTTTTTTCCAATTGTGACTTTCCAATTATCGGTATAACGGATTTTAATGAAAATTCTTGAAATATCCCAAAAACGGGTTTATATTTTTTTTTAATTTTGCTTGTACAATAATATAACCTAAAGTTGGGATTCTACTTTTTTTAAACGTTCTTAAAGTCCTTTAAATGCATAGAAAAACATATTTTTTTAGGGAACCGCTGCAACGATTTTTCATATGCCTATTCACATTTGCTTAAAAAATCACATGGTGTTCTGTTTTTGTCTCTAAAGAGTTATTTTAAACTTTAAAAAGTGAATTGCATGCTTGTGAAGATTTTTCTTTGGTAATATTAATTTTTAAAATTCTAAAGTCAATTACATAGGAGCAAATTCGTGCGATCCAGTCGTGCATTTTATATAAAAATAAATTACAAGCATAACAGCTCGCGGAGGGTACCTGAACTAAGCGACTAACAACTCCCAAAAATTGTACGTGTGCATGAGTTCGAACTCCTAAGATGAAAGTACGAGGCGGGTCAATAAGTCCGTGAGGCAAGAGTACGATAACTTAGGCGCCAAGAAATTATAACGGTTTTTTGTAGAACAGTTCAATACAAGCATTTTTTACTATGGGAGGGGGGGGTCTATCTCCCCCCGTTTGGGCGGGAGGGGCAATTTTATAAAAAAGGTACTAAAATGGAAACAAAAATATTAAAAAATAACGGTAATACTTACAATTAAGTATTATACCTTTTTTTAAAGCCAATGCTCTGATCTATTAGATAATTTTTAAATCAAGTAGAATCTATGCACAGTCTTTGAAAAAATGAGTTTTAAACTCAAATTTTGGTGAAAAAAAACATAAAAAAAGAGTTTAAAGTTTAATTTCTTAAAACTGAAAAGTTATATATTATTATTTTTCCTAAAATTCGTTGCTCTAATATATTCTTATTCAAAAACTGAAAACTAGATGATTTTATGACGTCTAGTTTTTGAGAAAATTGAAAATAACTAAAACTACTTTTTTATGGGATATTTGCTTTTCTTGCTTGCTTACGCATTACGGCGGCGTATAAACAGTGAGATATGTATGGGGGGGCATGCTGCCCCCCTGCAACCCCCCTGCCTGGGCACACTATAGGATTTGGGGTAGGTGCGAAGTTGGGTGTATGCAAGGTTTCTTTTGCATTTACAGAATCTGGATTTAAAGAAACTTTGAATTTACCCTATGGTCTATATCCAATGTCTACTAAATATATGTATGTACGTAGCCCAAAGTTGCACATTTAAAATGTTCAGACATGAAAATTTAATACATTATGAAAAATTCACATTACCTCGGTACTACTGTAGGAATGCAGCAAATTTATATAATTCCTTAATTAATATATATGTTTATTGTTTGTGTCTAACATTTTTAATGCTAATATGGTACAAGTTATTGTTTACCAAGGTCATTAGTTATTCAACCTTTGTAAGAGTGAAGTATTTTTTTTCTTTGAATAAAGAATGGCGACTAAGCATCCACTACTTCATCCTAAATTAAATAACTTTTCAATATTTTAAAAAAATATTTTAAAAGCATCGCGTTCTTAGAAGAAATTGGTCTAATTCCAACTAAAGCGTCAACTCCCCTCAGGTCCAACTCAAAAAGGTGACAAAAATTGTAAGAATACAATATTATTATTATTATTTATTCATCAACCAGAGCATTATCATACTCTTACAGACTAAGATACATAAGTAAATATATAGTTACAAATTTGTAGGTGGGTATATAATATTCAAATTACATTTAAATGATTTACATAGTTAATCTTTTATTTTAATAAATATATAACGTTACTTAAATTTTGCTTAAAACTAATGATTTAAAAGTTTCTCTGGTGCAATCCATATAAAAGTTAACCTCAGAGCAATAAACCCATCTATCGGCACATTTTTCCATGGGCCTCAATATTGGCTAGATATTCGGGAGGTGCTTGCTATAATTTTTTTTTTGTGATCAAAATGCCTGTAAACACGGTTTTAATACATTGAACATTGGAAAATTGACTTGACTATTTTTAAGTAACACCTGACTTACTCACAAACTGACTGACTGAGACGCGAAATGCCATGCAATTCTACCTCCTCTGGTGCATTCTTGGTAACCCTAAATGATTTGCTGTACTTTACCTACAAATAAACTACATTAACATTAATCCTTAAAATGAAATCACCGTAGTTAAATACAAAAAATCAAAAATTTCATAAAAAGTAGTTTTAGTAATTTTCGATTTTCTCAAAAACTAGAAGGGACAAAACCATTCGGTTTTTTGTGTTCGATTCAGAATTAATAGTAGCATTGACCACAAAAAGCCAATTAAGCACTTCATTTTACAATTTTGAAAAAAATTGGTCTAAACTTTTTTTTTTCATTTTTTTTTAACAAAATTTTGAGTTTGCATGCAAATTTTTCAAAAACTATTGACATAAATAATTTAATTTAAATTTACGATTATAGAACAGACTTCTGGCTTTCAAAACCGGTATAGTAATTTATTGTAAGTATTGCCGTTGTTTTTTAATATTTTTTTTTTCAATTTAAGTCATTTTTTCTAAGATCGCCCCTACCTCCTAAACGGGGCAAGATAGACCCCCCCTCCCATAGTAAAAAACGCTTGTATTTGACCCCTCTACAAAAATCCGTTATCAATTTTTGGCGCCTAAGTTATCGTACTCTCCCCGTCCGTGACTTTTGGAATAAAACACAGATTTTTTGATAAAAAAATAATTTTGTTTTTCAACGTAGTCTCCCTTGAGCTCTATGCACTTTGTCCAACGCTTCTCCAATTTTTTCATCCCTTACAAAACAAATGATTTGTCGAGGTCCTCAAAATAGGCCTTTGTTTGCGAGATAACTTCATCATTGGAGTCAAATCTTTTTCCACCAAGCCATTTCTTCAGGTTTGGGAACAAGAAGTAGTCGCTCGGAGCCAAATCTGGAGAATAGGGTGGATGAGGGAGCAATTCATAGCCCAATTGATGGATTTTTGCCATGGCAACTGTACATGTGTGCACCCTTGCATTGTCTTGGTGGAAAAGAACTTTTTTCTTGGCCAAATGATGTCGGTTTTTTTTTCAAATCGTCATTGAATCGGTCCAATAAGTTGGCATAATATTCCCCATTGATTGTTCTTCCCTTTTGAAGTTAGTCATGTGGATTATCCCGCGTGCATCCCAAAAAACAGTCGCCATAACTTTATTGGCTGACAAACCCACCTTGGCCTTCTTTGGCGCCGATTTACCCTTAGAAACCCACTGTTTTGACTGTTGTTTGGTCTCTGGTGTGTTGTGATGGATCCATGTTTCGTCCACGGTTACAAAACGGCGCAAAAACTCCTCCATATTGCGATTAAACAACGCCAAACCTTCCTGTGAAGTTGTTACGCGATTGCGTTTGTGGTCGACTGTGAGCAAACGCGGCACCCATCTTGCGGAAAGCTTTCTCATGTCCAAGTGATCATTCAAAATTGAAACCACTGAGCCATGCGAGATCCCTACGGCTTCCACAATCTCTCGCACTTTCAATCTGCGGTCGGCCAACACCATATCGTGAATTTTTTCGAATATTTCGGGTGTAGAGACCTCATCCAGGCATCCAGGACATTCGGCATCTTCAGTGCTTGTACGGCCACAACGAAATTCAGTAAACCATTTTTTTACCATTAAAATCGATGGTGCAGAGTCCCCATAGTATTTATCAAGCTTAGCCTTGGTCTCGGTAATGGTTTTTTTTCGCAAGAAATAATGCTTAACAAGCACACGAAATTCACTTTTTTCCATTTTCTCCTCAAATTAGTGAGTAGTCTGATAAAAATAGCTGTCAAACACAAACTAACTGACGCAGCAAGTTTAAATTTTGACAGGAGTCAACTGACAGATGCCTGTTGACAGAAGCAGTGTTGATGTTTCAGTAAAGAGGTCAGAAATTCAAAAAGTCACGGACTTATTGACCCGCCCTTGTACTTTTCACGACAAAAGAATTGTACTCTTAGGGGATTTATCACCTGCTTTCAAAAGATAGTACCCGTTTTCTTATCATTATCTCAGATCTTCGGCACTAAAAACTTGGGCATTTGATACTTTAAATAGATTTTTAAGATTTTATAATTTCAAAAACCAGAAATATTTTGTATTTTCGGTATTTCGTTGCTTATTCTTGCGCCAAAAATTGTTCTTATATTTTGTAAATGTTTGAATTTTATGATTGCCGAAGAAGTATTTGTAATTTTAATTTAACGGAAGTAAACGCAGAAAATCCTTTTCAATTTTGATTTATGTACCTACTAATATATTCTGAAAAAAAAAAAACAATGTTCAGTTTATTCGGCATGCACTTCTCTATAATTTCCAAGAAAAACTTCCCTCTAATAATTGCTTTCTTTGACGTGAAGTTCTATTATTCTTGTAACAATATTCAGTTGAACCTTCCGCCTTAAATATTTCATTTCCTCAAAATTTACAAATTACAAACTAGGTACAAACAAATACCCATTAATTTATACAAGAATCTCATATCTCATTCTTGGAATGAACGAGTCTAGATATATGTATGTCTTCTCCAAACATCAAAGGAAATACCTTCATAAATAAAATAGTATTTTACAATAATCCTATAAAAAATGAAAACTTATATATACAAGACGCCAAAGGGACGCAATACTATTTTATTGTTTTTGTTATTGTTTGTCCATGCGTTTGTTGAGTCTACCCTATAATAGCCATCACCACTTCCACCCAGAATTTCCACATAAAAATTTCCCAAAATTACAAAACGAAAATAAACTGGAATACTTATGGGTCTTGTGCTGAGGAAGACGCAACAACGCAAACAGCCGGCAAGATATCCAGCAAATAATAATTGGATCATAAGATGGCGCCCGCCCGTTTGCAAATCGTAGAGGTTTCCTCAATATCCTGTTTTGTCTGGAAACTTATTAGCACTACATCTTCTATTTTTGCTTGTGTATTGGTGCTGGAGTAGGGATACACAAATACTCAAACGGAATGCAGAACCTTCGTAAACAACGTAACGGAAATTCATGAAGCTTAAATAATTTTCTTCTTCAAGGCATTCTCGTCGTGCTTACGTAAAATATATTATGCTGGTACCTATCTGAATTGCGACTCGTTGCTTAAAGCTTGTACAACCAGACCGATATTACTTATTTAAGGACTCCTACAACCGTATGTACGAGTATGTGGAAAGATGTTTGGCGCAAAACTATGTGTGCCACCCAAACAGCAGATATCTCCATCATCGTCTTCAAAAAAATAGATATTTGAATTCTCAACTGAGTATAAGATACATCATAATTTATAAGATACAAGCTGATGTCGAGCGGGAGGGCAAAAAGGGAAGTTACCACCAGAGCTGTACCGGTTCCGGTAGGAGGAAGCAGCCTTTTTTACAAAAAAAAGGACGAACGTGTAATCCTTTTACTGTGTAAAGAATGTTTATTCCAAATGTGTCGTCCCTATTTTCAGCTTGTGTCTCTCTGAACGAAGGCGAAGGACATCCGACACGACCGACGATACCACCGGGACCGGTATATACTTTACTTTACACACAAAGAAAAAAAGCGACGGTAATAAAAGGTGAAACGAGGGAGTTAATAGTGTATGTCCTTCTCGAGGGCTTATAATAAAATCTTTTTGAGGATAAGGATCAGTCAGAGCACAGCTGAAGAATTTTAACCTTGTGTGTCCTTAGGCGGAATTTTTAGAATATCTAAACTCGCATCCATAACTCCAGTGAAAGCCGGACAAGGACATCATATGATAATGGTCTTAAGCGTTCGAGCGTTGAAATATGCGCAGATTACAAACACCATCATCTTATACCTACCTACGCTATTCATAAACAATAAGGTGTTTAAGCTTAGTCAACTAAATTTTTATCAGGGAAAAATTCACGATGAAGCTATAGCTGACTGAGGCCCGCCCTTTGTTGGGGCGAAAGGTGTTACATTAAAGAAAAATGTTCTCACCAACTGAATTGAAGCTCAAACTAATTAAGTTGAATGTCATTTATTTTTTTTTCTCTCATTTTTGACCTTAAAGTTGAGAAATCACTTCAGGCTAACTTATGACAAAACGCGTCGGCAAGATGTGAAAACTCAATAGACCCAGTCTATTTTTTCCAGGGGCCTTTTGCAAAGAATTGACAAATCATCACATGATTGAATGAAATTCAATTAAAAGCGAAACGCACCTTGGAGTTGAGGTCACTTGAGCTTTTAATTGAACTTTTTTTGTCACAAAAATTTGATTCTCTTCTTAGCAGTTTGGACTCGAACGGAAAACTGTAGGATATGTATGTAGGTCCTCTATATTCCTGGCAACAACATGCACAAATAAGTGATTGAGAATTTCAAATTATTAAACATATAGTTCCCCACGAGATGTCGCTTTAATTTTAACTAAGTTCAATGAGTATATTTTTTTTCAATTTGTTTTTATACAAATAAGTCCGGCCCTGATTATATATTTTAATGTCAAGTTTGGGTTAAGCATCAAGATCAAAATTGGACTATAGGGGACAATGAAAATATTTTATCTGTCATATTATGGTATGCCGAAAAGGAATTGTGTGTGTGTGTATGTGTGCAAATGGTATTCATAATTAAAATGAATTTTGGGAAAACTCAGTCGATAGTGTCTCTTTCCCTGCAGGCGTTATGGTTTTGAGACTAAGAATGAAGAGAAAGGTTATATGACCTCGAAGATGAAATTCCAAACTATCTTACTATTATTAGTTTGATGGGCCCTTTGGGCATTGGAGAGAGTAAACTTAAAATACACATTAGAGTTTGAACTACAAGTATAAAGGACATTAGAAATATAATAATAAATAAAGATTTAATTTATCTGATAAAACCAATCTTTTCGAATCTGACATACGGCTTTTCGAGCTAAAAACTTGACATTTAATCAGTGTTATCTCCGTTGTAATCATTAGTTGAATAGTGAGATCGTTTTTGGAACGCATATTTGTTAGTTAACATACAGAAATTAGAGGACAAGTTTTGGATTAAAAAAAAATGGGATATTGATGCGCTCAAAGCATGGGGCAGACTACATCTCAAACCATCATGACCATAAACGTCAGATAAATTGGATTGTTCGAGCTTTACAGCTCCGTATCGACTTGGTGGTTCTGTCAATAAAGGGAGTAGCCACTATTGGAGCACTCAAAACCCTCGATTGATACACCAAAAACCATTACACCCTCGTATGGTGTTTCATTTTGTCCGACGACCTGACGGCTTCATTGTGCCATATTTCTTTGAGGATGCTATACAATGCTGTAATAGTTACTGCCCAAATTGGGCAGAATGTGCGATTGCAACAAGACTTTCCCACATCACATACAGCTCGTTCCACGATTCGAATTTCACGAACAAATTTTGCCGGTCAAATAGTGTCAAAAAGTGATGATATTGCCTGGCCCCTAAAATACAACAGTTTGACGCACAACAATTTCTTATTACACGGCTACTTGAAGGAAAAGGTGTACATCAACAAATTGCAGAAGTCCGTCAAATTGTTATGCAAAATTTACTAAAAAGAGCTCGCATTTTCGGCAAGGCCAGAGGCCTTGTTTCCAGCAATTAAACAAAGATAAACTAGTATTGGATCAAAATTTTACAAAATATATTTATATAACTTTAGAGAACTAATATTTTTACAACCATTAGGATTAGGATCCGAGAGGAACAGTTGGTCAAACGATAAAGGTTGCGGAGCACGAATTTGAAGTGGTGCAATCCTTTAAATATCTTGGGTCAATAGTAGCAGCCGATAACAATATAGAAGAAGAAATACGCGGGCGGCTTCTCAAATGTCAAAGCTCTTCAAATCCAGAAATCTCACCATAACTTCAAAACTGCTGCTGCACAGGACCATGGTCCTGCCAGTACTCACATATGGATCCGAGACTTGGCTGCTTAGCAAAAGGCACTCCGACCTCTTAGCTGCGTTCGAGAGAAAAGTCTTAAGGAGAATTGTTGGCCCCATATGTGAGGAAGGACGATTCCGGAGACGGTACAATCACGAACTGTACGCAATCTACCTTGAAGCAGATATCGTGACAAAAATTAAACTCTGTAGACTCCGGTGGGCAGGGCACCTAGCTCGCATGAGCGAAGAGGAACCTGATCGGAAAGTTCTTTGTGGGACATTCTATGGTAGACGATAGCGTGGTAGACCATGCTTGCGCTGGAGAGATGGCGTAGACCAGGACGCCCGAAGCCTTGGGGTGCGCAACTGGATGGCGTCGGCTAGAGACCGGGATAGGTGGAGAGACTTGTTGAAAGAGGGCAGGACCGGAACCCGGTTGTCGAGCCGATGATGATAATAGGGATATTCTGTTCTTTAGGTGGCGTAGATATAAATGTCCCCAGGTATTCGTTGAGTATAAGCGGGCTAGAAATGCTACAACCTCCTTAATACGCAAATCAAAAACACTTTATTTCAAGAATAAATTTTCCACACAGCGATCCAGTGCAGCGTTTTGGAGAACTATTCGTGAAATTGGAGTTAATAATTCAAACACTAAATATGATCTCAATGTAGACTTAAACGAGCTAAACAACAAATTTATCAACTCTTCGAATCAAGTAAATAATTCAATCGATTATTCTGCATTTAACAACACTTCTTTTAGTATACTGAGAACTTTCTCTTTGCAGTGTGTGGATAGTTTATCTGTAGGAGAGGCAATCCTCTCGATAAAGTCAAAGGCTCCGGGATTGGATGGTATCCATCCGTTATTTCTTAAAATTCTTCTGCCTGTAATATATAAAAAGGTTACCTATATTTTTAATAGTATGATTACATTTAGCAAATTTCCCGACTATTGGAAAAATGCAAAAATTATACCCTTACCTAAGTCTTCGTCACCTGCGAATACTGAATTTAGACCAATTGCAATCCTGCCTTTTTTGAGTAAAGTGTTTGAAAAGATTGTTACAACTCAGATGAAAACCTATCTAGATAACGCTATGTTAATAACAAAACACCAATCAGGATTTAGAAGCAAACACAGTTGCACTACAGCGCTACTTAAAGTTAGTGATGATGTTCGATCGGGTTTCGATGATGATATGGTGATTGTAGCAGTATTTCTAGACTTCTCAAAAGCTTTTGATTCAGTTAATCAGCAAATTCTATTATATAAACTAAAGATTCAATTTGGTTTTGAAGAGTCTCTGTGCAGCCTTTTGACTTCATATCTTTCAAACCGTAGACAAGCCGTACATTACGAAAATAGGGCATCTTTGAGTTTGCCCGTTCGGTCAGGAGTTCCTCAAGGATCTGTTTTAGGCCCTCTTTTGTTCACACTATTTATAAATGATATTTCTAATTGTATAATTAATTGTAAACATCATTTATATGCGGATGATGTCCAAATTTATAATACATTTTCGAGAATTGCTGAATCATCTAGTGTAGCAGCCCTAAACAACGACCTAAACTCAATCTTTACCTGGTCTGAGCTAAATCAACTAAATTTAAACCCATTAAAAACTAAAGCACTTAAAATGCAAAGATATCTAGCGGATATGTCAACACCTTTATTATATGTTAACAATACTCCAGTTGAATTTGTAAAAACATTTAAAAATCTAGGTATACATTTCAATGTTCGCCTTAGCTGGGATAATCACGTGAACCATAATGTCTCAAAAATATATGGTATCCTTCGAGGTCTTAGTCCGACTAGACAATATCTACCAACAAATGTTAAGTTAAAACTAGTTCGGTCCTATGTTCTACCGTTAATACTGCATGGGTGTGAAATTTTTTCAAATCTTGACTCAGAATCAAAAAGAAAGTTAAATGTGGCGTATAATAACTGTGCTAGATATATATTCAACATAAGAAGATTTGATCACATCTCGAACTATTCCAGACAGATAGCAGACTGTCCTTTACAGACTCTCTTGGAATATAGAACACTTACCTATTGCTTTATTTAAAATTATCCAAAGTAAAACACAGAATTATCTCTTTGAAAAACTTAGGTTCGCACGTTCTCAGAGGTCTTTATTGCTTATAGCTCCTAGACACAGGTATTTAATAAGCAGTCATCAGTTTTTTGTTCATGCTATTCGCTTATGGAATCAGCTCCCTCATAGCATGCGAAGAGTAATCGTAATGGGTCAATTTAAAAAGCAACTTTTTGAATACTACGCAAACATCAGCAACCAAAATCCCTTTTTCTTCCCAACTCCTTTATCCTATCCTTTGCTCTCTAGATTAAGATACTTATTGTCATTAGAAGTTAAGAAGCTTATTTTTGTTAAACCCTTGGCAAATCCTGTATATGATCAAAAGCCTAGAGCTTAAATGTACAGAGTTGATATAAATAAATAAATGATGATGAGGATTCATTTTACTTGCGAACCCGGTAAGATCGAACTCGACATTTTGATCAAAATTGACATTTCGATGCTACTTATTTAGGTTTAATTTAGGTGGCGCTCACAGCCCCGATGGACTACGGCACCAACCAACAAGCCCTTCTAGTTAGCTTAGTCCTTTTCTAGTTGCTTCCATTTATGCATACCATGTGAGCGTCACCTATTATCGGTGTCTGATGTCACTCGATGTCTTCTGCTCCGCACTCCTTCAACACAGACTAAAAGTCAACTAAAAAATCTTCCTCCTATAGGTCAAACGACTTGATCTTTGATTTTTATTTTTCTGATCGAAATACTGGGTGCTGCCATAAAATTAAAGAAAATATTTTTTCGTCTCTAAAAGATTTTTGTCAGAAACAATTTTATTTAGTCAAATATATAGGGTTTTTTCATAAATGCATGGTTGCTTTATTTACATGCGATCAATTGCAATCATATTAAAGTCATACAAAATATTTGCGCATGTGTTTTACGCTGCATTTATGAACACTTTTTCTTGATTTTCGTCATATGTCAATTTTTTAGAACAATTTACCTTTATTTTGAGCCAGAACAATGTTGTGGTGCCGTTTGTTACTGTTTTCAATTGAACTTTGAATTTTCAAGGGAAAGAATTAGACAGATGGAACAATAAAGGAAAGGAAATCATTTATATTATATACCTGTCTCTTTCATTAAGAAAGAAATTCAGATTGCATGTGATTTCTTATAGTTGCACATTTGCGCTGCAAATATTTGCGTTTTGCTTTTATGAAAATCTGACATCTATCATTTGCATTTATGAAAGTTATGCATTCGTCAGACTTTTGCAACCATGCATTTATAAAAGCACCCATAGGTACAGGGTGTTTTTTTTTGGTCCAGATCGATTTAATATGGTTGCTATTTTCTTGTGAATGAAATTTGTCAGTTAGCATTAGCATATGACGGTCATAGAGGGTGATCGATAACAATTTACTATGGAGCATAGAAATGACCATCTCGCTATAGACTACTGCTAGTTTTGGCAAAAAATTAATCATTATGAGCGACGAATCACATTTCGATTTGGCTGTTCTTGGAAATTAACAGAATAGCTGCTATACACTAAATATAAATGATACACCAAAGACCACTACAATCTTGAAGATTGACAATATTAGACAGCTGGCGGACATCTGTTACCGAAAGCCTGCACCCTGCTCGAGATGTTAGCAGAGCACTTCCATGTTTCACATCTTTATAACAGCACAGATTTTACGTTGGACTAGAAGAATTTCAACTTGGTACGTAGTGATATTTTACTAGTGATCCACACTACATAGGAGATTCCAAATGCACTTCGGGCCTTACTTATTCTGATATTGTAAGCAGTTTCCACTTTACTTAATACAAAACTAAAACAATATTCGGTTAAACAAATAAAAGGTCTTTCCTCGTCAACAGATCCACAACAACTGATCATATCTTTATTCTCTAAGATCTAAGTATTTCCTTCTACTCTACCTAACGGGCAGTCTCTTTCTATTAAATACAATCATTTATCTTTCTTTCATTATGTCTACTTTCTGAACACTCATTTATTCATTTGTTTTTCTTTATTCTTTCTTCTGGAAGTGTTGCCACAATATTAACATTAACGGTTTAGCCATTTAAAAAAATTATTTTCTGCTATAAACACTTTTCTCAAATAACATTCAGTTTTGAAATTCAAAGTCCTCTTAGAATACGAGTAAGAGCAATTTCATGCTAAACAGTGGTGCATTTACTTTTGTTTTTTTCTAAGAGGCTTTCAAATTCCATTTTTGTATTTCAAGAATTCATTCAAGGAAATGAAATTGCACACCCAGTATAAATCTGAAAAAATTGAATACTCGTGTAAACAGACAAATACTTCCATCTCGGTCTGAGCCATTAAAATTTTTTTATAGGTCAACTTTTTTTGGTTGGTGGTGAGTAAACACATTATTGTTAAAGGTTTAAGCATGCCTCCCTATTATATAAATACCTATATCATTCGGTAGAGAACCTCTGGAGAACCCTTACTGAATTCCACAGTCCTTATTACTCACCTAGCATGTTATTTTATGTAGATTACATTGAATATTTGAAGAGATTTTTCCGTTTTAAATTGAGCCCGGCTAAAACACAGGTGCACAAACCTACCCAGTGTGATTCGTTTCTTTTTTGAATTAATATGACAGATCCCCATTGGGAATGGTTCTTGTTTTCATAATTTTGGGCTGTGTTCCATATCCCTCTTCTTTCAGTTTGAGTGATAAATATCCTTTGTGGATGAAAGTTTTTTTTGTTATATTTTGCGTTCGTTTTTATTTTGTGTATATTTTATAAGTGTTTGGTTATTTTTTAATGAAAATTGAGGGACAGGTGATTTTATTAACTTTGCTGAATGGAACAGATAGAAAAAAAAATATGGTAAATCGATATTGCTGCATATAAATAAGGATTTTATTGAGCATAGAAGAATATTTAATTGGATATTTGTTCCGTCACCGACAGCTGGTGGTGAGCCCAGGAAAAAAAAAAAAGAAAAGGCAAATACAAAAATATTATTGCATACTAAAATTTCATTTTGGATTTAATTTTTATGAAAAAAAAAACAAAAACAAATTCCAATGATCGCAAAGTGTGTTAGTGTACCGACTTTTTTTTGGTAATTTATAATAGCTTGGAGTTTGAAAATTAATTGAAAGAATGTTAAAAGCTTAAGAGACTTTAGTTAAAGCTAGTATTAAAATCAATTTAAGAAATAGCTACGTTTTCAAAATAAGTACCAAGAGAGCTTATGAATATTGAAGTTGAGTGATAGCCCCCGCAAGAGTAGTCCTTTGAATAATTTTAGGATTTTCAATGTCTTATAATACTGCTTGGCAAAGTAGTGCGCCGGACTATCATGCAGAGGGTTTTGCGTTCAGTGGTGTTCTTCTTTCGAGCAAGTGACAAATCGCCCCCTCAATTTCTGCTCACGCACACAGGAATAGCTGACAGTTATAAGTTACTTGATTTATGCTTTCCATGAGCCGTAATCTGGGTCTTGGGTCTTGTATGAGATATTCGCAAGAAAAGTATGAAATCTAATTGATCAGTTATTGGTCGAAAAATGTCAGTTGGTCAGTTATAGGAAATTTTTGATCAAGGCTTCAACTGTTGCAAGGTCACGCAAGATCATTTGTGGGATATTCGCAATAAATATATGCCATCCGTAAGATGACTAAATCATTATAAAATATCAACTATTTTGAGTAATTGGTCAGCCATTCATTTCTTTTATGAATTTTTAAAGTTTGTTTCAAGGTCACGGACAATTTTCGTCACCCCATTTGGGTCATTAATAAAATGCACTAGGTTAGGTTAGGTTGGAGTGGCTGTCTAGTTGTTGTTGACTCACTTAGACCTCAAGGATCCGTTGTGATACCACTAAAGAAGTTACTCATGGGAGAGTAATGAATTTAAACAAACCATTTCGTGCTTTTAATAAAGTTAGAGAGACATTTTGTGTCGATCGTTGCCAGTTCACTCGTATTATTGAAGAAGGGATTACCGAGATAGTTATTCCTTCTATTGGAGAGTGCTGGACATGTACATAGAAGGTGTTGGACTGTTTCCTCTTCCTCCTCGTCCATGCAGCTTCTACAGAAGTCATTTGTGTAGACTCCTAGTCTCAAAGCATGTCTACCTATGAGGCAGTGTCCTGTTATAACTCCGATTGTGGAGCTTATATTTTGTCTGCTCAGGGAGATCAAGTCTTTTGACCGTTTAAGGTCTATGCTTGGCCATATTTGTTTGGTTGCCAGGCAGGTGGTACCCTGTGACCATCTAGCATTTGTTGATTCTAGAGCATGTTGTTTGAGTAGATATTTGCATGTAGCAAGTGGTGTTCCTATGTTATGTTTTTGTCTAACAGTAGGCAGAAGTGTTCCGTTTTTGGCGAGCTCATCGGCTTTGCAATTTCCCGGAATGTCTCTGTGGCCCGGCACCCAAATGAGGTGAATATTAAACTGTTCTGTCATCTCATTGAGAGATGATCGACAATCGTGGACTATTAGAGAGTTTGTGGAGACAGACGCGAGAGATTTGAGAGCGGCTTGGCTGTCCGAGAAGATTCGTGTATCCTTGCATGATATAACGTTTTCTTTGAGCCAGGATAGTGCCTCTTTAATCGCCATTACTTCTGCCTGGAACACACTACATTGATTGGGAAGTCTATATGAAAGACTGAGATTCAGTTGTTTCGAATAGATACCACTTCCAACGCCGTGATCGGTCTTTGAACCGTCTGTATAGAAGTGTACCGCATTGTCTTCCAGGGGTCTCTCTTCTTCCCAAGACGATCTTGAAGGGATGGAAACAAGGAAGCTGTTTTCGAATACCATTTTTGGGGTGGTATAGTCTAAGCGATCTGGGATAGATCTGAAATTGTCTAAGATGGTAGTATGACCAGTATTGTTACTGATCCATTGAGAGGTGGCTCTAAGCCTTACGCATGAGTTGGCTGCCACCATTTTGGAGAAGATGTCAAGAGGTGTTAGGTTTAAAAGCACTTCCAGGGCTGCGGTTGGTGTTGAGCGAAGCGCTCCTGTGATGCACATACCTGCTGACCGCTGGACTTTGATGAGTTTTCCTAGATTTACCATCTTGTCTAGTGCGGTCCACCATACGACAACTCCATAAATGAGTATCGGTATGATTACCGAGGTGTATAGCCAGTGGGTTATTTTTGGGGAGAAGCTATCCTATAGCCTTTTTACAAGTAAAGAGCGCTACGGTAGCCTTTTTTACTCTTTCATCAATATTTGCCTTCCAATTTAGTTTTTTGTCTAAAATGAGGCCTAAATATTTGGCTTGGTTGGAAAAGCTTAATGGTATTCCTTTAATATTGGGTGGGTTAATCTGAGGAATTTTGTACCTTCTATAAAATGCACTAACTTGCTCCAATGTATAATATACTAGGAATTTTAAAAACGAATATTACTAGAGAAAACTGTTCACAAATATTTATATATTAAATGGATGAATGTTTAAATAAACTTAATATCCTCAAACACAGTCAGATACTTACAAAAATAAGGTTTCTACATTTCTACTTTCGCGAAATCAAAGTGCTTTTTATTAGTCTTTTCTTAATGTAATAGTCTGGGAAGTATCGGTCACCAACTTGACAGATCTTTCAGCTTTTAAGCTATGACATGGAAGACAGATTTGACGGTTACTGTTATTTGGAATGTTTCTCAATGATCTTCCTGACTAAAATCTACGAGTATAAGGGATATTTTTAGATCAGTCACCATTCAGTGTTCATCGATATCGTAACGGAAATTCGGTAACTGGAGCTGTCGGAAAATTTAGTCATTAGTGTTACAGAAATCAAGTAAGCTATTGGCAGGGTTTGAAGAATTTTATTTCAATTTTTGGGAGCCTTCTTCGTGCAAAACGTACCCTATTTTTATCGCGTCTTGCAGGCAGAATACTGTCTGCAAAACGTCTTGGACCTCGATATTTACAATCAGGGCGCTTAGCTCTACATTTTGAAGTTATGGTAAAGTTGTTATCACAATTATTTAGACTTTGGAAGAAACTATTGCTCAAATTACAGAATGAAAGACGTGGGCCATCCAGTTGCGACTTCAGACAGTTTGTAGAATTCAGCTTGGGGGGACTTTGAAGGGCCGATTAATTTGTTTCCAATTACGCCTGCCCGCGTTAGCTCGGGTCATGTATTTGAAAATGCTCCAGTTTTTCGAAGAAACAAGTATTTCCAAATACTCGTAAACTAGGAAGACAGCGGTTTGGACAATGTTCCTGGTATCTTTGTCGCGCTCTAGTTGAAGTTCTATTGCACAGTCTATAAACTAAAAAATTAATGTAGACATTTCAAACAGCGTTTCTAATCAACTGTTGCCTTGGCGTTATAAAATAAACAGATGGAACTAATTTCGCCTTGGTTCATTGCAATCGGTTAAGAAGCCATTAGGCTTAGAGAAGTAAGTTTCCGCTCCTACAAAGGCAACCTAACTGAGGAAAATCGGAAAAAAGCATAAGCAGGTCCGTACCTAACCACTGGAATGTTGTTCTAAAAATTACTTATTTCATACACGACTAGAAATTAAGGTAAACAAATCCTGCAATGTCCCGTAGGCAGTACAAATGTCTAGTTATTTGTCAAGAACGTAAAAAATTCATCATGATCTTTGGTTCCAAACCTCATCTTTAACGAAAATCCGATAACTTTCTCTCCAAATAAGGCTTCCCTTGTACTTGGGAACATGAACTATTCAATGGGACAGGTATATTTTCGAACTCGTACAATTGCAAGAGCACATCGTAATCTAGATCCAAGCAAATCAACTGGTCCTCATGGTATACCCTCAATTCTTCTGAAGAGGTGTTCTTCATCGCTGACAAAACCATTCCATAAGAATTTCTATATATCCTGCTGTGTTCTTCCTAGAAAAAGAAAAACAGAATTTGTCCTCCCTGATGTTCCTTAAAAAGGGTGACCTTTACTCCCCTTGGTCAAAATGACCAGTTGTACGTGTTTTCTTCCAAAATCATGGAATCACTGATCAATCATCAGCTCAAGAAATATCTCAAAGATCAAAAGCATCTGGCATATGGCTTTCACTGAAGAGTTGAACAGAACGTTACATTGTTTTGAAGCATAATATTGCACTTGATACTTTTTTTTTTTTTTATAATCTACCCGCGCTCAAGGGATTATGATTACCCTTTAAATGCATGAACACAGCGCGGGCGTGAAGCTAATGAAGAGAAAGAAGAATAGGAAAGATATGTGGCACGATGTTCTGAGACTGTTGGTGGTTGTCTCGGATATTTTTATCTCCAGGGATGGCGGCTGAGCTAAAGCGGAGAAATGCCGTGTCTTAATTCTATGTCGCTTATAATTCACATTATTTTATTCGTATTCATCCTTGTTGGGCATACTAGTTTAACTCAATCACATGTTTTTAGTGTTATGCCTGAACAACATGTAATGAGTAAACCGGCAACCCACTGATGACATTTTTTAGAAGGTTTTTAATGGAAGTAAAGCGACATAGACGACGGCAGGGATCGAACCTGTCATCATGAGGTTGACAGGCGAGCACATATCCATCGCGCCACGGCCACCCCGTAAGGAATTTGCTAGAGTGGGGCTTCAGGATCTTTTATCGAAAATACGTGCGATTGGTATCAATGAAACTCTCATTCCTCGAATTAGAAATTATCTTCTGAATCCTGCAATAAATGTTGTATTGCAAGGTTGCAAGTCTGATCTTCACAGAATAAATGCTGGTGTTCCACAAGGCTCTGTTTTGTCTCCGACACTTTTTCTCAATCTTATAAAAGATCTCTTGTCTAAAACTTCTAATCCACTTCATTGTTTTTCCGACAACTCTATACTCAGCTTTTCATACTCGTCCACAAATTCACGTCCATCTCTATCAAAAGTGGAATTGCATCGGTATCGTATGATAAGCTGATTAAACTCTGATCTTTACCGCTTTCTTAAATGCAACAAATTGCGTGATATTTAATGCTTCGAAGACTCAATGCTGTCTTTTGTCGTTGAAGCCGAGTCCACCCCTTGTGCCATTGTCCGTGAATGACTCTTGTATCGAAGAAGCTGAAAAGCTTTCAGTACTCAGTATATCAATGACGATCTTCGTTGGATTGGCCACATTCTCGAGAACGCCAAAAACACTGCTAATTGCTTTGGATTTCTATATTGGTGTCAGAAATTAATCACGCCTTCTGCTCTGGTTACAATTTAAATGGCGAGTATAACTAACATCTTTGTGCAGGTGCAGTCCAAACTTAAGCTTGTGGATTGCTTTCTTAACCTCTTCAGTACTGGGTAGTAGGACTAGATCTTCATTAACTGGTCTTATGCTTCTTTGCTCCTCTGTGTTTTCGTCTAAATAATGCCCATTAAGCAGCTGCTGGAAATGCTGTTTAAACACGTCTACAATTCCCTGTGCTTCGGTGACTAGGTTCCCTTCGCTGTTTCGAAGAGCTTGCGTGCCAGTAATATAACCTGATGCCAGTTGTTGTTTGGCTGTTTTATAGAACCGGCGGGTGTTTGTGGCAGTGCTAGACTCCTCGAGATACCTGAGCTGAGAAGCTGCGGCTGCTCTTTTCTTTCTGCGCGGGGTTATTTTCTCTTTCCTTCTCTTTTCACGGTAGTCCTCTTTTGTTGCTCTTTTTTTCCGTTACAGCATTTGTCTTCGTGCGTTTTCCGACTCCTGATTCAATACCGCGCATTCATTATCATACCACTGGCTCTTTTTCCTAGGTGGTTGATACCCTATGGTGGTCTCGGCTACCTCCTCAATGATGTCGCAATACTGGTTCCACTGGTTGTTGACGCTTATGGTGGGGTACGGTAGAGAGTTTCCCGGTCAATTGATCACTATAGTCTCTGGCTTTTTCAAGTGTGCTAAGGCATACAATATTGAATTTCTTCCTTTGGGCGGTTCTCGCTTTCTTTTCTTTAGACAGTCGGGCTCTGAACTGTGTCACAACAAGAAAGTGGTCACAGCCCACGTTTGCGCACCCTGGAAAGTTCGCACGTCCAAGATGTTCGACGCGTGCCTTGCGCCAATTAGCACGTGGTCGATTTGTTTGGCGGTTCGACCATCTGGAGATCGCCATGGTTGCATAAATTCATACTTTTCCGGAAATCAGACGGAAATTCCATCAATTTGAAGATTTTTATCTAACTAGATCCATGTTTTATATTTATAAAATGTATTTAAAATTCCAAAGTACTTTTACATAAGAGCAAGTTCGTGTGATCCAGTCGTGCATTTTGTTTTAGTTATAAAACGATATTGTTGGGATTGGAAATGCAATATTTCCAATTGCCCTCAAAACTTGATTAGAGCCAGTTCATGTGATCCAGTGTTGCATTATTTTTAATTTTTTTTTATTTAAAAACAAAACTAAATAAAAATGAACAAAAATGAACGAACTGAAAATGGCAAAGCCCCTCATCTCTACAAGACTACAAGGCGTTGTCATTAAAAGTCATTCACCAAAATAAAAAATACAAAATCTTTTCTTTTTTTTTAAATACATCAAGGCCAAAGAAATAAATTCGGAAATAAAAATAAATTCTGAAGTGTCAAGTGCTGTGTGCTGATGTTGATACTGGCTGCATCGAAATTGCGACGAAATCTTTTGAGATGTCAGGTTTTATCTTTTTTTTATTGCTATCTTCTCTTTTTTTTTATTCTTTTTTTTTTGTATTTGCCAGTTCAATGTAATTCCTGTTTTATTTCTGCGGGCTATGTGAGTTTTCGAAATCCCATCGCTAGCCCGTCGTTATCGATTTTGATGACACAACATGTAAATTCAGGAGGATGTAGGAAGTAGGAAATTTTTATTTTATTTTTACTTTTTCATTGGAGAGTGTCGATGAGGGAGAAAAGGACATACACACCTACACATAAAATAGATTTATTTTCAATGATCATCAACTTGAATTCAGATACTATCGATTAAGACTGCACTATAGATAGGAGGGTTTATGGATGATGTTGAATTCGGGACACAACCATACCGACATTATTCTTTTTTCTTCTTATTTTGGCACACGAAAAATGAATGGAAATTCCTGGTTGGAAAATAATTCTGAATAAAATTCTCCGAAGGAAAATGACAAAAATGCGGGTTGGATAGAGTTTCAATTGAGAAAATATCAGCAGCAGGGGCGTTCCATTGAACCGGAAGAGAAAATGGTTGCCATTATTTTTTTGCCAAAATCAATATTTGAGTATAATTAATGTGAGATGAAGTGGCGATATGGTTGTGTCTCTTAAAATCAACTACAGACCATGGACCATGTGCTTGCTCAATATTGAACGAACGTATTGCATAATGTCCTTGAGGAACGCATGAATAATATTGAAAATTAATGAGGAAACTCAAAGCCAATTAAATGGAAACTTTCATATTTTCGGTTTTATCAAATTAAAGCAATTTTTTTCCATATTCGGGCTATGTGGAGGATAATATTTTTAATGATTTCTTATGAATTAAAAATCAAGGATTTCTGTTTGTATTTTCAATTAATGAGTAGGTAGGAGCAGACATATTTTATTCATCGTTTCGATTACTTTCCTGTGCAAATTTAAATCGCATTTTATTGACTTGTTCGCCTATTTGATAATGAAGGTTTTTTGTCAAGAATTTCAATTTAATTAAAACAAACTGTGAGGAAGACTTCACTAAAAGTTAATATTTATTTAAAAGACTCATATGTACCATTAGGTATGGAATATAAAATTATTAAGATGTCTGCACTGATGCTTTGCTGGATGACACGCATCTGAAACTTTCAATTACTCATAACTCTGGCGAAAAGATCAAGTTGAATTTGATAAATTTGACAATGCTTGAGAACTCGGTTAGCGATGACACGTCGTTATCTATGGAAATTAGCTCTATAGTCCTGAAATTACTTCTAAATCACGAAACAAAATTCACGGAAGACTGAGTTCTTGTGCATGGTGTGAAATTTACTGCCTCGGATTCTCCTGAACTCCTTCACGGGTAACGATTTTTTATACTGAACTTAAATGTATCCACACATTTCAAATAGTTTTTTCGAAAGGACGATTTTAGCAAGCATTAAATGGGCGAATTTCGCAAAATATTTTTCGAACAGAAGACCCTCTTTCATAAAACAATTTCACCATTTTTTGCACATGTATTTGAACTCCATAGCTCTCCAAATTGGTTTAGCAAAAGAGGCTTGAGCAACTACAGCCAATTCGACATTTTGTAACAATCACCTTTAAAAGTTTAGAAAACCTTACAAAATGAATTCAAAGGCATTACTAGCTAATAGGAAAGTAACGGCATTTAGACTATAATTTTTCCAGACAAGACTGCTGAGTGCTGGTTAGATTATCTTTAAATTGTTTAGCTACCTCTTGTTTGTACTTCCGACAGCTTTTATATTTTTTTGTTGTTCCAAGATACCGGTACCTTCCATTAGTTTATTTTTAAGAAATTAAAAAAAAGTATTTCTTATTAAAAACTGTCTCATAGATTTTTATAGAGTGAAATCATTAAATTCATTTAAGTAAGAACTAGCTATACATTACATATGTATATTAAAATTCCAAAAATTAAAATAAAATAAATATTGTATGTATGAATATATAATTTTAAATTATTTTATCACTAACACACTGGCTTTACTTGAAGTTTTTCACACTCCCAATATCGGCACAAGTATTAAATATTAATATTAACTTCTAAAAAAATAGAAACTATTAGCTGTTATTTTTTTTTTATTTATAATTTGCACACACTCAAGGGGTAATGACTACCCTTATAATGTTATGATGTAGCACTGTGAAAGCGTTGTGAGGATTTAATAGGAGATGCTTATGCATATTGGTTTTGAAAGCTTGTGCATCACATTGAGGGGGAGAGGACCCAATCAGCACTGAAGATTGAAGTACGCCATTTTGATACCATATCTCGTGTGAGCCTATAGACGAAACTGATACGGAGAATTGTGCACATTCTCATAGTTAATATAAAATGCACCACTGGGTCGCACGAACTTGCTTTTATGTAAAAGACTAAGAATTTCAAAAATGAATGGCGCAAAATTTTAATTGAATTAGTACGATGTTAAAGCTGTTTTAGTATTGTACTAGGTTAAAACAACGAATTTGCAAATTTTAATCGAATATAGCATCATACTTTCTCTACCCTTTTATTAAAGTTAAAATCAGATGACTCTCTGACATTTGCAAACATCAGAAAAGGTTCGTGTACTTACTTTGTTACACAAAATGTCATTGGTTTAGGTGTGTTCAGCAGCAATTTATTAAGAAAATTGCTTTAGTACGATACTAGTTAAAAAATGTTTAAAATTAAGAATGATTTAGTAAACTACTTTAAAGTTAGCAAATTGTTAAGTAGTATCATACTAATACCTTAATAATAGGCTATGTTACTAAAGAAAACCTGTTCATAAGCAGAAATTCATTTGTCAAATGACCAAAACAACTTTTCTAGTAGTTAGAGCTTAAAACAGGATAGGTACCTTATGATTTTTCAAGCAAACAAAAGTTTATGCACAAACAAATTTTTAAAGTCGTTGTAGTGGTTCCTTAAAAAAATAAGCTTTTATTGTACGAATAAAAATTAAATTTCCAAACAAATTTTGAGCCGTTTTTGAGATATCGAATTTTCTTCCATGAACGGTTTGTTTTTTTAAGTTTCGAAATGATTTTTTGAAATTTTTAGAAGATTCTCTATGAAAAAATTTCATTAAAATCCACTATGCCGATAATGAGAAATTCGAAACAGTCATATCATATCGTAATTAAAAATTTGTTTTATTAAATTATAGATCGTAAGAAATGTATCGAAAGAAAAAATAAATATCAAAATTCTCTAAGCCGTCTTCGAGAAAAATACAATTTTTGAAAACTAGTTTTTGACATTTGTGTGGAGGGTACCGTTATTTTTAGGTGAAATAATTTTTTTTCTCAGTTGTAGACTATATTAAGAGACTTTTATTTATCAAGTCTTGAAGAAATAAAGCATGGGGTTTTTGAAATATCGAGTTTCAAAAAAAAGGAAATTTTTATTAAAAATCCAAAAAAAAAAATTCTAAATTTGAATGCACAATAATATTCAAAATATCGGCATAAGAAAAATTATCGAAATCGGTTCTACCCTTTTTGAGAAAATAAAAAACAAAAAAAAATTGATTGATTCGGGGTACCATTAATAACCATTTTTCCCGAAAATTTCGATTCCCGCTCGTATTACCTAGCTTTATCTAAATGAAATTTTTTTGTATTCTTCTTTTTGAAATCTGTCGAACATTTTCTAAGAAAAAAATATTCGTATGGCAGATACCGTTATTTTTGGTCTGAAAAAGAAAAAAAAAACACCAAGGTTAAAGAAAACCGGCCAAGTCGTTAAGACTGTTGTCAAACGGACAAAATTGCGAGACCCACTTTTTTCGTCTTCGCCATCATCATAATGTCAACTTTGATTAAAATCTCGAGTTAGATTTTTTTTACGAATGCATAACTTGCCTTACTTCACAATTATTAGCGAACAGATAGAGAATGTCTTATCTATAGTGAATGCATGGACTAAAAACTGCGGTCTAGCGGTTAACCCGCAAAAAACGCAAAAAACCGAACTAGTTCTTTTTACGAACAAAAGGAAACTACCGACTTTTAAAATTCCCCTAATTGAAGGGACCCAACTCAAAATCTCCGATCACGCTAAATATCTCGGCGTGATCCAGGATAAGAAATTGAACTGGAGTTTCAACATTAAGGATAGAACAAAAATAAAGCCATGTTCGCTTTCTACTCCTGCAAGAGAATATTTGGTAAAACTTGGGGACCAAGCCCTAAAATTATCAAGTGGATGTATACGGCCATAGTCAGACCTGTACTGACATACGGTAACGTAGTCTGGTGGAATGCACTAGACAAACCTACCAACCTTAAAATTATGGAATCACTGGGGCAATGATGTCCACCCCGACGACAGCGGGGCTGGAAGCCATACTCAATCTAAAACCCCTAGATCTATTTACACAAGAATCGGCAGCCAATAGCGCACTTCGACTGGCAAATCAACGAGCCATCTATCTACCTGCGAATCGATGATATCTATATATACCGACGGATGGAAACTGGTATTGCTTCAGGATTCTTTTCAGAAACCCTTGGACTATCCAGCTCATTCAGACTTCCTGGTTACAGCAGTGTCTTTCAAGCTGAGGTCCTGAATGACGAAAGCTGCGAAACAAGTCTCAATGATGGCAATACAACAAGCTGATATCACCTTTTTTATTGATAGCCAAGCGGTAATAAAAGCGATTTCTGCCATTGAAATCAAATTAAAGCACAACATTAGACTCTGCTGGGTTCCTGGTCAGAGTCTTGTCCCAGGAAATGAAAGCGCTAACGAGCTGGCAAGAATAGGATCAACACTTGATCCTAATCAAGCAGACAAAACAGTTCAAATCCCACCCTGCAATCTTAAACAGGTAATCAAGAGTAAAATTCTAGCCTTAGCAAACAAGAGATGGATGTCTCTCGATTCCTGTCTTACAACCAGAAAATTATGGCCTAGTTTCAGTAGATAAAAGACCGAAGTTATCATCCAACTGAATGAAAAGTCTCTTTCTCTTCTCGTGAGCATCATCACAGGTTACAACCAACTCGGTCACAACAAGAAAAAGATGAAACTCTGTATGGACGACATAATGCAGAGGATGCGGTGACGAAGGACGAGGACACTCCTCACTACCTGTGCCACTGCCCTGGGCTATATCATCTAAGAAACAGACATCTAGGGAGACACTTCTTCAACGAATTAGAGGAGCTCTCTGACATTCCAAGCAAAATCATGTTAAAATTCGTTAATGATATACCAAATGACTTGAGAATTCCTGATCTATGAAAACCGCCTTCAACTACAGTAAGACAGTGTAGTACGAACGTAAACAACAAGGACGCACGTGTTTCTTGTGAGAGCAGCACCAACGCAGAATGGGCACCTCGCCTATACACCTGCGATTGCCACTCCTACGTTGAGCACGAGCATCAGTGGGTCGATGGGGCCACATCTACCTAAGATTGGTAAATCCTCTTTGGTATGGAAACAGCCTCTTCGACTAAGATAACGACCAAACAAACGAACATATACACCAAAGACTGAATTTTCAAACTCATCTACCAGTAGTTGCAATTAGCCACATGCTCCTGCGGGTCTGATGGGGGTAATGATTGTTCAAGTGAAGGTAAAGGAAAGGAATACCCCCCGAGAAGGCGTATACCTCTTCCTAGCCATGCTATTATGTGACGTTAGAAACTTCAACACTTTAAAAACACCCTCTGACATTTCAAGCTAAAGCTTGCTGTAACCCATCTATACCCTTAACGGGCTTGATCGACATAGAATTATCATAGGTTTCAATAAAAAGGTGTCACAAACCCTAGGGTATCACAATGGATCTATATTGATCTAAGTGTAACGGTAACAAGATCAACTGTCAGCCCACTAACCTAACCTAACCTACCCATTATACCTATAAGTTGTAAGTAAAAAACACTGTTAGATTGTACCTACATATATAAAAGCAAAGCTTGTAAACAAATAAATATATCTAACTACTTGCCTGGTCAGCTTGCCTAGCTGTTCATTCCCGACAATACCATTATTGATGGGAATCTACACAAGTGTGACAGTGAGCTCAATATTTAGGCTTCTTAGTTCATTTGGCATTACTGGACCAATTTTAAGGACGATATACTAGAATTAATGGCACAACATTTTAAACAGCCTATTATTAAGGTTTTAGTATAATACTACTTAACAATTTGCTAACTTTATAGTAGTTTACTAACTCATTCTTAATTTTAAACATTTTCTAACTAGTATCGTACTAAAAGAATTTTCTTAATAAATTGCTTCTGAACACACCTAAAAGCTAAAACAATGACATTTCGTGTAAAAAAGTAAGTACACGAACTTTTTTTGATGTTTGCAAATGTCAAAGAGTCATATGAAGTTAGCACGATACTTACTAAAAAAATGAAGTAGGTGTTCGATGATTTTAACTTTAATAAAAGGGTAGAGAAAGTATGATGCTATATCCGATTAAAATTTGCAAATTCGTTGTATTAATCTAGTATATACTAATACAGCTTTTTAGCATCGTACTAATTCAATTAAAATTTTGCGCCAATGGCTTTAAGAGCAGCCTGAGTCTCGGTGAAAATAGCCATTTTGCGGTTGTTTGAGTACAATGCATGTATTTCCTGATGACCAATAGTTTTAACTTTGAAAAAATACTAGCGAATGCGGGTACCCAGAAAGTCCTTGATGTTTTAAGAGTCTCAGAAAATATTCCTGAACCAACACCACACTTCTTAATTCAGCCATCAGTAAATATAGTCTTGTCGAAGTCTTTCGTCACGGCATCATCATCACAACTTTTTCTGGATGGCGGCATAACCTTAAAATCCTTACCGAAGCTCAATTTAGTAGCGCAGTAATCAGTGGAAGTTGAAAACATCTCTATTGGAATCGAGGCTTTAAAATTGTTTAAAATTGTCGTACCAATATTTTTCTTAAACATTTTTTAAAGTATCTGAACGCATCTTTCCGCATTTAAACCTATTTGAATTGGAATCATGTAAAATTTCGGATACGGGTACGGGGTGTGCCATAAAGTTGTTTCTTTTTAAATCATAGGTTATTTTGACACTGACAGCTGTTTTCAGCTTGAATGAAATAAATGACTTTACGCTTGAGCAACGTTGGGAAACATTGAAAACTTATTTCCAAATTGTGTGCTGTGCAATCCAAACAGTACGTTTTTTGAAAAGAAGCTTTGGCCGAAATGAAGCACCCACAGCTGCTGGTATACGCAAGTTTATGCAAAAAGTTTATGAGACTGGTAAGCTAGTAGACAACACTTATGGTGCCCATCGTCGTACGGTGTGCACAAACGAGAATGTGACTGCTGTAGGCGAGAGTGTGAGACTCAATTCACGAACATCAACTCGCCATCGATCTCAACAGCTCAACATTTTATACACTAGTCTGAGGTCAGGTGTATCTACATAAAGATCTCGGATAACTAGCTTACAAGGTCCAATTGACTCAGCAATTAAAGGCGCCGAGGCAGCCACTTGAACGACGTTGTGTTCCATAATTAATGGGAATATTTGCTCTTCCTAATAAAACCATAATACATGCACTGAAAATAAAATCTAAGTATATATGATAAAAATCTAGGTTGATTTAACAAAAATTTTGTCAATATACGTCCAACAAAAAGTTTTGTCAAATTGACAAAAATTATAGAATTTTGTTGAGGTAACAAAAAATATTTTGTTGTATCCACAAAATTATTTTGTTATGCTAACAAATAAATTTGTTAAAATAACAAAAATAAAATAACAAAATTGTTTTGTTAAATTAACAAAATTGTTTTGTTAAATTAACAAAATTGTTTTGTTAATTTAACAAAATTGTTTTGTTACATTAACAAAATATTTTGTTAAATTAACAAAAAATTCTTGTTATATTTGTTAAATTAACAAAATATTTTGTCAATTCAACAAAATATTTTGTCAATTTTACAAATTTCTTTTGTTGAATCCACAAAAAACAAAATTGATTTTGTCAAAATAGTTTTTTTTTTTTGGGATTTAAGTCCACAAAAATTGGCGTTTCGTCCCTACGATCTCACATGCAAATATCTGTGAGGGCGTATGGACAATATCTACGCAATTTTTGTTGAGTTCAGTTATTATTTTTTAACAAAAACCAAGTGTGAACTATATTATACACAAAAGAAATTTTTTGGTTTCCTTAGAAAATAGTTTTATTTATCTGATAATATTATTTTATCAATATTACAAAATAATTCAACACTAAAACAAAATATTTGTGATTTTAACAAAAATGTTTTCATTTTTTTGTTAAATTGACAAAAACAAATTAACAAAAACTTTGTGATATTTACAAACATTTACAAAACAGATTTTTTGTAGATACAACAAACATTTTGTTAACATCACAAAAAAGTTTGTCGATGTGACAAAAATCTCTGTTTTATTTTGTTATATTAATAAAACTTGGTTTGTTAAACTGACAATATTATTTCTAGTGCATATTTTGTTAAACTGACAAAAAATCATGCTGGATTATAAAAATTTTGTGAAATCAACAAAATCATTCTTTGACTCATTGACAAAAATTTTATCAAAACGATAAAATTGTTTTGTTAAAGGTCAACAAAACGTTTTTGTCAATATTATTTAGGAATTTATTTTCAGTGTGGACAAAATTTTCATTTTGTTCATTTTTTTTAACTTTTTTAAAAAGAAACTTGTATTTGGCCCACCCTTTATATGTATTATAACTTCGACATTGTCAAAATGTTTATTTGGAATTGATTTTTTAAAGCTTTTGAAAATTTATAAGAAGGGTTTTTTAAAATAATCGTCAACTTTTGGAAAAGTAATTGTCTCTTAGCTAAAACTTTTTAATTAAAAAAATATAAAAAAACCTCGCTTCTTTGCAAGCTTATATACCTATTCCATTTATTTTGTTCAATATTAACGACCTACTTTATATAATTTCGGAAACATGCATACCGACTTTTTTTAACTTGACTTGTTGAAGTTCCGGCCTATATCTTTTACTTAGATCAGAGGAAGGAAAACTCCATAAATTAACCCTTTCCGGATTGAGCTTTCATGATCAAAAACAACAACACAAAAACAACTTCACTTAAGAAACCAACCAGAAAAAAGTCAGGTTCTGCAAAAAAAAAGAAAAAATCCCTGAAGTCCCAGTTCCTGATTCTGTACATAAAGCATCCTCTCAGTTTAATGAGTGACAGCTCATTTAATCCACAATGAATAACCACCAAATATCTACACAAAAAAAAAAAATTAGGGAAAATGAAGTGAATTTATCTTAAAACCGCATGTTAAGGGTACTCCCTCGCCCACACATTAAAAATAACCCCCATTTTCTTCTTGTCAGGGAGAATGGAAATATTTTTTTTTTCTTTTAGGACTTCTGCCGCCATCGCTCCTGCCGCAACCCCAACCTAATACTGACATACCACTCACACACACACATGTCTCTACTTATTATCCACTTAGTCATTGTACGAATGTAAAGGGCGTCACTTACACCGAGCGTATACCCACATATTCGGGGATCCTTATCTCATTCTCACATTTTATTTATTTTATTTTATTTTGTGCTCGTGGAAAACATGAAATTATATTCGGGATCAAGTGAAAAAGTCCCTAAATTTCAGAGTAGGGTTGCATATACCCTTGCGAGAAGCAACCATCTACGCAACAACTATACAAATTCATTTAAATCTTCTGTTCTGCCTGGTGTGGCTTCCCTGATGGAGCCCACAGAAGACGTGTATTGAATTTAAGAGTTTGCCTTAAACTCTTATTTTTTGGCTCTACATACCTTTAGCCTTTTGATAGTTAAGTCACGCAGCTCAATATCAATCGAGATGAGGTGAATACCAGAAATATTTTAGCATAGAAATAAAAAATAAAATAAAAAATCATGACTAAATGACTTCGTCTAAGAGGAGAGAGATATAGGAAAAGCAAAAAAAAAAAGGAATCAGTTCGCCCGCCGCGTCACCGCCGGGGCATGAATCCCAAAAGTTGCCTTTAATTGTCATTAAAAGTCCTACAACGTTCCTTCTCTACTCTACTTCGTTTGCGATTTTATCATTTCGTATATTCGCTGAAGAGGAAAATAAATTCGCAAAGCTAAAAAAAAATAAAATGCTAATGTCAAAAGGGTAGCTAGCTGTTTTTTCTTCCATTTTTTTGGGAGGCCCTCTAGACCCTGAAAGTAAATTAAAGGCTACCCAGACGAGAAAACGAATGTACGATATTATAGAAACAACATTCCCCCCCCCCCCCCCCCCTCAAACGAAAGGGTTAAAAAAGGGATTCTTTGACTGGTAATTGAAAAGGCAAAAGGTATCGCTTTGAGAATACATCTAATTTAAGCCAATAAGCACAGTGCTGAATGGAATTAAAAACACCAGTTTCTTAAAAGTAAAAATGTCCGGATTGAGTATCTTATGGTCTATGTAACAATATACGAGTATTTACTACAAGAAAAAGGTTGAAGGCATATTATAAGGGTAGGAGCGAACAAGTGAAGTCAGGTTTTTTTTTCACTTTTTCATTTTGAAAGAAAGCAAAAAATAAATTGCATATTTAATGGGTAGTTACAAAACCCCCGCTCGAGCGCCTTACCCTCGGTAGTTGGTTGGGGCTATATAGGAAGGCAATGAAATTTATGTTAAACAGTCAGTCAAGCCCTTGTTTTGATTCGGTATACAGATACTCACAGTACAAATGGGGTGCAGAGTGTGAAAAAGTAACAGCTGCGCGAAATGACTTCAATTAACCGCTTGGGTACTTCATCAAATTAATTACTTGTTGTAGAATTCAATCAACACCACACAGAGATATATCATTGTGGGTAACATCTTGTGGCCTCCATCCACTTGGGTGCAGCAGTTGGGTAGAAATTATATGTACAAGGATCTAGAGTGTTTAAGTGACTTTCCAGGGAATCCCACAACTGATACCATCCAATCGAATTGTGGTTTGTTTTCTATTGCATGAAATGTATTGCAGTTTTTTTTTTATTTCAAAAGGTCTATTGTTAACATAAGTTATATACAGTTAAAATAAGCAAACTTATAGATTTTAGAATTTCGTTATTGCGGTTCAGAGAGTTTGTAATTACAAGATGGGTTAACCACGATGGTTAATGGTACCAAATTAATGATTGACTCTTCAATGTTTCAACAGCTTTACACTTTTAAGAAAAATCTGCATAGAAAAATTTTAAAAAGAAATCCTTTACGAAAAATCAAAAAATGGTATCTACACCAATTATAAGTTTTTTATTACTGTGCAAAAAAAAAGAGATTCGAAAAATATTAACCCGTTTTTTTTTTGAAAAAAAAAATTATTTTTAAATACGCTTCGCGGAATCAGGTCCCAGAAAATAAAGCCCCAAAAGAACGAATAAAATACGACCCAAATTGGGGTATTTTTTCATAATGAATTTATGTCCTAAATAAATAAAGCCCCACCGAAATGAAAAAAAATGTCCCAAAAAAAAACAAGTTAAATAAGACCCTAACTTGTTTTGACTTTTCTCAAAAAATTTCATAAAACGAACCGAGTCAAGTCGAGATATTGAGTTTTCAGGAAAAAAATTTAATATTTTTTTTAAATCCTAAGAAATATTTTTTTTTTTTTTTGAAAATGTGCATACCAATTTTGGTATGAATCTGTAGAGCAGTAAGTGAGAAAGTCAAAAACCAACATATATGTATGTGGCTACGGTTTTTTTTGTGACGTTTTCGAAATAAAGAAGTTATTTTAATAATTTCATTTTAAAGTTACTATAGGGAATTAATCGCCATACAGAGAGTTTGACGGAATTGCCGGACACATTTTCATCTTGTCCTCTATCATCGTAATGCAAAGTTTGATCAAAATCTCGAGCTTGATTTTTTTTCAAATGCAAAACTAGTTTGATATTACATATACCGAAAGTAAAAAAAATTCGCCTATCAAGAATAATTATAATTATAATTATTTTTTTCTTATTTTTGAACTTACAAAATAATGTTGGAAGAAAAAATTTATAAAAGCTTTTTATCAATTCTAAACGAAATCTACCGAGCAAAGTTTTGCTGTAGTCGAATAGACTTGCGATATTACATAGATACTATAGAGCAAGTTTTGCAATTAAAAAAAAAGTTGACATTACATAAAAAAACATAAAAAATGTGAGTCCCGAAAACCCATCTGTCTGTGAAGTGATTTTCTCCAAATCCTGGTATTTAAGGTTCTTCGGTCACAGAAGCTCTTTGTAAATTTATTACAAAAATATTTTATATGAACGTGAATTATTTCTTTTTTAAATTTAATATCTTTATCGACTACTAATTATTTAAATAATATACTTAAATGTGTATAGTTAAATACTAAAAATTTGCATATCAATTCTTTTTATAAGAACTTTAAGAAAACTAGTATATAAAAACATGTTTCAGTATTTCTGGATCTCGAATTACAGGCTAAGTAACTGGCAGTGGTACCGCTTTACTTCAATTGAAGTAGATCTACTTCTTTTTTTTTCAAAATATTTTAAAATCTACTTCCTACTTCGCACAATCAGTAAAATAAATACTGAAATCTACTTCATTTTAAAAATTTCTGTTTCAAACTACTTCAATTTTACAAATAAAAGCCCAAATCTTCTCCTTTTCAATATTTCACTCTAGGTAGTATGGAGCACTAGAATTTCCAACCATAAAAATACACAAATTGGTAATTTTAAAAGCATAGAAACTCACCACACTCATGTGTTTACAAATGATATGAAAATTTCGCTTGCGTATGTGTTTTTGATTTAAAATAAAATTATATTTAATTATGGTAATTTTAATGTTATTGTTTATAACGGAAAGTTTCATTTATAAATATACAAATTTCTTTAATTAAAAGATATGTAAGGACAAATTGTTTGTATAAAATATTATTTCAAACTCAAAGAAGCCCCGAATATAAAAATTTTAATCGAAATCGGTAGAGTCGGAATTGAGAAAGTTGAAAATCAAAAAAAAAAGGTTCTATTACGGTACCATTAATACCATTTTTTTGTTTACCAAAAAAGACCACATTGTTGGCATGGTCTGCATATATCACCACTTTTTCGTATTGTATTGTAACAGATTGTATTGTAACTGATGAAAATCTCGAATTCAAATTTTTTTAAAAGCTAGTAAAAAGTCATTTTAAATTCTACTTCGATTTTTCTCAATTTACTTTACTTTTTTCTTCCAATCTACTTCGACTTTTTTTCCGGAAGTGGTACCGCTGGCCCCTGGAGCTGTTTTCTTCAAACTCATTACTGAGGGTCTTCAGTGATTCCCTAGAAGAAAAATTGAATTTTTCTTTGGTTCAAAATCTACTGATACCTGCCTAACAGCCATTATGCAAAATCTTATTTATCTCAAAAAATACTCTAACGATTTTGATAAGAAAAATTATTATGTTCGTGGATTACATTTTGATTAAACATAAATTAAATAAAATGCACGACTGGATCGCACGAACTTGCTCTTATGTAAAAGTACTTTGGAATTTAAGATACATTTTATAAATATAAAACATGGATTTAATGAGATAATAATGTTCAAATGCATTAAATTGCCGTCTGGTTTTCGGAAAAGTATGAATTTATGCAAATAAACTTTAAAAAATACTTTTATTATTAAATACATTTTTTATATAAGAAATTTTTCTAAAATTTTTCAAGAAAAAAATGTGGGATGCAAATTTTAAGTATTTAATAATATTGGTTTTAGGAAATAATTTCAAAAAATAATCGTTCATAGGTTTTGAAGATATTGATTTAAAAAAATTTTTTTTTTTTTTTAAAAACCCAAAAAATATTTTTTCGAATATTTTTATATACAATATTATTTTAAACTTAAGGGGACTCCTGCTAAAAATTTTGGGTTAAAATCCTTAGAGCCGTTAATGAGAAAGCCGAAAATCAAAAAACCGGGTCTATGGCAGGTACCCCTAATAACATTTTGCCCCAAAATTTTTTTTGACCAAAATGTAGTCCATGTCCATAATATCACACTTAATTTTTTTTATCAAAATCGTTAGAGCCGTTTTCGAGATAAATAAGATTTTGCATTACGGGTGTATGGGGGGTACCCTTAGTTTTGGAGCTAAAAAAAAAATTTCAATTTTTCCTCTAGGGAATCACCGAAGACCCTTAACTACCGAGATTGAAAGAATTAGGTCCAAGGGTTTAGGCTGTAGTGAGAGGTACAGACATACAGACACACTGAAACATGTTTTTGTGTACTAAATTTTCCTTAAAATGTTTATAAAAAAAATTGATACGCAAGTTGTTTAGTATTTAATAAAACACATTTTTAAGCGTAATTTAAAAATTTAATCGTGTATCGGTTTTCAAGATATTGAATTTTCAAAAAAAAAATTGTATTATTTTTTTAAAAATCCAAAAACTATTTTTTCGAAAAAATTTTTAGTTTATATTTTTTCAAATGCAAAGCAGCTCCTGCATAAAAATTTTGGTTAAAATCGTTAGAGCCGTTGGTGAGAAATTCGAAAATCAAAAAAACCGTTCTATGACAGGTACCCCTAATAACATTTCCCCCCAAATTTTTTTTTCACCAAAATATAGTCCATGTCCTTAATATCACACTTAATTTTTTTTATCAAAATCGTTAGAGCCGTTTTCGAGATAAATAAGATTTTGCATTACGGGTGTATGGGGGGTACCCTTAGTTTTGGTGCTAAAAAAAAAATTTAAATTTTTCCTCTAGGGAATCACCGAACACCCTTAACTACCGAGTTTGAAGAAAATACGTCCGGTAGTTTAGGCTGTAGTTCGAGGTACAGACATACAGACATACAGACATACAGACAGACAGACGGAATTGTCAGACCCACTTTTTTCGTCTTCGCTATCATCGTAATGTCAACTTTGATCAAAATCTCGAGTTCGATTTTTTTTCCAAATGCAGAACTTGCCCTATAGTACCTATATCGCAAGTAAAAAAGAAGATGTCATTAACGGTAACTACCATAGAAATTTTTTTTAATTTCGACTTTCTCATTAACGCCTCAAACCTCCTTTTTTTTATTTAATTTTTAAATTCCAAAGTATACTTTTAAATAAAAGCAAGATTGAGCAATCCAGTGGAGCATATTATTTGATATCATTAATAGGCATGTGACATTCATGCAGAGTTTCCTGGGTTCGATTCTCATCCACTGCAAAAATACTTTTCAGTGGGTATATTCTCTCTGCGTCGAGGTGACAAGTGTTCCAAGAGTATAATCTTGGCATGAAAAGTGCTGCTCATCTTATGCATTCGGAAACGCCGGAAAATTGTTAGTCCCCTGCACTCCTCGTAACATTCAGAGAGGAATCGTAAGGTGTTGTAAGTCATGAGGTCCTCGTTCTCTAGAGCTTTTGAACCACCAAATTTATTTCATTTCTTAGTTACGACTTATAGGTACTACTCGTATAAGGCAAGTCATGCATTCGGAAAAAAAATTGAATTCGAGATTTTGATCAAAGTTGACATTACGATGAAAGCGAAGACTAAAAAATTGAGTCTCGCAATTCTGTCTGTCTGTCTGATTTGTTTTTTCGAAATTTTATAAATATTTTTTTTTTTCAAAAATTGTTTGATAGATTTCACAAATAAATACAAAAAAATTTAATGGAACAATTTTTTTTTGTTTTTGATTTTCTCGAAAACGGTACAACAGATTTTGATCATTTTTTGTATGCTTAAGCTCCCCAAAAATTTCAATAGTGTTGTGTATTCAAATTTTCCAAAATTTTTTTTTGGATTTTTAAAAAAAAATTTTAAAATTTTTTTTTCAAAACTCAATATTTCGAAAACCACATGCTAGATTTTTGTTTAAGCTTGATAAATAAAAGTTTCTCAATATAATCTCCAAGATGTAAGAAAAAAAAAATTATTTTAGCTAAAACTAAAGGTGCCCACTGTACAAATGTTAAATAAAATGCACGACTGGATCGCACGAACTTGCTCTTATGTAAAAGTACTTTGGAATTTAAGATACATTTTTTATAAATATAAAACATGGATTTAATGAGATAATAATGTTTAAATGCATAAAATTGCCGTCTGGTTTCCGGAAAAGTATGAATTTATGCAAATAAACTTTAAAAAACGTTCTAAAATTTTTCAAGAAAAAAATGTGGGATGCGAAGTTTAAGTATTAAATAATATTGATTTTAGGAAATAATTTCAAAAAACAATCGTTCATAGGTTTTGAAGATAATGATTTAAAAAAATTTTTTTTTTTTTTTTTAAAAAAAACAAAAAATATTTTTTCGAATATTTTTATATACAATATTATTTTAAACTTAAGAGGACTCTTGCTGAAAATTTTGGGTTAAAATCCTTAGAGCCGTTAATGAGAAAGTCGAAAATAAAAAAACGGGTCTATGAGGTACCCCTAATAACGTTTTGCCTCAAAATTTTTTTTTTGACTTAAATGTAGTCCATGTCCATAATATCACACTTAATTTTTTTTTATCAAAATCGTTAGAGCCCTTTTCGAGATAAATACGACTTTGCATTACGGGTGTATGGGGGGTACCGTTAGTTTTGGAGCTAAAAACAAATTTCAATTTCTCCTCTAGGGAATCACCGAAGACCCTTAACCACCAAGATTGAAAGAAATAGGTCCAGCGGTTTAGGCTGTAGTGAGAGGTACAGACATACAGACACACTGAAACATTTTCCTTAAAATTTTTATAAAAAAAATTTATATGCAAATTGTTAGTATTTAATAAAATACATTTTAAAACGTAATTTAAAAATTTAATCGTGTATCGGTTTTTAAAATATTGAATTTTCAAAAAAAAAATGTATTATTTTTTTAAAAATCCAAAAACAAATTTTTTATGCTGCTGCATAAAAATTTTGGTTAAAATCGTTGGAGCCGTTGCACAGTGGTCCATTTAGTACAACGCTAGCTGGTCAAAAGTAAGATTTTTTTTTGTCTTTCGATGTCAACAAAAAGCCGATAATCATTAAGCCTATTGCTCATATAGCCAGGAACGGTAATATTTTTTTCAATTATTTCCGTTAGTTTGGCAATGCAGAGCTTTGTAATGCAATGCATTTAAATTTCCTTCACTCGCGAATTTACCTTTCAAGTGTTAGCAAGTGTTTACGAGTAATTTTATTGAAATAAAAGTTTTGGAATTATTTGAAGGAAAGATGTCAGAATCTAGTACAGGTAAGTATTTTAATATTAAGCTAGTTATTCAAACAAAAAAAGTGAGTTTTTTTCAGTGTGAATTACCATGTGTTGAAACCTTTGTGAAAAAAAAGTAATGTGTAGTTAAATCTCAAAATTTTTGTCATTGAAAGATTAAAATATTGCCTTTAAAACAAACCTAAATTTAAGTGCCGCTACTATGCGCAACCTTCTTTTTTTTTTCTTTTATAGATACCAATCCGCCCTTTTTAGGGACACCTTTGCCTTTGTTACGTGAAGACATTTTTTCATTTATTTTGAATGAAAACTCGTTGAAGACATCAGTTACCGAGTGTGCAAGTGCTGTTTTACTATATACGCAATCAAAGATCCAGCAAAAACCGCTCTAATAATAGACTTGGATACGGAGTTGGTTTAACGTTTTTCGATTGTTTTGAAAACCTTGACGTCAGGACTAAAAATTGATACAAACAAATTCCGTTCATACTGTTTGAACACAGCAAAACTTTTTGTATCAAAATATAACTGGTATTATATGCCCACAAGTGTTCACAAAATTTTGTTGCACGGAGCTGACATAATAGACAGTTTGCCAATGGCTATCGGACAGCTTTCGGAAGATGTCTTAGAAGCTCGTCAAAGGATTAAAAAAAATTTCGAAGTGGGTTTTCAAGAAAAATGTCCCGCATCGCAACCAATACCGATATTTTGCATAATATGTTAATATCCTCTGATCCAAAAACAAATGAATTTCGTTTTCTTCCAATCTGACTTCATAACATACTACCACCTGAAGTAATGGAAATGACTTTAAATTAAATTGTTAATATTTCTTATATAAAAACTAATATAATAACACCAAATCAGAATTAAGTCCAGCTAATAACCATGAATGGACCACTGTGCGTTGGTGAGAAATTCGAAAATCAAAAAAACCGTTCTAAGACAGGTACCCCTAATAACATTTCCCCCCAAATTTTTTTTTGACCAAAATATAGTCCATGTCCATAATATCACACTTAATTTTTTTTATCAAAATCGTTAGAGCCCTTTTCGAGATAAATACGACTTTGCATTACGGGTGTATGGGGGGTACCGTTAGTTTTGGAGCTAAAAAAAATTTTCAATTTTTCCTCTAGGGAATCACCGAAGATCCTTAACTACCGAGTTTGAAGAAAATACCTCCAGTAATTTAGGCTGTACTTAGTTCGAGGTACAGACATATAGACATACAGACAGCAGACGGAATTTACGGACCCACTTTTTTCGTCTTCGCTATCATCGTAATGTCAACTTTGATCAAAATCTCGAGTTCGATTTTTTTTCCAAATGCAGAACTTGCCCTATAGTACCTACATATATCGCAAGTAAAAATGGTTTTCAAAAATCGTATTTTTCTCGAAAACGGCGCCTAGAATTTTGATAAACATTTTTGTCTATAAATTTTAGTAGTTGGACCTAGTCATTTAAAAATGAATTTTATGCTTATGAACAGTTTTTTCTCTAATAACATTCATTTTTGAAAATCTTATTCGCTTACATAAAAGCAAGTTCGTGCGACCCAGTCGTGCATTTAATTTATTATAGTTATGTTCAATTTAAAAAAAGTCTCAAGTACTCAATCGGATATATCGGAAGTAAAAATGGATTTCATGATTGTGAATATTTTTGTCGTGCAGTTTCTTTAATATCTATTAAAATTGTAAGTTTTTATTTCTGTTAAAATTCTATAAGAGTTACTTGACATGTCTTGTTCTATTTGAAGAACGGCTTCTGGCAAGTTAACATTTATATTTCGTTATTAATTGATTTTTTCTATAAATATTTTGATATTTTGGTGTGAAAAAACGTCAGTTTCTCTTAGTTTTTAAGTTTCCCAATCCCAAAGTCTAAATATTTCAAAAGTTTTCTGTCAACCTGAATACCGTTTGGTAGACCATATAGCAATGGCAATGCGGAACTCTATTAAAATCCGATTTTTGTGATGGTAAATGAGGATGCCGGGCTCCACTATTAATAATACTTATTTTCAGTAACGTAAAGGTCTACTGCATCCATGCTTAATTTAAGATCAAAACTTGCTGAGGAAATGGTTTCTAAACATGGATGTATAAGCTGGTCATAACAATCTTTTAAATTGGCACCTCTTGTTCGAATATTACCAGTAATCGTTCGTTTTTGAGTCACGTTCAGATACGTTACTTCAATAAATAAATGAACTTCTGTCACTCCATTTATATTTAAGCTTTTTTGGTTCCAATGTGAATCTTAACTACAAATCAAATCGAACATTATTTAATGCTCAAAAATCGGTATTCCTAGAAAATTTTAAAATATCACCTGACGAGTTCCCCGCTATTGACTCACCATTCATCAGAAGCCCGGACACACATAAACAACACCTGAAAAAGTGTTCGTTAAATATTATTCCAAATCAAATTAAAACAGAAACGAATCCCCGTCGAAAAACATTTTACAATGTCACATCTCTCAAAAATAAATTTGAAAATACATAAATTCCCATTAAATAATTTTTCCATTCATGCATGAAACTTTGTTGGGCTGTTTCCGGAAATCAAGAGTGAAAATATTTCCAATTGCTAACAAAATAATTCATTGTGAAAAATGTAATCTAGTCCGCTGTCAAAAGTTCTGGTTTGTCAGACTGGTCAGCCATACACACTCATCAGCCTACCTAAAACCTATAAAACATAATCTTTTCGGAACTGCGGTTTTTCACTATTATCTACCTTACACCCTTTACATTTGAAATTGAATTTTCAAAACTCATATCAAATCCCAGTGAATGTAAAATTCACATAGCTATGTGGGTAGGTGCATTGCATATGTTGTTCCCTCGAATCAAAATACGAAACAGGAGGGTTCCACAAAATATGATACATGGAGACATATTATTGCTGGCCGACACCGATCGCTTCAATCAAAACCAAACATGTCATGGTTGGGTTGAAATCATACATTCATGAAAATGAAACTTGCCTGTCGTTGCTTATTTGTGTGTTTTACGGCTGCGATGAGGTGTGTAATGGGGTTGCTTTTTCTCACACGGGTTGCATAGGGCTAGTGGCATTAAATGGTTTTATTTAAATTCTATCAATCAGAAATTATTTTGATTGGATTCAGAGTTTATTTTCCAGTTGATCAAATAGGGTATTTGTCAATATCGGGAATTCTAATTTTATTGATTTTGAATAAATGAACATACATACCTGAGATACCTCAAAAACTAAACAAATTTTCAAAATTTTCTACGGATTCTATGAAGTCAGAGTTTGGCCTTAATAAAATGGAGCATTTTCTTAAAATTCCTCTTTTTTGGAAAAATTGATAGATTTTCTTCAAATAAAATTATGAATCACCCGTTTTTCCATGAGCACTTGCTGTTTTTCTTACAGCCATATAGAGAATATGGTATGCTATGAACAAGTGCTGTGTTTTGTTAATATGTTCACTTCAAAAGCACTTCAATGAAATTAATTTATTTGATATTCCCAGTCTTAAAGAAGATTTAAGGATAATATAATGTAAGTATTAGGCTAGGCGCGCACATTCAATTTTTAGTTGCAGAACTGTTTGGTTGCTTATGGAAAACAGATGAACTATTTGGTTGAAGCACAAACTTTTTAGTTGCTCGAAGCAAGCAGTTGCGAAACTAAAAATTGAATGTGCGCGCCTAGCCTTAGACACTTAAGGGGCCGACCCATAGAATCCGTTGCGTCCGTTTCGGCAACGGATGCGGTGCCGTTGCCGCATTTAACGGAATGAGGGTGACCAAATGAATCCGTTGCGATATTTTGACAGCTGAATTCGTACAGATTCTTGAAAGTCAACATTCAAACGAACGAGAGATGAGTCAATTGGTCAGAAAAAGTGAAGCGGTACTAGAGATGTGCTTATGTATCACTGAGAGTGGTTCAATTAGTGTTATTCAGTAGCAGGTTTTGGTTCTGCTTTAGAAGTGATTTCAGTTATGTTTAAGGATGTACGCAGGATTTTAGTTAGTTGGGGATTTTGGATAGGGGGGGCAACCTCATTCAAAAAATAGTTTTGATACAGAAATCTTGCTTTCAAAAAAAGATACATTTCTTAATGTATGAAATATATTGTGATTAGGAGATTTCAAAACTGGTTTTGCGTTCTGAAAATAAAGTAGTGTTTTTTAAATTAGCTTCTGGAGGGATGTCAATTACTACGTTTACAAAGCGAATTGAATCGTGATTGGTTCAGAATTATTGCCGTGTATACCTAGATCGAATCGAAATAGGATTATCCGATTCAATTCAGTCCGGTTAAACAAGCTGATTCGAAAGCTCTGTTAATCCAACGTCTTAGTGGAGATGCGGTCGTGTAAACGTAGTAAATGTGTGTGAGGTTTGGCCTCATATTATTGTTACTTTATGGTATGATTAGAAATAAGTTACCTAATTTATTACATGTTCAATCATTTTGACATCAAATCTGAGTTTGTTTACAAAAACACAACTTTTCCAATTTTGCGCGCTAAAAAAACAACATGCTGTCTCATTCTTTTGCATTGAAAAGTGTCAAAAATTACATTCAAACTATTACGCACATCAATCTGAATGAATGAGAATTTTCATTTGTTGTGGCAGGTTGTCAGCATGTTTTGGCTGAGATATTTTGACACAAATTGACGTAGTGTCAATAATCATAATCTTGTCAGAATTATGGCTGAAAATATTGGTAACTAATACTCATATAGATTTTAATATATACCTAGATAAACAACATCGCTTTCAAAAGTGAAGCTCGGCCACCATTTTGGTGGAGGCAAATACAACAATTCTATTGCGTTTTGTGTGCTGTTTCTTTTTTGCGGAGGTGATTTTTTCTAAAATTATGTATTTTTTTTGTTCAATTCATTTGTTAAATGCATTTATTTCCATTGTTTACATTTTTTGCCTCCAACAAAATGGTCGTAAAGCTTCACTTTTTCTCTGTACAAAAGATCTCTATGGTATATACGTATATATATATAATAACATATATATATATATATATAATCAATTTTGTGTACCCTTTCATTAACCACGGATCAATTTTAAAACTTTATCGTAATTGACTGTTATTGCTATTTCACTAACAGTATAAATCACAACTAGAGTAACATCTCTAAGGTAGCAGTTTGTCTCACCCCATCACTAGCAAAAACATGAAACTTATTGCTGATGACAACGGCTGCCACCGCATTTGCCGGAGAGAAAAGTTAAAAGTTTGGCTACTTGTTCCGTTGCGTCCGTCGCATGCGACGCCTATTGGTCGTCTCTTATGAAAAAGCGTATATTTAATCAAGCTGTCAGTTGAATACGGCACGGCAACGGACGCAACGGATTCTATGGGTCGGCCCCTTTAGGTTTTTTCATTTTTAGTCAGAATTTTTTTTTTGAAAAGTATATTTTTCGTAATTGAAACTCATGACCAAAAATTATTTTTACTGTACAAAATATTCTTTAACTCATATAATGTATAAGTTTAAAGAATTCTTCAAGCCGAATTTTAGTGGGTATTTCTCAGGAGACAGTGCTTTTTACTAAATCATAAGTTCCCAAAGATCTCGAGTTGGAATTTGATCACCATATTGGATTTTTCGATTATTTGGCTTCACTATGGAAACCCATTGCACTAGGTAGAAAGGTCATTCAAATATTAAATTGATTGGGCAGTAGTCGTGTGAGTGGTCTTCCACATCTGGATATAAAGACAAGACCTTCATCTATTTGGTAGCCACTCGTCGCACGTACTATACATGAATACGATTTATATAGAACGACTGATCAGAGGCAACAAAAGATTCCAAGTTCTTTTTTTTATTCTATTCAGCTGCTTAATGAAATGAAATGCACGACTGGGTTGCACGAGCAACTATAATGAACGTTATTAGAGAAAAACTGTTTATAAGGATAAAATTCATTTTTTAATAGACTCAAACAACTTCTTTAGTAGTTGCAGCTAAAAACAGGATGCCATGTGCTTCAAGCAAATGCTAGCTTATGCAAGAAAAAAAAAATTATAAGTCTGTACTGGTTTCTTAAAAAATTAAGCTTTTATATACAAAATATCCAAAAATAATAGATTTTTTTTTTTTTCAGAAACTCAAAAATTATTTTTTTAAAGTTTTGAAATGCAATGTTTTTTAAACTTTTTAGAATCTTTTCTATAAAAAATTTCATTAAAATCCGTTTTGTCGATAATAAGAAATTCTAAATTTGAAAAAAATGGTTCTATGGTAGGTACAGTCAGAAGATTTCAAATTTTTTTATTTTATTATTAGATATATCGTAAAAATTAATCAAAAAAAAAAATTAGCGAAATTCTCGGAACCGTTTTCGAGAACAAAAAGATTTTCGAAAACCATTTTTTAACATTTGTATGGAGAGTATCGTTATTTTTATGTAAAATACATTTTTTTTACTTGCGACTTATAGGTACTATAAGGCAAGTTATGCATTCGTAAAAAAAATCGAACTCGAGATTTTGATCAAAGTTGACATTACGATGATAGCGAAGACTAAAAAAGTGGGTCTCGCAATTCTGTCTGTCTGTCTGCCTGTCTGTTCGACTACAGCCTAAACGGCTCGGCAGATTTTCTTTAAACTTGATAGAAATCATTGTAAATTTTTTCCCCCACACGTTTTTTTCTTTTTTTTTTAAGACCAAAAATAACGGTACCTGTCATACGATTTTTTTTCGAAATTTTATAAATATTTTTTTTTCTCAAAAACTGTTCGACAAATTTTAAAAATAAAAACACAAAAAAATTTCATTTAGTTAAAGCTAGCTGAAAAATTGTTCCAAAAAATGGTTATTGATGGTACCCCCCATAGAACCATTGTTTTTGTTTTTAATTTTCTCAAAACCTGTACTCCCGATTCGAATTGAAATTTGAATAGTTTTAAAAAAAAGTTTTTTTGGATTTAAAAAAAAAACTTCAAAATTTTTTTTTGAAAACTCAAACAACATGCTTGATTTTTTTAAAACTTGATAAATAAAAGTTTCTCAATATAATCTACAAGATGTGTGAAAAAAAATTTTATTTTACCTAAAAACAAAGGTACCCTCAATACAAATGTTAAAAAATTAAAAAAAAATGGTTTTCAAAAATCGTATTTTTCTCGAAAACGGCGTCTAGAATTTTGATAAATTTTTTTTTCTTTTAATTAATTTTTATGATCTTTAATTTAATAAAACAATTTTTAAATTAAAATATTACAGCTAAAACCATTTTTTCGAATTTTGAATTTCTCATTGTCGACAAAACTGATTTTAATGAAATTTGCATTGCATTTCCAAAACTTTAAAATAAATATTTTTTGAATTTCAAAAAAAAAATATTTTTTGTTTTGAAAATTCGATATCTCAGAAACGGCTCACTATTTTTTTTGTAAATTAATTTTTTTTTCGAACAATGATAAAAACTTTAAATTGGCGTACCAAAATTTTTTCTTAAAAATGTTTTAAAAGCTTTGTATATTCGACCTTATTTTTTTAAGAAACCACTACAACGAATTATAATTTTGTTCTTGTATACACTAATTTTTGCTTAAAACACGTGACATCCTGTGGTTAGCTTCAACTGCTAAGGGTGTTGTTTTAGTCGTTTAAAAAATGAATTTTATCCTTATGAACAGTTTTCTCTAATAACATTCGTTTTTAAAATTCCTAGTCTATTAAATAGGACCAAGTTCGTGCGACCCAGTCGTATTTTATTTCTTATATCTTATAATTTATATAAAAAACCTTTAATCTATCAAGTTTTAAAAAAATCGAGCATGGGGTTTTTGAAATACAGTCAAAATCGGTTATAACGACATCGGTTATAACGAAATATCGGTTATTGCGAATTAATCTCTAAGTCCCAACCAAGGTTCATGCTAATTGTACTTACTAACCAAATATCGGTTTTAACGATATTGCCTACAACGAACTATCGCTTATAACGAACAGTTTTAAATTGAAAATTAAAAAATCTATCTTTTATAACGAACATTAAAAAAAATACAAGTAAACATTGGAAATTTCGTGCATTTCAAGTAATAAATTATGGGGATTTCCCTTTTTCTGTTTTGAATTTCGCATTCTGTTTCTGTGTTAATTTTTTTTTTTTTTTTTTTTAATAATAATATAGTAATTTCAAGGCTGAAAGCTGGTGATTCCAATAAAAGTTTGGCAGTAGAGTTTTCTGTATCGGCTTCAACAATCTACTATTTTCAAAGACCGAGATAAAATTAAGAAGAATTTCGAAGAATCCAACTTAAAAATAAAAAAAAAGTTCGATGCAGTCACCATCCGGACATAGATGATGCTCTGCTCAAGTGGTTCAAAGCCCAAAGAAACTTTAAAAAAGAACAAAAAATGGAAAATCGGTTATAACAAAACACCGGATATAACGATCAAAATTTTTCAGTCCTGTAAAGATCGTTATAACCGATTTTGACTGTATTGAATTTTAAAAAAGTATTTGAAATTTTTTTCAAAAAATCCAAAAAAAAAATTTGAAGAATTTGAAAACAAAATAATGTTCAAATCGCTGGGCAGCCTTAGCACAAAAAAAATATCAAAATCGGCCGTACCGTTTTGAGAAAACCAAAAACCAAAAAAATGATTCTGCCGTTAATATAAATTTTTCAGATTTTTTTTTTAAGCAAAAACAGTTTGTAAGAAAAAAAATTTCGTATATGTGTTACCGTTACTATAGTCTTAAAAATAAAGGACAAAATCGTGTAGGGGTAAACATTTCAAAATGCTATCTACTAAGATTAAAGAAAATCCGGGGAATAGTCGAACAACCAGACCGACAAAATTGGGAGCCCCACTTTTATCATTTTCCCTATCATCATCATGTCAATATGCGTAATCTAAATCTTGAGTTTAATTTTTTTACGAATGTATAACTTGTCATACTACACAACTCTATGCATGTCGCAAGTAAAAGTAAAGATAAAAAGTACGTATACGCCTGAGTGTACCATTAATTGGGAAAGCACACTTATAGATAATTTCTTAACAACTTTCGATATATATTTTCAAAATAATAGTGTCTTTACTCTTTAAGGTCATTTGTAGTTAATAGTGAGAGCTTTTTGATTTTGATTTCTACAGTTCCTATCGATAATAGAGTCTATTTCATCCCAAGTTTGGCAACAAGAAAACACTTCTATAATACGAGTATACCTTTCTATATATTTAAATTTGGTTACACGATCCCTTGCGTATTTCATAAAAATAAATCTATCAAATATAAAAATCGTAATTGCACTTATTATTGATTCTTTCAAATTAGATTTTGACCAAATTGATAGCTTAAGCAAAAAAAAAACAAAAATAGGGATTGCATGAATAAAAGTTTGATTTTGAAGCCAAAAAAAAATAATATTAATGAGTTCGTTCATACTTAAGTTGATTATGTTAAAACATACAAATAATTCAATTAATAATGTCGAACAAAATAGTTAAAACAAAAAAATCCAATTAAGCAAGTTGGTTAAGCAGATAAATGAGAAAACTTTACCTTTATATTCAAGGAGAGCACTTTCGACTCTATTTTCAGCTACTCTACAATCTATTCGTAGGTATAAGTTAAGGGATATAAAATTTCGTTTCGTGCTGGGAAAAGTTGTGAATTCTGAGCACACACACGCGAGAGTTTAATTTCTGCTCGCGATAAATTGAAAAGTAAAATCCCACAGAAGATAAAGGGATCTCATTTAAAATTCATCGTTTTAAAATCATTGCAATAATATATTTGCTGTGCGAAGTTGATGATTCTTGTCTTCGTAATGATTACTAAATTAATTTGTTGACACCACTATGAGATATGTGATTGACAATTGGCTGAAATTAATAAAGAAAATGACTAACATCAATTTCTGTCTTTAGTTAAAGAAAACAAATCAATGAAAGAAAAGTTTAGGGTTACATTCACACCACCTCCCCACAATTTACTTCTTAAATAATAGTTTCAAAAAGATATTTGGGTAAAAAGTAAAAAAGATAAAAAAAAAAATAATTAAATTTGTTGGGGTACAGCTCGTAGCGAAGCAAGGTTTAGCAATTAAAACGTCTCAATTATTCTTTACAGTGTTTTGTAGGCAGTAATGAAGCAGACCTACAATTGTTTTCCGAGGCCCAAAAGATGAGATGCACTTTTCAAAAAAGAAAACATTCACAAAACTAGTCTTCCTTTCAATAACCAATACCAAACTTACTGGCCAAGTGTGGAAGAGGTCTTTGTGTAACTTAATTGTAATGCCTTTTGGTCTGAAGGAAACTGCTTAAAACCTTCAAAGATATCGAAATCAAGATTTTGGTAGAGTTTTTTAAGCTGAATTATTGGCTATCAGGGAAGCATGCAAGGTACTCAAACGAGATCCAAACCATAACCGGAATACGGCTATTATCAGAGGCAGCTAGGCAGCTGTTAAAGCCATTAATTCTAGTACATCATACTCTAAATTAGTCCAGCAATGCTGGGATGAACTTGCTAGCCTAAATATTAACCATAATGTATCTCTTATCTGGATTTTGGGTCATTGTGGCATCGATGGGAATGAACGGGTGGCCGAGCTTGCCAGCCAAGGATCGGCCCTTCATAACTCACTTGCGGAAAGAGTCAACATTCCGTTCGTAGTTATGAAGAACAAAATTCTAACAATTTTAATTAGGAATTCAGCACAACTAACTGCACCATATATAGAAAGATTTGGCCAACCTATAAAAAATCACACTTGATTTGATGTGTTGTCCCCGGCAAGACATAGCCAGGATCGTAGGTATCTGTAGCGGACACTGTCAAGTAAGAGAGTATGCAGCGAAGTTAAGTATTCCCCACAACACTCACTGTCAAAACTGTGAGGACTAGTAGGAAAAGGAAAGAGTCCTCCATTTCCTCTGAAAATGCCCTGCTCTGGCCAAATTTAGAGCTTAAGCAGTAGGACGAGCATTCTTTGACGACATTGACAAACTTTCGGAAATGTAGATCAAAGATTGGATCTCTTTTATCAACGCGACGAAATGTTCCTGGAACAAAGTTCGGTTACTTAGTGCCGTGCCTTCCGTTTGAATCCTTTGATTCCAAGCTAGTGGACGTGGTGCGTGGGCCTGGATGATCACACAATCCAAATGGTTACTATCTCAGCACCAGTCAACAAGCTGAATTGTTTGGCATAGTCGAAAGGGTGTCGCATGAATGTGGTTGTCCGGCTGAGTGAGTGATCCAATTTCCGAATGATTCTTGAAAAGGAAACACACAATACGAGACGTCAAAACATACCAAAGGGTTTTTCAACAGGGACGCTACAAAAGTAGAGCGACAGAGACAGCAAACGACGCCATATTTCTTGCCGTTCTTTTGACATTTCTCTTCAGTAAGATTTTCCATTTCATGATGGAAAGATATACGAGCTAACAACGAGTCGAAATTATTAAAATTTACTACCGAAATTTGGAGTCAGTGGCCTCAACGTTAAGAGCGGTACGTCCAATTTATGGTCGTCATAATCGTCCTAGCAGATCAACAATTGAGTGTCTAGCGGAAAAATTTGAATCCAAAGGCACAGTAAAAAATGTTCCCTTGCCAGTGAGACAAAGAAGTTCCCGTAGTGTCGAGAATATTGCTGCCGCTGAGGTTTCAGTTGCAGAAAGCCCAAATGTGTCTCTCACACGTCGTTCTCAAGCGTTGGGCATCTGTGTGACGTCGTTGTGGCGAATTTTGCGAAAAGATTGAAAACCGTCGAAAATTGGGTTCAGAGTCTGGACTTCTGCAAGCGTGCCCGTGGTGGCCATGCAAAAGAGTTATATACATAATGGCATCGAAAGTACTTTCACAGGAATAAAGAATTTCATTGATATCCAAAACCGTTTTTGTTTTATTTAAAAAAACTTTTGTAGCGCTCTTATTGAAAAACCCGATAGATCCATATTTTTAAACTTAATCCAAACTGAATTACTTCGTGAGAATGTCCACAGTTTCCCATATCAATTCCATCCACAGATTCATACGAGTTATGGTATCAAAATGGTGCATTTCAGCAATAACAGGGCTAGACTGCCGGTGCTCGACATTTCTACCTACCTACCTACTTAACCCACTGAACTTGATATAACCAAACGGTCTTCATTAATAAGCACTTGCCCCTATTCTTAATCTATTTGGGACCATTTACATGGTTGGAATATTATTAAATGTGGTGTTTTGTGTAAAGCAAGGCAGTGTAACTCAGATCTTTTTCATTTGAGATGGGGCAACGTTGGACTACACTGGCCACTCGTGGACAATCATATGTCAGATGAGGGTCTATGTAACGAAAGCCGTTTTGTTATGATAAAATCTTCCCTAGATCTTTTAAGAGAAGCATTTATATTCTGTGGAAATGCAGATACAGATCCAACTAAATGACACGATACCTTACAACACTTTTACTCGACAATGGATGTCTATATGACTCTGTTATCAATAGCCTGGACAAGTTCTATCTTGGTTACAATTTTAGATCAATTGTAATGGAGTCCATAACACAATTGTTTCTGATTTCTAAAAGTTGATGGCCAACTTCCAGAAATCGTAATATCGATGAATCTTGTTGAAACCACTAAGCAAACGAATTCTGATGACCTCAACTTTTGAAGCTGTTCTGTGTTCTGTTCTATTCTCTTCGGGACCATACACTGGAGTAAGACTATACCTATCAGTAAATTCTGAATAGACTTTGTGAGTTGACCGCTCCCTACTGAAAACCATTTTTCACATCTAAGGCTCGAGGAGATGATTCATTGTCTTCTACAATTTAATATACGTGTAAATAACAGTGGTTTTCTTATCCAATTCTGCTTCGTTTTAGATAGAGACTCTATTACTGTATTATTTCGAAAGCCTTCCCTTAATCAAGACAATTATCTGTCAATTGCTTTAAATTTATTCCATTGTTCAAATCAAAATGCATATCGTGCACTTCCTGATTTTTTCGGTCAATTTAATCGTCCAAATGTGCGTACAATCGGAAAAATCGTGCAAAAATTTGAACAAACCGGGGTCTTTAGGAGATGTGAAAACACCAGTGCATGCTCGTACAGCTCGTCCTGCAAAAAATATTGCTAATGTTCCCGATAGTGTGGCTGAAGAGCCGTCTACCTCAACTCATCGTCGTGCCCAACAATTGCACCTCTCAGGCTTGTCGTTGATCAACATTATGCATAAAGACTTGCATTTACACGCTTACAAGGTGCAATTGACTCAAGAACTAAAGCCTCTTGACCATTTCAAGTGTCATCAATGGTCAGAATGGTGACAAGAAATAGCAACAGTGGATGATCAATTTTCGAAGAAAATCATCTTCAGTGATGAGGCACATTTTCACCTCAGTGGATTCGACAATAAGCAGAATTGCTCATTTGGGCGAATGATAATGCAAGAGTGATTGTCAAAAAAAAAAAAATGCACCCACAAAGAGTGACTGTTTGGTGCTGATTATGGGCTGGCGGCATCATCGGGCCGTAGTTTTTCTAAAATGAGGCCGGTCAGGCAGTTACTGTGAATGGTGTTCGCTATCGTGAGATGATAACGAACTTTTTTTGGCCCGAATTGGAAGATATGAATGTGGACGATATGTGGTTTCAACACAGTTAACGAAACAATGGCTCTTTTGTGCGACAAATTCAATAGCCGTCAATTAGCCGCCAAGATCATGTGATTTGACACCATTGGACTTCTTTCCTTGGGGTTATTTGAAAGAAAAGGTGTACGTCGGTAAGCCAGCAATAATTCAAGAGCTAAAGGATGAGATAATTCGGCACATTAACGGCATAGAACCTCAATTATGCCTCAGCGTCATCGAAAATTTGGATGGAGGTGTGCCGCCGAAGTCGCGGCGGCCCTTTAACTGATATTTAGTTCCATGCATAATTGAACCATAACATATTATCATAATAAAAAGAAATGACAATAATTTCCTAAATAATTTGTGTTTTATTCAACATTAACATCGGCCCGTAAAATTTAACCATCCTTTGTATTAAGATTAACCGTTAGCTTGTGTCTGTTCTTAATTTGTGATTTCTTTTTTTTTATTAAAAAAAAAAAATTTAAAGAAGTAAGAACCGCAGCTCAAAAGACAGATCGTGTTTTTTTATTAATCAATAAGAACAAGTTTGATAACAGTTTATCTAATTCCTTCGCTAAGTCACCTTCTTCAGTGTTTAAGCTTAGATATATTCTGTTAACGACATTGAGCAGATATTTGGTTTCATTAATAAAATCTTGCACTAAATCCCAGATAAACCACCTTTATTAATTTGGGTGTTATCGAAAATGCTTTAATTTGGTATCGATGAATTTTGATGCGTTATTAGTTTTTATAAAGTTTATTTAATTATATATTAAAATTCATTCTTATAAATAACTTAGCCTATTCACATCATTTATATTGTTGTTTCAATATAATTGTAATGTGGAAATGTAAAACCACGACCACGATCCAGAACCGCCATCAATCAACTAACTCAGATGCTATAGAGCTGCAGGAAGAGAATAATTATGTAGAAATGTTGGTGTGTGTCAGGTGTATGAGTATTGAGTATGTATGTAGTTGCGGTTTTATATAAAGCAGTGAGACAGTCACTATAATCTCTTCTTCGTTGGATTAAAAACTACCTTTTGGACTTTTCACTAAAGGTAGCATTCGGCGGTTTCAAATATCCACAAAATAAACGCTGGTGTGCCACAAGGCTCCGTTTTGTCTCCAAAACTCTTCATTATGTTCATAAATGATCTTTTGTCTAATACACTAAATTGTTTTGCTGATGGCAGTACCCTCAGTTTTTCATATTCATTTTTAGCATGATAATCTCATTAAATTCTGTTCTTAATAGTATTGTCCAATGGGGGATCAATGCTGTTTATTGTCGCTAAAACGTATCCCTCCACAATGCTACTTTCCAAGAGTGGCACTTGCTTCGAGAAGACTGAACCGCTTTCAGTTCGAGGCATGTGCATCACAGACCATCTTTTGTGTAGTGATCACATACTTTACGTTGCCAAAAACGCTGCTAAGTGCAAGAAGTTTTTAGCAACTTCTGATCTGAACTTCTGATATTAGATATAAAGCATTTATTCTTCCGAAATTCGAGTACAATTCCCATATCTGGGCAGGTGCTCCAAAAACGCACTTGATTCTCTTGGACAGAATCAAATAAAATGCACGACTGGATCGCACGAACTTGCTCTTATGTAAAAGTACTTTGGAATTTAAGATACATTTTATAAATATAAAACATGGATTTAATGAGATAATAATGTTCAAATGCATAAAATTGCCGTCTGGTTTCCGGAAAAGTATGAATTTATGCAAATAAACCTTAAAAAATCGTTTTATTATTAAATAAATTTTTTATATAAGAAATTTCTCTAAAATTTTTCAAGAAAAAAATGTGGGATGCGAATTTTAAGTATTTAATAATATTGGTTTTAGAAAAATAATCGTTCATAGGTTTTGAAGATATTGATTTAAATTTTTTTTTTTTTTTTAAAAACCAATAAATATTTTTTCGAATATTTTTATATACAATATTATTTTAAACCTTAGGGGACTCCTGCTAAAAATTTTGGGTTAAAATCCTTAGAGCCGTTAATGAGAAAGTCGAAAATAAAAAAAAACGGGTCTATTGCAGGTACCCCTAATATCATTTTGCCCCAAAATTTTTTTTGACCAAAATGTAGTCCATGTCCATAACATAACACTCATTTTTTTTTATCAAAATCGTTAGAGCCGTTTTCGAGATAAATATGATTTTGCATTACGGGTGTATGGGGGGTACCCTTATTTTTGGAGCTAAAAAAAAAATTTCAAGTTTTCCTCAAGCGAATCACCAAAGACTCTTAACTACCGAGATTGAAAGAAATATGTCCAGTGGCTTAGGCTGTAGTGAGAGGTACAGACATACAGACACACTGAAACATGTTTTTTGTGTACTAAATTTTCCTTAAAATTTTTATAAAAAAAATTGATATGCCAATTGTTAGTATTTAATAAAATACATTTTAAAACGTAATTTAAAAATTTAATCGTGTATCGGTTTTCAAGAAATTGAATTTTCAAAAAAAAAATTGTATTATGTTTTTAAAAATCCAAAAACTATTTTGCCGAAAAAATTTTTAGTTTATATTTTTTCAAATGCAAAGCAGCTCCTGCATAAAAATTTTGGTTAAAACCGTTAAAGCGGTTGGTGCGAAATTCGAAAATCAAAAAAACCGTTCTATGACAGGTACCCCTAATAACATTTCCCCCCAAATTTTTTCTTAACCAAAATATAGTCCATGTCCATAGTATCACACCTATTTTTTTGATCAAAATCATTAGAGCCGTTTTTGAGATAAGTAAGATTTTGCATTACGGGTGTATGGGGAGTACCGTTATACCGTATACCGACATACAGACAGACGGAATTGTCGGACCCACTTTTTTCGTCTTCGCTATCATCGCATCATAATGTCAACTTTGATCAAAATCTCGAGTTCGATTTTTTTTCCAAATGCAGAACTTGCCCTATAGTTCCTATATCGCAAGTAAAAAATAGCTCTAAAAATGATAGGCGTCCGCTGTCTAACTGCGCAATGTCCATGATTATTTTACGGCTATTTCCATAAACAGTATTCTAGTGAAATAGCTAGTAGCACTGCTTCCCTGAAATATTCAACCTTTAAACCTGCAATTCTAAGAAAGCTCATCAACTTACTCTGGAGCCCGAGACGTAGTAGACAATCAGCTTATTACTAATTTGAAAACCACTCATATTGTCAAGTGTTTTTGGAAACGTAGGTAAAAGTCATATGGTGTTATAATCTGCTGCAGGTTTTCCCAAGTATAATAAGATCTACATTTTTGAGAAAATAATAGACTTAGAAAAGTAACATAAAAGTCAAAAAATAGCATGGGAAAGAAAAATTGAACATTCTTAGACATTTCATATCTGGAGAAATAAGCAAGATATCAATCATTATTAGCACGCAGTTACTTAAATTTCTTCTAAAAACAAACCCTTAATAAATGTTCTACCATAAGTATATACATAGTATATGGATCACGGTACATCAAAGAATCCATTTTCTTAAATTACCTTTAAATTATTTCAACATTCGAAATAGACCCTTACTTTAAAGAGATTATTTTCATAGAACAGGCCCAAATTCGACAAAGAGTATATCAATTTTAATGAACTGCAACAATTATGATTCCCCTTGAAAAAACACTTATTCAATTTTGAGAACAAAGTTGATTTTTTTTGTCATCCATTCAAATCCTGTCATTTATTTTATTTCTCATCATGTACTTAACACAGTAACGTAAATCTCATTTCCTCTGGCAAAGACTTATTCCTACTCTTACTTGCTTCTAATTAATTTGGAAGTCTTATTTTTGAATAGCATTCATTAATTTCCGTTTTCATGAGATTGAAAAATACTTTGAACTTTCAGGAGACTTACGAGAACAAAAAAGTCTCCCCGAAAAAAAAGCTTATTTATTATTTTTTTCAACTTAACTTTTTTTTTAATTTTTTTTTTTGAAGACACTTGTTTGAGTACGCTTTTGTTAATGACAAGCATTTCCGCTTCAATTAATCTTTAAATTACAAGACCACCCGAAATGAGAACGCCATACCTAAGAAAAAAAATTTTTTAGATAACACGGAAAAATAAAAATTGTGTTGCCTTGTTTGATGTTTATCTCGAGATTATTCTTTTCTTTTTTTTTTTTTGTTAAGTTTGTTTTTCTAGTACCACGTAAGCCCACGAAGAATCTACTTCAAAATAAGATTTGGGCTTAAATTCAATTTATGTATTTCAGAAGACTGAGGAAGCAAACCCTGTGCAGGGACGGGTTAGAATATTCCTGCAGCGCCTCCCCGCTTGTCGTAAAAGGCGACTAAAGGAGTAAATACATCTAGGCCACAAACAGCAAGGTGAACCTAGCGACACGTAACACCTATAAACTTTCCCAAAAGTGTGCATGCCAGTCCCTGGGTTGGCACGACTGGAGATCACCGGTGCCGTAAAAGAGAGATCAAATACAAAACTGGAGCATGTACACGTCGATACTTACAACGGATTTTGTGAATTCAAGCATTATGGAAGTACTCGTCCAAAATGACACTACCCCGCCAGGCACTACCATTGTTACACATGGTACTAATCCTGGACCGAGCAGCAATGCTCGGGTCAGAGCTAGACGGATTCCGGGGGCTAGCAAAGTAATGCCGCAGATTATACAAAATCTGAGAGTTGCGAGTTGGAACGTTGGCAGTATGACAGGTCGAAGCTTCGAGTTGGAAGAGATGATGAAAAGAAGGCGAGTGGACATCTTATGTGTTCAAGAAACAAAATGGCGAAACACGGGAAACAGGGCCCGTTTCTTGGATACGAGGACAAAAAACTATAAGATGTTCTACTATGGAACGGAAAAGGGTAAAAACGGAATCGGAATCATCCTTGCAAAACATCTATTAGGCAGCGTATTGACCATTTCGAAATCCAGCGACCGTTTGATGTCCCTTAAATTGGTGATTAAAGGAAAGTTGTGGAATATTGTCACTGCATATGCTCCCCAAATTGGATGTGAGCAGGTACAAAAAGATGCATTTTGGCTAGACTTTCACAATCTACTTAAGGACATCCCAAAGGAAGAGTTTTTGTTCGTGGGCGGAGATTTGAACGGACATGTCGGGAAGACAAACGAAGACTATGAAGATTGCCATGGAGGCCTCGGATACGGCACCAGGAACCCTCCTGGTGAAGACATCCTGAGCATGTGTAAAACATACGGTCTTATCGTGCTAAATACTATGTTCGTCAAACAAAGCCGACACCTGGTCACTTACAGCAGTGGTGGAAATGAAACCCAGATTGATTACCATTTGGTATCTAGTTTCATGAAACCCCGGGTAAAAGATTGCAAAGTGATACTAGGAGAAGCGATCGCCCACCAACACCGTCTCCTACTGACAGAATTTTTTATGGAGACAGTGAACGACAACAAACATACAAAAACTTTTGGGAAGATCAAATGGTATAATCTGGATAAGGAAAAAGGCGAAGCTTTTATTTCGAATATGCAAAACTTTCTGTATAACAACACCGATATAGTTCGAAATGAAGAGAGTACAGCACAAAGTATGTGGGATCTCCTACAGAGAACTTGCAAAGAAAAAGCCAAAACACTGTTAGGGGTTTCAAAAGGACACAACCAACAAGGCAAAGAAACATGGTGGTGGAATGATGAAGCTAAATCAGTTATAAGTAAAAAGAAAATGGCTTTCAAGGCTTGGTCGAAGTGCCCCTCTAATGATACAGAGCAAAAGTCACGCCTCGAAGTGGAATATAGAAACTGCAAGAAAGAAGCGAAGAAGAAGTGCGCCCAAATTCAAGCAAAGAATACAGAAAACCTGTATCGGGAGCTGGATGAAATTTCTACCCCGACAGCTGGTGCTATTCAAGAGCTACGGCAAAACACGAATAAGGGCGCAACTATCTTCAAAATAGCCGCTCAAAGAAGAAGAAATGCCCAGGAGATTTGTTCGCCAAAGTTCATTAACAATGCTCAAGGCCAACTACTTGTGGAAGACAACGAAATTCTTCACAGGTGGCGACAGTATTGTGACGGACTTCTAAACGAACAATTTCCAAGGCTATACTTTCCAATAGCTTCACCTAACTTAAGCGAAGTATCCGACGTCACAGTCGAAGAAGTTAGTGAGGCGGTAAAATACTCCAAAAAGGGAAAAGCTGTTGGCCCAGACGAAATACCCTCAGAGTTTTGGAAAAAGATGGGAGACATCGGGTTTAGATGGCTCATGATTCTTGTCTCCAAACTTATACGAGGTGATCGCATGCCTAATCAATGGAGGGAAAGTTACCTTCTTCCAATTTATAAAGGAAAGGGTGATACTCGAAGCTGTGATAATTACCGTTCGATCAAGCTGATGTCACACACCATGAAGATCGTTGAGCGAGTCTTGGGTAGCCGACTGAGAAAAATAATTAGGCTATCTGATGACCAGTGCGGTTTTGTCGGGGGTAAGTCAACCACGGATGCAATCCAGAGTATAAGAATAATTATGGAAAAACATCGGGATTATTTGGAGGATTTGCATGTCGTATTGGTTGATTTTGAAAAAGCATTCGATCGGCAACCACGAGATCTAATATGGGTGGCCCTCAGGCAACGAGGAGTTCCAGAAACCTATGTGCGGATAATTATGGACATGTATGATGGAGCAGTTACTAAAGTAAGATGCGCAGCTGGAGTCACCGAAGAATTCGAAATCACAGTAGGTGTACACCAGGGAAGTGTCTTGAGTCCCCTGCTCTTTATTACAGTTCTTGATTACCTGCTTGAAGGCAAAGTGACGGATCCAAAAGTGCATCAGTTATTCTTTGCTGACGATGGAGCCATCATAAGTGAAGACCCGATATCCCTACAACGAGCACTTGACGTATGGGTGGATGTTCTAGAAGGAAGTGGGTACCGCATAAGCGCGAAAAAGACAGAATACCTATGCTGCCCATTTTCTGATCCACACAGGCCTATTCCAGACATTTATTTGAATGGAGTAGTGCTTCCCAAGTGTGAAAAGTTTAAATATCTGGGGTCTATGATAAATAACGAAGCTACTTGTGATGACGATATCAATCATCGCGTAAGCGTTGGGTGGATGAAGTGGCGGGAAAATTCTGCTATCTTCTGTGACCGAAAAATGCCCCCTAAGCTGAAAGGAAAGCTCTACACTTCAGTTGTGCGTCCAGCACTCACATACGGTTCACAATGTTGGACAATGTACAAAAAGTATGAGAGTAAGCTAACGGCAGCTGAGATGAAGATGCTTCGTATGACAGCAGGAGTTACAAAGCTTGATCGAATTAGAAGTACGAAGATCCGAGGAAGCCTTCATGTTAAGAATACCATTTCCCAAAAAATTGAACACGACCGACTCAGTTGGTATTGCCATGTTCAAAGGAGAGATCCTGAGAACCCCGTCAAAAAAGCAATATCATACAACGTTCCAATTCGGAATAAAAAGAAAGGTAGGCCTAAACACTCCTGGTACAAACAAATGCAAAAACACCAGCATTCAGTTGGCCTCAGAAATGGAACAATACAAAACCGGGAGGCTTGCCGCCGATTTCTGAGGTCAACCCGGCGAACCCCACAGGCGGATCACTAGTGTGAAGCAGATACGTGGGAGAGTTATGATCCCCTCGACATCGAGATCATAACAGCGCCGAAGAAAAGGAAGAAGAAGAAGAAGAAGAAGACTGAGGAAGCAAAAGAAATAGCAAAAAATAAAAAATATGAGTTCCATTGCCGAAGGGAGAAAGAAGCTTTTTCATCGTGTCCGTGTCTCCGTGTCCTTGGCGAATGCTGAAAAAAGGGATCCGAATATAAATTCTAAGAATAAAAACAAAAATATAAAATGTATAACTCAACGTTTTTTTTTTCTATTTGTTTGGCTTTTTTGAATGTAATGTACGTGTGGTTAATCCTGGATAACTATATGTGGCCTTAAGGATCCATGGTATTATTTCGATTTAAGTTCAGCAGAAAAAATAAGGCTTAAAAGGTATTTATATATAGCTTTGTTCTAAAAGGGCCAATGTCATTTTTTTACAAATTCGACTTAAGTAGATTGGATTTAGCGCAAAAATGTTCTCTAAAGGTCAATGTCTTTCCGTTACCCAATGCTTATTCAGGGCCAATGTTGTTTAATAGCAAGTGAAATATCGATCAACATGGGACGAAACTTTTAATACGAAGTATTAATTTCTTCTTTTATTTTTTTGAATACATGATGTACATACTCGTATTTAGTTCAGACCTTAGCCCTTTACGTAATGGTTAGTTCGTTGAACTTTCATGCATGCAAAAGGTTTTGACTTCGATTCTCAGCCGCTGCAAAAAAGTTTTTCAAGAGTGTACTGCCTCTTGCATGCCCAACAGATGCCCTGAGCGTTATCCTGAACCTTTTACCACTCGACCTTCATATAAAATACCTAGCGGCATGCAGTGCTGTAAGACTTAAAGAATCTAACTGTTGGTTCTCCAAACCCTATGGTCATGGAAACATAACAAAATTGATTCCTCCGGATATTTTCTTATCGAACACCGACTACTGCGTACCTCCTCTTGGCCCAAGCGTAGATTTCAAAGCCATTTTTCCCACCAGAGAGGATTGGAAAAATGACGTTGTCACAAAGGATTTCGATTCGATAATCTTCACTGATGGATCTAAGATGGAGTGCGGTGTTGGTTCAGGAATTTTTTCCGAGTCCTTTAACATCTCCATGTCCCTCAGACTACCAGACTTTGCGAGTGTATTTCAAGCTGAAATACTAGCAATCAAGGAGGCATGCAAGTTGCTCCAATCTAACGAAAACCAATTCAGAAATACAGCTATCTACTCAGATAGTTAGGCGGCCATTAAGGCCATTAAATCATCTACATCTACCTCAGTACTTGTCCAACAATGTCGGGCCGAACTGGCGAGTCTGAACATTGACCTACAGGTCACTGTCATTTGGGTTCCAGGTCACAGTGACATAGAGGGTAATGAACAGGCTGACGCTTTAGCTCGGCAAGGCTCGGCCTTACATAGCTCACTAGCGGAAAAAGTAAATATTCCTCTTGGTGCTATGAAGAGAAAAATCTTCTCGATTTTTCTCAATGAATCCAACCGTAGGTGGAGCAGTCTCACCAACTGCGTCATATCAAGAATGATATGGCCTACTTACAACAACTCACGTTCCAACGATCTAATATGCAGACCCAGGCGCGACATAGCCAGGATCACAGCAATATGCACCGGGCACTGACCCATAGGTGAACATGCAAGAAAGCTAGGCATCCCCTACAACCCACACTGCCGTAGTTGTAGAGATCCACAAGAAAAAGAAACTGTGGTTCATTTTCTTTGCGATTGCCCCGCCTTAGCAAATTACAGGATGGCTTCCTTTGGGAAAGCCTTCCTCGAACTTTCGGAGAAGAAAATCAAAGATCTGATTATCTTTCTGAATGCGACAAAATGGCTTTAGTAAGGCTCCGCTAAAGTATATAAAAGCCATTTTCTTCCGTACTAAATCCTTATTAGGTTGACACGAGTTTAATGGTATCAAAACGGCGTACCCCAGCGCTAATTAAGTCGCGGGCCCAGTTGGCTGGCGACTACCATCTCTACCTACCTACCTACTGCCTCTTATGAGGAATTAACAGAATCGGCAGAAAATTTTAGGTCCTCTTCATTCACGGCAACGTGCACACAGGAATGGTTGAGATTTGTAAGTCACTAGGTTATGAAATTTTATTTTCATTTTTTTTTATGAAAGTTTAAATAACAATAAATCAACTATTGGACTGTTTATTGATATGACAAAAACTTTTGATCTGGTGAACTATGATCTCCTTCTAACTAAACTCGTTAATTTTGAATTTTGTGGTAGTAAATTAGCTGCAATCTTATTCTAAAAATAGAATACAAAAATTATTATCAATGGAATCTCTAGTGAACCAAGATAGTTAAAGAGCGGTGTTCCTCAGGGATCTGTATTTTGTCCTTTGTTTTTCTTGATATGTATAAATTGTTTGTAAAAGAAACGTCGCCTATTTTGTGGTAGACATAGTTTTTACGTACGAATCTGGCACTGTTTTCGGAAACATTGTGATGATAAATGCAGAGTGATGGTATCATACATTTTGTATCAACGAAAAAAACTAAATTCTTGTATTTTAAGGTACTCGTATCTGGAAATAGTCTATATTATTTTAATTTATAGCTTCACGCTCACAGTTGTATACAGTTTTCTTTACCTCCAAGTAAGTGCGGAAACAGTATTTTTATAGGCAGTTTGCCTTGCACCAAACATTTCTTCAAAATTCAATCAGTTCAATATTTTAAGTACTTAGGTGCAGTATTGTAATGATTTAAACAAATGTTTTGTTGGTCACTCGGAAAATTAATTTAATTAAGCCTTTCTTCTCTCGAAACGTTTTAACATTTTTTTATAATGGTCTTGCACACTCAAAGTTGTAATACGGCATAACATGCTGGTGAGGTTGGTATACAAACACTTTAAGATCTTTATTAACCGCACAGAAATATTTAATACGAATTATTTTAAAATCGAATTATGTATATACAAAAACCATTTAGCTGGAAATTGGCCTTTATTTAAAAAAATACATTTTTTTCCATTCAGATATTTATATGTTTTTAAAGTTTTAAGATTAGAACAAAATCATATAAATGTCGAAGATAATTTTGTCACTGAGTGAATCAGAAATTATAAAAAAGCAATCCTAAATTCGTGAATAGGAAAACAAACTGAAAGGATTCATAATTAAGCTTGAAAGTCTTATAAACCTGAGATCCCTTATGGAAACAATTGAATAACTTGGTCATGAAGTAGAGCAATTCATTCTTGATGTGCAACAGGCTGCAGAAAAAAGTACTCGAACTTTTTCAATATGCAAAGAAACAAAAATAAAATATCCTTTCGAAATAAAGGAGCTGATATTGGGAAAAAGAAGAGCCGGAAGAAAATGGCAAACTACGAGATTTCCAGGCGATAAGGCAGCATTCAACCGTCTAGACGCGTCTTAAGAATGAACTAAAAAAAAAATCTGTGAATTCAAAAATGATTCACTTGATAGATTCCTACAAAGTTTGACGTCGGATACTTCTGCGGAATATTCCTTATAGAAAGCAGCCAAGCTTCCCAAAAAAAGACTATAGACACAAAACCCGCGGATAAAATCTCAAGATAGAAATTGGATCGGAAACCCGAAACAGAAGGCTGGCATTTTCGCTGAACATCATGTGAATATCTTTAAGCCATTCTCAGCAAATACAGCTACAGATGACTTACAGATTGTTAATAGAAGCAACGAATATGAAATTCCCATTGTCAAGCTCAAAGAAGTAAGAAGCATGTGTCAACATAAGTTATCTAACAAAAAAATACCAGGTTATTGCTCAGGTTTTGAAAAAAAAAAAATGCATTCAATGGCCTTAAAAAAAACTCCAATTTATAGTAAGAAACAAGGTAAGCCACGAACAGATGTAACATCTTACTGGCCTACATCGCTTATACCAATCATGGCAAAAGTTTTCGAGAAAATGCTCCTGAAAAGGCTTGGCAAATTAATAGAAGAAAGCAGACTAATTCCGAACCATTAGTTTGGATTTATAAGTAAACATTCCACGATAGACCAAGTGCAAACAATTACTGATGTTGTAGAAAAAGCAAGTATGTTATTAGATGTTGCTTAAGTCTTTTATAAGGTTTGGCATTTGCATTTGGGACTTGAGTACAAACTGCTTAGGGACCTTCCCAGGCAGTACTTAGCAATACTGAAAGTAAACGGTATGAAACAACTCTTTTGAGTACGATACAACTAATATTTCTCGGAACTAAAGAAAATTGAAGCTTATGTACCTCAAGGAAGTGTCCTAGGACCAACTCTGTATTTATTTTGTACTGGGGTTATTCTAGTGGACATAAATGCTCTCTCAGGACCACCTTTGTTGAAGAAAAACTGCAAACTGCAAAAACCTTTGCTACAGAAAAACTCCAAAATGGAGTCGATAAAGTTAGAGATTCTACGCAACGATGGCGTATCAAATTAAACAACACAAAATCTACGCATATAAACTTTACAAACAAAAGACTAAATAATTTCAAAATTTGTATCAACGGTAAACCTGTACCTTACGCCAATACTGCCAATATTCTTGGAATGACTTTGCATGCAAAGCTAAAATGAAAATAGCATATCAAAAAGAAAACAGAAGAACTGAATATAAAGAACAGAAAAATGTACTGGTTACTAGGGCAGAACTCTGGCCTATCAATACAGAAAAAAATTATGTAATACAAGCAAGTGGTGAAACACGTTTGAATTCATGGTATCTGAATAGGTATTTATTTTTTGATTTGGACATAACTTTTGGGCTCTGCCGCGGCTTAAAGATCTTGAAATAAAGTAAAAACCTATATTTTTGTATTCTTTTTTTTTTTTATTTTAATTTATTGAATTGATTTATTGAATGGAAGTTAAGATTAAGTAATAAATATTTTAGTGTCATTGAAAAATATAAAAAAAAGTTCATGAAAGGACAGCCACAGCTTTGATGCATCTTTCGACACTTTTGGAGCGACAAGGAAATTCTGATATTTTCAGTTCTTTTCTTTGCACCAGCAATGAAAGTTCACTACATATCAGTCAATTTATCTAGGCAAGGTGTTGGAGCAATTTGACATTCATTCCAAAACATTATGTCCATTTAGTCCGCAGCGTTAAATTTAATGTTTGCGGCTTAAATATTCGTTTTGAAATATGGGTTTTCCTCGCTTTTAAAATTCGGTTTAGATTAAGCTCTCTGACATAGACCCTTTCGTCGAAGAGCATTGCCATTAAACCGTTTTCAGGATGTACTAAGAAAGCATTTCTTTTAATGGCAGGATCAACTATTGACTTAAGGTTGTCTGGCCGCCATCTTGAAAAAGAAATGAGTTCAAAAACATATTGCGGGTCATCTATTAATAAGGGTTTGTTTCTTATCGAAAACCACACTGGTGCATACACTTTTATATACAATATACAATTATACATACTCCACAAGAATTTTAAGATTTTCAGATCAGTTACTTCAACTAATGTAAAGTCGAAGGATTCTGTTTGCTGTTGTGACCCATCTTGAATATGCCTTTTTTAAGTCTATCGATTTGCTAGTGCGGGAGAACATTAACATGTTTTTATAGCTCCACACATTTCGAAAAGATATTTTTGTTCAGTACTCAAATGACCTACGATTCCTTTCTCGATTTCAGGTATATTTCGGGTCACAGGTGAAAATTGAGCAACATCAGTATGTTGGTAATCGATTAATGACTTATATTAATGATAGGGCCAGAATATTCACGAGGGCCCAAAGTAGTTCCATCGAGCTTCGTGAAGAGATGTCGTAGTGGCAATTCATTGCATGAAGCAAGCCCACTGTAATGGTGGACCTAATTTCATGGCTATATAGCGAACTAGCCCTCCTTTCCAGCAAGTACTGATTGCATTACCGTCACATCCAATGCAAAGATTTTTTCCAAATCGAACCCTTTTCTTTGAAAAATGAGCATTGAGTTACTAATTTCCTTTCAAGTACCCGATTTAGGAGTTACATATATGGCCTAAGAAAATGGATTCTGATTCTGTAAGAATGGAAATATGATTTTGAAGAACCTCCTTCCTATAGTACCATCCATCTTTCTCTTCGGAAGATAGAGTTTTAACTTTTCGCCCAATTACGATATTATCGCACTGATTGAATAGACTTTCTCTTGATTTTGACAAGACTCTATGTATTTTATTTGTATCAATAACTTGAGTTGTATTACAGAAGCAACGGCTACAACAGATCGTACGGAAACCCATATCGATCACAGACTGCTGCTACGGATGGTAGTAATTAGGTTCCTCTTACCTGATTATCTTGACGTTGAGGGTACAAAAGAGCTGTAGCTGCGCTAGTTTGATTGGATTGACTTGCTCTAAAGTTTCGTTTGTATGAAATAGTTGATACCGTAATAGATTCAGCTCTTCGACTACCTTATGAACTACGCTTTTTATTTAATCACTTTTGAATTTTTTTGGGTTTCAACCTAGCCAATAGCTCCGATAAGCATTTTTCTGTCATTTCTCTGGTCCACTAAAAATAATCTTTCACTAAAAGGCACTTTTTTATCCTTTACACAATGACAGTCATTAAATGAATCACACTTACACGATGGAATGTCAAACAAAGTTGTGTTTTAAAGTACAATAAAATCTTGCAATCAGTTATCATAGCTTTTATTTTTTTCGAATTTGGGTATCTTTTAAGTGTCATGTATTAATCAGAGTGGATTTTACTTATTTGTATTATTCGACTATGACACACAATTAGAATCGACGCATTCTTCCATATCTTTTCGATTTCTGTACTCGATGCCGAGTCGATTTCTGGTTAGGACAAACAAAAACTCTTTTATGGTTGGGAAGGTAAGGAGTTAAAAAAATAAGGTTTTTAATAATTTTTTTTTTAAGAAATTCAAGTGAAAAAATACCTAGTCATAGGTAGATATATATTTTTATAAATATCTACATAATAAATAATTAACCTACATAATTAATTCTCAAAAAAAAAAAAATAAAAGAAGTAAAAATGGCATTTTTTTTAATAATTTCAGAGGTCGGTAGAGGCCTTAAAGTACCATTCGATTTCTTTTTGGTTTTTTACCCCCTTATATGCTATTCAATACGCAAATATTGCGGAGTTTTTCATTAAGATAATCTTAAAAAAAAAATAAAAAAAAAATTAAATAAAAATAAGGAAAAATTTCCTTTTTTTCAATATTTCAGCGGGAGAAAATTAGAAGCCAACAACTCGTAGAGAACCTGAACAAAGTGAATTAAAACAATCAACCATTCCTGTGTACATGTTGCCGGCAGCAATGAAGAAGACTATTACGAATGGCAAAACTGCCCTTCAAGTCTCTACCATTTTGCCGTATGTAACTCTAAATAAAATCTGTATATGTATATAAGAATGACATGTAGTTTATTCTTGATCGGTCTCTCGACCGTGATAGATGTGTTTTTAACTGCGAGTAAAGCAGAGAATAAAAGTGTGTTTGTTATTATTTATAATTTTTCCCACCGAAAATTTCACACTGTTTTATTTTAATCGTAGTTGTAACAAAGACCTTCAATTTTCTACTGAGTCATGTCAAGTTATTTGTTACTTTCTCGCAAGAGACAAACATTTATAGTGATTTGAATAAAAACTACGATTTCCAACAACCATCATTTATTACAACATCACCATCACAATGTGAAGGCGTGAGAGAAGAATTTTCTCTTCGAGTAGTTTGGTGAAAACTCACAAACTAAGAAAAAATGATAAGTAACATTCTCACAATTGGTGTTCTGCGTACGGAGAATAACAATCTGACGACCAGAGTTCAATCACTTGAAAGCAAATTAAGATGCCAACAACAACAATCGCTAAGAAACTGCATCGAAATTACCAGCGTTCCCAACGCCTAAAACGTAAATGCTAAAGGCTTTCCACAACAATTATTTCTTAATGCTTTTTCCATTGAAGCCCCTGACAACAAGATTAAGTAGAAAGTGCCAAGAAAATACAATATAAAACTGCGTTACTTTTAACTCATCAGCATCATACGTTCTGGTTTTGAACTTGTTAAAATAATTGGCATATTAAAATAATCACACTCTCTTGGAATCTCTAGTATTTTGTTTCCGAAGTGAAAAATCTACTGAGGATGCTTGTTTCTTTTCGGATCTCAAACATTTGACATTTGGTAGCCTTGAAAAGCAAAGTAACCTGCCGCCTTATCTGTTGAAATATAAAAGGCCTTTGATATAATAAATCATGAGATAGTTCTTAAAAAAATTGAAGATGCAGGGTTCGAAGGTTTTATATAGAACTGGTTCAGATCATATTCGATAAACAGAACGCAAGGAGTAAAGTTGGATTAAGAGCGACATGAGGTCAATAGATTTGGGAGTTCCACAAGGGTCAGTTAAAGGACCAATTCTTTTCCTGATATATATATGTATATCAATTCATTGTTAAGGCTGCCGTTTAAAGGTGTATTGCCAGCTTTGGCTAATGATGTAGGGCTTAGTTTTAGTACCTACAGCTTTCTTAATCTTACATCTGATATAAATTGGGATCAAAGCTTGTAAGGAATTTAGTTTGAATAAGAAATAAGTTTAAATACTAAGGCATGTTTTTTTTAAATTCTTGGAGAGGAAACCTGTTGATGCTGATCTATTTTTTAATGCTACAGAATGCCAAAAACATAGACTTTTAAACTGTTATTGTAACTCTAATTCCTAATCATGTATCTTTCTCTAGTTCTTCCAGTTATACGAGCGCGGTCCCATAAGTACTTAGCCCACAAAAAAAAAAACATTTTGGAAAAATGTCTATGTATTTCTCAACAATGTCTCCTTTTAGGTCGATTCACTTGATACCCTCGATGCTCCTACTTCTTTAATCCATCCGAAAAATAGTTTTTCTTGAGGTCTATAAAGTAGGCCTCCGTGGCGGTGATGACCTTCTCATTTCACTCAAATTTCTGCCCAGCCATCAGTGATTTTTTCAAGCTTGCAAATAGTTTTGAGATGCCTACTGTTTCGGCTATTCCACGCACCTTCAAAAATCTGTCGTGGATTTTTGACACCTTGTCCTCCGTGGTAGGCATTTTCGGGACACCTGGGTGGGGCTCATCAAAAACCGACGTGGGCCCACGTTGAGACTTGTTATACCAATTTTTGACAGTCGCTACCAAAGGAGAAGAGTCACCGTACACAACATCCAAGCGCTGTTTGATTCCGCTGTGCGATTTCCCTTCCAAAAACAAGAATCGAACCCCGACCTATGTATATTGCTCTTTTTCCATTTTTCTAAAATTCACGGACAAGCTGGCTTCCACACGTGGTCATAACAAAACTACGAGTCCGATTCGGCTGAAATTTTCACAGTGGCCGTCTAATATTCTCTCTTACTTGACAATAGTAAATTTTTCTTGCGATAGTAGCACCATCAGGCAGTGAGGCTAAGTACTTATCGCACCGTGTCCTCGTAGTAATTAATGGTTTCAGTAAGAGTTCAAATATTTGAGGCATCATTAACTCTAGAATGAACTATTAAACTCACAGAGAAAATCTAAAAAAGTACTTTCATGGCACTTTTAGATATTTTTACTTTCTTAGGAATGTTTGCTACTTTTAACTTTTAATGAAAATTTACTATATGACATCTTCCATTCAAATTTACAAAACTGCATATCATGGTAGGCAATAATATGTTATAATAAAACCGAACTTCTTTTGGTAAATTAATCTTTAAAAAATCAGGAAACATTAATTTCGAGATTATTTCTAATTATAACATACGTGAAAATGTTCTAAATCAGGTATCTATACCTGCTTTCTGAATATTAACAAGGTTCCGTAATTCATCAAAACTGTTAGATATTTTATCTTGCTTATAAAATATGTAAAAAAAATGGTTTCTTTTCTTTGATGTGGGTATCGAGGCAATGTTGAATAATAATTAAATAATCCTGATGTTTTGATCAAATAGATTACAATTGTAAACTTTTAATGTAATTTTGTCGCGTATTACTAAGAAATATGATTTTTTTTTGGTCACATAACCCTTCCCCCCCCCCCCCTCCCGTTTCAATTTAAAATGTTGTTAATATTTGCTTAGTAGTGAAAGTAGCTCTTTTATATTATATGGAAATAACTTTTTAACCTACAATTTGTACTTATTTTTATTTGGATTTTAAGAAATAAAATTTTTAATTAATTTATTAGGCGTATTTTATTGGTAATCTATAGGTACATAGCGCAACAATGCAAGTCTGAATAAAATGCTTTATTGACTTCATTCACACTTTTATTTTAAATTTAAATATTGGTATGCTTGGCAATTATACCTATGTCAAAATCAGCTGACTCGGAAAAGAAGTAAAATAAATACATATGAAATTTTACTAGAAAAGAAAATACAAATTTAAATGAATAAATAAACAAAACAGATAAGGGTTATAAATAAACTCTGAATTTCTTTAAAAAAATCATATTAATAGTTGAATGAATTGTTAATAGATAATTCAGACTCACTAAGTGAACAAAGTAAGAGCAAACGAAAGATGTAATATATACCTACCTACAAATAAAACAATCCACTTTTCAATAAGATAAAGGATGCGTTGGAAAAGTTTATGCCTTATTGTATGTCAAGTTGAAATATAGTTGAAATTGATGGTTATATGTGCAAAAGGTAGGTGAAAACAAATTCTTAAAAACTTCGCTTAATCTATAAGGTCTAAATAAATTAAAAAAAATAACTTGTAAAAATCATTAATTCATTCTAAACGTAAAGATATGGCTTGTGCTGAATTTACACAAATGTCAAAATTATTTATAAAATCAAATTTTGATAGTATGCATATCGCATATACACAAAGTCAAGTAACTGCTCGATGTCCGAAAAAATCAGCAAGATCATTCTTGCATTATGTCATTATTTGCAATATGGTGGCCATAAAATGTTACGTATTTGGTAACCTGAAATTTCTCACAAATTTTAAAGGGTTTTCCAATAAGAGGTGTTATTTTAATATTCAAAGAAAAATGGCATTTTTGGAGATAAATGATCGGATGTTTATTTCATTATAAAGAGGAAGGTATGCCGTTAATAATGGAACACAACATCAGCCAAATGGCCGCCAAGATCACGCTTACAGGACCATATCCTTTTCATGAAATTTTCCATAACCAAATCGCAAAGTGGCTGCCCTATGTCCTCGATAGCCTCACGAATTTCATCTTTGAGGTCTTGAATCGACGCTGGGCTGTTGGCGTAGACCTTATCTTTCACGTGGCCCCAAAGGAAGAAGTCGCAAGGTGTTAAATCACAAGATCTCGGTGGCCAATTGTGATCACCTCTTCGAGAGATAACACGGTCCGGAAACTTTTCCCGTAAAAGATCGATGGTTTCATTGCTTATGTGGCACGTAGCCCCGTCTTGTTGAAAGTAAACGTTGTCCAGATCAATACCATCCAATTCAGGCCATAAAAAATCATTAATCATCTCTCGATAGCGCAATCCATTGACCGTAACTGTTGCTCCAGCCTCATTTTCGAAAAAGTAAGGTCCAATGACCCCGCGGGACCATAAACCGCACCAAACAGTCACGCGTTGAGGATGGAGAGGCTTTTCAACAATAACTCTTGGGTTTTCCGAGCCCCAGATGCGACAGTTTTGCTTGTTGACGTAGCCTCCGAGCAGGCGCGGATACAGGGGGAGGGCAATGGGTGCAATTGCCCCCCCCTGGACAATTCCGGCAATTCTTCGTTTCACAATAAAGTAAATTTTTTTCAGTCCTAGCCTTAACCTATAACAACCAACACGCAAACACTTACGCATCACTTTTCACTTTTCATGTTATTTATGTAGGTACCTTTATTTTCAATGTATTTTCCTAATATCAAAAAGATTATGATTTTGCTTAAGAAAAATCTAATTTTATATTATCTAAGATAGGAAAAACGCTTTTTAAATATCTCTTGAGCCGTGCATCGTAGATATTAAAACAAATTTCTTGTATCTATCGTTCTAGATGTAATCCAAAAAGGCCCCATTATCTCAAAAATATTGGCTCTGCCATTTTGATACTAGCTCTTTCTCGTCTACCTTTTTATCATTTTTGTTGGGTGGTACACATAATGTATCCACTCATATTAACGCAAGTTTACATTGTTTATAGGGAGATCACCGACCAGGTCCGTCAAAAAAGCGCGATTCAAATAACAGAAGCATTGACTCATTTTTCAACCGATCAATAAGAGACCAGTTTTATCTTTTACTGAAACTTCTGATTCTAAAGTGGATAAAAGTAATAATGTTGATCCTATTGCTCAATCTTCTCACCGTTCTCCTAAATGCACAGAGAGAAGTGAGAGCTCAATTAGTGCGAGAGTTGCACCTGTTTTTCCCCCGGTTTCTGAGTCTACGTCTTGTTATCAGTCCGATGCCCCCTATGATATTGGAAATTTTTTGAATAAACAAATTGATGACTTCACGAAATATCAGCTTCCATCAAATCCTTGGCATCCAAAAGAGGACTACAAGTTTCCATTTTCTTCGCACTTGCTCAAAGGTAACAGGTAAGGTGGTCAAAAGGTATTTTAGCCAGAAATAATCTCAGCAAATATTCTTGGCTTGTGTTTTCACCATCAAAACAGGGTTTGTTTTTTAAATACCGCCCTTTCTTTGTCACTGGAAGTGTTGGAGGTGGTCACAAAACCGTGCCTTTACAAAGCCTTGTGAAAAAACCCTTAATAAACTTTAAATTAGTCATTTCTGGACAAAAGGGAGACTTGGAAAATCATGCTAATAACATTTACTACAAGTGAGCTGTTGAGGACGGAACTGAGTTTCTTCACACTTATAATAACCCAAACCTGGAAATAGTCAACCGTGTAAACCAACAGCGTCTTAAAAAGGTAGAAGAAAACAGGAAACGCCTTCGTCCCATAGTAGAAACCATCATCTTCCTTGGACGGCAAAATTTAGCATTTCGTGGTTATAGAGATGATGTTGATTCAAACCAATCTGACCTGACCGTGAACGAAGGAAATTTTAGGGAACTTTTAAGGCTTCGAGTATATGCTGGAGACAAAAAAAAAATAGAACAACATTTACAGTCAGCCTCTTCTAATGCTACATACGTTCATGAAGGTCATATTCGTGAGGATTTTGTAACTTTCGTAGATGTATTTGAGGAACTGACTTGTTCCAGAACTGACGAAGAATACGAGTCAGATGAGGAAAACTGGAGAGAAACCGGAAAAATATTATCTGCCGAAGAGAAGTTGGAGGGAAGCTCTACATCAAATGACTTGTCCTTAACTGGCAAAGCTATAGGGCAAATTATCTTGTTCCAGCTAAAAAAGAAGAATCATGTGTGGGAATAGGGACAGATGGGTGTGCTGTTATGCTTTCAGAAGTTCGAGGTGCTGTGACGGTGATTCAAAAGGAAGCTACAGTCACGAGCTTAACAACTCTATTTCTCGAAGTTCGAAAGTACCTGCCATTCGAGACGCTGTGACAATCATGAAAGAGGTAATAATGTTCTTCAAATCGCACCCAAAGCGAAAAACTGTCCTCATGAGCACTTTGGGGTGTGCACTCACAGCATGAAGGTGTACTCGAGTTTTCCTTAGACCTAGCCAAGATTGTGGAGGCATTGGAAACGATTTCGCAGTGGCGTGACCCAAGTACAGCCAGCAAAGCTTTTTCGTATGTAACAAGCTTATGCAATACCCAGTTTATTCTCTCAGTATTGTGTTTAAGTGATGTGTTGTCTTTAACACAGTCTTTTAGCAAATTGCTAAAATTAAATCTCTTGCCAATACCAGCAGCGCTATGCTGGTGAAAGGCACAATTTCCGTTATTTCAAGTCACCGGTAGAACATAGATACTAATTTCAAAAATATCTGGCAGAGAGCAAACAATTTAGGTGATCAATTGAATGTTGAGTTGAAGATTCCTCGTATCCCACGTCATGGTGGACACCAAATCTACCGAGCCAATTTTGACACAAATTCAGCTGAAGAATACTACAGAATATCTTTATATGCAACTGTACTCGACTTTGTCCTAACTGATTTGCGTGAAAGGTTTCAACCTGAAACATTAGATGTGTTTAAGCTCACGATTTTCATCCCGGAAAATATAATCAAATATAATACTGATGACCTTGATACCACCGTTAGGTCCCTATTGGATCGCTTTGGAAAACTCCTAAACTTAAATATAGATGTTGCCCTTTTTTTGCTTAAAGATGAGCTGGTGATGTGGCGCGACAAATGGGTTGGAGAAAATGAGCAGAAGAACAAGCTTCCTGACACTGCCCTGGATTTAATTGATAAATGCAATAAGGATGTGTTTTGTATTATACATAGTTTCCTTCTTATTCTTGCAACGCTTCCAGTTACAAATTCTTCGGCAGAAAGGTCTTTTTCTTCGTTGCGGCGCCTTAAAACATATTTAAGATCAACAATGGCTGAAAACCGCCTCCGCGGTGTGGCACTCATGCACATCCATAAGCAAATCCCGATCGATGTTGAGAAAGTTATTACTAGATTAGAATTAAGTATTTAAGAACTATGTATATTATATACAACACTATCATTCTTTCGTTTAAATTAATTAATTTATTTATTTATTTAATACGTACGAGTTCCTATTTAATAATTAAAGACATGCATGCAGAGCATTATTGAAAGAGGCTAAAGTAATGTAAACGAAGATGTTTGATTTACTATTTTATAGTTATTTATACACGAACTTTATTATGTATCTGCACATGCTTTTCTTAATTCAATTAAATAATTTGTTATTTTTATATTCGATTGTGTTTATACCTTTTAAATATTTTAAGACAGAAATGCAGAGAATCATTAAAAAAGCCTAAGTATTCGATGGACCATTTTTTTTTAAGTTAAGCAAAATATCAGGAAAATTGCCCCCCCCTGAACGAAATCCTGGATCCGCGCCTGCCTCCGAGGTGGAAATGGGCCTCATCAGTCAAGATGATTTTTCGATGAAATTCCGGTTCATTTTCATGCACTTCAAGGACCCAATTTTAATAATTTCAATGCGTTGTTGAAGCGTGTATCGTTCCAGTTTTATTAATAGCGTAGTTTCTACTTGTCAAATGTCAAAAAATGACAGCTTCAAAAGTGACAGCTACCGAAATAGCGGGCTATTCAAAATAACACCTCTTATTGGAAAACCTTTTACAATTTTCTGCCAAACACCGTACGGAAAAACCAGCTTTACTTGGCGAAAATGTAAATTACTTTATATTTCATTCTCTTATTTAGCAGATAGGCAACATACGGCTTTATTTTTGTTCAGATTCGAAGCCAGATACGTTAAGACTTTGACACATATTACACGAAAACGCATTAAGAGATAACATTTTGACCATTGACTATTAGCGTTTACCGTCTTATCGTAGATAAATTATTTCAAACCACATCGTTTTGGCTCAAGTGAAAACAAACCATAAAATGAACGAGTAATCACGGAACACATCCTCAAATATTAAAACCTGCCAACCTCACTCAAAAAACATTTTTCTGCAACCAATTTGAGCGTCATTCTATTCCAGACGTTCCAAAACTTTATCCTCATTATTCTATGCACTATTTTTACTTGCTAATTTATCCACAGTATTCCTTTGCTGTTGTGTACTGTGTAAAATTTTGGTGCGCTGCCCATATATTTTCAAATAAAAAACGACTTATGATTAATTTAATTACATTTGATGAGGGATTCATGAGCTTTGCTCTACCTACCTAAAGTTCGTTTGAGGAGTACCCGTTACAGAAGTCGTCGAATTCGTCTTAGAGATCCACTTCATTGTATTAAGAAGAGAATGAAAGTTTCTAATCCTTAGTTCAGATAGGTCGTTGAGGTCATCAAGGAATAGTTTTCGGAAAAGTTGGGCTCTCATTCTGGCCAGAACCGGACACTTACAGAGGAAATGAATTACTGTTTTCTTTTAATGCTAATTTCCGCAACTACGAGAATGGAGATTGTGAAGAATGTCCAGCTTCACAACATGTTCCCTTATAGGATAGTGTCCATTGTTCTAAATACCCTGGCTAAGTCTTTTCTGGGCTTGGAGGAAAGCCAAAAAGTATTACAGGCAGTTTCAAAAGATCCCTAAAAATGTCCATAATATCTAAAATGGCTATTTGCGGGTTATTTCATGAAAAAAATAGTACACATTGGCATAATGGTTAGTGTATTTGTCTGTCATGCAGAAGATCTTGAGTTCGATTCTCTGCCGACTTCAAAAAAGTTTTTCATGGGTGTAGTGCCTCTTGCAAGGAAATGACACAGTTTCTAAGAGTTTCTCTTGTCATGAAAAGTGTTCAAAATCGGTAGAAAAATGTAGGTACCCTGCATTCCTAGTAACATCACGCACACATGAATGTTTGAGAGTTGTAAGTCACTCGATAGAGACTCTCTACGAGTCTTTATGGTCTCCTATTTATTTATTCTATAAATAGAAGTATTAATATATGCATATGAGTTCGACACAAATCTTTTTGTTTTGTTAAATATTAAAAAAAAAATCTATTCTTTGAGTTGACTCCCTCATAAAAATCCGACTTAAATATCTATACATATATCATACCTACGAGAAAAAAAAGAATAGGGACACATTTTAATAATAAAAAGGAAGACATTCCTTAGAATTTTCAACATACTTTGAATAATTCCATCGTAAATAATAAAATACAAAAAAAAAAAACAAACCCCTCAGACATTCTATTCTTTCGCCTTATCACAGACTCAATGGCGTCTGTCATCAATTTAACAACCACAAGGAGCATCCTCTATACCGTGACTGGTTTATTTAAATTCATCTTTCTAATTCACATGACAAATTATTGTTCTAGTTGTGTAGCTTACCCGCGTGCAAAAACCCATCTCATCCGTTTATCTTTCAAAAAGAAACATTATAATGGCGCTCGCACTAGTAGCTCCAAGCACCCCTCGCAAAAGTTTACTCTAAATCACTGCCAGACACTCACCCCCATCGAAGTTGATAAACCTATATATAATGACGCCAGGAAACAAAGACAAAAAAAAAAAAAAATACGAGAATCTCTGTATACCTATCTGGAATAAGTTATGGAATAACTACTACCTCTTAGCCACTTACCACACTGAAAATTATTGTGATTGTTGTAATAAATTTCACTAAAACAACCCTCGTTTTTCATCACCATCTCTACCCCCATGCTAATGTACCTACATTCAACCACATTGTCAAGACTTCAGAAAGTACCTACCTACGAGACGACTATAGTAGATAAACTTCATCGCGAGGAGAGCAAACTTTTATATACCGCACAATAAATACATAACGTAGAACGAAAGGACTATAATAGAGCAAAAGACGTTCTGGGTTTTTTTTTTCCAGATACTAGCTAGGGTCCTTGATGTCCTTGCGTTGATGTTGTTGTTGTTGTGTTTTGCTATTACATGTGAGTAAAGTGTATAATCACAAGCACTAAACTAGGACAATAACAATTGAGTTGTTCTTAATTGTCGGCCGTGTGTCGTTCGTAGGTATGTTCTCGCCGTGCTGTTTATTTTTTTTTTACTGTTTTATAATACAACTCAAAACAACAACAACAAAACTAAGACTAGAACAAAAGAGGAAAAAAAAAAGAATGGGCGAATAAACTAGTTGAAGGTCCTTGAGGGAGGTAGACGGCGCCCAGCGTGTTATTTGCATTTTTATTGTGCTCATCCAGAAACAAAACAAAAAATCTCCCTGCCTATCCAAGCACCAAGCAGAGTATCTAGAGCTAGATAGGTAGGTACTCTGTAGGCCAGAAGGGGGGCAAATGTATAAGGAACAAAAAAAAAATATATCCACACAAAATACAAAACTCAAGTACTACCTACATACCGTTGTTTTTTTCTGGTTGTATTATTTATACTTTTTTCTATCCGTTGTCCGAGAAGAGGATATCTGCAGCAGCGAAAATGGAAACTGTAGATAATGTTGATAATCCGCATGCAATTAGTCCTCTTTTTTAATTAATTTTAGTCTCATCGCTACTTTAATCCTTTTGTTTCTCCTGCTTTGATTTACTTAGCATTTTTTTCGCATTCTTTTTTTTCTTTAAAGATTGAGAGGGAAAACACTGAAGTACACAGATTTGGGAAGAGATTTTCAAAATTTAACTGAGAGATTAAATTAAATTTTTATATTTTTTTTTGTTGAAGAAAACCACTTAGTACTTTTACCACCCACCAGGTCGAGGAAGATTTAACCAAAGAGTAAGCTTTTAAGATTTTAAAATATTTAATGATTTTTTTATCTGGCTTGCTTCACTGATGTATGTATTTTGAAACTACAAGGGATTTTTTTAGATTTTTTTTAGGGATGCTGACATAACTGAGTGACATCTTTCAATCAAAAAAAAAAACGAACACCCATGATGACAGCTATCGTCGATTCACTAACTTGCTCATTCAGAGCCTGTCAATCAATCATATCCGAATGCACACACATGTAAACACACTTCAGAGGGTATTTTGTGGTACTTCAATGACTTGCCACGCACATTTCCTGAGGTATTGAATTTTCGATTTGGTGGAAATTTGCTAAAAAATCACGTGTCACTTTAAGGATACCAACATGGAGGTAGAGAAACTTGAGATTTAATTTTTTCTTAATTTTAACCGAGATGACTAGGATCTCCCGGAATTTTCGACTTCACACTTCGAAGATGTTATGGCGAGATATTAGGCATTTGGCAATTCGTACAAATGAGCCGAGATACATAACCTCTTATTTAAAAATAATTAAGTTTTTTTTTAAATATTTTTATTTTTATATCCTTGTTATCTATTTTTTTTTTTATAATTTTTGTTTTCTATTAATTTATCACCAACCGTTAAGATATCGTGGCGTCATAAATGGTAGACGCTGGGAGACTAGTTTCCCAATCACGGATATTCCCATACATCTGCAGCTGCTGCTGTGGGGGATTTTCTAGTGTTTTTCTGACTCGATGCGCGGAAATCAACGAGCGGGCGAGCAACGGCGGCGGCAGTGTTTCCAAAAATGAGAAAAAGCTGTATTCTTTATTATTTGCGCTACATGAACTTCTCAGTCGTTTTGTTTGTAATCATCAGGGTGAGAGCGTATGATATTGAAGACATAAGAGAGCAACGAGTCGACAACCACACTACGCCACTGACAGAGAGAATTGTTTTCTTTTTCTATGGGAAAACTAGAGAAAAACCATCTGATAGCAGAGAGGAATTTATGGAAAATATGTGGTGTATTTCCAGCAAAAACAAAAAAAAAAAAAAAGAAAAATTCCAGTGTGGTAAGAAAACACACCCAAATTTTTTTTTTTTAGAGTTGACTTTATGGTAAACTTGAAAGTGAACAACTGATTTTTCAATAATGTATAAGCTTTTTCCGGCTTTCCCGGGAAATTTGCTCAATTGGGGAGAGTATAATGTTAATGAGTGGAAGTTATTTTTGTTGAATATGTTTTATTAATTTTGCCTTAAGTAAGTAAATATGGCATGGTTTTTTCTTCAAGCTTCATTAAGTCTTAGGAATAATGTATATTTTACAAGCAAATCAACGAAAAACAGGTATCCTTTAAATTGAAATATTCAAAATTTTATACAGTTAAGAGAAATGCATGAAACTTCCCCTTATATCAATTTCAACCCAGTATTTTCTCTTAAATTGGGAAATCTTTGAGAAAGCATATTTTTTGTACTCAGTGACAAAGCGCATGTTTGTGAATTGTGTTATGGTCATTGTTGAGGAATTTGTTGACAATTTTGTTGAGGTAGCCATAAATTCATGTGATGGTGCAATTGGGATTAATGTTGGGGTATTTTATAAAGTTTGATTTCTTAAACAAGAAGAGGATAAGGATGCCAAATATTCAGAGAAATTTTACAGAAGTTTCAGTCCAAACAGTTAAACACTTTCATAGCGATATAAGTTGGGCATCAGTGAATGAAACAATTATCGAATTTAAAATTGCAATTTGCATGTAGGGAAGATGCTAACTATATGTCCCGATTTGCTAACTTGGCGTATTTGTTATAAGGTATGAAATGAGGATTGGAGGGAGGTTTAACCAGCATGAGAGAACTCGAGGGGATTTATTTAAAAATATTTACACGGATTATGGTAAGACTTCGTACAGCTGCAGCAAGGAGATCCAATGGCATAACCTGCTTACTCAGGTTCAACGCCGACAGACTACAGGATCTCTCAACATGCACCAATTGAGAGACCACCTTTTACACGAAATGATGACAATCAGCAGCACGGAACCTGAATCCATCGAAAACCACTGGAGTGCTGTGAAAAATGTTCTTAAATCAGGTGCTGAAAGAATAGTCGGCCGAGCGAGGGGAAACAATAACGCTTGGCTTTCTGAAGAAACCTGGATACGGATTTGCGAACGACAAAAACTCAAGGCCCGTATTGCAGCTGCAACTGGAGTAGAAAAAAGAGAGCTAGAATCACCGCAGTGTAAGACGTGGGAAGCGTAATCACATCAACGCTTTGGCCCAACAAGCAGAAGATGCTGCTAACAGATGCGACTGGTGCTCGCAGTTCCAAACAAAACCTCGTAAAAGACTCAGATGGCTCGCCACTTATTTCGGATGAGGATCATCTAAGAAGGTGGAAGGACCATTTTGCGTCGGTACTAAACCGAGTTATCGACAGCAATGTGCAACTGATACCTGCTGAGCTGACAGGAACATTAAATTCCCGAATCCGCACTGCACCCCCCAGTAGAGATGAGATATGCAACGCAATCAAAGCACTGAAGACCAACAAAGCAGTAGAACTTGATGGCATTCCTGCAGAGCTTCTACAAGCGGCGCCATCGACACCGAGCGAACTCCTGCACCCACTCATAAAGAAAACTTGAATCTCTGAAGGATTTTCGAATGAGTGGAAAAAGGGAATAGTAGTCAAGCTTCCTAAAAAAGGAGACTTAACACAGTGTGAAAACTGAAGGGGGATTCGCGTCCTGCCTGCAGTTGCCAAAATATTAGCGAAAATAGTACTGCAACGTATCAGGGAACATCTAGAAGCCACACTCGATGCCGAACAAGCTGGCTTCCGCACTAGATCCTCATGCAGATCATATCAATACTTTAAGGATCAGAATTGAGCAGTGCATCGGATATCGATCACCACTTCACCTGCTATTCATTGACTTTGAGAAGGCTTTCGATAGCGTCAATAGGGAATTTATTTGGCATGCTTTACGCAGGAGGGATATCCCGGATAAAATAATAGCTATTATTAAGGCAACTTATGATGGATCCAGATATCGTGTTTTGCACGAAGAAAGGCTGTCAGAAGAGTTTGAAGACCAAAGTGGAGTCAAACAGGGCTGCATTCTGTCACCAATATTTTTTCTTTTGGTGATAAGCGCTGTCCTGCGAGCGGCCTTGACAAGAAACGGAGGAATTCGATGGACTCTGACGTCTCACTTGAAACATCTTGACTATGCGGACGACGTATGCTTGCTCTCTCATAGGATCATGGATCTCCAGTAAATGACAACAGGGGTGGAGAGAGAAGCAGAAATCGTTGGACTGAAAATCAACTCCGCCAAAACAAAGATGATCAGCTTAGGAACCCAGTCATCTTCTCTCATAAATATTTATCAACAACCGGTAGAGAAAGTAAAGATCTTCCCATACCTTTAAGTATCGTCTCTACCGAGGATGGCACCAAACAGGAGGACATCAGCAGTCGAATCGGGAAGGCAAAGGCTTAGAAATATATGGAGGCATAACTCTCTCAGCTTAAGAACCAAGCTACGGCTGTTTCGATCCAACGTCGAATCCGTTTTACTTTACGGTCGCAGCACTTAGAAAGTAACAGTAGGTGTCACTAAGAAGCTGCAAACGTTCATTTATAGATGTCTACGAAACATCCTTAGGATTTTCTGGCCCAATCGTATATCAAACGAAACGCTCCTCAGGAAAACGGGTCAGGAACCTATTGACTCTGTTATACGACGTCGAAAGTGGCAGTGAATCGGACACATGCTTCGAAAAGGCGACAATTGTATTGCGGTGCATTTAATGCAGTGAAATCCGCTCACTCAAGAAGGAGGAAGAGCTGGACGACCGAGAAGCTCATGGAGAAGGACAGTCGAGGAGGAGTCAGACCAACTAGGCAAGAGTTGGAGGGAGTTGCGACTCATATCAAGGAACTAAACACGATGAAGAGCTGGCGTTGGGGATGCCCTATGATCCACTAGGGGTCCCCCACTGACATAAAAGATCTGAGGACCTAAGTAAGTAAGTAAGTAATATATAAATGGTTTTTAAATGTGATAATAATGATATTGAAGCACATTGGTTTTGAAGTAAAGGCTTACAGTAAAAAAGCTTGGGAGGATTATATCTACATTCGTGAAATTCAGTTGAAGACAACAGCTCTGTATTTGACTCGGTTGCCTTTAGTTTTGCCTTGTTAATTTAGACTTGAAAACAGGCTGCAAATGGGTATACTATGGAATTATAACTTATAGTCAGAACTGTCAAATTCCAAGTACAAATTAAAACACATTAAATTGTATGGAGGTGGCCACAGAAGCCCTGAGCGACTTGTCATTGTTTTAAACGACAGAGCGACGTCGCTCAATCGCTCAGTCACTCATCGCTCAGTCACTCATCGCTCAGTGCGTGGCCGAAGCCTTAGACGTGACAAGCGTACATCAACGCTTTGGCCCAACAAGCAGAAGATGCTGCTAACAGATGCGACAGTAGAACCGTCGACAGTATTACAAAGGAAATAGTTGGTGCTCGCAGTTCCAACCAACACCTCGTAAAAGATTCAAACGGCTCGCCATTTAGTTCAGATGAGGATCAGCTAAGAAGGTGGAAGGACCATTTTTCGTCGGTATTAAACCGAGTAACAGACAGCAATGTGCAACTGATACCTGCTGAGCTGACGGGAACAACAAATTCGCGAATCCGCACTGCACCCCCCAGTAGAGATGAGATCTGCAACGCAATCAAAGCACTGAAAACGAACAAAGCAGTAGAACTTGATGGCATTCCTGCAGAGCTTCTACAAGCGGTGCCAACGACATCGAGCGAAATCCTGCATCCACTCATAAAGAAAGCTTGAATCTCCGAAGGATTTCCGAATGAGTGGAAAAAGGGAATGATAGTCAAGCTCCCTAAAAAAGGAGACTTAACATGGTGCGAAAACTGGAGGGAGATTCGCGTCCTGTCTGCAGTTGCCAAAATATTAGCGAAAATAGTACTGCAACGCATCAGGGAACATCTAGAAGCCACACTCGATGACGAACAAGCTGGCTTCCGCACTAGATCCTCATGCAGATCATATCAATACTTTAAGGATCAGAATTGAGCAGTGCATCGGATATCGATCACCACTTCACCTGCTATTCATTGACTTTGAGAAGGCTTTCGATAGCGTCAATACAGAATTTATTTGGCATGCTTTACGCAGGAGGGGTATCCCGAATAAATTAATAGCTATTATTAAGGCAACTTATGATGGATCCAAATGTCATGTTTTGCACGAAGCGAGGCTGTCAGAAGAGTTTGAAGTCCAAAGTGGAGTCAGATAGGGCTGCATTCTGTCACCAATATTGTTTCTGTTGGTGATAAGCGATGTCCTGCGAGCGGCCTTGACGGGAAACGGAGAAATTCGATGGACTCTGACGTCTCACCTAAAACATCTTGACTATGCGGACGACGTATACCTGCTCTCTCATAGGATCATGGTTCATGGATCTCCACCAAATGACAACAGGGATGGAGAGAGAAGCAGAAATTATAGGGCTGAAAATCAACTCCGGCAAAACAAAGATGATTAGCCTAGGAACCCAACCATCTTCTCTCATAAATAGTTCTCAACAACCGGTAGAGAAAGTACAGAGCTTCCAATACCTTGGAAGTATCATCTCCACCGAGGGTGGCACCGAATAGGACATCAGCAGTCGAATCGGGAAGGCAAAGGCTTAGAAATATATGGAGGCATAACTCTCTAAGCTTAAGAACCAAGCTACGGCTGTTTCGATCCAACGTCGAATCCGTTTTACTTTACGGTTGCAGAACTTAGAAAGTAACAGTAGGTGTCACTAAGAAGCTGCAAACGTTTATTAATAGATGTCTACGAAACATCCTAGGATTTTCTGGCCCAATCGTATATAAAACGAAAAGCTCCTCAGGAAAACGGGTCAGGAACCTATTGACTCTGTTATACGATGTCGAAAGTGGCAGTGGATTGGACACATGCTTTGAAAAGGCAACAATTGTATTGCGGTGCATGCAATGCAGTGAAATCCGCTCACTCAAGAAGGAGGAAAAGCTGGACGACCGAGAAGCTCATGGAGAAAGACAGTCGTGGAGGAGTCAGACCAACTAGGCAAGAGTTGGAGGGAGTTACGACCAGTGGCGGCTGTACCTTAAGTGCGCTCGTGCGCTGAACCACCAATTCAAAAGATTTAAAAATTACAAAATATTACTGCATCTTTATTTTTAGATTCCCATATTAATATTTATTTTTTAAACATACGTACAAGAACACAAACAAGTAAAATTTCCAATTATGACGAAACAATGTAAGCGCTTTGCTTTACTATTAAGACTTACTTTCCCTGCAAGTAAAAATTCTCGTGCGCTTCGGCGAGCGCACGAGGACTGCTAATATAACTTGTATGAGTTACAAGCAAGTATCCCTGACGCGTGAGATAAAAGATATTTCATTGAAATATATGGAGAATTAGCCTGCTCTCGTGCAGCGCACGAGAACCGAAGATTAACTACAGCAACCGATGTTTGACTAGAATGCGCTGCGCCTGCGAATATGTAATGTTGTTTCGCTTTATCCGTGACTGGTTAAATAGTGTAGGTTTGTAGGTGTTAGGTTAGTAATTGTTTTTTATTTTGGTTTTGGTTCGATTCTGTACTGTGTACAGTGTGTGGTGTGGGATAAAATTAACAGTGATTAGGTATATTAAAGACAGTAATAAATCTTTTTAAGATAAAGTTACCTGAATTCACGATTTGACGCATTTAAGTGAAAAAATAAAAAACATGATTCCTTGCTAAATGTAATAAGTGTGTCAGTTTTATACATGGTCGAAATTCTTCGAGCAATTATACAAAATAATAAAAAATCGACATATACATGTAATTTTTTGTTTTTTTGCGATTTCTAATCTTAATACCTACCTACTTAGTGAGCAAGTAAAGTGCACCACCTGTGCAACAATCCACCAGCCGCCACTGGTTACGACTCATATCCAGCAGGTACCGAACACGATGACGAGCTGGCATTGTGGAAGCCCTATGCCCCACTAAGTGTCCCCTACGGACATAAAACGTCTGAGGACCTAAGTAAGTAAGTAATATAGATTTTAAATGTGATAATAATGATAATGAAGCACATTGGTTTTGAAGTAGGGGCTTACAGTAAAAAAGTTTGGGAAGATTATATATACATTCGTGAAGTTTGGTTGAAGACAACAGCACTGTATTTGACTCGTTTGCCTTGTTAATTTAGGCTTGAAAACAAGCTACGAATGGGTATACGCATAAGGTGCTTGTGAATATAAGCTATGAAATTATAACTTATAATCAGAACTGTAAAATTCCAAGGACAAATATGAGTACCATGCCTGGCCTTGTACATATCAATTGTTTTATTTCCTATTTTACCTCGTTCAAACTGGTTATTCAAAATTGATGCTTTCTTTAGATGGGAATGTTTTTTTTGAAGGTGTAGTTTTTGGGGGGTCAGCAACACAATGCAATAATAATCACACATCCCCCATTGATGAGGAACTCATTTATTTGGACGTAACGCTTATAATTTTGTATTAATTTTTACTTTGTACTGGTATGATTCAGTTGCCAATTAATTGTCCAATTTGCGGTAGCAAGAACTTCCTTTGACTAGCTAAGTTGTGCTTAAAGCAAGCATGCCTCGCTAACGTAGACTGAATATCCTACTGCCAGGATCAGCTTCGTGTTTGTTTAAATATGAGGTTGGGTTGATAGTAAGGAAGAAAAAGGTCAATGGATTCTCTAATTGGTCTATGAACTGGAACATTTTATCTCTACGTGAAAGCAACAGAACCTATAGTTTGATAATCCATGCCAACATTATTTGGCTTTACACATTATGTGGCGCCCAATATGGGATCCCATTCAATTCAATAAGGGTCAATTTCATCAGGTATCCATGTGGTATGAATATTTTACTGCGACTAGGTATTGTGTGTTGACCTTGAAAAGTGGTTTTAAAACCTGAATTATCTAAATTATTTATTTTTTCTTGGCTCGTCTGGAACATTCGGTAGATGGGCTTATCCACCACCAATTTCTTTTTTAATTTCCAATTTTTTTTTATTAAGTTAAAGCTAGGCAATAGTTGAAAAAAATTTATTTGGATTTACTAAAATTAAAATTAAGTTTAAAAACTCAATATTTTGGAAACCCCATACTCGAATGTAAGTATGTATGCCTAAAAATAACGGTACCCAACATACAAATGTTAAGAAATTATTGTTGTCGAAAAGCGTATTTTTCTCGAAAATGGCACCAAAAATTTTTATTATTTTTTTTTCCAAAAAAATTTTTTTTCTTTAAAAAATTTGTATATAAAAGCTTATTTTCTTAAGAAACCACTGCAATGACTTATAATTTTTGTTCTTGCAAAAAGAAATATTTGCTTGACTCACATGGCATCCTGTTTTTAGCTCCAACTACTAAAGGCGTTGTTTAAGTCGTTAAAAAAATGAATTTTATGCTTATGAACAGTTTTTCTCTAATATCATTAATTTTTGAAAGTCTTAGTCTTTTTCATAAGAGTAAGTTCAAGCGACCCAGTCATGTATTTTATTTATAATTCGATTTATTTCGATTAGTCACTTCATTTAATATTGTTCTTGTAATGTTCTTTTTCTTAAAAATTTCTAACTTAAAATTTTTATAAAATATTCTTATATGGAATCCGCTAGTTCTAATATTTTTTATTATTTTTTTTTTCGGATTTCAATACATAGTTCTTCATTTTTAGATAGAATATTTTTTTTTACACTTTCTACTTCTTTTCGTATCCTTTTTCTGGTTTTTGTTTCTTTTTGGTTCGTTTTATTTTTCTTTGGATTTTTTTTTTTATAGAGGGCTTAGAACACGGTGAAGGAGCCACTCCTTTCAGATTCATAATAAGAGTAGAGCCCCATATCAAGAGGCTTCGTCAAGAACACGATCACCAAAGGTTAGTAATTACGAGATAATTAGTCGTTACATCCAGGAAATTGGCACAGCTGCTGTAAAGGGCAAGCCAAGTTGAAGATTTTCGGTAATTAACAATTGGGATGGAGCGAACTAGAATCGCTTTCCGAGACAAAGGAGACAAAGTAGCAGGAATTCTTCGACACATACTTTCGGCACCATTCATCCAACAGCTCAAAATACATCAAGTATAAGCCAAGCCAAACCAAGCCAAGCCAAGCTCTCAAAAACTAAGAGAGAAGATTCTCTCTGTTGCTAAGCTGACTCTATGCTAAGTCAACTCTTTGGCAATCCGACGCTGTTAATAATTATTATTAATGAATTATAATACTTAGATACTTTGTTAACAAATTTATTGGACTGACACTCTTAGTCTGTTATCGAGAGTGGAAGTACATACTCGTACACATATGTACAGAAGCGAAAATAAAAAATAAAATTTAACGAACTAAGAACTTGTCGTTTTATTTGTAAACATTCGGACGCAGACATTATAACTCTGGGCGAACCGCACTTTGGATTTGAGGTCGCTTGAACTTTTAATTGAGACGGAGTCTTATCTTCAAATTTATCCAAACATTCTACAGAAAAAAAAAAGAAGAAATTAAGGTACACCTATCATAAAATAAGCTTTTCTTACTACCTTTCTAATTTAACAAAACAACTTTATTAAGCCACCTTTAGTCCCCCTAAAAGTCACAGTATCCATACCCTCATTTAAGAAGTTTTTCACCATAATAAAAGTTTACAACTCGTATTGGAAACATAAAACCACAAAAATTAAAATAAATTATTGTATTGCACCATCAAGATCAGACTTTCACACCTTGTGGTTCCGCCCATAAAACTCAAACCCAAAACCAAAACCCAACCGGTAACCTTACCTATAGCTGAAGAAAAAAAAAAAGTTTATCCTTTACATAAAATAAAACTTTTATGAGCCTTCATTCGATGAAGGATTATTTTTAGCTGAATGGGATCAATAAACAAATGAAAATTATTTCCATTCATTCCAGAAGGAGAAGAGTGGTAAAACTCATTGGAGAACTTCCTCTCGAACATCTGTCGAATGAAAAGTTCTCTAGTCAACTGAGCCGGGCCTTATGTAGGAAGCTATAGGTATACGGTTAAACTTAGGAGTTGAAGTTCAAGGGCCACAACCGTATGCAAGTAAGTACCTGCCATCACAAACTACTACAACTCTCCTCTTTGGCCCCTGAACAGAAACAAAAATAAAAAATAAAACTTGAACGCACATGCAGGATTTCTCATTTGAGTTGCGAGAAAGTTTTTGAATCAAAATTGAATTTGAGTTTTTGTTTTTGCATTTAAAACTCTGTGTTCCACGTTCGGTTCGGGTTTTCGGGTTTCTCGCCCTCACTACAAACCACAGCCATACAAATGGTAAAATGACATTACGATTCAAAAGTAAAACGACCCCAATTCACCTGAGTTAGGTAAAATTAATTTCCATCAGTCATCTCTTTCAATTTGAAAAGTTTTGATTTAATTAAAAACGGTTTTCAAGAGTTGAACACCAAACGAAAAATAGGAACCAGCAAAATAAATTGATGAAAACATTTAATAATAAAATCAATACATAATTGAAATATTATGTACATTTGTCCAGAAGGGTTACCCATTCTTTAGTTAAGGACCTGTCGAGGATTCGTTTGTTTTTAATATTAGAAATCGAGCTGGATATTTTAATGAGACTTCACATTACGATGATGAATGAGTGAATTATGTTATGGGGGGTGTTGCACTCCGACCTGGAGATCTATTGTGCCCTTACGCTGACAGGGAAGACGAAAAAAGTGAGTCTGGTAATTTTGTCTGTCTGTACGATTTTAGCCTAATCGCTTTTGCCGGGTTTCGCTAAACTTGTTAGAAAGCATTTTTAAACTTTCCCCACACGTTTTTCCTCTTTTTTAAGACAAAAAATAACGGTACCTGCCCTACCATTTTTTTTTTTTTTTGAGGTCGTATAAATATTTTGTTCTCCCAAGAACTGTTCCATACATTTACAAAAATAAATTCAAAAAATGTGGTTTATTTTAATCTGGGTAATGCTTGAAAAAAAAATCCGAAAAATGGTTATTAATGAACCACCCTTTAGAAATATTTTTTTTTTTTTTTGATTTTCTCAAAAACGGTAAAACCGATTTTGATCATATTTTTTATGATAAGGCTTCCCAAAAGTTTGGATAGAATTGTGTATTTAAATTTGCAAACAAATTTGTTTTTTGGATTTAAATAAAATAATTTTTTTTTTAACTCAAAATTTCGAAAACACCATGTTCGATAATTTCGAAATTTGACAGATACAGTTTTTTCAATACAAAATACAAGAATTTTTTATAGAGAAACTACTTAAAAGTTTTAAAAAAACGTTGCTTTTCAAAGCTTAAATAAAATGCACAACTGGGTCGGACGAACTTGCTCCTATGTAACAGACTAGGAATTTTAAAAAGAATGTTATTAGAGAAAACTGCTCATGAGGATAAAATTTATTTTTTAGACTCTTTTAGTAGTCAGAGATAAACACAGAATGCTATGCAAATATGAATTTATACAAGAACAAAACTTATAATTCGTTGTAGTTGTTTCTTAAAAAAAAATAATATTTTATATAAAATATTCTTAAAACATTTTTAAGAAAAAAATTTCGTACGCCAATCAGAAGTGTTTATTATTGTAAGAAGAAGAAATAAATTTTGAAAAAAAAAATACTGAACCGATTTTGAGATATCGAATTTTCCAAAAAAAAATAATAGGTATTTTTTTTCAAAAATTCAAAAATTATTTTTTTTAAATGTCTTGAAATATGTACAATGTTTTTTAAACTTCCTAGAAGTTTATCTAAAAAAAATTTATTAAGATCTGTTCTGCCGATAATGAGAAATTCAAATTCGAAAAAATGGTTCTATGTTAGGTACAGTCAGTAATATCTTAATATCAAAATCATAGTTCGTAAAAATTAATCAAAAAATTATCAAAATTCTCGGCGCCGTTTTCGAGCAAAATACGATTTTCGAAAACTATTTTTTAATATTTATATGGTGAATACCGTTATTCTTAGGTAAAATATCAGGTTTAAAAAAAATCGAGTATGGGATTTTCGAAACACACAATTCTATCCAAATTTTTGGGAAGCGTTAGCATAAAAAATATGATCAAAAATCGGTTCTACCGTTTTTGAGAAAATCAAAAACAAAAAAAAAATATTTCTAGGGGGTGTACCATTATTAACCATTTTTCTGAAATATTTTTTCAAGCATTACCTAGATTTAAATAGATGAACTTTTTTGAATATTTTTTTTTAAAAAATGTATGGAACAGTTTTTGAGAGAAAAAATTATTTATAGAATTTCGAAAAAAATTGGTATGACAAGTACCAAGTTGAACGAAAATCGGCCTAGGCGATTAGGCTAATTAAATTTGAATACGCAATAACATACAAACTTTTGAGGAGCTTTACCATAAAATAAATTTTCAAAATCGGTTGTACCGTTTTTTAGAAAATCAAAAACAAAACAAATTATTCCAAGGAGAGTACCAAAAATAACCATTTTTCGGAATTGCCAGAAGCTATATTTGTCGATGGCCGAACCCGGGAGCAATGTACTCCTTTAAAATAAATATATATAAAACAAGCACAGCGTTAAAACAAGGAGATGGGCTGCCCTGCGGTTCATTCGAACTCGTTCGTGAGCAGATAGTTAACTGGTGTGCAGGGCAGCCGTTAAGACCGAGGCAAAATTAAAAAAAAATAAAATGCACGACTGGGTTGCAGGAACTTGCTCGTATGTAATCGACTAGGAATTTTAAAAACGAATGTTATTAGAAAAAACTGTTCATAAGGAAAAAATTATCATAATTTTTTAAATTCTTTTAGTAGATAGTAAGAGACAAAAACAGAATGCTATGCAAATATAAATTTATGCAAGAACAAAAATTATAAGTCGTTGTAGTGGTTTCTTAATAAAATAAGGTTTTATATATAAAATTTTTAAAATATTTAAAAAAAAAACTTGGTACGTCAACTTTAAGTTTTTCTTATTGTACGAATGAAAATTAAATTTCCAAAAAAAAAATTACCCATTTTTCAAATATCGAATTTTCCAAAAAAAAAAGATTTTTTTTTGAAGTTTTGAAATGCAATGTTTCTTAAAGTTCTTAGAAGCATCTGTATAAAAAATTTCTTTAAAATCCGTTGTGTCGATAATGATAAATTCAAAATTTTAAAAAATCATTCTATATGGTAGGTACAGTCAGTAATGTCTTGTTTTAATTTTTTTTGTATTTGATTATAAATCTTAAAAATTAAAGCAAAATTCTCGGAACCGTTTTCAAGAAAAATACGATTTTCGAAAACCATTTTTTTAACATTTGTATGGAGGGTACCGTTATTTTTAGGTAAAATAATATTTTTTTCTCATATCTTGCAGATTATTTTAAGAAACTTTTATTTATCAAGTTTTAAAAAAATCGAGCATGGGGTTTTCGAAATATTGAGTTTTCAAAAAAAAATCCAAAAAAAATTGTTTTGAAAATTTGAATACACAATAATATTGAAACTGCTGTGGACCCTTAACATAAAAAAAAGATGATCAAAATCCGTTGTACCGTTTTTGAGAAAATCAAAAAAAAAAAAATGGTTCTAAGGGGGGTACCAAAAATAGTAATTTTTTGGAAATTTTTTTTCATTCATTGAAATTTTATGATTTTTTTTTTTAAATCTGTGGGACAGTTTTTGAGAAAAAAAAATATTTATAAAATTTTGAAAAAAAAAATCGTATGGTAGGTACCGTTATTTTTGGTCTTAAAAAATCAAATCAAAAAACATCGGGGGGGAAAAAAATAAAACCCATATCTGTAGTCGAACATACAGAATTGCGAGACCCACTTTTTTGGTCTTCGCTATCATCGTAATGTCAACTTTGATCAAAATCTGGAGTTCGATTTTTTTTCCGAATGCATAACTTGCCTTATACATACATACATAGTTCCTATAAGTCGCAAGTAAAAACGTCCAACTAATGAGGTATGCACACGATATTGACATATGAACGTTCCATAATAGAGCCCCTTACAGTGATTAAAGATCAGTCAAAACCTGTTGGTCATAAAATAAAGTAAGAGTAGACCAAGTACATGTTATCAACAAACAAACAAATATCTATCACCCGAACAGATCATAACGTGACTATTGATACCAAAAACTTCGAAATAGTTAAGGAGTTCATCTACCTCAAATTTATTGTTCATTACATGAATGATACCTTAGTGCAGATCTGACGATGAATGTCCCTTGCTCCTTTGGATTACCAAAACAATTTGGTTCAACACTCCTCATGCAATAGAAGAAGTGTGGCCTCTTCAAAGCCCTTATTCTTCCAGCCCTGCTATACGGAGTCAAATCGATAAGCAAAAAGTGACAGCTAGATTTATCTTTTTCGAAAAAAAAAAAGAAATTCTTCAACAGAGATTTGGTCATATGGTGTGCGTAGAGGGCGCATAATGGAGAGAATAAATCCCGAGCTCTATGAGCTGTACCAATTTATGAAACATGTCGACTACCCGAGCAATGGGTACATCGAGTGATTTTTTTTAATTTTGAAGGGTGCAATACGCCCATTTATTAGGCTTCATACAATCTAACTTAAATATAGCTCTTAAATCTAGGATTGGATGATTAAGACAGAGTTTTAGGCAGGGTGAATTGAGGTTGAAGTCAAAAGTTGTAAAGTTTGCTTTGAGTATAAAATCGTCAATATGTGTGAGAAAGTTGAGCTTCCTATCACATATAACACCAAGTTCTCGAATTGACTCAGCGGTGTTTGATAATGAAGAAGGTATCGACGGGGGAGTAGATTGGAAGCGTTTTCGTGAAAAAGTGATTGAATGGCATTAGGAAATATTAAGCTCTCAGCAAACTTTCAGGCACCAGACAGAGAAACTGTTGAGATCAAGTTTTAGAAAAGTGTGGAAGAAATGGTCTTGAAAAACTTTGCATCTTCGGCGTAGAGTGAAACATGGGAATGTTGAATAACTATTTCAATATCGTTAATAGTAAGAATAAAGAGGAGAGGTCCTAAGTGCCTGCCTTGTGGGATCCCGGAGTTAGCTAAGAAATCATCAGAGAAGGAAGGTCTGAATCGAACTTTGTAGTAACTGGTTTTCAGGTAAGAAGAAATCCATCTTAAGAAGATAGGTTCAATCCCAATGGTGGACAGTTTGAATAGAATAAGCTTATCTGAGATTTTGTCAAATGCCTTACTGAAAACGGTTGAGACAACGTCGACTTCCTTTCCGTTTTCTAAAGCTGAGATGCTTTAGGATACGAATTCAACAAGGTTAAAAGTTGTAGACCTACTTTTGACAAAGCCGTATTGAGAGAAAATTGAGAGTCTTACAACGAAAACTTAAAATATCATGCAAAATGCTTTCAAAGATTTTGGGAATATGTGAAAGTTTGGCAATTGTACGATTTAGATTAGATTAGATTTTTATTTTTTTTTTTTCAAATTAATTACAATTTAAGTTTTTTTAATATATATACATATATAAAATAAGAGAATAAAAAATAAATTAAAAGGCTATGCCAGATATGGCAATTAGACGATAGCTTGTAACTTTGGGCCCTTTTTATGTATTGGGGTTATGAAAAAGATCTTCCATAACTAAGGGAATACTCCTTGAGATAGAGATAAACTGAAGATTTTTAAGAGGGGAATGGACAAAAATACTCCAAGTCAAGTGAGTGTTCGAATCCCACCCCAAGAGTTCAAAGTGATAAAGACCGGAATTCTGGTTTAAGAACCAAGCCATTGGGGATCCCAAAGCTCTTGTTCTAGATGACTGGAAGCGGCGGCGGCGTATTGAGGATCATAACGAACGAAAAAACTATGTATCTCAGTCAGCGACCTTTCCTGGAGCAGGAGCCGGTTAAGTTAGTAGGAACCGGTAAGAATAAAGAGACATTACTTTTATAAAACTAAGGTATACTTTTAAGGCATAGATTAAATAGAAGCGACCGTTAGGAACTGATTTTTCGCTAATTATTTATCTCACCTAATGAAGTTTTTCTTTTAATTAATTTCTTCCGGAAATTATCATTATCTAGAATTATAGCTCATCAAAATGTTGTTCCTAATAAATTCCGGTTGCTTGGCTTCATTAAGAACACGATTTCTGTTTTCTATTTTCTCAACACACCTATAGCTATTCGTGATTAATATTTTCTCGTTCCACACATCTCATTAATAAAAGAATAATAGCAAAACCTTATGAATATAAATTTCACTTTAAACACATGACAACAATTTCACTTGTGTTGATGGGATAAGGAATCGCGGTATATTCCCTTATCCCTAGAATATGTGGGCGGCTCCAATTTTTATAATTTACAAACCTCTCCCCAAACGCGTGTTTATTTTTTTTTTGTTGCTGTTGTCATTAAGGCAAGAATTCATGACAAGAAAAAAAAAAAACAAGATATGTATCTCTCCCTGTATATTTTTTCGAAACAAATTTGCACTTTTCATCGGGATTTCACCTCTCCCAGGTTGACTGGAGGAAATAGGGCAGATACTGTTACGTGCCAATTTGTAATTTTGTATTGAAAGGGGTGCGCGCTTAACATGCTGTGTATGCGGTACATGCAACAACAACTCATCGATAAAATGAATGAAAAAGACACGAAATCATTTCTTTTCAAAAAAAATAATAATAATATCTACATACATAATAATAATATAAAAAAATTTATTGGCGGCCGTTGGGAAATTGATGATGGCGGTGGTGGTGATGCCTAATGGAATCGTTTAATTAACGGAGTAGAGATTAAAATTTATCACGTATCACAAGGCAAATTATTTGCAGGAGTGGAAAGCTGATGTTATTGATATTTGTTGTTCTTTTTCTTTGTTCTTATGGCTGGCATTTTAGCAGTGATTATTGTTAAGGACACGTATTCTGATGAAAGGATAGGTTTGTGGTGAGAGAACAATGAATAGCGATCCTATTTCTCGCGTTACAATATTGCCTGTTAGATTTATGTCTTTTTAATTAATTAACTTGATAAAAGTGTGGTCGCACCCCATCTGACAGCAGGAAACCTGAAATATGCGGCCATGATGGATAGATTTCTATGAATATATTATTTAAATGAGTATTGGTTTGGGATTATTATTCTTTAAAGAAGGATTTCGCTGGAAAGGCTCCATATGACCTCAAACATTAATTAAGGAAATAATGAAAAGTATTGGATAAAGCAAAGTTAACGTTTTCATTAAGAAAAAAACATTTAGGGCAACAAATTGCTTTAAGATACTCGTACAAGATTTTTTGGCTTAGTTAATTATTTTGTAGAGAGCGACTTATACGCTTCCATAATGGTTGAAAATATGAAATCTCAAAAGTCATACTTATACATTTTACGACATTCTCCAACAAGACATAAGTTGACTGCTTTGTTTGTATGAAATATTCGACAAAAATCTTTTGAATCAGAAAGGGCACACCGATTTTTCGAAATATAACCAGATGTAATATCTATTTTATGTGAAAATAATTCTAATTCCATCTAGGCTACGCTTTTGACTGCAGCCTTTACCTACAAGCCTCGTCTTGTATGGTTCAATTTTACAATTTATATCTTTCTACAACGATTAAAAACCTTTAACGAACGTCATCAGCTTATCATAGTTTTACATGTCAGCCGGTATCGTTACCCTCCCACCAGTCTTTCTCCCCTTATGACCTAAGGTCACAGGACCCCTAGGCCAATCCGGGCAGTCTCAAGACAGGATTGTCTGAGCCATTATAACTCAGACATGACTATTCTACTACTTTTTATGATTACTTAGCCACGAGATAGCTTAACAAGAAAATACATGTAATGCTGTTGAGAGCACAAATAGACGATGGAATTGTTGACGAGTTCTTTCTGTCACTATGGAGGGCTTCCAATTCGGTTCCTCACTGCCACTGAATTTGAAAACAAGAAGTGTGAGAGGTGGGACAAGTTCCTTTCAGTATCTCTACGACAGTAGAATTGATGAATCTTTACACTTTGTGAGCACGTGTAGTGTACAGATAAATATGACGTGGGATGCTGAGTTGGTGCGGCTGCTGAGGTACTGAACCGGCCACTAAATCTTCGGATCGTCACGGCCACTGTACTCTAAAACAAGAAGGAGACTAGCTTACGAGTTGAGATTCGTTCCCTTCGGCATTCGTTTGGCAACTAACAATTAAGTCTTGGGCTTACGTGGAACATCGAATATTGGAAAAAGTGGCAGTCTGGATAGGCTCAATTGGTAGGGCTTTGCGTTAGAATCAAGAATGAATATTCTTCTTATCATATGGACTTCCCATTCGGATCTCCACTGCCCTTTTATTCAGAAACAGTGTGCTCGAACTAGTGGCTTTGGCATTCGTTTTGCAAACCGGAATTATATCGGATTATAATGGTGAAGATGGATAAAAGAAATCTTTTTGGGATAACCAGTTAGATCCTTCTTTATTATATTTTTTTTTTCTTATTTATGTATACTTTTGTTTTCTGCATTTATATTTATTTTGTATATTAATTTTAGTTTGCGCTTACCGATTACTTTACAACCAATCAAAAACTAATGAATTATAAAAATATGAATTTATGCAAACAAACTTTAAAAAATCGTTTTATTATTAAATATATTTTTATATAAGAAATTTGCTTAAAATTTTTTAAGAAAAAAATGTGGGATGCGAATTTTAAGTATTTAATAATATTGATTTTAGGAAATAATTTAAAAAAAATAATCGTTCATAAGTTTTGAAGATATTGATTTTTCAAAAAAAAAAAAAAAAAAAAAAATTAAAAAAAACCCAACAAATATTTTTTCGAATATTTTTATATACAATATTATTTTAAACTTAAGGGGACTCCGGCTGAAAATTTTTGACTAAAATCCTTAGAGAAAGTCGAAAATATAAAAAAACGGTTCTATGACAGGTACCGTTAATAACATTTTGCTCCAAAATTTTTTATTACCAAAATCGTTAGAGCCGTTTTCGAGATAAATAAGGTTTTGCATTACGGGTGTATGGGGGATACTGTTAGTTTTGGAGCTAAGAAAAAAATTCAATTTCTCCTCTAGGGAATCACCAAAGACACTTAACTACCGAGATTGAAAGAAATAGGTCCAGTGGCTTAGGCTGTAGTGAGAGGTACAGTCATATAGACATACAGAAATACAGACATACAGACAATCAGACATACAGGCATACAGACAAACAAACGGAATTGTCGGACCTACTTTTTTCGTCTTCGCTATCATCGTAATGTCAACTTTGATCAAAATCTCGAGTTCGATTTTTTTGCCAAATGCCAAACTTGCCCTATATGTATATCGCAAGTAAAAATGGTCAAGATCTAAGGATTTATTCCTAAATGGGACTTTAACTCTCGTAGTAACTAACAAGTTCTATAAAAATAGGACTAAACCAATTTCGACTCGACCCCGATTTACAAGGCCGAAGGTTAAATTTTAAGGGCCGATGTTGAATGTGAACCACATCTAAACGTCAAGTTTTTTTCTGCATTTCATTTGACATCTCTCAATTTCAGACTAACTCCGAAAAAAAAATCGAACTCGAGATTTTGATCAAAGTTGACATTACGATGATAGCGAAGACGAAAAAAGTGGGTCTCGGAATTCTGTCTGTCTGTCGGCCGATTTTCTTTAAACTTGGTGGATAATATTTTTAATTAATTCCCCCCCACAAGTTTTTTTCTTTTTTTTTTTTAGGACCGAAAATAACGGTACCTGCCATACGAATTGGTTTCGAAATTTTATAAATATTTTTTTTTTTCTCAAAAACTGTTTCACAGATTCAAGATATAAAAGTACAAACAAATTTAATTTAGTTAAATGTTGAATGGTTGAAAAAAATATTCCGAAAAATGGCTATTGAGAGTACCCCCCCTCGAACCATTTTCTCGTTATGATCATTTTTTCTTCCTAGAGCTCCCCAAAATTTCAAATATCTAGTATTGTGTATTCAAATTTTCAAAAAAAATTTTTTTGGATTTTTAAAAAAAAATTAATTTTTTTTTCAAAACTTAATATTTCGAAAACCCCACGCTAGATTTCTTTTAAACTTGTCAAATAAAAGTTTCTCAATATAATCTACAAGATGTGAGAAATAAATTTTATTTACCTAAAAGTAAATGTACCCACCATACAAATGTTAAAGAATGGATTCCAAAAATCGAATTTTTTTTTATTTCAATAATTTTGCATGATCTTTAATTTAATTAAAAAAATTGAATTTAATATATTAAAGCTTGTACCTACCATAGAACCATTGTTTATAATTTTGAATTTCTCATTATTGACATAACGGATCTTAATAAAGTTATTAATAGAGATGCTTCCAAAAAGTTTGAAAAACATTGTACGAGTATTTCAAACCTTTAAAAAATATTTTTTGAATTTTTGGAAAAAAAAGTCTTTTTGGAAAATTCGATATCTCAAAAACGTCTTAATATTTTTTTTTTGAAATTTAATCTTAATTTACACAATAATAAGAACTTAAAGTTGCCGTACCAATTTTTTTCTTAAAAATGTTCTAAAAATTTTGTACTAGTGTATAAAAGCTTATTTTTTAAAGAAACCTTTAAAACGACTTATAATTTTTGTTTTTGCATATTTTGCATAACATTCTGTTTTTATCTCTTACTACTAAAAGAATTCAAAAAATTAATTTTATCCATATGAACAGTTTTCTTTAATAACTTTCGTTTTTAAAATTCCTAGTCTGTTACATAGGAGCAAGTTCGTGTGACCCAGTCGTGCATTTTATTTGTTTTGCAAACGTCTATATTCCCGCATTTTTTTTATAAATTAAATCTATTAATATTCCGGGTAAGCTTTTAATAAACCTAATAAAACAAATTCTTATACTATTTGCAAAGAGTTTCATTGTTGTACATTGATTCCTAAATAAAGTCTTTAATTGGTATTCCTGTTATTATAGTTTCTCTCTGTCCAGCTTACTAGCCCCATAACACAAAAATTGTCAGAAAATTTTAACAATAGTCATTTATGGAGATAAATCAAAAAGGATTTTCCAGGAAATATGACAAGATTTTGTGGCATCCTGACAAAATATTTTCCATTATTACATTTCATCGAAATTCAGGGAAATTAAAATGCTTCATTATGAAATTTCTGTTTCATTTCTGTTTTTTTTTTTTGTAGTCTATATCATTTCCATTTTAATAACCTGTTTTCTAAATAACTAGTCAAAAGTGTGTACCTACAAAGATATCAATCTTTTGTTTTTGCATCTACCTATGCAATTCATAGCGTAGGAACAAAGCAGGAAAACAAAATCAAAATGTATTTCTTTCATCAAAGTTTTGGCAAAGGGATTTCTAATTTGAGAAAATGCAATGAGTAAATGGGACTCTCGTATAGCTTTGGCTAATCCTGAGTGGATACTGTGGAGTCCTTTTTGAAATTTCATATTTCTGTCTTTGATATCAAGGATAATAAATGCATTAAAATAAAAACTCTTCTAAAATTTGTATGGTTTTGATATTCGCATGTTTTGATAGGAGGACATCTTTTTTACTTTGGAAAAGTAGTTTTGTGTGTTTTTTATCAAAGCTCTTCACTACTTATAATCTATCGAATATAAACCTAACCTAGCTAATTATTGGAAAAGGTTTTTGAGACAGAGAAGGAATTTTATTTGGTTGGTTGTAGCTTTGCATTATATTCGCTTGAATTTTTGTCATAAATGCAAGTTTGTTAGGTTGTCTACTATTTCCTTGAAATGATAGAATGTTTCCCAAAAATTATTAAACATGAAAGAAACCTCAAGGAAAATAAATGTTATGCCTACTTTACCTCACCACCTAACCTACTGAGTCAAAACTGTATAACAATTAATTACAATATCCGCTTTGTCTTAGAATAATTGCGACGCAATAGCTCAGTTGGAAAAGTTATCAACTTCCCGAATGTAACTCAGAAGGTCAAAGCTGAGTATTGCGCTCTGAAAGTTGAACCAAGTACTTCCAGATGGGTCACTAGAACGAAAGTGTTTCTGAATCAAGAAGCGAAAGGCGACGGCTGTTGTTTTATGAATCAAGTTCTATTAAAGTTTTTAGAGGAAAAAACCGAATTAACGAGAATTCGTCACCCGTTAGACTTATAGAAATGCAGGCCACTTAGTCATCATCGGTTTCACCTACTTCCAGGCATTTTAAAACTATGTCGCAGGCGTTTATAAGTTCGTAAGCTTTACTTGCTAAATAAGGTGTTTTTTGCCCTGAAAACAAAGGGACACAACCTAAGATATCTTTTCGTACGACATCTTGAAATAATTGTCACTCCAAGGTCCAAGATCTTGTTGATGGTTTCGGGCGGTAGCTCAGGGATAACTTGGATGATATTGGCCTTAAGTGCTTGAATCGTTTGCCCGAGGCGGCCAATTGAAATCACGAAAACGGCAAATAAAACGATTTGGGAATTTGGTGCACAAAAGATCACAGACATGGCGCCTCATCCTGCATGAACCAGAGATCGTCCAAATCCATGTCTTTAATTTCAGTAAAAAGTAACGCCCACCGTTGACTGAAACATTGTTCCCAACCTCATTTTCGAAGAAAAATGATCCAATGATGCAACCACTCAGCAATCCGCACCCTTATAATGTTAAACACAGGCCAAATTCCTAAACGCAAGATTTGCAAAGCAAAACACCTGCAAAGCAGATATAGCAAATCAAAATACGCATATGTAAGAGAATTGCGCAAGAAATGTTTGACATTTGCACAAATGTCTCTGCATTTGCGCAAGAAAGTAGCATCGATTGCATTTTGGGACACTCTGCTTAGCAGAGATTTTTGTATTTGTATTTTGAAACTGTTTGCTTAGCAGAATTTGCGCAAGATATGCGTTTAGGAATTTGCGCACTGTGGGCAATTAGGAAAGTAGGATAGGATTAGGAATGTGTGAAATGTTGAACTGTTAAGATCGATTGCGAGTTGATGTTCGTGAAATGAGTCTCACACTCTCAGGACCAGGATTGTTGTCCACTAGCATACCTACCAGCCTCACAGAATTTTTGCACAAACTTACGTATAGGAGGCGTTGTGGCCAAAACTTCTTTTCAAAAAACGAAATTTTTAGGCTACACTTACTTCGGAAATAAGTTTTTAATAATTCCCAATGTTGTTCAAGCGTAAAACGATTTGTTTTATTTGGCGGAGGTATAATACTAACTTTGTGTCAAGATTTCGAACGGAAAATAGCCTATGATTTAAGAAAAAAAAACCTAGATGGCCCACCCTTTACATAGATAGTAGTACCTATATGTATAAAAGGTGGGTCATGATAAGTTATGCATTCGAAATATATCAAACTTGAGATTTTGATTAGACTTGACATATTATGACATAAGATGAAAAAATTTAATTTATTTTTATATTCTTAAAAAAAAAACTTATATTAATCTAATAAAATCTACCTGAATTATAATTAATGCTTGTAAAACTAAGTAGTTTTGATATATTTTTTTACGATGTGCACACCTCAAGAGCTTCATGGAAAATTAAACTTGCTACAGACTTGACATGTCTCCGTTCAAATTTTCATATTATGCTTGTCACGCAACCAAAATATCAAAACATTTTGAAATCCATTCAGTATGCTTGCTTGACAAGTCAAAATAAAGCCAATCATACCGTGTTTGTCAAACATATTTGAGAATGTGAATACTTCAGTTTGACATTTGGCTACTGTTAACATGAATATTTTTTTCCGTTCGTTTCATCCTTTTGTTTATTTGGCAGTTTGTGTGAGGGGTGTAGAAATTTAGCTTCATTCCGCTACACTTCTTCACCTCACACCAAATACCACAAAAAGACGAAAAAAGAAACAACTAAAAAAAAAAACTGTCAAGTATTTATCTATATATGTATCTCTAAGCCATCTTCTAATGGAAATTGTCAAACTAAAAATGACAGATGGAGAACATTCTATATTTTGATATGAAGAATATTTAATACGAAATTTGACATAATAAGGTTTCACAGATAAGGTAGAAAATAAACTTTTGATGTAAATGCATTTTCAGGAACAGAAAAAAAAAAACAACTTATTTCGCATTTTTTAAATGTCAACTCTGAAAACGCATTTTTCTGGAGCATACAATAAAATACAATCGTCGATCATTAACGTGAAGGGGATTTGTATGAAACACTGAATGAACCTGCAATGAATTTTGACACCAGTTATTTCGTCTTTTTGACGTATTTGGTGAGCTGTCAAGAAATGTTGGGGAACGCAGATGTTTGGTTCTAACTATCAGTGGAAAGTACTTACATCGAGATTTCAATCCACTGATACCATAGGCGAACTCAAGGTTTCCAACTTAGGTAAGATATAGTAAGTACAATCTAAACAGGGTATTAAATGCAATCTTCCATAATATATCGTGCTATCCCAAGTAACATTTTTCATCTCATAAGATTCTCCAAGAGTTCAACTAGATTAGGTAAGAGGAGCTAAAAGTAATCTTAAAGAATACTACGAGATTCTTTTAAAACTGTTAAAAACCTTAAATGGCCTAGTTATGAGAGGCTCTTCCTACTCATAGTAGCAACAGAAGTTTCTTTATGGGATGACAGATGCACGTTTATATTAAAATGACACTTCTAAGGCTCTAATAGAGATCGGCGAAATCCTATTATGAGAAAGCGTCTCTTCCAATAAGAGGTGATAAAAAGAGAACAGAATATTTGTTAACTTAATAAAGAATGAAACAAAATACTTTTTTAAGTTTGTGTGTATACATCATTTGCTATGCCAACAAACTGTTAGGCTTGATATGGTATTTATTTTGTAAGTCTATCAACTATTATATTATAATGGCGATGCATGATACTTATTATTATGCACATATGGGAACCGAAATGTAAATGCGGTTGAAATTGTATATACTAATTCTAACATTTTACGTCGAAAAAACACAAAGCCCTTTCAAAATAATGCATATTTAAATTATTTTATTTATAACTTTTATCGGAAATAGGGTTACCATATATTTCTTTCGTAAGCAAATAAAATCAAAATTAACTTTGAAATTTGTCTTGTTATTTAGGTCATGGGTCATTTGCTTGTGAGAGTAAATAGGAAACAGGAAAGGTCAAATTTAATATAAAATATTCCAAATTACACTGAGAGTATTATGCTGCATTTACAAGAGTAATAAAATCTCATATTCTCTGTAATTTTCTATTATTACTCTTGTCACAAAAAAATACTACTCGTGTAATGCAACATAAAGAATAAATTTCTTTTGTTAATTTTGAATGAAAAGATAGTAGTAGCAATAAAATCCCAAGATGTTAATGTATTTAGTTTAAATTGAAAAAAAGTTACAAAATATATTTTATACTTTCTATGTAATCACAACAATGCTAAATGTAAACTTGAAAATGCCACCTAATAAATTTTAAGTCAGTGCTACAGCCAAGTTATTTTATCGAAATCATAATTTTTTAAGTTATGGTAACCCTCAAATGTACAGGCAATTACTTTGCTTGTGTATATTAATATGGCTGCTGCTGACGCGACACTAACTCTTCTAGTAACATCTTTATTCTTTCTATAGGATCTTAGACGCTTCTTTATGATTTATGTGTACTTACGTGCGAGTGAGAGGAGAATGTTGACATCAGAAAACTGAAGTTTTGAATAGTTGTGCTTGTTGCATTAAGGATCTTATTAGGATCTTACTGCAAAGCTTATATTCTTTGAACTCCAAATTGTTTCTTGATATAGGAGGATATAAACTCAAATTCTTTTAGAATTTTCAAAGAAGTATACAAATAACTTTACTCTTAAATATGACTTGTTATGGGATTATTTGGACATATTTAGAGCTCAGTTTTTAGAAAGGGATTCATATAAGACTATAAGTTTTTATAATCTAACTACAAGAAGAGAAAATAGTTTTGCTATAAGATTTAAGTTCTTTTAAGCTGGAAAAGTGTTTAACTCTTAAAATAAAAGTGTTATGACATCCAGTTGAGTTTCATAACAAGATATTAATACTTTAGTATAGCAATGGGATATAACAGAGTTGTATGAGAGTTTTTTTCAGATTTCAAGAGATAAGCTCTGGAGAGTATGTTAGTTGGGATACGTAAGGTGTAAATAACACGGCTTCACGAAACGTATAGCAATCAACCTAGTCTGTCACTCAGTCTTACCTTCTATACCTGAGAGCGTAGATTGTAATAATTTTCTGTCGTACTCACTTAGTTGCAAGTGTCCTTCGGGGTCTTGAAAAATACAAATCCGCTTGTCCAGATTGTAATACCTACATATATCCCCTTTAGTGATCTTTTATTCTCACAAATCCATTGCGTGAGGCGTAACCTTCGCATTCGTCCATCTTTATTCTATTCTATTCAATTCCCTGAATGCCCGTTAATGTTATGGAATTCATCATCATCATCGGCTCGACAACAGGGTTCCGGTCCTGGCCTCTTTCAACAAGTCTCTCCACCTATCCTGGTCTCTAGCCGACGCCATCCAGTTGCGCACCCCAAGGCTTCGGGCGTCCTGGTCTACGCCATCTCTCCAGCGCAGGCATGGTCTTCCACGCTGTCGTCTACCATAGAATGTACCACAAAGATTGTGATTGTGCCCTGCCCACTGGAGTCTACCGAGCTTAATTTTTGTCACGATATCTGCTTCAAGGTAGATTGCGTACAGTTCATGATTGTACCGTCTCCGGAATCGTCCTTTCTCACATATGGGGCCAACAATTCTCCTTAAGACTTTTCTCTCGAACGCAGCTAAGAAGTCGGAGTGCCTTTTGCTAAGCACCAAAGTCTCGGATCCATATGTGAGTACTGGCAGGACCATGGTCCTGTACAGCAGCAGTTTTGAAGTTTAAGTGAGATTTCTGGATTTGAAGAGCTTTGACTATAGTAGGCTCTGTTGGATTTGAGAAGCCGCCCGCGTATTTCTTCTTCTATATTGTTATCGGCTGCTACTATTGACCCAAGGTATTTAAAGGATTGCACCACTTCAAATTCGTGCTCCGCTACCTTGATTGTTTGACCAACTGTTCCTTCACTAATGTGCAGCCCCAGATTTTGTGCCACCTGCTCGATCTGGATGAAGGAATCGTTTACAGCTTGTTCGGTTCTTCCGATGATGTCGATGTCGTCTGCGTAAGCCAGTAACTGGCTGGACCTGTTGACGATAGTCCCTCTTGTTGCCGTGCCAGAGTCAAGAATTGCTTTCCCCAATGCCAGGTTAAAGAGGAGGCAGGCCAAACCGTCAGCGTCCCCTTGTCGGAGTTCATTAAAGATATTGATTGGTCTGGATAGCAATCCGGCTATTTTTACTTGGCTTGTTAAGTTGGTCACGGTCAATTTACATAGTCGTGTCAATTTATTTGGGATGCCGAATTCTCTCATAGCTTTGTAAAGTTATACCCTGGCTATGCTGTCATAGGTGGCCTTAAAGTCTATAGACAGATGGTATGTTGGGATGTTAAATTCTAGACATTTTTCCATCGCCTGCCTAAGTGTAAAGATCTGATCAGTTGTTGATTTGCCTGGAATGAAACCACACTGATATTGTCCGATGACGGATTTAGCGTATGGGGTTATCCGGTCTTGTAGGATAGAGGAGAGTATCTTATAAGCGGTACTCAACAACGTGATACCCCTATAATTGCTGCACGTTGTGACATCTCCCCTCTTATGTATGGGGCATATTAAACCTTTTCGCCAGTCTTCTGGCATTTCTTCCTGCTCCCATACGTGTACTATAATATCATGAATTGCTTGACGTAAGGCTGGCCCGCCGTGATGGAATAATTCGGCTGGTATGCCATCGGCTCCCGGGCTTTTGTTCTGTTTAAGCCGGCCTATAGCCTTCTCAACCTCTTCTATGCTTGGTGGCGGCAACATAGGGTATTCTTCTTGAAGTAGTGGAGCCTCCACTTCTGTTATGGAATTACTGAAATATAATTAGCTTAAGAAATATCTTGAAGAACAATAGCTTAGTGATGATCAGTAGTACGGGTTTCATAGCTATAGGTATATGATCTCATTTCTAAAACATTTGATAGAACTTGGCACGAAGGTGTTTTATTGAAAAAAAAAAAACCTTCATTTAATTTCAATGAGCCTCTCCTTAGAAAATTAGAAAATGGCCTTCTTGATCTGTTAATTCGAGTTGTTTTGGGCGGTCTTACTCGTATATGAGATAAGAAAATAAATGCTTATTATGCCCCAAGATTCCGTTTTGTACCCGATAGTCTTCCTTATATTCATAAATGATCTCCTGTCGAATTTTCAACTATTTATTGTTTCTCGGACGACTGCATCGCCTTCAGCTTTTCATGATCGTTTCCTAACTCTCAGACCTGTTTCTCGGTATGTGTGTTAATGACCATCTCCCTTAGAACGATTCGCTGTAGCCGAAAACACTAGGTTTTCTAAAAAGATGCAAAAAATGTGTCTCCTCTTCGGACTATAATCTAGACTATCATCTATAAGAAGCTGTATAATTCTCATATTACTCGTATCTGAACTGATGCCCATATTACTCATTCTGTTGGAAAAAATCCAGAGGTCTTAAACTAAACGGAGATTCAACAATTACGGAAACTCTAGGTTCTTAGTTCATCGCAGCATCTTTTGTCTTTTATTTATAATTCAAATGAAACAGTTGATTGCATTCTTCCCCTCAAACAATTTCTCTGTAAAACCAGTTTAATTATAGGAATGCTCATCAGTTTCCCCTTGAGAATAATTTCTGAGGGACCCGTCAAATGCAGTGGTTCTTTCCGAAGCCGTTCTCCTCGAATCTGAAATATTTTTGCCTTCCGCTATATGTTCTTTTCTCATTGCGATGTACAAGGTTTCAAAATCAATATGCATTTCATTTCCTATTAAAACGCATTCCCTGTGAACCAGAATAATATTAAGGGAAGCCATAACCCTTCGAGTGTGTGCAAATTATAAAATAAATGTCTCTTAAACTGCTAACGCAACGAAAAATGTCCATTCCTAACCTTCTCAACACCCCTTTTTATTAAGTACTTCGAACGTTCCATATCAATAAATAATACTAATAATTTTTTTAATAGAACTATTAATATATTATGTAGATGTACATTGTCCATAATACCTAAAGATAAATAAATTGATAATTTAATATTCGAAAATTACAACCTAAACAAGTAGCCATTATTTCCACATCGTCAGGCAGCAATTTCAATTATTTTAATTACCCACACGTAGTTAGACACTGTATACAAGGCCTTTGAGCTAAAACAGCAAAGCATCCTGCAAGCCAAACAAATAACTTACATGTAGGTGCCACAACTTTTCGGAATGGTGCATCGTATAAAGATATCTTTGATTTTATGGTAACGGCAACATTGTGCTTGCCTGGGGGCGTTCTTATCGGATTTAACTTGTCCACATCAAATTTAGAAAGGCCCAATAATCATTGCACCAAATAAATTGATTCAGAGGTACTTGTAGAGGGGCCGTTAGAACTGCAAATTTTCTCTTACAAGTAGGTTGGACAGGAAATAATATTATTTGATTATTAAGCCGAAACCGAAAACAGTGCACATACACTTGAGATATCAAAGAGAGAGGACTACACAATCTACGAGTACGAGTAAATGCCGACGACGACGTCTCTACGAAATCCTTAAACAATAATGCACAGGCACACGTTGCGAAGTCGTCGCCATCGTCATCACAAGCGCTTCCCTAACTCCGTCTTCCGTCTTCGGTCTTAGATGCACCATCAAGGCTGTAAGGGATATTCGCCATAGATTGGCAGATTTAATTAATACTCTAACCGAATTATATTATCATGTATTGGTAATTAAATTATTTGTTGATTTTGAACTCAACGGCAATAGAGACTCATCTTGCTTAGAAGTGCACTTGTGGTACACGTGTGTATAACTTACAAGCAATACATACACACGGACAGGACATGGTCATAGAAAGACCAAGCATGAACCTATGCACCTTGCTAGGAAATTCCCTGAGGGGAAATGACATTACTAAATTTCAGGACAACATAATCTATTTGTGATAATAAACGTTGTTAATGCAGAGCGACGTTGTCGTCATCGTCGTCGTCCGTCCGTCGTCCATCGTCGTGGAGGAAAATCCTGCATGACTATGCGATGACCATCTAACGAGTTTCACATACGTAGATAAACCAGGATAGGGATGTAGCTAAGTATGACCTGTATCGTATGTACAAAGCATCGACGGATGGTGGTGATGTTGGACATGGACATCGGACATTCCAACGATACATTCTCATAGGTTTGAGTTCCGAACAGAGATGACTTTTAAATTAACGTTTCTCTCTCAGAGGCTATATTTTTGATGTCCGTTTTTGAATATTCGGGACAACATTTAGCTCATAAATAGATCAAGAGAAAAGAAGCTTTAGGAATCAATAGATTACCTTCGGATAGAGTCTAAAGCTTAGCCGTATAAAGATACAATTTTCTGGGAAGGTATGTATAAAATCAAAAGGAATAATTACTCGTAAGTGGAAATTTATAAATTTGAATTGATATGAACCAAGGAGGTACAGGGTCGTGCATTTTGTGGCTCCGAAAGTAAATTTAAATAAAACACATCTATGATTTAGATCCAAGACATTATTTGGATCATGCATGGTTATTTCTTTCACGGGGTTTATTGCAGGACTTGGCTCTCAGCTCTCACAAAGTAAATTTTGATGACTTATCGATTCATATCGGGCAACGCGGCCATTACTTAACGAATATATTTTTTCAAAGCGTCGAGAGTGTGCAGATGTTTTACCATACTGAAATAAATCTAACGGTAACATATCGCACGATCTTGGTGAACCTCGTGTGAACTGGCATCAACAAAAAGCGAAATAACTCGTCCAGAAAATAAAGCATCTTTTCCCTAAGAGAACTCAACCGTTATACTCGTACTTCAATAAATGCCCATCGGTAAAAAATAAAATGCACGACTGGGTCGCACGAACTTGCTCTTATGTAAAAGACTAAGAATTTCAAAATTGAATGTTATTATACTCTGTCCAACAAAAATTGTCAGTACAGGCCTTATGGGAGAGCTTTTTCTAAAGCAGTGGCGCCTGATGCACCCTCACTACAATGCGTTAGGAAAAATGCCACTAAAAAAAGAGCAAGCCACTGACTTTTCTTAACGAATTGTTGTTGTAATTCTTTGCAAAAAGTTGTACACCCCAACATGACCGTCGTATCCCACTGCTGATGAGATAGAGATACTATCAAGATCAAAACAAGAGTGTCAAGTGTCACTCAATACGATCGTGCGCTCTTTATCTACATCAAAACAGAGTTACCATTATCATTCTCAATTGCAAGCAAAGAGCTTTTTCAGTGGTTTTTATTAAGGCGCTTCTGGGATTTGAAGCTTTTGAGAACACATTTTAAGAAGATGAGTATGTTGAGTGTTGTCGTATTGCATTTCAACTTAAAAAAAACGCGCCTATTATCTTACCGCTTGGCGTTGTGGGAAAAAGTAAATTGAATATTGTTTTGAATCGGCAGACGGTAGCCCTACGCGTTTTTTACTTTTATTTGACGCGATTTATAATTTAAACTACGGAATCCCTGTGAGAGCTTTAAAAGGCGACACAATTATGCATGGCAGTGGAACCAGAATGAGAGACAAAGGTCCTATTTTCCCTGTACATACAATTTTTGTTGGACAGAGTATAGAGAAACTAAAACAGTAGTAGTTGGAGCTAAAAATAGGATGCCAAGTGATTCAAGCAAAAATTAGCTTATGCAAGAACAAAAATTATAAGCCTGTACTGGTTTCTTAAAAAAATAAGCTTTTATAAACGAAATTTTTAAAATATTTTTAAGAAAAGATTTTAGTAGGCCAATTTAAAGTTTTATTATTGTTCGAATAAAAATTAAATTTACGAGAAAAAAATATTAAGCCGTTTCTAAAAAAATATCGAATTTTCTAAAAAAAAAAATTTCAAAAATTCAAAAAATACCTATTTTTTTTTCTTAAAGTTTTGAAATGCAATGTTTTTAAACTTTTTAGAAGCTTCTCTATACAATTTTTTATTAAAATCCGTTATGTCGATAATGAGAAATTCTAAATTTGAAAAAATGGTTCTATGGTATGTACAGTCAGTAATATCTTGATTAAAATTTTTTTTGTATTAAATTATTGATCGTAAAAAAATAATCACAAGGAAACCAATTTAAGCAAAATTCTCGGAACCGTTTTCGAGAAAAAATACGATTTTCGAAAACCATTTCTTAACATTTGTATGGAGGGTATCGTTATTTATAGGTAAAATAAATTTTGTTTTCTCACATCTTATAGTTTATAATATTAAGAAACTTTTACTTTTCAAGTTTTAAGAAAATCGAGCATGGGGTTTTTGAAATTTGAAATTTTTTTAAAAAATCCAAACAAATTTTTTTTTTGCAAAATTTGGATACCCAATAATATTTAAACTACTGGGGAGTTTTCGCATAAAAAAAATATCAAAATCAGTTATACCGTTTTTGAGAAAATCAAAAACCAAAAAAAATGGTTCCAAGGGTTGTACCAAAAATAACAATTTTTTGAATTTTTTTTTTCCACCAGTACCTAGCTTTGACTAAATGAAATTATTTAAATTTTTTTAAGAAAATCTGTGGGACAGTTTTTGAGAAAAAAAATATTTATAAAATTTCAAAAAAAAAATCGTCTGACAGGTACCGTTATAATTGGTCTTAAAAAAAAGACAAAATGGGGAAAAAAATAAAAATGATATCTACTATGGTTAAAGAAAATTGCCGGAACCGTTTAGGCTGTAATCGAAAAGGCAGATAGACAGACAGAATTGCGAGACCCACTTTTTTGGTCTTCGCTATCATCGTAATGTCAACTTTGATCAAAATCTCGATTTGGATTTTTTTTTAACGAATGCATAACTTGCCTTATAGTAAACTAAGTAGTTAAAATTAAAACCGTTACTAAACCTAAGTTTGAGTTAAGGATGATGTTATATCGTGGTTTTAAACTTAGTAAGATTCCGCATGACTTGTTAGTTCAGCTTCAGCTTATCCCCTGCTACACTTCTTGTTAATTGAGAATTCCCGTCAGCTCCGTCTAATTTATTCAAATTTCTAGTCGCTCAGGAACCTGTTTTGACACCTTTGTAAGATTCTGGCTAAGTATAGCAAACTCCAAGATTTTATGGTATCAGCCTTGTCCTGAACCTACCAGGTCATTGTTGAGGTAAATTTTACCGTATCAAGCTTTTCTTTGAGCCTAACTTGGCACGTACTGTTCAGTTCAGTGACTCTTTCTTTAGCCACACTACAGGAATGTCGAACGCCATGTATTGACGGGACGATGTTAAACATCGATGCACCAAGAGAAAATGAAGGACTCTTCGTCAACAAGCATGGAAAGCATACTTTAAATGCAATTATGGCTTATGGCTCAGATCGTTCCTTCTACGCTGATAACGTAAGTTGGCCAGGAAGTGTACATGATGCAAGGATGCTGGAAAATTCCCGTTTAGAAGCAAATTTTAACGTATGTTACCGACTATTTCCAAATGCAGTTTTTTTAGGAGATATTGCTTATTCTCTAAGTGGAACAAAGATTTAATCGGGCACATAAAAGAATTAGCCTAATCGTTGAAAATATTTTTGGTAAGTACTTACTAGTTCCATTTTGCATTCTCAATCATCAAATTGTTTTAGACATATTTAAAGAAAAGTTTCCTTGTTTAACTCACCTCCGTATACAGCTCAATGTTGCTGCTAATAACTTGTTGCATTTAACATAATCTCGAAGTGAGAAGAAAGGCACCAATACGGGAGCATAATAAAGGCGATGATGAAGAAAATGACAACATTGAAGACATTGAAATAGAGGGTATTGAACGACCAAATGAAAACTCTTATGCCATGTTTTGAATGAATTGAGACTTTTTTCCTGATTAAAATAAATTGATAAATTTAAAAATAAAAAACAATTTTCATTTAAGTAAATAAATAAAACAACTTAGTTATTTTATTATTCAGACAAATTCAAAATATTTTCCACCAAGGTTCGGACTTTATTTCGATCGAAATACATCTACTTCGCTTTTGAGAAAAAAAAATTAATCGACTTCCCTACTTCCCGTACTTTTCTTTTTTAGGATCTACTCCGTTAAAAAATTCTTAACCATTCTTAACATATTTAAAGCGCTGATCACTCTGTATTACATAAAAAACAATTTTAGGAATCGTTTAAACATAAGCATCGTGTAAAATTTAATGCTTTCGAGATCACTTACAGAAAAAAATAAAGATATTTCTGAGCCACCGTTTGAATTGATAAAATTCATACAAAAATACAAGTTTGTTGAGAATTTTGTATAAAATTTTTTTTTAATTTCCTAAAACTACTTCGAAAATTTTGTATCTACTTCAGTTTTTTTTCCGTATTTATTTCGAAAATTTGAAAACTAAGTCCAAACCCTGTTTTCCACTCTGGAACATGAATCCTTATCATTAACTTCTGAATTTTTTTAATTCTTTTGTGAATTCTGACGTCGGTAACTCATGTTTCAGCTTATAAGCTTCCAAAGTAACTTAATAAATTTCGATTTTTAATAGTTTTTTTAAAGCTATGAGTTCAATCTCCTCAACTTCAAGTTTTCTCTTCCTTGAAGATGAATTTTTCTTTGAAGATGAAATGAAGATGAAGCTGAGGGAAGGTTGCTCGGAAAGTGGTAAGTCTGGAAAATTTACCCCTTCTGCAACAGGCGCATCCTTGCCTATAATATCCAGAATAGCTCTCCTTCTCCTCCTCCAGTTGATGTTTTCTTTTTTGGAAGCGTCCTATTTGATCTAAATTATAATTTTTTATTCATTTAACTGCATTTAACCCATTACCTAGCACTCACTTACAAGCATCCGAGACTTCCACAAACCGAAAAGATTATCCCTCGCAAAAGTCCACCTTCCGTTGGCTGTGGCCAATCCAAATTCGCTTTTAGCAAGACTTCGTCCCAAGCTTCGTATTTTTGCTTTTTTGACGTTATTTTGAAATGAAGCAAAGAGAATATCCTTTAATTAAAAAGTAAACGAAATAATGAAGCTTGTTTTTACATAATAAATTTATTTTTTATTTCTTACTACTTCCGAAACAGTTACTTTTTACCATTATTGTCAACAGGATTCATTTCGAATATTTATTAATAAAAATGTTACCTTGACAAAAGCACATTCAACAGAAAATTCATTAAAATCATAAAACAAATATTTGTCCATGTATGTCCATATGTACATACATTTGATTACATAAAGCACGGTATTATACTTATGTTCGTTTCATAATAGAGCTTATATTTTATAATATTCATATAGTTCATGGACTGCTCTTTCAACATTTCCGCAGGGCTTCATCCAGCGTTGCCAATCGCCATATTCAAAATTATGCGTCATTCAATGAAAAGTAGATATATGTTAAATAAAATAAAATGCACGACTGGATCGCATGAACTTGCTCTTGTGTAAAAGTATCCTTTGGATTTAAAAAAAATTTTATAATTTAAAACATGTATTTAAAACAAAGCTCAAAAATCCTTTTATAATAAATTATAGTAATTTTTTATATAAGAAATTTCTTTAAATATTTTTAAGAACAAAATTTGGGATGCCAATTTAAAGTATTTAGTAGTACAGATCTTAGGAAATAATTTAAAAAAATAGTCGTTTTTATGTTTTGAAGATATTGATTTTTCAAAAAAATGGATTTTTTTTTTCAAAAAACCCAAAAAATATGTTTTGGAATTTTCGTATGTATAATATTATTGTAAATTTAAGGGGCTCCTGCTAAAAAAAATTGGTTAAAATCGTTAGAGCCGTTAATGAGATAGTCCAAAATCAAAAAAACGGTTCCTAAAATTTTATTTGACTGAAATGTAGTCCATGTCCATAACAGCATACTTACGAAATCGTTAGAGCCGTTTTCGAGATAAGTAAGATGTTGCATTACGGGTGTATAGGGGGTACCGTTAGCCTTGAAGCTAAAAAAAAATTTCAATTTCCCTCTAGGGAATCAGTAAGGACCTTTAAGTACCGAGTTTGAAGAAAAAACCTCCAGTAGTGTAGATCGAGGGACACACATACAGACAGACAGACGAAATTGCCGGGCCTACTTTTTTTCGCATTCGCTATCGTCGTAATGTCAACTTTGATCAAAATCTCTAGTTCGATTTTTTTCCAAATGCAGAACTTGCCATATAGTATAGTATAGGTATATCGCAAGTAAAAATACAAAAAATTGCAATCGCAAGGTAAAATAATGATACCTAGATATTTAAAATTCTTTTTTAAACAAATATTATGTACAGTGATAATTGCAGCAAAGAAACATTCCAAATAACAATGAACAAAAAATAAAGAAATGATAAAGTAAAGTGCAACAAAATTGATTGGGTGACGCTTTCAAAAGATATCGTTGTTTAAATAAAAAACAAGACTTCACCTTTTTTTATTAATTTTTCATAACAATGAAAAGAATTTTAAACCATTTATATTGTTTCACCTTACAACTTTTCAAATTACGACTGAAAATGAAAAGTTACATTTTTATTTGGTGAAACGCCCACACTTTTCACTTTGCAAAAAAACATCAAAAATTGCAAAGTGCAAAGTCAGGGACTTTTCATTTTTGGTGAAACACTTTGCACTTATACCGCTTATCCCGTTTTTTAGAATACGTAGCTAAAACTTATTAATTTTATGTTGGATATTTTCCAGGTTCTTTAAATGCTTAGGAAACTTTGCATACACCCAACCTCGCACTTACCCCAAATACTATTGTGTGCCCAAGCAGGGGGCACACTGTTAATGCATCGTAATAAGAAACCCGATTATAAAAACGGGATTATAAGAGACGGGATTTTAAAAAGCGGGATTATAAGAAACAGTTTTATAAAAAACGGGGTTATAAAAACGGGTATTAAAAAACGGGATTATTAAAAGTGGGATAACGTACCCAACCCGCAGGACACTGTGTCTGTCCCGTATCAAAGCCGGCATTTCAATTTAAACTAGGAGTTTGTTTTTGATAGATATGAGTATGAGTATGAGTATGAGTATGGGTATGAGTATGAGTATGACCTGAATATTTTTTTTTGGTTTAGCCAGACTTACTATGGACGTGTGGCAGGCCTTGATTTTGTCAATCAACATACATGACATACAATTTTCAAAAAAAAGCAAACAGAAAATTTTTGTCGATCCGCTCGCTATCAAACGTTTTACTATCATTCGTTAAATTTATTTGAATATTTCTTCAAAATATCTTCAAAATTCACGTGAGACAGTCAGATGGCTGTAAAAGCCGTTAAATCTAGTACATAATCCTCCGAATTGGTCCAGTAATCCCAGAATGAACTTACAAGCCTGAATATTTACTTTACTTATATTGGTTTCACGGGTTATAGTGGCATTTATGGGAATGAACGGACAGAGAAGCTGGACATGCAAATGCAAGGTTCACCCTTCAAGGCTCATTTGCGGGGAGAGTCAACATTCCGGTCGAAGTTATGAAGAGCAATATTCGTTCCATTTTTCTTAACGAATTAAACCACAGGTGGAACAGTTTAACTCACTGTGATATAACATAGGAAGGTTATATCCCCGTTTAATAAAAGCCTAACAAATGATCTTATATCTACAATCCACACCTATGCAAGACATAACCAGGATCATTGATACCTGTAGCGAACACCATGTCAATAAAAGAGCGTTCAGCGATCCTAAGAATACTCACTTCACTGTTGTAGCTGTGCGGACCAGCAAGAAATGGAAACAGTAATTAATTTCCTCTGCAAATGCCCTGCTCCTGCCGTACCAACATCAACATGGAGAATTACAGAATTCAACAACATGTGAAAATTTTTAAATTGTTTAATGCAAATGGGTTATCTGCTCGAGCCACTTTTCGTGCACCCATACGTGAACGTGAATATTTTCGCATTCTGTAAAAGCCGGAGAATCCGAGGCAGTCGATTCCGAGCCTCGCACAAGAACTCGGCTTTTTGCAGACCACTTGGAAAACACAACATAGCTGCATACTTCTTTGATAACAACGTTCAACTACATACTTTTATAGTATCTCGGAAAAGCAATAAAAATAGGGATAAGCCAGTGAGACAGAATATGCACTTGCCGCTAAGACTTGTGACAGATGGTCTGTGTCCAATTATAAACGGGTGAGCTCCTTACGTTGACACTACGACCAAGAGCCCCACGTAAACTGCATTTGCAAGTAAAAAGAATTTGATTTTTCCATGTGATTTGCCACAAACCCAAAATCAGCACGAGAGTCTATACAGTTTCAAGGAATAGTAACTTTACGTTACCACTTGGCAAAATGGTTAGTGCGTTGGACCGTCATGCGGAAGGTGTATATTACATTCAGGGGTGTACTGCCTCTGGCGAGGAATTGACGCATTCTCCAAGAGTATCTCTTGTCCTGGAAAGTGCTGCTCATTAGCCGTTCGGAATCGGCAGAAAATTGTAGGTCCCCTCCGTTCCTGGTAACACGCAAACAGGAATGGTTGAGAGTTGTTGTAAGTCACTAGGTCCTGGTTCACTTCGAGCTGTTGCACCTTCAAATTTAATTTAATTTTTAACTTAACGTGTAAAGTTACATTTTTTTTCACCATTCTAGATTAGTTAATGTTGGAGAGCGTCCGGTTGACGATAGTTTTTCCTCCATCTTCGTCTAGTTGGTTTGGGATGGCCACTTTGCTCGTGTAAACTTGATTTTTCGTTTTTACTTTCCAAAGTAGTAAAATTAAACGTAGATTTTCTGAATTCGTTCATTACATTTTCTCCATTGGGAACGATCCCTTTCACTAGGTTTTACCTTGGCAAATCAGAATGAGAATAGATTGGGTTTAACAATTGAGCAAGCGTCCAGGCAATGGGCGAAGGTTTTAGTGAAGTCCGTGACCGCTGCTACCACAGAGTATCTTGGAAAGAGAACGCAACAATTCGTGAGAGCTAAGATGAACGAGGATTCAATCGAATTCCACTCATAGCGCTGCACTTGTCTTACGCATTTCATAATTCGATTTAAAAGTAACCTCAATTCGGTTTCACTTGAATAATAATTGCAACAAAGTGATCTTAATGGAAATTAAATTCCGGAAAATGTATGTATATTTTATTTATGAGATAAGAACTAAGTAAACACACATCCTATTCGGGTATTCTGGGTGGGAATAGGGCTAGTGTTCCTGTAGGAAGGGTTTAAAGGCTAATGCAAAAATTAAGATCCCATTGCCAGATACCCTTTACTTATTAACAGCAGATTACCTTACTAAACCCTTTAAAACCCGTAGGAACTGTTGCAGTGATCAAAATAGAAAAACCGTGTCATTATAGTTTTTTTGGATTTTACTTAGGTTTGTTCCCATGAGTAAACCCATCATTCTTTTCAATATGAAACATCATGGTATGTTGCTAAAGTTTTTCATATTAACCCTAATTTGCTACCCTTATTAATTAGTTATCGTCTACTTTATCACCAACAGAGCAGCAGGAGATACCTCTACACACATAATGTAATGTTTTCTAGGGGTCAAATTTATTGAATTAATCATACTTGAGAACCAGTTTACCCATTCAACCAGTGACACAATTAATTAGGATTAAGATTTTATCGCCAATTATTATTATATCGCATGCATAATCTGCCAATGGCATGTATGTATGGTGTACGTCTACGTTACGAAATACATTTACAAAATACAAACGCTCTTATCGTCCATAAGGTGATATACCTTATTCCATGAATCTCTTCATCATGGCCATGGTGATGGTGATGGGAATGGTGAACGTAAAATATTCTTCGGGGCATTTACAAAGTCCTGCATGGTTGACTGTAGTTAATTAATTTTCCTGCTGTCGATTTTGCTTCCATCCTAGAAGTTGTCACCCTTTTGCTTGGTGTTTCTGGGGAGGTTCACATATATGGATACGTATACAAAGTTAACATAGGTTCAATATTGTGTACAGTAAATAACACACAACGTACATAGGTACTCGTATAAAATATAAAAAATTCGTAGAACTTTATTACGTTTCCTTAACACCTACAGACTTCTATAAGGTATCGAAAATTCAATTAAATATCCTGTTTTTACCAAACTAAAATCGGAACCTTTATTGTAACACAATACTGCTTCAGGGCCTTAAGATTAAGCCGACAAGAAAAGTATTGGTTATTTATTTGAGTATCATTGTTAGTATTTTGTTAAAACTTATTTGATTCAAGCCATCCTAGGACGTACACTCAAAGCGGGTTAGGAATACCCTTTATATGTCATAGAACACAGTGCGAGCATTAGGGAAAGGTACCAATGCGTATTGATTTTTAACTTGTATATTATTATAAGAGAGACAAACAGAGCAGTGTAGGGCAATTCACATTGGTGTAGTACGGCTGAGGAAAGAATCTCTGTACTCTGGGCATCCCTAAAAGGCGGAATATTATGGTTGAAGTGCCCTTTTTTGGATTATATCCAAGAGATTCAAGTGCGTTATTGGAGAACCTGCCAATATGGCAACAATACTCAAGTTTTGAAGAATATAGGCCTTATGGATTGTAGCTAGATCAGAAGGGGTGAATAATTTCTGCACCAACAAAGGAAACCTAAAAACTTGAGTGCGTTTTTGGCTGCGGCGAATATGTGGTCATTCTACACAAGATGGACTGTGATGCGCATATCGAGAACTGAAAGCTGTTTTGATTTCTTAATGCAGTAAGAACAGATCATTGATGAATATGAGAAACCCCTTTCTCTCCCATCTTAATTTTCCTATCGTCCGTGCTGTGTTTTACATTATAAGGGTCTCTTAACATACCCTTGCACGCGTGTAAATTATAAGAAAAACCATTCTTGTATAATAACTTTAATATCGGAATCTAATGAGCTTAACATACCCTTCCTTTTGAGTTCCTCAGCCGAAAAACGGTGCTGTCCGTCTGGAAAAAAAATTGAAAGATTGGGAGTGCCTTTGTCAGCGAGGCAACGAAGAAGATTTGATCGTTGTCACAATGAGTTAACTGCAAGAAAGTGGATTATCTCTTGAACCGTGCCCAACCCAAACGTCGGTACCTATGTCACTGGAGTAAAAGAAAAGCTAAATTCAACACAATTTTTCTTGAAGCTATGGACCTTAGATGGTCAATAATCAACACTTGTCAGGTTTTAAGGCCAAATATTTTAAGAAAAAAAAACTGCATATTTACTCAAAATAAGTAAGCCTACTAAAGAACATCCTACAATTCATTCAGGATGATTCAGCAACGCATACTCAAACTTCCTTCAAAAGACACCCTACCCACAAACACCTTATGTACTCTCTGGGGACCGCAATGGATCCATTAAAATCCAAGTTGTATACTTGCCTTATCATCCTCCCTTCTTATCTAACCTAACATACAAGCTTCAGACAAGAGATCACATATGAAGAAATCATTATAAGGAAAAGTATCAGAGATAAAATGGAGCCTTGAGGCATTCCAGAATTTTAGTTTTTGAATATCAGAATTAGAACTGTCTTGAACGACTCGAATTGAAAAGTCAAAAAGGCATTTCTTATCCAGCCAAGAAGAAACTCATCAATAATAAATTCATGTATTTTCGCTATAAGATAAAGTCGTGCCAAACTATGTCAAAGTGTGACTTCCACCTTTGTTTCTACAGAATGATGAGAGGATTTGTTAAAATTTTCGGCAATAGTCCGGTCAATTTAGGCATAATAATAGTGGTCAAATAACAAAAATTCCCGGAAAGCCAAATATTGGTGGAGAGCTGGGGTTTACCATTACAAATAAAGTCTTAAAAATCCCCATCGATCCTATTGTCTAAAAAAGTTATGGGGGGTCAAAGGTCAAAATTTGAGGTTTTTTGGATTTTCCTCGAAAACGGTAAGCTTTCTCAAAAAAAAAAACCTCAGGCCAAAGTTGTAGATCCTAAAACTTGCGCATTGTCAAGGCCCTGACAGTCAACTGATGAATCCATGTAAGATCGCCGGGACGAAACACCAATTTTTGTGGACTAAAGGCCAAAAAGCTATTTTGAATAAAAGTTTGTATTCAAATTGTTGAGACGATCGCAATCGGATTGACTTTCTGTTTTATCTTACACCCCTCGATATTTACTTCAGACAAACGGATTTAAGTACAGCCATTCGTCTCTAAAGTATCTACGCTGCCGTGGACATACTCGTATATGGAAATTGGCCACTCCACCATTCTGAATTTATTCGAGACAATATCAAGCTCACTCAATATCACTACACAATTCCAGTTCGGTAAAAACTTTCAATTTTTTATCCGTTCCAGATACATCTTAGAGGACTTTAAATCCCTGGAAGACGAAACGACCATTTTTATGCTGTTGGATCAAAAACTGTCGATTGGTTTGGCTTGAGTATGGTAAAGGCAGACCAAGCTTACATAAGTCTCTCTTTTCGTATTCCTAATACCATACCGTGCTTAAGACGGAGCGACAATAGAAGTCCCGTTTTGGCTGGAAGAAAAAGTTACATCGAATAATGATATTCTCATCTTCTCAGATAGCCAAGTCGCTATTTAATCTCTGGACTCTGTCTTTGCAAAAACTAAAGCAGCCCTTGACTACCAATCATGTCTCAAGGAAATAATTCAGCACTATTCACTTTTGTTGAATTCAGAGAAATTAAAAAAAATTGTGAAGCTCACCAAAAGTGGAACTACACTAGCTAATTTGCTATATAAAGCAAATATATTTATTTCCATCTCTAGATGCAAACCTATTCTGAAACAAGAGAAAATAAAATGCACGACTGGGTCGCACGAACTTGCTCCTATGTAAAAGACTAAGAATTTCAAAAATTAATGTTATTAGAGAAACTGTTCATAAGCATAAAATTCATTTTTTAAATGACTAAAAAAAACTTCTTTAGTAGTTAAGGGTAAGAATAGCATGCCATGTGATTCAAGCAAATATAGATTTATGCAAGAACAAAAACTATATGTCTTTGTAGTGGTTTCTTAAAAAATAAAGTTTTATATAAGAAAATTTTAAAACATTTTTAAGAAAAAATGTTGGTACACCAATTTGAAGTTCTTATTATTGTATGAATAAAAATTAAATTTACAAAAAAATTATTCAGCCGTTTTCGAGAGATTGAATTTTCAAAAAACAAAAAATTGATTTTTTTTTTTTTCAAAATTCAAAAAAATATTTTTCTTAAAGTTTTTAAATGCAATGATTTTTAAACTTTTTAGAAGCTTCTTTCTACGAAATTTCATTAAAATCCGTTATGCTGATAATGAGAAATTCAAAATTTTAAAAAATCGTTCTATAGTAGGTACAGTCAGTAATATCTTGTTTTCAATTTTTTTTTATTAAATTACAGATATTAAAAAAATAATAGAAAGAAAAAAAATTTAAGCAAAATTCTCGGAACCGTTTTCGAGAAAAATACGATTTTCGAAAACTATTTTTTAACATTTGTATGGAGGGTACCGTTATTTTTAGGTAAAATGAATTTATCTTGCTCATATATTGTAGATTATTTTTCCAAACTTTTATTTATCAAGTTTTGAAAAAATCGAGCATGGGGTTTTCGAAATATTGAGTTTCCAAAAAAATTTTGAAAGTTTTTTTTAAAATCCAAAAAATTTGTTTCGGAAAATTTGAATACACAATAGTATTCAAACTGCTGGGAAGCTTTAGCATAAAAAAAATGATCAAAATCGGTGGTACCGCTTTTGAGAAAATCAAAAACAAAAAAATGGTCCCAAGGAGGGTACAAAAACTACTCATTTTTTTGAAAATTTTTTTCGACCATTAGCTAGGTTTAACTAAATTAAATTTTTAGAATTTTTCTTAAGAAAATCGCACGGACAGTTTTTGAGAAAAAAAAATATTTATAAAATTTCGGAAAAAAATCCGCTTTTTTTGGTCATAAAAAATCAAATCAAAAAACATCCGGGGGTAAAAAATCAAAACCCATATCTACCAAGTTTGAAGAAAATCGGCCGACCCGTTTAGCTGTAATCGAACAGACAGACAGAATTGCCAGACCCACTTTTTTGGTCTTCGCTATCATCGTAATGTCAACTTTGATCAAAATCTCGAGTTCGATTTTTTTTACGAATGCATAACTTGCTTTATAGTACCTATAAGTCGCAAGTAAAAATGGACTAGAGTGTGTAAATCGTTCATTTCAAATGATCGAATCGTTCAACAATCGATTACGAAAATGATCCGATCATTTCAATCGATTGATCATTCGATCATTTTAATTTCACTGAAATGATTCAATACCTTTCCTATTCGATTTTAATTTCGATTTCGATAGTAAGATTGACTTGTGGCTTTGATAGTTCTCACAAAATACTCTATTATTGTAAGCCATAAATTGCCAAATAGCATCGAATGATGGCTACTTTGTACATGGATTAAAAAGTGTCAAAAAATTCAAGAAGAAGAAATTTTATTTGTTGCTCCGGAAAAGCGCAATTGTAGGGCTTTCGGCCAGAGTTCAAATATCGCTCCGTTCGGATCAAATTTGCTCCACTTTTGAAGGAAAAACAAATCTCCTCCAACGCTCCTATTTTTCCACACAGACAAACTGTCTAATTTATACACAAATATGACATTGTTGAAATATACCATTAAACCTTTGTTAAAAATTCTTTCTGAATTTGTAATTTGTTTATTTTCACAAAACAATTTTTGAAAATAATACTTACATAGTTTTCCAATGAAACCTGTGATTTATTTTTCTTTTTTGCTAATACTATTTTTTTGTATTCATGTGTACATATGTTTTAATTTTCCTAAAAAGGAAGGATTTTCTTTTTGTTTCAAATCTACTCCGGAAATCTTACACTTGCTCCACTTTTTTTTCAAATTTGCTCCGAAATTTCATGACTGAGGTTCGAATCCTGCTTTCTGCTAATATTTGGTATGAAATACTCTTTGTAAGTCATAACTGAATTCGTCCTCTTTTCGTCAAGTCATAAACTGTCAAATTTCATCAAACGATAGCTACAATGTCGATGGATTAAGAAACTTCCAAAAATCCACATTAAAACATAGGACCCTGATACATCAAATAACATCAGTTCAACCCAACAATTGTTTTTTCGGCCTACAACATCAACAACCAACTCGATCAATCATGTTCTTCAATGCCGAGTTCAACCCAGAAATTCCAGCCCATCGTTGTTCGTTTGGCATTCATAATACACATTGATTGAATCAGAACAAATGGAATCGAGTAAATCATGCTTAATCGAGTTAACTGATATCGAAAATCGAGACTCATTGAAATGATTGAGAGTGAAATAGAAAATCGATAATCCAGAATCGAGAATCATCTTAATGATTGAGATCGATTAAAATGATTGATTTCGATCATCAATACTTTTCAGTGATCGGATCAAAAAAAACGAATCGATCCTGATTGACACAGCTGTACAATGGAACAACTTATGATCAGTGTGTCAAGCACGCTAAGCTAAGCTAGTCTAACCTAATTCAATCGGAAATGTTTCTCTTTGAAATGTTTTCGGAATGACCTTCATCATCAGGTTATTCGAGTTGGTCCCTTCACAATATGAGTTAAATGGTTTTGCTCCGCGAATATCTCTACATACCCTCCTTCGCGTGTTGTGTGCGGATAGAATGTCGAAGCTAAGAAGAGTTATGAAGAATGAAAATTCTTTAGGTATATGTATCATCACAAAAGTCTTTAAAAACCGATAGGTACCACATTAAAAAAAAATGTAGCAAGTTGAAGGATGATGTTGCAGATTTTTTTTTTTGAAAGAAATTACTTCACTTATGGTGTGTGGATAGGGGGAAGAACCTGAATTTGAAGGCAGCGGCCTTCAGATTGGCTAAGGTTCATCTGGTTCGATCTTGAGAGCTTATAATCTAGTATTCTGGTGTCCTCTGTTAGTATGGTTTTAGGGTGTATTGATTTCCTGGTATTTACGGTCGACTTGTATCGGATTTAAATAAGCAAGAGATGAGAGATCGACAGGTACTATGCCCTTGGTGGATAGCGGAACAACTGACTTTCACTCTGGTAGATCAGCTTGTATAATGGCCATGATGGCGTCAGTTCAGAAGGTACTACGCTCTTGGCAGCTTTCGGGACAGAAGACTTTTACAAAAGTTGATCGGCAGGTATAGTGCCCTTAGTAGCGATAGATCATCAGGTACTAGGCCTTAGGTGGCTTTAAAGACGTTCTACACTTCGATCTACAAGCTCCTCACCATGGGTTCTGGAAGTCTGAAGATAGAATTGGTAAATGAGCGAATTTACTCTCCTGTTCAATTCAATTCAATTTCGTTTTATTGAACACATTATGTACAATTTGGGTTTCAACTAATAAGATACTATGATATTTGTTGGGAGATAAGGGGCCTAAGTATTAAAGTCACTTAAGTTTAACAATTGATAAAATTTTCTTTAAAAAAAAAATGAGGTTGACTTTATTGTCTTTCATTTCCGGTTTTTAGTGGTGATTCTGTTATAGGTTGTGGGCAGGGTCAGCGTAGAACGAGACTTCCTAATCATTGTCCATGATTATGATATCATCCAGAGTTTGCATCACAATGGAGTACCTTGGCTTGGGATGTCGTTGTTCAGTGCTCATCATTCTCATATACTGATTCGAGTGGTCTATGGTATTCCGCATTAGTTTCTTTGTTGAAATTTCAAGTATTTGTTCAGTGGGATATAATTCGCTTCTGTGTAAAGATGCTCGTTCCTGTAGTGTGTAGTGTTTGTGCCATTGCCGCTGGACGTAGAGTATATTGCAAATCCTCAGTATCTTCCTTTTAAATAATTGAAGGTCTTTCATAGCTGTCTTCACTGCTCATCACTGTTCATAAGAGCTGCTTGTAGATTACTGTCTTTGTCGGTTGGATTAGTTCTCCTTCTCTCCTATCTTAGAGTAGGTTCTCTTATGGATATTTTTGTAGAAAGTGAGTGTGAACTGAATGGGGCATGATTGACTATTGTTGTTGAGCCTCATACTATGCGGGATGCTCCCGATTACTGCTCCTACGACTGTGGTATTCAAGACTATTACATAATCAAAGATGTGTATAACATGGAACGCATCGTTCCAACCTCATCTCAAAATTCACCATATTCTGTTCCTTTTTCTGACGGAAACATCTTCAAAAATTACCCTTACAATGACTTTAGGTTTCTCGTGTCAAAGAGCATAGCTATAGCTGTTAAAGAACCTTTATGAAATAACATATTACTTATACCTGATCCATTATTAATCATTGTGATACCTGTACAATGACCACACTAAAGCAATTATTAAATTATCTCAAAGTCCGAAAACCAATACTCTTTTTGTTATTTGATGGAAAATTAACAATTATATATTTGATTACCCCTCTCTTCCTGCTATTCTATGAAGAATATTATGCGTTGTCCCTATCGTTTCTATCCCTGTCGTTTCAATCAATCCCTTAGATTTATAGATGTATGAATTATAATAACTATATAACTATAGTTCTGTGCTTCAACAATTTCAACATTGGCTCTAAATAATTTGCCATGCCAAAGTGCAACCACAGACCAATTTATCCTCGAATCAAGTAAGTAGCTATAATAACTGAATTGCAGCTTCATAAATTTTGCTCTTACATACTGACCGCAGATGTCAACATTTGGTTGGCAATTAGTCAGTCTATTGACTTCTGTTTGCAGCTCCCCCATTTCTGATTGATAGATTAATACAAATTAAATTCAAGTTATCCACATTTATTAGTTTTGATTTTTAAGGTTTGATTTGTATTATTGAGGTCGGGAATTCAAATTGGTTGATAAATGGATTAATGAGTGTTTGACTATCATTTCTATCATTTTTTAAATTTAAGTAATTTTTTTTTAAGGCGGTCCTTATTTTTGTGAGGAAATTAAAATGTATCCTCAATGAATTTGGTAAGCCATGTGGACAAGACGTGCTAGCAAGGCAAATCTTGTGGTTTAAACAACATGGTAGTTACAAGCCATGAGTTGGGTGATTACAAGATAATAACGATAGCAAGTTAGGCTTTGGTATAAAGATAAAGACTACTTGGATCCTACTGTATGTATGTACCTACATTTATATGTATGGCGTTTAACCTGAACAAAAGTGCTTTCTAAAACTGCTTAAAGGTGATGAATTCATTCGCAAAAAGTCTAAATTATAACTTCAAAGTGCGAAATAGCAAGTAGGATGAAAGGGGATATAATAGGCTCTATTTTTTGACGATTCGGATTGAGTTGAAAATTTCATTCAGTTTTAATTAGTTAGGGAAAAAACTAACGACTTCTTGAAATCATTTTTATGTCATTATTTATTTAATTGGTGATGGATTGGCTCCCTCAAAAGATCACTACAAAATGGCCTTCAAACAACAACTGTCGTACTCTTTGTCTATTACAGTAAGTAAGATTTGGATTTTATCAAGCCAACCATATTCAAGAAAACCGGAATAAGTTTAGAAGAATGGTCATACTCGATGAACCAAATTTTTACATGACAAACAATTAAGGCCAAAAATACTACAATGTCCTAAAGGTAGTAAACATTTTTGGTTATTTGTAAAAAATTTACAAAATACTACTTTGTCTTCGGTTCATTTCCCACGCTCGTCTTCAATAACACTGCTAAACTCAGCTCAGTTCGAGAGAGTGGTATGCTACTCGTAGAGGACAACACTCATCGTCCCCTTCGTCGTATACGGCATGCACAGACGAGAATGTGGCTGCTCTTTCCGAGAATGTGAGACTCAATTCACGAACATCAACTCGCCATCGATCTCAACAGTTCAACATTTTGACACTAGCCTGAGGAGAATTCTACACAAATATCTCGGATTATTCGCGCACAATTAAAGGCGCTCGACCATCCACTTAATTATCGTTTCGCAGTTTGGGCCTTAGAGTAGCTTGAATTGGACAACGATTTTCGGCAAAAAATCATCTTTTTTGATGAGACGAATTTTCAGCTCGGCGGCTAGGTTAACAAACAATATCGCCGTATCTGGCGCTCGTAAGAACCACGCATTTTTATCCACAAGCCAATACAGCCACAGATAGTGAAAGTTTGGTTCGAATTGTAGAGTGATGACATCATTGGACCATTTTTCTTCGAAAAATGAGGCTGAGAACAATGTTTCGGTCAATGGCGGGCGTTATAGAAACATGTTAACCGATTTTTTTTCACCGAAATTGAAGACATGGATTTGGACGGCATATTGTTCATGCAGAATGGGGTGTGCCATGCCACACAGCCCATGCCGCAATCGATCTTTTGCGCACCAAATTCCTAAATATTCTGCTAAGCAACAGTTCCAAAATGCAAATACAAAAATGTCTGCTAAGCAGAGTGTCCCTATGCTACTTTCTTGCCCAAATGCAGTGGTATTTGTGCAAATGTCAAACAATTCTTGCGTAATTCTCTTACATATGCGTATTCTGATTTGCTATATCTGCTTTGCAGGTGTTTTGCTTTGCAAATCTTGCGTTTAGGAATTTGGCCGTGTTATAAGCCATCTTGGCAATATCAATTGGCAGCCACGGGGGAACCGTGGAGGACCGATGTTATGCCAACAATCCGAAAACGATTCAAGGGTGTGGTTTAACCCAACGCCATCAACAACGTCTTGGAAAATTGGAGTGACAGAATGCACTACTGTGAATCCAGCCGAAACAGCCACTTGAACGACATTGTGTTTCATAACTAATGGGAATGTTTGCTCTTGGTAATAAGGCCATAACACATGGACAAAATTTAATTTTATTCATTTTATTATATTTTGGAAAAAAAACTTGTATTTGGATCACCTCTTTCAAAAATACGTTAGCCCGGATAGTTTACCCAGTATTATTCTGAAGATATTCTTCAACACTTGCAAGACCATATTGCCTAATTTTTTCCATCTCGCCAACTCTACTATTCTTTTTCCGAGTAGATGAAAAACAGCCAGTCCCTAAAAAAAACTAATCTTTTTCCCACTCTTACTATCGTCCAATTGCACCTTAGTCCCTTATTTCCAAGGTCATGGAAACACTGATAAATTACCAGCTGAAGAAATTATCTTGAAGAACTAAAGCTTCCCTATAACCGGCAGTATGTCTTTCGTAGAAATATGTCCATTGGTGGTCTAATGGTATATCTCAGCTAACAGTGGCACAAATCTTTATAAAGTTTCGAAGATAGTAATAATGTTGTACGTGAGATCATTTGATATAGCTTGAATCAAGCTCTCTTATCGAAAATGTCTGCATTTGGTATTGATGAATCTCTTCACCGTTTGAATATACTTCATCCAACAAAAATATGCAGTACACGTCTTATGAGAGAGCTTTTTCAAAATCAGTAGCGTTCTATATTTTTGCACCATACTAAATTGAAAGAACTCCTCCATAAAAAAGTGTTTGTGCGCCCATAAATTTTCGATAGCATCTGACGCAGACCCAACGTCCTATTGACTGCACATCTGAATGTGCACTGAGTTGCTGTGATCTATGGCTGTTGGGGCTATTCAATTTCAACCCCCATTAAATATTGTTATTCATTCAGAGTTACCCTTGTTCATTTCGTAACTTGTTCAGTTTTTTTTTCCTTGGGTTTCTGTTGAGGTGCTTTTGATTTTAGAGCTTTAAAAAAATTGTCAATTTAAAATCAACACTACGATAACCCTGTGAGATTTATGCAATTCACTGTAGCCAGAATGCGAGGCAAACGTCCTATCTTGCCCACACTGCATATTTTTATTGGACAGAGTATAGAAACTTCCTTTCGGACCGGCCGATACATATTGTGTTTGACGTTTTTAGTCTGAAATTCATAAAATAAATGCTAGTGTGCCACAGGGCTATGTTTTGACTTTTTTAAATTCATCAATCATACTTTGTCTGGAGCTTATAATCCATCAAATTGTTTTGCTGACGACAGTACTCTCAGTGTCTCTTATTCGTTCTCGATTAACGTCTTTGTTCTTCGGATGTGGACTTTGAACGGCAGTGTATGAAAACCTCATTAAATTCTGACATCGAATTTAATGCTTCAAGAATTCAATGTTGTCTTCTGTCATTAAAGCGTAACCCATTCCTCATGCAGATATCAATGAGCGACAATTTCATTGAAGAAATAGACCAGCTTTTAGTTCACAGACCAAATTGTGTGGAATAACCACAGTTGACGTCATCAAAAACACTCATAAGTGATGTTTAGATTTCCTGCGACGATGCGAGAAATTTTTCACTCCTTCTGATCTGGCTGTAATTTATAGGGCCTATATTCGTCTTGAGTGTCACCCTGATATCTGAGCTAACTAAAGTTGGAGCTTTAGTCTCTTGGAAAGAATTCAGAAAAGATCTTTAAAAAGTGATAGGTGATAAATTTATAAGAGAAACATTTGAATATCTAGAGCACCGGGTGCCGCAATGTTTCTTGTCTTTCATTACCGTTATTTTTATAAACAGTGTTCAGTGAAATAGCCAGTTGTATTTATATTCTTCCCCTTAAGCAATTCAACGGTAATACTCGCGCTCCAGGGTATGCCTATCAGTTTTTCATTGAACCTTACATCGGACGTACCTACTCTTAAATTCAGAGATTCTTTTTTTAGCCGCACTACACGAATTTTGAGTGCTGGAAGACCCATTTTCATAAAATAATTTATTTATTTGCACAATTATTGTTGAACGCTTTATCTTTTCAATTTGAACTGGCAACATAAACGAAAGCCAATTGGACAGATATGTATATCTTGAACAATATGGCCGCATTCACCTGTCACCTGTTCAGATATCTCTATTGGAAAAACATTTAAATAAAATGCACGACTGGGTCACACGAACGTGCTCCTATGTAATATACTAGGAATTTTCAAATCTCATGTTATTAGAGAAAACTGTTCATATGGATAAAATTATTTTTTTAAATTCTTTTAGTAGTAAGACATAAAAACAAAATGCTATGCAAATTATGCTACCACAAAAATTATAAGTCTTTGTAATAGTTTTTTTTTTTAAATAAGCTGTTATATACAAAATTTTTAAAACATTCTTTTAAAACAAATTTGGTATGCCAACTTTAAATTTTTATTATTGTTCGAATGAAAATTATATTTCCAAAAAAATATTTAGCTGTTTTTGAAATATCTTATTTTCCAAAAAAAATAGACTTTTTTTTCCAAAAATTCAAAAAATATTTTTTTTTTAAGTTTTGAAATGCAATGTTCTTAAACTTTTTAGAAGCATCTCTAGAAAAAATTTCATTAAAATCGGTTATGTCGATAGCGAGAAATTCAAAATTTGACCAAATGGTTCTATGGTAGGTACAAGAGCTGTAATGTCTTAATTTCAATTTTTTTTTTATTAAATTAAAGATCATAAAAATTAATTGAAACAAAAACAAATTTATCAAAATTCTAGGCTCCGTTTTCGAGAAAAATACGATCTTTGAAAACCATTATAACATTAGTATGGTGGATACCTTTTGTTTTAAGTGAAATAATTTTTTTTCTCACTTCTTGTAGATTATATTGAGAAACTTTTATTTATCAAGTTTAAGAAAAAATCTAGCATGGGGTTTTTGAAATATTGAGTTTTGAAAAAAAAAATTGAAACTTTTCTTAAAAATCAAAAAAATAATTTTTGATAATTTGAATATCTACACAAATCTTGTCAAATTGCTGGGGAGCCTTAGCATAAAAAAATCATTAAAAAAATTATCAAAATCAGTGGTACTGTTTTTGAGAAAATCAAAAACAAAAAAAATGGTTCCATGGGAGGTACCCTCAATAACCATTTTCCGGAATTTTTATCAATCATTATCTAGCTATAACTAAATGAAATTTGTTTGTATTTTTATTTTTTAAAACTGTCGAAAGTTTTTGATAAAAAATATTTATAAAATTCCGAAAAAAAATCGTATAGCAGGTACCGTTATTTTTGGTCTTAAAAAAAAAGAAAAAAAAGTGTGGGGGAAAAATTTAAAGTGATATCTACCAAGTTTAAAGAAAATTGGCCAAGCCATTAAGGCTGTAGCCAAACAGACAGACAGAATTGCGAGACCCACTTTTTTGGTCTTCGCTATCATCGTAATATCAACTTTGATCAAAATCTCGAGTTCGATTTTTTTTTCCGAATGCATAACTTGCCTTAGGCTAGGACCGCACTTGCGATTTCAATCGCACGATTTTTTAGTCGCAAAAATAGAACACATGAATTTAAATGCAAACGAACGCACTTGCTACCAACAAATCATGACGATTTAAAAGTCACAAATGTACTCAAATGAATATGCCCACACTTGCGATTTAAATTACTACGACTTAAAAATCGTAGTCGCAAAGAGAAATTGGCATGCACGCACTTGCGACTTTTAATCCACGATTTTTAGTCGCAAAAAGTAAGACACATAGCCTTAAATGTGAATGCACGCACATGCGACTTAAAAATCGTAGCGATTACAAAAATGAAACAAGTTCTATTTTTTCAAGCGATTTTTCTGTCGCTACTTATTTGTAGCAAATGCGTGCACTCACATAAAAAGTAGTGTGTTTTATTTTTCGCGATTAAATAATCACGCGGCAAAAAATCGCAAGTGCGTGCATGACAATAATTTGTAGCGACCACGCCTTTTTAATCGCTTCGACAAAAAATCGCAAGTGCGGTCCTAGAGCATTTGCTACAAATAAATAGCGACAGAAAAATCGCTTGAAAAAATGGAACTTGTTTCTTTTTATAATCGCTACGATTTTGAAGTCGCATGTGCGTGCAATCGCATTTAACGCCATGTGTCTTATTCCTTGCGGCTAAGAAATCGAGGAATAATGATCGCAAGTGCGTGCATGCCCATTTCTCTTTTCAACTACGATTTTTAAGTGGCAGTAATTTAAATCGCAAGTGTGGGCATATCCATTTGAGTACATGTGTTGCATTTAAGTTTACGACAGTCGCATCGCAAGAAAAATGAAACAAATTGCGACTTTTAAATCGTCATGATTTGTTGGTAGCAAGTGCGTTCATTCTCATTTAAATTCATGTGTTCTATTTTTGCGACTAAAAAATCGTGCGATTGAAATCGCAAGTGCGGTCCTAGCCTTATAGTTCCAATAAGTCGCAAGTAAAAAATCACAATTAAAATGTATCGAATTTCACTTCGCGCTGTAGAGTTATTAGTGTCTTCTTTTCGACTATTTATTTATCCAAAATTAAAAAAAAAAAAAACATTTCTTAACTTTTTCGAAATTCAAGATGAACTAAATGCCATATATAATTATATTTTTTTTACAAAAACAAACAGCACGGCGTTTTCATAGTACAAGTTACGCTCTAGGGCTCTAGGGTTTATACTCATAAAAACTTATCAAGAAACATTATTATTCCCACTTTAATGGTGACCCAAATTTCATTCTTGTTTTTAATAAGAGGACTTGATGATAATCTTAGACGAACACGACAAAAGAAATATTTTTAATTTCTCATCCGAATTTGTTAACAGACTCATAAAGACCTTATATCCTCTAGCAGTCTAGAAAGACACTTTTAATCTTTGCTTTTGAACTAATTAAATATTTATTTTAATAACCTTCTCTGTCTTTAGGACTTCGGTGCTTTGAGTAGCCAATTGCATACATAAGTCTGTCTTGTCATAAACTTTATTTTTTAAATGCAGTCAACTCAGATCCCAAATGGACTTGAAAATAGAGTGATTAATAGTGGAAAAATAGACAAAGTTCTGTCAACGAAATGCAGATATAGAATCCATATAACAAATGTGCCAAATTTAGAGGGCGAAATTATACTCTTTTAAGAAGTTGGAAATTTTATAACTGCATTCGCAAAGTGGCTAAATTAAATTAGATGTCTGACATGGGGTTATTTTTTTACCACAGTTTATTGCTTGTGGAATTAAAGTAGTTAAGCTTTGTTTTGTGAGAACAATTCAGTCGTCCTTAATCCTTTCTCTAACTCTAACATTCCCAAATGGAGGGAAGTGTTAGACGTATAACTCCAATGACATTATCCGAATGTTTTCGTCCTTAGATTCTCACGTAACAACTGTGCATAGGTAGGTGGGTAGAAATGGCGACCACCTTCAGTATAGCACTGTGACCAAATTAGCGCTGAATTCCTCCATTTTGGTACCATAGCTCGAATGAATCTTTGGATGGAATCGATATGGGAAATTAACTTAGAAAATATTGATCTAGTACGTTTTGAAGTCTCTTATTGTGTGTTTGCTTCTGCACAATTATCCGGAACTTGGATCACTCACTCAAACGGACCACCACACTCATCTAACACCACCTAGATTATGCAAAGCAAGACAGCTTGTTGACGCGTGCTGAAACAGTAGCCAATAGGTTGAGTGATCATCTAGCCTCCCGCACTTTAAGCCTCCGTCTAAGCCCATAGTCTTTTAACTCGGGATCTAAGCAGTCAAACGAAGGGCAAGGCACGGAAGTAACAGAAGTTCGTTCTAGAGCCATATCTTCGTGCTGAGAAAAGACATTAAGACTTTCGCTTGCGAAAGATGGCCAATGCCAACCAAAAATGCCTGTCCTAACGATTGTGCTTTAAATTCGGCCAGAGCAGGGCATTTGCAGAGAAAATGGCAGGCTGTTTCCTTTTCCCGCTAGTTCCCACAGTGAAAGTGAGTAGTGTGAAGGATACCTAGCTTCGCTGCATGCTCTCCCATTGGCCAGTGTTCGCTTCAGGGAGATATGATCCCGGCTATTTCTTGCCTGTGTCTGTATATCAGATTTAGTCTTCGGGATTTATTTTTAGATGGGCCAAATCTCTCTAGATAAAATGCAGTTAATAAAACTGCTCCACCTTCGGTTTTATGCGCTAAGAAAAATTGATATAATTTTGGCCTTCATAACTCTGAGCGGGATTTTGACTATTTCCGCAAATGAGATGTGAAGGGCTGTTCGTTGTCTGGTCAGCTCGTCCCCCCGTTTATTCCCATCAATACCACAATGATCCGGAACCCATATAAGAGTGATATTGTGCTTAATATTGGGGTTAGTTCATCACGCCATTTCTGGGCCCCTTTGGAATATGATATACTAGAATTAATAGCTTTAACAGCCACCTTTTTGTTTATGATAATAGCAGTTTTCCGGTTCTGGTTTGGATCTTTTTTGAGTACCTATCATGCTTCCCTGATAGCCACTAATTCAACTTGAAAAACACAAGCAATTCGGGTAGCTTAAACGACCTTGATATATCCAAATTCACAGAGAAGATTCCAGAGCTAACGCCACACTCCTTCTTTAAGCCATTAGTAAAGATATTTGTATCGAAGTCTTTCGTCTCAACATCATCTAGTCCTTTCTTGATGGAAACATACTCGTAATCTTATAATCTTTACGGATTCCCAATTTAGGGGTGCTGTAGTCAGTGGGAGATGAAAAGATCTCTATCAGAATGAAATCCATAATATTGCTGTGGCCATAAAGTTTGGCAATCCAAGAGTTCGATTCCTTTAGTCTTAATGAACTAAATACTTACTGTGTAAATCAAGTGGTAGGGGCACAGAAAAATGCTTAGGGCATCAGTCGGGAAAGATCTTAGATCACCTATGGTGCCAATCTTTGAACCTTCTTCAGTTTATCGAAGTTTTATGCTTTGGTTAGCGCGGGTCGCCATACACAGTATCACGGTTGTGTATGTCCACAAACTCATCTTAGATTGGAGACCCCTACTTTTACCAAAGATCTTCTTACTGCAGATGTAGAAAGCTATGCAGATCTTCTTAATCATTTCTTCAATATTCAGTTTCCTGCAAAGTTAGGGTCATGAATAACACCTAGACGCCATCCAGTTGCGCACCCCAAGGATTCGGGCGTCCTGGTCTACGTCATCTCTCCAGCGCAAGCATGGTCTACCACGCTGTCGTCTACCATAGAATGTACCATAAAGACCTTTCCGAGCTGGTTCCTCTTCGCTCATGCGAGCTAGGTGCCCTGCCCACCGGAGTCTACCGAGCTTAATTTTTGTAACGATTTCTGCTTCAAGGTAGATTGCGTACAATTCATGATCGTCCTTCCTCACATATGGGACCAACAATTCTCCTTATGACTTTTCTCTCGAACGCAGCTAAGAGGTCGGAGTGCCTTTTGCTAAGCACCCAAGTCTCGGATCCATATGTGAGTACAGGCAGGACCATGGTCCTGTACAGCAGCAGTTTTGAAGTTATGGTGAGATTTCTGGATTTGAAGAGCTTTGACAGACTATAGTAGGCTCTGTTGGATTTGAGAAGCCGCCCGCGTATTTCTTCTTCTATATTGTTATCGGCTGCTACTATTGACCCAAGGTATTTAAAGGATTGCACCACTTCAAATTCGTGCTCCGCTACCTTGATTGTTTGACCAACTGTTCCTCTCGCATTCGACGCCTACATGTACTTTGTTTTACCTTCACTAATGTGCAGCCCCAGATTTTGTGCCGCCTGCTCGATCTGGATGAAGGAATCGTGTACAGCTTGTTCGGTTCCTCCGATGATGTCAATGTCCTCTGCGTAAGCCAGTAACTGGCTGGACCTGTTGACGATGGTCCCTCTTGTTGCCGTGCCAGAGACACGGATTGCTTTTTCCAACGCCAGGTTGAAGAGGAGGCAGACCAAACCGTCCCCTTGCCGAAGTCCATTAAAGATGTTGATTGGTCTGGATAGCAATCCGGCTATTTTTACTTGGCTTGTTACTTTGGTCATGGTCAACCTTTAAAGTCGTGTCAATTTATTTGGGACGCCGAATTCTCTCATGGCTTTGTAAAGTTCTACCCTGGCTATGCTATCATAGGCGGCCTTAAAATCTCTTCTCAAACTCTTCTATGCTTGGTGGCGGCAACATAGGGTATTCTTCTTGAAGTAGTGGAGCCTCCACTTCTGCAGTGAGCTGACCATTTAGCAATTCATTAAAGTACACTTCCCATCGCTCCAGTATGCTTTCAGGATCGGTGATCAGATTTCCCTCTCCGTCCTTGCAGTATGTGCAGCGTGGTGTGTACTGCGTCATGTTTCGGACGGATTGGTAGAACTTCCGCGCCTGGTGCGGACCTCGCTCTCGGCTATTTTCTATTTCACAGATTAGGTTCTTCTCCCAGGCTGATTTTTTTTGTCTGTGTAGCCGTTTTTCTATTCTTCTGAGCTCTTTATATTCCTCTTCGCGTGCCCGCGTTCTATGAGATTGTTGCATTGCTCGGTACGCAACATTCTTACGTTCAGTCGCTAGCTTGCATTCATCATCAAACCAGTCGTTCCGATTTTTACGACTGCTGCCTAAGATGGAGTTGGCAGTACTAATGACAATATTCTTAAGGCGTGTCCACTTCTCATTTACGCCCAGCATACTGGCTCCAGGACTTACTCTCCCTAAATCAAGTGATTCTAGGGCGAGTCCTAACGCATTACCAAAGGTGTTACTGGTGTTTTCATTGCGCAGGGCAGCCGTGTTGATTCGAACCTGATCGGCGGATGCAATGCGTCTTCGCAAGGCAATCCGGCCTCGGAAAACCATACCAACAAGATAGTGATCCGAGTCGATATTGGCACCTCGGTACGTTCGTACCGTCATCAAGTTCGAGTAGTGGCGACGGTCTATCAACACGTGGTCTATTTGGTTACGAGTGACTCCATCAGGTGATACCCAGGTGGCTTTGTAGATATCTTTACGCGGGAACCTGGTATTCGCAACGACCATGTTTTTCGATGCTGCCAATTCTAAGACTCGAAGTCCATTGTCATTAGTGTTCTTATGCAAACTATGGGTGTCTGCGTAATGCCTGAATACCGGCTCCCGACCTATTTTTGCGTTCAAATCCCCAAGGATGATTTTAACATCATACCTTGGACAGGCATTGAGGGCCCTCTCGACTTGTTCGTAGTAAGTCTCCTTTTCTTCGTCTGAGGACTCCTCCGTAGGTCCGTGAACGTTAATGAGGCTGATGTTCGTAAATTTGCCTCGCACGCGAAGGGTGCATAGCCTTTCGCTTATAGCGTTAAAGCCGATGATGGTAGACTTAATTTTTTCGCTGACTAGGAAGCCTACCCCGAGCACATGGTGTTTTGTATGACAGCTGTAGTATATGTCATATTCTTTCTTCTGTAGAACACCATTCCCTGTCCATCTGATTTCTTGGAGAGCTGTTATGTCAGCTTTATATTTTGACAGGGCATCGTACGTTCCATAAGAAAATTCGTAAATCGTATTTCCGTTTTCTTTGAGTGGGTTGTCGTCGTGTGATTAGTCCGTTTCCGAGGCTTGTTGTCGTTCTCGAAATTCTTTTAATTTTACGGGACAGGGAATTAACCTGTCGCCAACCTGAGAAACCAGCCTGATCATATTAGCCAAACCTTTTTTAAAAGGCTTGTTTCTAGCGGCCGCCGCGGAAAGGCTATGATATGATCACACTTCCACCAGTCCCGAATAGTTACGGCACGTGCATGTTTTCGTATGCTACATGATGGCTGACCGCCATCAACTTTACCAGAATTTTATTCATCAGTAGAAGCCATAGAAGAAGGGGTGTTCATCTACCAACGTGCTTGGTCAAGTCTAAACTACCTAACGTTCCGGGAATTCTTCTTTCTCCCATCATGGATATAATCCACTAACTGATGTTTTCGTCGACACCAAACTCGATGATTAATTCCAGAATGGACTTGTTAATGACGTTGTTGAAAGCCCTTCTACATCTTAGGCCTTCTACAACTGTAATAGTTTTCTCAATTGTACACACTACTGTGCATTCCTCTAACTATCCGTTTCATTACAGACTTCCCAATCACAAGTTTCACTGAAAAATAATCTGCACAGATTAATATCACTTTTTTATTAATAGTTAGTTCGAAGCTCCAGATCTATAAGCTGAAATTTCTTCCTCCCTTTTTGTAATAATGAACGACACACAAGTGTATAAACCTCTTCCCTTATCGGGCTAAAAATCATCACACTAACCTCTTATGTATAGAAATTCCTTGCAAACAAGGATGTGGCATGGTATCTAGGAAAAGGATGCTGCATTCTTAAAACGCATTATGCATTGATTGGGTGAGATAACTAAATATCAAATTAAAAAAAAATAAAATGCACGACTGGATCGCACGAACTTGCTCTTATGTAAAAGTACTTTGGAATTTAAGATACATTTTATAAATATAAAACATGGATTTATTGAGATAATAATGTTCAAATGCATAAAATTGCCGTCTGGTTTCCGGAAAAGTATGAATTTATGCAAATAAACCTTAAAAATCGTTTTATTATTAAATACATTTTTTATATAAGAAATTTCTCTAAAATTTTTCAAGAAAAAAATGTGGGATGCGAATTTTAAGTATTTAATAATATTGGTTTTAGGAAATAATTTCAAAAAATAATCGTTCATAGGTTTTGAAGATATTGATTTAAAAATTTTTTTTTTTTTTTTTTAAAACCCAATAAATATTTTTTCGAATATTTTTATATACAATATTATTTTAAACTTAAGGGGATTCCTGCTAAAAATTTTGGGTTAAGATCCTTAGAGCCGTTAATGAGAAAGTCGAAAATCAAAAAAACGGGTCTATGGCAGGTACCCCTAATAACATTTTGCCCTAAAATTTTTTTTGACCAAAATGTAGTCCATGTCCATAATATCACACGTTATTTTTTTTATCAAAATCGTTAGAGCCGTTTTCGAGATAAATAAGATTTTGCATTACGGGTGTATGGGGGGTACCCTTAGTTTTGGAGCTAAAAAAAAAATTTCAATTTCTCCTCTAGGGAATCACCGAAAACCCTTAACTACCGAGTTTGAAAGAAATAGGTCCAAGGGTTTAGGCTGTAGTGAGAGGTACAGACATACAGACACACTGAAACATGTTTTTTGTGTACTAAATTTTCCTTAAAATTTTTATAAAAAAAATTGATGTGCAACTTGTTAGTATTTAATAAAATACATTTTAAAACGAAATTTAAAAATTTAATCGTGTATCGGTTTTCAAGATATCGAATTTTCAAAAAAAAAATTGTATTATTTTTTTAAAAATCCAAAAACTATTTTTTCGAAAAAATTTTTAGTTTATATTTTTTCAAATGCAAAGCAGCTCCTGCATAAAAATTTTGGTTAAAATCGTTAGAGCCGTTGGTGAGAAATTCGAAAATCAAAAAAACCCTTCTATGACAGGTACCCCTAATAACATTTCCCCCCAAATTTTTTTTTCACCAAAATATAGTCTATGTCCATAATATCACACCTAATTTTTTTTATCAAAATCGTTAGAGCCGTTTTCGAGATAAATAAGATTTTGCATTACGGGTGTATGGGGGGTACCCTTAGTTTTGGAGCTAAAAAAAAAATTTCAATTTTTCCTCTAGGGAATCACCGAAGACCCTTAACTACCGAGTTTGAAGAAAATACGTCCGGTAGGTTAGGCTGTAGTTCGAGGTACAGACATACAGACATACAGACATACAGACATACAGACAGACAGACGGAATTGTCGGACCCACTTTTTTCGTCTTCGCTATCATCGTAATGTCAACTTTGATCAAAATCTCGAGTTCGATTTTTTTTCCAAATGCAGAACTTGCCCTATAGTACCTATATCGCAAGTAAAAAACCGAAGCGTAACCGCAGTGTCTTACTTGCAAAAGTTTAAAATAATTGCTTAAAAGGATTTCAATATACGTATGTGCATCGTTCATCCTTTTTATACACAGTTTTTACCCATGGAATCTCAGTGAGAAAACAAAGAAACAAAAAACTTCTATAGAAAAGTGATACCAGGAAGGAAATCATAGTTAAAGAAGATGGGTGGTTGAAAGGAATTCTCAAGCTGATTTTAAGCCAAGCTACTTACGAGTATGTATTAGGATATAGTGAAAGTTAATTTTCCAACTTTCGAACTTTCGATAAGGCAAAACCTAACCCACATGAATGTTGTAGCAGAACTTTTTTGGCACAAGAAATGAAATACTTCTGGAAGGGCTTTTTTTTCTACTGTATATTTAACTTTGTGAAGTTAATACTTTTTTTGTTTCTGATTATGAAGGAAATTAATCTACCTACTTTAAGGGGGAAAAGGATGAGAAGTGTGACGTGCCGAATAGTATTCATCGGTATTGAGCAAACGGAACTAGTTGAGACCGTTTAAACTTATTGAATTAGGAGGTTTTGGAGATGTTAAAACATTCCAATTCCTAAGCTCAACTTAATTTCATTTATTCAGATCAAATTAAATAGATTTTTTTTCTGATTTGATGGAGCTTACGAGTACTCTAGAATTAAGACCACACATACCTTTTTACTGTGACTTATAGGTACTATATGCCTGTTAGCGAAGACCAAAAAAGTGGGTCTCGCAATTCTATCTGTCTGTCTGTCTGTTAAACTACAGCCTAAACGGCTTTTCTTTAAGCTTGGTAGATATCATTTTAAATTTGTTCCCCCCACACGTTTTTTCTTTTTTTTTAAGACCAAAAATAACGGTATCTGCGAACGAGTTTTTTTTCGAAATTTTATAAATAGTTTTTTCTCAAAAACTGTTCGACAGATTTAAAAAATAAAAATACAAGAAAATTTTATTTAGTTAAAGCTAGGTAATGGTTCAAAAAAATTTACAAAAAATAGTTATTTTTGGTAGCCCCCTTGAAACCATTTTTTTTGTTTTTGATTTTCTCGAAAGTTTGAATATTATAACATATTCAAATTTTCAATTTTTTATTTCTTACTTACTTTCTTACTTAGGTCCTCAGACCTTTTATGTCCGTGGGAGACCCCTAGTGGGGCATAGGGCGTCAACAACGCCAGCTCGTCATCGTGTTCGGTTCCTGGATATGAGTCGCAACTCCCTCCAACTCTTGCCTAGTTGGTCTGACTCCTCCTCGACTGTCCTTCTCCATGAGCTTCTCGGTCGTCCAGGTCTTCTACCTTCTTGAGTGAGCGGATTCCACTGCATTGCATGCGCCGCAATACAGTAAGTTGTCGCCTTTTCGAAGCGTGTGTCCGATCCACTGCCACTTTCGACGTTGCATAATAGAGTCAATAGATTCCTGACCCGTTTTCCTAAGGATCTCTTCGTTTATTGGGCCAGAAAATCCTAAGGATATTTCGTAGACATCTATTAATGAACGTTTGCAGCTTTTAAGTGACACCTACTGTTACTTTCTAAGAGCTGCAACCGTAAAGTAACACGGATTCGACGTTGGATCGAAACTGCCGTAGCTTGGTTCTCAAGCTTAGAGAGCTATTCCTCCATATATTTCTAAGCATAGCGAAAGAAGCCTTTACCTTCACGATTCGACTGCTGATGTCCTGTTCGGTGCCACCCTCGGTAGAGATGATACTTCCAAGGTATTGGAAGCTCTGTACTTTCTCTAGCGGTTGTTGAGAAATATTTATGAGAGAAGATGACTGGGTTCCTAGGCTGATCATCTTTGTTTTGCCGGAGTTGATTTTCAGCCCTCAATTTCTGCTTCTCTCCATCCCTGTTGTCATTTTGTGGAGATCCATGATCTTATGAGAGAGCAGGTATACGTCGTCCGCATAGTCAAGATGTTTTAGGTGAGACGTTAGAGTCCATCGAATTCCTCCGTTTCCCGTCAAGGCCGCTCGCAGGACATCGCTTATCACCAACAGAAACAATATTGATGACAGAATGCAGCCTTGTCTGACTTCACTTTGGACTTCAAACTCTTCTGACAGCCTCCCTTCGTGGAAAACGTGGCATTGGGTCCATATAAGTTGCCTTAATAATAGCTATTAATCTATCCGGGATACTCCTCCTGCGTAAAGCAAGCCAGTTGCTCAATTATGATCTTTAAAGTATTGATATGATCAATGCATGAGGATCCAGTGCGGAAACCTCCTTGTTCGTCATCGAGTGTGGCTTCTAGATGTTCCCTGATGCGTTCCAGTAATATTTTCGCTAATATTTTGGCAACGGCAGGCAGGACCCAAATCGCCCTCCAGTTTTCGCACTGTGTTAAGTCTCCTTTTTTAGGGAGCTTGACTATTATTCCCTTTTTCCACTCATTCGGAAATCCTTCTTTCTTTATGAGTGGATGCAGGAGTTCGCTCGATGTCGTTGCCGCCGCTTATAGAAGCTCTGCAGGGATGCCATCAAGTCCTACCGCTTTGTTGGCCTTCAGTGCTTTGATTGCGTTGCGGATCTCATCTCTACTGGGGGGTGCAGTGGGGATTCGGGAATTTGTTATGCCTGTCGGCTCAGCAGATATCAGTTGCGCATTGCTGTCATTAACTCGGTTTAATACCCACGCAAAATGGTCCTTCCACCTTCTCAGCTGATCCTCATCCGAACTAAGTAGCGAGCCATCTGATTATCTTACGAGATGTTGTTTGGAACTGCGTGTACCAACCAGTTCCTTTGTAATGCTGTTAGATGGTTCTACTGTCGCATCTGTTAGCAGCATCTTCTGCTTGTTGGGCCAAAGCGTTGATGTGATAACGCTTGTCACGTCTTACACTACGGGGAACCTCTCTCATTCTCTTATTTCTTGGATTTACAAGAAACATCAAAACAATTTTTTGGAAATTCAATACTTCGAAAACCCCATGTTCGATTTTTTTCAAACTTGATAAATAGAAGTTTCTTGATATAGTCTACAAGATGTAAGAAAAAAAATTATTTTACCTAAAAATAACTGTACCCTTCATAAAAATGTTAAAAAATGGTTTTCGAAAATCGTATTTTTATCGAAAACGGCTCCGAGAATTTTGATAAACATTTTTGTCTTTCGATTAATTCCTACGATCTACATATAATTTAATAAAAAAAAATTAAATCAAGATATTACTGACTGCACCTACCATTGAATCATTTTTTCGAATTTTGAATTTGTCATTATCGACATAACAGATTTTAATGAAATTTTTTGTAGAAAAAAAAAACATTTTTTTGAGTTTTTGAAAAAAAAAATCAATTTTATTGTAAAATTCGATATCTCAAAAATGGGTAAATATTTTTCTTGGAAATTAAATTTTTGTTCGGACTATAATAAAAACACCAATTTTGAGATTTTTAGCATTTTACATAAGAACAAGTTCGTGGGACCTAGTGGTGTATTTTAATTTTTTTAAAACTGTTTTATAAAAAAATCAATCAATAAACTTAAAAGGAAAGCGAAGACACATTGCTAGATTTTTTTAATTAATATTTTAATCTCAAGCCCAACTTCGGACGTTCTATTAAATTCTGAGATTCTTGCCTCAGCCGCACTACACGAATGTGGAATGCTTAACCCGACTCAATATTTCACTTCCATCACGATGCTCACTATTACAAACCAGTGAGCATCGGTAATTCGGTATCTCTTAATAAATCTTTTCCAAATTTCCTTAAATGCCTCTCAAAAGATTACGTGACGGTGAGACGACAATTTCGATTACTACTCTTGCAAGGCTATTATTAGCATTAATGTATGATTTTCTTTAGGCTCGATAACATTCGTGACATTGGAAAAGTGTAAGCGTTGATTGCAAATTTTCTATGGCTGACCAATTTCCAAAACTAATGGACCTTTTTTGACCAATTACTAACCAATTAGATGCCATAATTTTTTTACGAATATCCCATATAGAGGTGCCAAGATTACAGAGCCCATATTATATACCTTTTAAGTGAAATACAATATTCAGTTATATCTCATACTCAAATTGTCTTGTTTAATTGTTAAAAATACCCGCCCCTATTGGAAAACGTTTATAAGGAGAATTAAACCGGAATTAAATCAGAATTTAGCTTCTTGTATACCTGAATCTAATTGAATTCATATTTCTCGATCCGATCTCACTAGACGAGCTGTTTATAGTTGGTTTCGAAGGCAAATAATTATTTCTCTTAGTGTCGCCATTTTTAACGATACCCAGAACACCACACCCACAAAATTAAAACCAGTTTGTCTCTTCGATTCCATTTGAATTCAATCTTTCGATCCAGAGTGGCTATATACCTTGTACCAGCGTTGCCACTTCCGGAAAAAAAGTCGAAGTAGATTTGAAAAAAAAAGTGAAGTTAATCGAGAAAAACCGAAATAGATTTTAAAATAACTTTTTACTTTCTTTTAGAAAAATATTGAACTCGAGATTTTCATCAGGTGACATTACAACGCGAAAAATGTAGTGATTCCGTCTGTCTGTAGGTCTGTACCTCAACCCCAATTGAAATAGTTTTTTTTTTTTTTTTAGCTGGGGCCTTTCATTCGAAAACGGCTCTAATGCTTTTTATACAAAAACTGTGTGTAGACCATACCAAAAATGCGGTTTACATTTTGGTCAAAAATAAATTATTAACGGTACCTGTTATGGAACCTTTTTTTATTTTCTACTTCTCATTTCTGACTGTACCGATTTCGATCAAAATGTTTATATCGGAGCTTCTTTGCTTTTGAAATAATATTGTATATAAAAATTATTTTCCTTAAATGTACTTTATTAAATACTTAAAATTGTCAATACATTTGTATTATTTTTAAAGAAATTTGTTTTTGTAAAATTACTTTATTAATAAAATTTTCTTTTATAAAGAATAACATTAAAAATATTATATAATTAAATATAATTTAATTTTAAAATAAAAACACGCATGCAAGCGAAATTTTCATAAGATTCGTATACACATGAGTGTGATGAGTTTTTAAGCTTTTAAAATTACTCATTTGTGTACTTCTATTGTGTTGACATGGTGCTATCTACTACCTAAAGTAAAATATAAAAGAAGAATTAGATTTGGTAATTTTTTTGTAAAATTGAAGTACTGAAGCGTTGTTGTTGTACGCAACGGTGTGTGTGTCAGTCTATCTACTGTTCGAAGAAAAAAATGGGAATAACTACTTCCAAAATGTAGCAGAGCCAAACGACCAACGAGCTTGTCTACTGACCAACGAAAGAAAGCTAATTTGTTCGGACCAAAGTAAAAATAAAGTAACTCCAACTATCGTTGTATGCTTACTCTTTCGCTTTATTCTAACAAATGATTTTTGTTACAAATTTGCTTCGCCTTTTATACTCTGAGCTGGAGTCTCTTACAGTTGCAATTTTAATTTACAGTGATGTGAAAAAAAATATTCTACGTTAAATACGGTGTTGTGAAAAAAAAACGATTATAAAATTTATACGTTATTTCAAAAGGTAGATGTTACAAAATTATTTATATTATTTAAAAAAGTAAATGTTAGGATGTAAGATGAATATTATAGATGTTGAGATGTAAAATGGGTGTTACAGTATGTTGAAACAGTGATTTTTAAAATGAAGTAGATTTCAGTATTTTAATTATGGTTCGAACTAGGAAGTAGATTTTAAAATATTTTGAAAAAAAGAAGTAGATCTACTTCAATTGAAGTAAAGTGGTACCACTGGTAAGTACCTATTGTATGTCAAGTAAAAAGAATAGCTCCCTCGAAACAAGAAACAGCTTACTCACAAGAGAACGCATCTGCTAAGAACCTATCTGTTAAGTTGAAATGTAACCTTTTACGAAACTCTACCACATGCCGCTTGCTTGAGCTAACAGTTGCTTGCCAATTGAAAATTGAGATACATAGCCATAGAACTTTCTGAAGAAATTCACGAATTCACACAAAACCCAAACTAGCTTTGTAGCATATTTTTAGTTTGGCGAAAATATTGCTCATCACGCAAAAACTTTTCCGCAAGATATCCCAGCGTACCAGTCGGGCTGTGGTGCCCTGGGAAGGACTGTAGGGTGCGTTTGTGTGATGGAAAGTTGTATACATCAGCCTTAAGCTCTCCATCCTATAGGAGGGCACTGTTAATCAAAAATGTTTCTTCAATTGACAGTTCTTAAATTGATGATCGACCATGAAGTAGCCACGAAGTATTATTATTCCTTCATCCTTTTTGTTGGTTATCATTCATAATTTTTTTTCTCCCTCCCTCTCTCTCTCTCTTAATCTTTTTTATTTCTACCTTGGCAAAGTTCTATTGGGAACAAAAAAACTATCAGAATAAACTGCAATTTTTCATTTTCTTGTCAAAGAAATGAAAATAATGGAAATAGGTGTGGATAAAGTTTTTCTTCGTTTCCTTGCAAGATATTGCACCACCAATCGATAAGAACAACCCCAAGCTGGAATATCGAAGAAGAAGAGGATTTTCTATAAGGAGTTTTATTTTATTACATTTTTCTTCGTTTTTTTTTTTTTTGCGGATTACGAGAGACGGAAAAGTGAGTTGTTTTTTTTTTTTTGCCTTTTCACGAAGACGAAGTTTGAAATTGTTTACTATGGACGAACAGTTTTTTGTAGCCACAAAATAACACTATCACTATCCTTTCCCGAGTTATAGAATTGGAATGTCCCTTAAGCTACTTTTTGCGAGCGCATTACATCCACACACAGACGGCTTTGACTGCCTTGACAATTTCCTTTGTTTATTTGTTTGCATCAGTTTTTTCGTCCTTTATGTATATCTTGAGTTTTACGATTGTAACTTAAAAAAATATAATAAGAGTCAGTATACACACAGAGGTACAATTGGGATAAATAAAATGAATTAATTTCGTATACAAAAGGATCCAGATCCCGAGCAATTCATGTGGATGAAATGCAATGCAATTTGTTTCGACGATTGGAAATATCATTAATCCTTATATTCTATGAATTTAACTTTGCAACACCAGCCATTGCGATTGCAGGAAAGCTAAATATTTTCGTGGAAATGTTGCTTGTTGACGAAGATGCTCTTCATTCTGTGTACAATGGGAAAGTGTTTTTTAATAGCAAAAACAAGGATAATTGCTTCTGTCTCAGTTCTAGTGAAATAAAATAAATTGTCTCCGTTCGTACGGCATACAGTAGCGTTTAGTGTATCTGCGACGTGTTCCTTGCAGAAGACATACAAGATTATGTGTAGCTTTTTAAGTGACACTTTATGCAAATTTCTATCCGTTTATCATAATTATTTACAGTAGCCTAATGAAGAAAGTTTACAAAAAGTGTTTTATATCGGAGGCTGGTTGTTAGAAGCCTTTAAAAAAGAACTCCAATTTTTGGGTAAATGGTTCATTGGTTGAGATTTTAAAAAATCCACTAAAACATTTGAAAGGATTTATATCATTAATATTATATCATTTTTAGTCGAGTGATTGATTCCAGCACCAAGGCTTCCCATAAAATGAGACTAATCCTGGTTAAGAGTAAGAACATTTTTTGAATATTTAATTTACAGAAGAAATTATTTTTGAGTTTCTTAGAAGCAGACATTCGAATTTTCAAACTCTTGCGAATATAAACAAACTGAGTGAATTTAAAAAAAAAATAATTTTTAAATATACAAAATTAATTCAAATGAATTAAAACTCTTTCTGAGCTATTGTGGTTAAGAAAAGGACAAATAGATAAAGATAAAAAGGGCTTTAATAATAAACGAAAAAAATTAATACTCATTAACGTGTTTTTTTGAATAAAATGATATCAAACTGAAAAAACAATTTAAAAATCGAAAAAATGGGTTTGATGCAAAATTGCGGAGAAACGGTTGTCCGCAGAAAAAAAAGTTTTGGGAAAAACTAAAACTGTAATAAATTCTTGATTGGTTATAACAAAAATCTTACGAATCGGACGTAGTTTGGCAAAGATAAAGCCAGTTAAGGCAAAAATCATAAAAACCGTTATAACTCGAAAACGGGACGAAAACGAGAAAATTACCTCTTAAGTTTTTTGACTTAAAATGACCTGAGGAATCCATAGTTTTCATTTGGGGTGGTGACTGTGGGACACCCTGTATATAAGAATACTAGCCGATAATACCCGGCGTTGCCCGTGTCTCTTTTGGTCAAAATTTATGACCGCAATCTGCTATCCTCAAACTGAATACTATCAAATCAAGCGAACATAGGATTTAAAATCATGATTCGAAAAATTTATGTAATGGACGCAGGATACTTTTTTTCTTTAAACCACTTTTAATTTTATTATTACTTGCGACTTATAGGTCCTATAATGCAAGTTATGCATTCCTAAAAAAATAAAACTCTAGTTTTTGACCAAAGTTGACATTACGATAATAGCGAAGACAAAAAAAGTGGATCTCGCAATTCCGTCTGTCTGTCTGCTCAACTACAGCCTAAACGGCTCGGCCGAATTTTAGTTAAACTTGGTAGATATCGTTTTTAATTGAATTTTTTCGAAATTTTATAGATACATATTTTTTTTTCAAAAACTGTCCCACAGATTTAAAAAAAAATTAAAGAATTTCATTTAGTTAAAGCTAGGTAATGGTTGAAAAAAAATTTCCAAAAAATAGTTACTTTTGATACCCCTCTTGGAACCATTTTTTTGTTTTTGATTTTCTCAAAAACGGTACAAGCGATTTTGACTATTTTTTTATAATAAAGCCCATCAAAAGTTTGAATATTATTATAAATTCAAATTTTGAAAAAAAAAAATTTTTAATTTTTAAAAAAATGTTCAGTTTTTTTTTCAAAACTCAATATTTCGAAAACCTCATGCTCGATTTTTTTTTAAACTAATAAATATAATCTACAAAATGTCGAAAAGAAAATTTTTTTTCCTTAAAATAACGGTACCCACCATACAAATGTTAAAAAATGGTTTTCAAAAATCGTATTTTTCTTGAAAAACTTTCCGAAAATTTTGATAACATTTTTTTTCTTTCAGTTAAGTTTTACGATCTAAAATTTAATAAGAAATAAAATGCACGACTGGGTCGCACGAATTTGCTGTAATAGACAAGAAATTTTAAAAACGAATGTTATTAAAGAAAACTGTTCATAAGGATAAAATGAATTTGTTAAATTCTTTTAGTAGGTAGTAAGAGAAAAAATCAGAATGCAATGCAAACAAAAATTTATACAAGAACAAAAATTATAAGTCGTTGTAGTGGTTCCTTAAAAAAGTAAGCTTTTATGTACAAAATTTTTAAAATATTTTTAAGAAAAAAATTTGGGACCCCAACTTTAAGTCTTTATTATTGTACGAATAAGAGTTAAATTTCCAAGAAAAATACTAAGCCGTTCTTGAGATATCGAATTTTCCAAAAAAAAAAACGACTTTTTTTTCTCTAAAAATTGAAAAAATATTTTTTTTTTAAGTTTTGAAATGCAATGTTTTTTAAACTTTTTCGGAGCTTCTTTATAGAAAATTTCATCAAAATCCGTTATGCCAGGTATTTAGATCACAAAAGAGATACTCGTAATTATAGCAAGCACCTCCCGAATCTCTAGCCAATATTGAGGCCCATGGACAAATGTGCCGATAGATGGGTTTATTGTATTCTTACAATTCTTGTCACCTTTTTTTAGAGCTTTTTATCGGAGCACCGCCACATCCAACCGAACTTGAAATTTTTATATTTTTCTACCTTTATCGGTAAGTTGCAACACAGTAGGGGAGTTGACGTTTTAGTTGGAATCAGACCAATTTCTTCTAAGAACGCGATGCTTTTGAAATATTTTTTTTGAAATACTGAAAAGTTATTTCATTTAGAATGAAGTAGTGGATGCTTAGAAGCCATTCTTTATTCAAAGACAAAAATACTTCACTCTTACAAAGGCTGAATAACGAATGACCTTGGTAAACAATAACCCATTTTAGTACCTTTTTTTATAAAATTGCCCCTCCCGCCCAAACGGGGGGAGATAGACCGCCCCCCTTCCGTAGTAAAAAATGCTTGTTGAACTGTTCTACAAAAAACCGTTATAATTTCTTGGCGCCTAAGTTATCGTACTCTTGCCAATCGACGTTGGCGCCCTCTATAATTCAGCCAAAATTCGAAAATTAAGACAAACAAAATTTTCTTGTACTCTTGACGCATGTATTCATTATTTAAAAAAAAAATGTGTTATTACCTTATAAATTTTCCGAGAAAAAAATTCCCAAAAATCGTGCGTTTTTTAGTGTTCTAGACCGTACTAGTACCTAAAGCCTGGTAGACAGCATTTTTAAATTTTACTCCTCACACGTTTTTTTCTTTTTTTTTTTTTTTGTTAAGACCAAAATTAACGTTGCCTGCCGTACGAATTTTTTTTTAAACTTTAAAAATAATTTTTTCTCAAAAACTTCCAGCGATTAAAAAAAAATTTTAAAATTGTATTAAGTTAAAACTAGGTAATGCTCAATATCAATACCTCGAAAGCCTCATTCTGGATCTTTCTTAAACTTGACAATTAAAATTTGTTTTTCCAATCTACAAGATGTGAAAAAAAGTATATTTTTCCTAAAAATATCTGAACACCCAATAAAAATATTTAAAAATGGGTTTTGAAAATCATACTTTTTCGAAAACAGCGCCTAGAATTTTAATAATTTTTTTTCTTTCCTTTAATTTTTATACGATCTACAATTGAATAAAAAAATTAAACAAAGATACATATTACTGACTGTGCTTATGTTTATAAATAGTTTTCTTTAATTACATTTATTTTTAAAATTCTTAGTCTTTTACATAAGAGCAAGTTCGTGCGACCTAGTCGTGCATTTTATTTTTTTAGTAGGTATAATGGTAACTTGATTTGACTCTTTGACATTCGCTTCTTGCCATTACTTTAGGTGTGTTCAGAAACAATTAATTATAACAACGATACTAGTTAAAAAATGTTTAAAATTGATAAAGAGTTAGTAATCTGCTTTTAAGTTAGAAAATTGTTGTTTTATTAGTAGTATCATGTAACCGAACGGGCGGTATTTAAATTAAATTTAATTTAAATTAAACAAAATAAAATTAAATAAAAGAAAACAAAAAAAAACCACCCACCACCAACTTGGACGAGACCGACGACGACGACGACTGCTACTGCATCTGGTTATTTTGTTGACAATTCATGGTAAACATTATACTCCGGATTAATGCTACCTCGCTCCCACCTGTAGGGGTTAATCACAGAATTATAGGGTTTTCCTTTTTTTTCGCATTAAAAGATTTTTGCAACAAATGGGTAAATTACGCCCACAAATGTTCACACCTGCATAAAACAATTAACATATTATTATAAAATTAATATTTATAATGCGTAATTGTGTAGGTGTAAAATGAGAGCAGAAGACAAAGGCTGGAAAATTCTGAATTGGTTGTATTAGTGCAAATGGGTAGAGGTAGGGTTCCTTGGTAAAAGCCGTCGGCAGGTACCTACTTTCTTTTCAAAAAGATCCACCCGAGACACCAGAAGCTGGAATAACAAATTAAGATAATTAGAGAAAGTACCGCCGATCGACCGACGCCAAAGGAAACTAGTTTCAAGATTTTGAAATTCTTAGAGAATCGAGAAATCGAAGTTAAAGACAATCAGCAGAAACTCGAAAATTATTCGTTTGCGCAAGGTTCGCCTTTTAATATATATATATTAATATAAACGCAATCAGGTCGTTAAAAATTCTTTTTGACGGCCTCAATTATATTTCAAGGGAAAAAATTTGACCAAGGGATAGTAACGGAATAAAGAAGTTTCGAGATCGTAAAATCGTCCTGCAAACTCCCGCGGGAATCACCTCAAATAAAAGGAAAATCACAAAACTATAAAACAAAGGAGAAAACAAAGGAAATCAAATCAAATCAAATTTTTATATACATATGAGTGTATATATGTAGATATATTTCTTAAAATTTAAAACTTTGATTCAATCATTCATTTTATTTTTTTATTGTTCAATCTCTTTTTATTCTCAAGTGCTTAAGTACTAAAAATTGGTGCTTTTTTTAATATTTCAAAAAAAAAAAAGAAGTGAATTCTAAGTTAAAACCTAAATCTTAAAACGAAAGTGGTATTCATATATACATACCTACATATATGTCTCTATATATCTATATATAACGATTTATATATATATATATACATATACATCATAGGTAGTAGCATAAATTATATTTTTTTTGGAGTTGAAAAGTGGTAATATTTATAAAAGTTTTCCATCGTTTAACAAAAAAAAAAAAGGGCGTAATAAAGATCGCCGCATCTAACCAAAATCCTCCGAGGGAGTTGCCACTGCATCGATTATTTTGGGGTGAGTTATTTCGTGTTATATAATGTCCTATTGATATAAAATTTAATATAAGTATTGCCCAGTTTCGGTACAAAACATATAATTATTGCGAAGTTAAAACTATACCACGGTTTTTTTTGGTGATTCAGTTCTTTTTTTGTTACATTACCATTTTTTTCGTACTTTAATTAAGCAGTTAATTTTCGGATTTAAAGTTTCAAATCACAATTTATAATTTTAATTGGATTTAAAATGTAAAATGTACCTATCGACTGTAATCAACAGTGTTTTTTTTTAATAAATTATGTTAATTAGAATTCAAATCATGAATCTTTAGATCTTTTCGTGAAAAGGGGAGATGAGGAGATGAGGAAACCGGGGTAGAGGGGCTGAGGAAGAGGAACGTTATTTAAAGGGGTTGTTCAGCGAGAGAACAACCAGGTAGGGTGGGAATAGGTGAAATATCTCGCGCATCAACAACATCGGGATGATAAAGACTGGCATTTGATAATTTTGCTAACGAGGAGGATGAAGGACCCATGTTTAGAGCTAGCTTGGGAAACTATATTTTGGTGCCAGCATATCCTCAACGAAAGAAAACTCGTTACAATCATACTAATAACTTAACACTACGCTGTTTAAAGGTTGGCGTCAATGCCTTTTTTTGTAAATGCATATTGCGACTATGCTATTAATCCTAAGTGTAAGCTTTCTTTCCCCTGTCACTGTGTTTACTTATGTATGTGAAAATGTATACTATGTTCATATATTCATCATGGCACCCTATTTAGTAAAGAGTTTCATATAATTCTAAATGTTATTTCTAAAGATTTATTTATAACTTCTTGTTGAACGTTTTCAAGACAAAGTTTGTATTTATTTGAATTATTATTGTGTTTTTTATTTTGTTTCCTTTTAATTTAACTTTACTCTTTGTACCCACTTTGCTCGTGCAATATCATTTATTTTGTTGTCAAATAAATTATAATTGAAATATTGCGTGAGTTTTTGTATATAAATTTTAATCATTATATAATTTTCTTGTACATTTATTTATGGGTGTGATAGGTACCTACTTAAAATTAAAGAAAGCGAATCTCAATTTAAAGTTTTAGATCAGAAAAGTATGATTGCTCAAAATTTACTTCTAGATACTTACTTATTATGTTTGTATGTGTGTATCAGTATACGTATATGTACATACATTTAAGTTATACAAGGATAACTTACCATAAATACATACATATGTTCATATAATGGGTAACAATAAAATCACGATGAATATAACTTTTAAGTTTTTCGCGGTTGTTTGCATATGACAATATTACTTCGAAATTTCCCTGTGACCACGCTCAATGTAATTTGAAGCGAAACATTCGGGGTGAGTACGGTATAGAACTCATCATTATAATAATTATTATTTATACGCGGCTTGTCCGAAATTTCGAAGTAATAATGTCATAATTCATATTCACGATGAAGGTGAGGGGAGCAAATTTTGTGCTTGACTATAATTCGATTGTGTCGTACTGCCAGTTTTTGTCAAAAGTCTTGAAGACTCATATTAAAGTTGAGGTATTTTGCTTCATAAATCGATCAAATATGTGTGCAAATACATATGTGACTGAGAGTGGATATATTTATTTCTAGTTAGAAATGGAAAGTACTTAAATCGAGATTTCAGCACTCAGAGAATATATGCAAATACGATGTAGTAAGTACGCAATATTCCCAATATCTATAAACAGGGTCTTAAATGCAATCTTCCGTAAGTTTAGTTTAGTTTTAGTTTAAGTTTTATTTCACATAAAATTCAGTTTTAAATAATTACAAAATTGAGATACATAAGTAGTTAAAAAATTATGAAAAAATTAAATGACATTTTGTATTTTAAATACCAAGGTATAAAAAAATAGTGTCAAATGCCACTACAAGTAGTTAAAATTAAAAATAAAATAAAATATGAATACGGGTGGGGTGACCCTCAGAAATATAAAAAAAAAAAAACAAAATAATATATGTACATAATGCAAAAAGAAAATAAAAAAAAAATCATAAAAATTAACAAAAGATTTAATTCAATAAATAAACCAAGAAAAAATTAAATGAAAACAATGAAAGAAAAAATAAAAAATAAGATGAAAAATGAAAAAAATGTAAAATACATATAAAATAAATGAAAAATCAAACTAAATTTAGATCAAAATGTTAGAAATCACAGATTCAAGACTATCATAATTTTGATTGAAAAGCCAAACCTTTACTAGTTTTAAAAATATTCCAAGATTTGTTGATGTTCGTATTGCGTGAGGCAATTTATTAAAAATCCGACAAGAAAACACAGAATAAAAGTTACGTAAGATAAGATGCTACATGGAACGTGTAACCGTAACGGGCTACGCGGAACGTATAAGTTTTAACCACGTTTTTGAGTAAAACTAAGTGTACACGATTCGTAGATCTTACAATATTGTAAGATCTGACAATGTCTGACAATTATCTACCAATGAGCTGACGATTAAGTTGTGTGTGTACACTAAACAAAATCTACCAATCTCTTACAATTTATTGTCCGAAGTTGGCTACCAATTCATTGTGAGAAATTGGTAGATTTTCTACCAACCGTGTACACACAGGCGGTCAGCCATCAGACGAATAGGGGGACTAACATGTAGCATACGAAAACATGCACGTGCCGTAACTATTCGGGACTGGTGGAAGTCTGATCATAGCCTCTCCGTGGCGGCCGCTAGAAACAAGCCTTTAAAAAAGGTTTGGCTAATATGATCAGGCTGGTTCCTCACGTTGGCGACAGGTTAATTCCCTGTCCCGTAAAACTAAAAGAATTTCGAGAACGACAACAAGCCTCGCAAACGGACTGATCACACGACGACAACCCACCCAAAGAAAAAGGAAAAACGATTTACGAATTTTCTTATGGAACGTACGATCACTTTTTAAGGCTCGAGCTGCTCAGCAGCTAGCCGATGCCCTGTCAAAATATAAAGCTGACATAACAGCTCTTCAAGAAATCAGATGGACAGGGAATGGTGTTCTACAGAAGAAAGAATATGACATATACTATAGCTGTCATACAAAACACTATGTGCTCGGGGTAGGCTTCCTAGTCAGCGAAAAAATTAAGTCTACCATCATCGGCTTTAACGCTATAAGCGAAAGGCTATGCACCCTTCGCGTGCGAGCCAGATTTACGAACATCAGCCTCATTAACGTTCACGGACCTACGGGGGAGTCCTCAGACGAAGAAAAAGAGACTTACTACGAACAAGTTGAGAGGGCCCTCAATGCCTGTCCAAGGTATGATGTTAAAATCATCCTTGGGGATTTGAACGCAAAAATAGGTTCGGATCGGAGCCTGTATTCAGGCATTACGCAGGCACCCATAGTTTGCATGAGAACACTAATGACAATGGACTTCGAGTCTTAGAATCGGCAGCATCGAAAAACATGGTCGTTGCGAGTATCAGGTTCCCGCGTAAAGATATCTACAAAGCCACCTGGGTATCACCTGATGGAGTCACTCGTAACCAAATAGACCACGTGTTGATAGACCGTCGCCACTACTCGAACTTGATGACGGTACGAACGTACCGAGGTGCCAATATCGACTCGGATCACTATCTTGTTGGTATGGTTTGCCGAGGGCGGATTGCCTTGCGAAGACGCATTGCATCCGCCGATCAGGTTCGAATCAACACGGCTGCCCTGCGCAATGAAAACACCAGTAACACCTTTGGTAATGCGTTAGGACTCGCCCTAGAATCACTTGATTTAGGGATATGCTGGGCGTAAATGAGAAGTGGACACGCCTTAAGAATATTGTCATTAGTACTGCCAACTCCATCTTAGGCAGCAGTCGTAAAAATCGGAACGACTGGTTTGATGATGAATGCAAGCTAGCGACTGAACGTAAGAATTTTGCTTACCGAGCAATGCAACAATCTCATAGAACGCGGGCACGCGAAGAGGAATATAAAGAGCTCAGAAGAATAGAAAAACGGCTACACAGACAAAAAAAATCAGCCTGGGAGAAGAACCTAATCTGTGAAATAGAAAATAGCCGAGAGCGAGGTCCGCACCAGGCGCGGAAGTTCTACCAATCCGTCCGAAACATGACGCAGTACACACCACGCTGCACAGTCATACTGCAAGGACGGAGAGGGAAATCTGATCACCGATCCTGAAATCATACTGGAGCGATGGGAAGTGTACTTTAATGAATTGCTAAATGGTCAGCTCACTGCAGAAGTGGAGGCTCCACTACTTCAAGAAGAATACCCTATGTTGCCGCCACCAAGCATAGAAGAGGTTGAGAAGGCTATAGGCCGGATTAAACAGAACAAAGCCCCGGGAGCCGATGGCATACCAGCCGAATTATTCCATCACGGCGGGCCAGCCTTACGTCAAGCAATTAATGATATTATAGTACACGTATGGGAGCAGGAAGAAATGCCAGAAGACTGGCGAAAAGGTTTAATATGCCCCATACATAAAAAGGGAGATGTCACAACGTGCAGCAATTATCGTTGTTGAGTACCGCTTATAAGATACTCTCCTCTATCCTACAAGACCGGATAACCCCATACGCTAAATCCGTCATCGGACAATATCAGTGTGGTTTCATTCCAGGCAAATCAACAACTGATCAGATCTTTACCCTTAGGCAGGCGATGGAAAAATGTCTAGAATTTAACATCCCAACATACCATCTGTCTATAGACTTTAAGGCCACCTATGACAGCATAGCCAGGGTATAACTTTACAAAGCCATGAGAGAATTCGGCATCCCAAATAAATTGACACGACTATGTAGGTTGACCATGACCAACGTTACAAGCCAAGTCAAAATAGCCGGATTGCTATCCAGACCAATCAACATCTTTAATGGACTCCGACAAGGGGACGGTCTGGCCTGCCTCCTCTTCAACCTGGCGTTGGAGAAAGCAATCCTAGACTCTGGCACGGCAACAAGAGGGACCATCGTCAACAGGTCCAGCCAGTTACTGGCTTACGCAGACGACATCGACATCATTGGAAGAACCGAACAAGCTGTACACGATTCCTTCATCCAGATCGAGCAGGCGGCACAAAATCTGGGGCTGCACATTAGTGAAGGTAAAACAAAGTACATGGTGGCGTCGAATGCGAGAGGAACAGTTGGTCAAACAATCAAGGTTGCGGAGCACGAATTTGAAGTGGTGCAATCCTTTAAATACCTTGGGTCAATAGTAGCAGCCGATAACAATATAGAAGAAGAAATACGCGGGCGGCTTCTCCAATCCAACAGTCTACTATAGTCTGTCAAAGCTCTTCAAATCCAGAAATCTCACCATAACTTCAAAACTGCTGCTGTACAGGACCATGGTCATCCTGCCAGTACTCACATATGAATCCGAGACTTGGGTGCTTAGCAAAAGGCACTCCGACCTCTTAGCTGCGTTCGAGAGAAAAGGAGAATTGTTGGCCCCGTATGTGAGGAAGGACGATTCCGGAGACGGTACAATCATAAACTGTACGCAATCTACCTTGAAGCAGATATCGTGACAAAAATTAAGCTCGGTAGACTCCGGTGGGCGGGGCACCTAGCTCGCATGAGCGAAGAGGAACCTGCTCGGAAAGTTCTTTGTGGTACATTCTATGGTAGACGACAGCGTGGTAGACCATGCTTGCGCTGGAGAGATGGCGTAGACCAGGACGCCCGAAGCCTTGGGGTGCGCAACTGGATGGCGTCGGCTAGAGACCGGGATAGTTGGAGAGACTTGTTGAAAGAGGCCAGGACCGGAACCCGGTTGTCGAGCCGATGATGATGATGATGTGTACACACACAATTAATTGTCAGTTTTTGTTGGTTATGGAAACTGCTTCAATTGACCCTTGGCTGCAAATTGTCTGACAATGAAAAAATTGCATGATGCTAAAAAACGAACATCTTACAATTTCTTTATTTTCATAAATGTCAGACAACGATCAAAATTGGCAGGCCTGACAATAAATTGTGTGTGTACACGATTATCAAATACCTTACAATTTACCGTCTTACAATCAATTGTCAGATACATTTTCTGACAATTAATTGTAAGACTACACGGTTGTAAGACATTGTAAGCTTTTCACTGACAGATCTGACAATATTGTATGATCTACCAATCGTGTAAACTTTAGCTTTACTCTATCGCCGGCAAAGATGTTTTCAAATCAAAAAGTATTTCTGTGCGTTACATCGAAGTTTACTCCTTGCACAACGAAATCAGATGAAGCAAAATAGTTGAAAAACGGACAAGAGAAAGGAGAAACATAAAATTATTGCACCGAAAATTTAATCCACACAGGTCAGTTTTCTTTTGTCTGATTTAGTTTTTTTTTTCTATCTTTAACTTATGTACATATGTACGTTGTTTGAAAAGTCGCACGAATCTAGATGCATCGTTTTATAGCAGACTTAAGAGAAGTGATCCGATCCTGGTGGCAGCTCGTTCAAAGTCAGTAAAAGAAACAAGATTGTTGTCGTTAAAACCAGACTTCTTCTTACTTAATTTTCAACAAGTTCCTTTTTACTTGCGACTTATAGGCAAGTTATGCATTCGTAAAAAAAATCGAACTCGAGATTTTGATCAAAGTTGACATTACGATGAAAGCGAAGACGAAAACAGTGGGTCTGGCAATTCTGTCTGTCTGTCTGTCTGTCTGTCTGTCTGTCGATTACAGCTAAACGGCTCGGCCGATTTTCTTCAAACTTGGTAGATATGGGTTTTGATTTTTTACCCCCGGATGTTTTTTGATTTGATTTTTTATGACCAAAAATAACGGTACCTGCCATACGATTTTTTCCGAAATTTTATAAATATTTTTTTTTTCTCAAAAACTGTCCCTGCGATTTTCTTAAAAAAAATTCAAAAAATTTAATTTAGTTAAACCTAGGTAATGGTCGAAAAAAAATTTTCAAGAAAATGAGTAGTTTTGGTACCCCCCTTGGGACCATTTTTTTGTTTTTTGATTTTCTAAAAACCACCGTTTTGTACCACCGGTACCACCGATTTTGATCATTTTTTTTATGCTAAAGCTTCCCAGCAGTTTGAATATTATTGTGTATTCAAATTTTCCAAAACAAATTTTTTGGATTTTTAAAAAAACTTTCAAAATTTTTTTTTGAAAACTCAATATTTCGAAAGCCCTATGCTCGATTTTTTTCAAAACTTGATAAATAAAAGTTTGGAAAAATAATCTACAAGATATAAGAAAAATAAATTCATTTTACCTAAAAATAACGGTACCCTCCATACAAATGTTAAGAAATGGTTTTCGAAAATCGTAATTTTCTCGAAAGCGGTTCCGAGAATTTTGCTTACATTTTTTTCTTTCTATTATTTTTTAATATCTGTAATTTAATAAAAAAAAACTTTGAAAACAAGATATATTACTGACTGTACCTACCATAGAACGATTTTTTTAAATTTTGAATTTCTCATTATTAGCACAACGGATTTTAATGAAATTTCGTAAAAGGAAGCTTCTAAAAAGTTTAAAAAACATTGCATTTCAAAACTTTAAGAAAATAATTTATTTGATTTTTGAAAAAAAAATCAATTTTTTGTTTTTGAAAAATCAATGTCTCGAAAACGGCTCAATACTTTTTTTGTAAATTTAATTTTTATTCATACAATAATAAAAACTTTAAATTGTCATATACGAACATTTTTTCTTAAAAATGTTTTAAAATTTTCTTATATAAAACCTTATTTTTTAAGAAACCACTACAAAGACTTATAATTCTTGTTTTTGCATAAATCTATATTTGCTTGAATCACATGGCATCCTATTCTTATCTTTAACTACTAAAGATGTTTTTTTTAGTCATTTAAAAAATGAATTTTATGCTTAGGAACAGTTTCTCTAATAACATTAATTTTTGAAATTCTTAGTCTTTTACAAAGGAGCAAGTTCGTGCGACCCAGTCGTGCATTTTATTTGTTTTGGATTTAAGATCAGTCCGAATATTTCCTTTTTCCATGTAGCACCATATTTAAAAGGAGGTCGGCAGATATTAAACTTCTCTGCGGAATCCCTCCAAAAGTAATCAGTATCAACCCGGTTTGTTGAAGATCATTTGCCTAACTCATGATTTTCTTCCTTTAAGCAGCGCTTCTCTTTGGTTTCGGTTGGTCCAATTGGATTATGAATGTGACCTATATCTAATAGAGAAAGCCAACATAATAATTCATACATTTTATTTATTTTTCAACAAAAATGGAACCATTTTTTTGATTTTTGACTCTCTTAACAAAATCCTAGAAGATTGAAATAAAATAAAATGCATACAAAAATTTCGAAAAAATTAATTTTGAAAATTCGATATCTCAAAAACAGTTCATTGATATTTTTGAAATTTAATTTTAATAACAAAAAACCTTTGAGACGACTGATTCAGTAGCGAATCACCCAATTTCCGTACCTACGTCAAAGGAATACAAGATCAGCTAAGAACATCGCATCGGTCCATGAAAGTGAACTGTAGAACCCAAGACAGCCAATTCTTCGCCGTGTAAAAGAAGTTGGCAGACTTTAACTTGGCGAATTGTGCGTCAGGACTTGGGTCCAAGGTCCCAAGTGACCCAGAAGCTCAATGTTCATTACCATAGACAACACCGTTTATTCACTGACTGGGCTTCTGAGTTTTTGGAAGAGAACCCCAATTGTGCCCGAAAAATCAACGCTTACAACAAGGCCATAATTTGGATGAATGGCTGCGTTAACAAGAAAAATTGCAATAATATGGGATGGAAAAAGTAGGACTTAATCGTGGATTTTATCTTATTTGATCATACCTACCCAAAAATCATTTTCCAAAGTATTGAAACTTCAGGTTTTCTTAATGATTTTTTTTTTAATTTTATATCATTTAAAAAACCCTGGCTATTATATTTTGTTTGTCCAACCAAAAGAAGTCAAAATTACAAAGAGAAAAAAAATGGATTTAAAACTCCCTTCACACCCACAAGCTTTATAAATAATTTTCTCACATATGTATATATAGGAGTATAAATAGGTAGGTATATGAATACATTTCTAAATGTTCACATTCGTAACTACCCAACTACATATCTATTAATGTTCGAGAGATAATGTCTTCAGACCTGCTCCTGCCTTGTCAGATTGAATAAATCAACAAAAATAGATTTTGGCAAACAAACTCCTCAGCATATTCTGTTGTCGTCTTCGTCCAGTACGTGTAGCGATAGACCCACACACATTCACACAAACAGTTAAGTCAAGTTTATGCCAGAAAAGACAAGGAATCCAGGCGTTTGTCCTTCATATTTATCTGGGGATGTATGGACAGAGTATAGTCTCCTCTATAACTAACACAAAAGATAGATAAGTGAAGTCTGCCATTTTATAACAACAAGACAAAAATATTATCTTTCCGTTGGGAACCAAAAGTCTGAAAAACATCTGTGAGAGTCTTTTCATTTTTTCATTTTCCGTGTATCCTTTTGGGAAGAAAAATTATTTTTATTCTCCTTGCCGGCCCGCCTGCAATCGAACAGCTATTAGGAGGATTGTTGTCTTTTTTTTTAAAAGAAAGTTTAAATAAATATGGAATAAAAATTTAATAGGCATTTAAGCTCTTGAGAGTCACTTGGAAGCTGAGATTTTAGTTGTGTTCAAGGTGATTTTGATGGCTCAGTGCAATAAGACCCGCGGAAATAAAGTTCGTGTGTCCTTATTTGTCAAAATAAAAAGATATGAAATATCACTTGAAAAGTTTTTCAACTGGCAACAAAAGCTGTGCTAGAACAATGAAATATGTACATGAAACATTCCAACGGTGTTCAAAGGTTGGGAATGATTCCATAATAGCTCTGTTTCCTATCAGTCTTAATGCTCTCTTCTGGATTATATCCAATATTATAGAGAAGAAAAGTATATGCTGCACCTCCCCACAGATGCGAGTTATACCCGAGTTTTGGACGCCTTATAAATGCTGAGAATTTCATGCAACGATATAAAAATCGTAATCATTTAGAAGCGTTCTGGGCAAATAAAACAATGTCGTCGGCGTAGAGAAGAAGTTTGATATTGATTCCATTGAAATCAATTCCTCCAGGCAAGTACGTAGCCAGATCATCTAAAAATATTGAAAATAAAAGTGGGCTTAAAAGACATCCTTGTTTAACTCCTGAGTCCGTTCGGAACCATTCCGAGAGTTTGCTTCCGTCCCAAACTGCCGTGTTATTTTCTTCGTAGATGCTTTGTATTATCTTGATGATTTTTGATGATAAGCCAAAGTTGCTAAGCTTTAAAAAGAGAGATCTTCTGTCAACGGTGTCAAAAGCTGCCTTGAAATCTACGAAGAATACAAAGAGTTTCTTTTCTTTATCTAAATATGATTGGGCAATACTGGTAAGAGTGAAGATGTTATCCACCGTTGAATAGCCTTGTCTAAAACCTGCTTGAAATTCACTTAATAAGTCATTTTCACGTATCCACTCCGTTAATCGCTCTAAGAGGATCCCCGTAAAGATTTTCATTACCGAATTCATAAATGAGATTCCTCTATAGTTACTTGGGTCTCTGGTATCTCCTTTTTTGAAAATTGGCAAAATAATATTTTTCTTGAAACTTATTGGAGCTTCTCCGTTGGTGTATCTAAATAAAATTGTACGACTTCGTTAGTTTTTCAATAAATTCGGCTGTTGCGTTTTTGAAAAATTCGTATGGAATACGATCTTCACCAGGGGCTTTGTTTGATTTGCATCTGTTTAATACTCTTTTGACATCTTGAACTGTTATGTCCCTGTCTAAAGAAGGTACATCCATATAAGGAAGAGCGTATTCAATTTGGATAGAGTTACTGTTGGAGTTCAGAAGCCTTTGAAAATGAGCACCTAGTTCATTTGCCTCAATTTGAATGTTTCTGGTTACTGTAGAACCTTTAAGCACCTTTACCATTTTCCAAAACGATCGAGAATCTTTGATGTTTTCTAGAGATCTTGACAGATACTGTATATAAGACTTCTGTTTCAGTTTACACATACATATTTTTGTACGACCAGTTAGCTTCCTTGTATCTGCATTTCGCAATTTCACATCTTGTGTTTTTTAATGTTCGAAGACATTTGAATGATTTTTTTCTTGCTGCAACGCATTCCCAATCAAACCATGGTTGTTTGCCTTTCCATCTTCCCGTTGATTGAAATGGCTTTGCCGCTTCCAATATACAGGTTGTGAGGGAATCCGTACCTTGAGGGGACAGAAGAGTATCTGCTCCAAACGATCTCAGCTCTTGGTTAAGTTTAGATTGATACCGAGTGCACCAGTTTTCTTTCCATTTCAACTTCGGAAGTAAACGATTTTCAGCTGGGTATCTTCTTTCATCTTTAAAAATTGTTGACGAGATTGCGATTGGTAGGTGGTCGGAATAAACTATATCTCGTACTTCAAGGTCATCAATGTAATCAAGCCATTTTCCGCGCAACAGACAGTAGTCGATTGTTGAACATGCATTTCCTCTTATAAATGTGAAATGTCCTTCCTTGTCACTTTTAGTTCGTCCATTTAATAATGATAATCCAATAGAATCACACATTTCAATAAACTTTTTCCCGTTTTGATCAATTTTCATGTCAACTGCACCTCTATTTTCCTGGATAGCTGTTGGTATAGTTTCCGAATTAAGCAGTTGTGTATTGCCAACTCTTGCATTAAAGTCTCCTATCACCATGATATCTTCTTCTCCGAACTCTAATAAGAAGTTGTACAGACATAAAAAATCATCTACCCAATTGTTGCAGTTTAGATAAACAGGAATAATAAAAAGCTTGTTTCTCTCGGACGTAACTTCAATTAACACTCTATCTAGCACAATTATATATCGGGCTCCAAAAGAAGATTCCATTTCCTTTTTTATGCCGTATACAAAACCCCCGCTGGCTCTCCCGCGTGTAGAAATTCTTCAAGCTGGTATCCAATGAAGCTTATGGTTGTTAAAATAATTTTCAAAATTTTCAAAATTTCTCTCAACGAATGTTTCAAATAATACAAAAATGTCATAATAATAATTGATTAGCTCAAAAAAATCATTAAAAAGGAACTTATTACCTAAACCTGATACATTATATGCAATTATATTTACTGAAATATTTCTTAAACAAACATTAATTTTATTACTATTTTTACTTTGGCTGACGGCATTATAATTAAAAACGATGTGAACTACCCCTTGCTGGCAATTCAGTTTGAGAGCTACTGGCTTGATTTTGTGTCTCCACCATCAGCAATCAGCTGTCCACCTGACAGCGACGAACTGTCACTTTCCCCTTGGAGTTGTTGTAGTCGAAGCATTCCGCCATCGCTGTCACATCTTAAAATATTATTTTCATCGAAAAAGAATAAATAATCTTCAACTTTGAGAGTATCATCTCGCAATTGAGTTTTAATTTGTCCGTTTCTTTGTGTGATGTTTTGTTTGATTTTCACTAGACGCCTTCTTCTTTCACGAATCGCTGCTGGATAATCCCTGTGAATCGAGATTCCCGTGCCTTTCAATGTACTGGCGACTTGAAGGATACGTGAGACATCTTCTTTGAGTTGCAGTTCCACAACCACATTTTCCACACTAGAATTTGCAGACCGAATTTGTTTCACTGAAGAAATGGCAGCTTTATTTTCAGTTTTGAGTAAATCCAAGCACGTTTTGCTTGCCTTTTCAATCGCCATTATTCCTCTTTGTGCCGGGAAATGCATAACAATGTTCTTCTCATTTGCCTTCCTCGATAGCCATTGAACTTGCCGTTCGAGAGAAATACATCGGGACTCCATTTTCTGCAATTTATTTTGCAAAGAGATGTTATCTTGCTGCAGGGACTGAATATTTAGACCTATAATTTCAAGATCCGACTTTTTTGGCATGTCTATTAATTTTTCATCCAAAATCGTCACCATAATGCCTTGGATTAATGAACCTAGATCCTGTATAGCCATATTTCCAACTGAAATTATCTTGCTTGTATTGTGTATTTTTTTTGGCGGAAAATCTGGAGGATTTGGTGAAGTTTGACCCAAATTACGCTTTGCTCCAGAGACTGAAGGCTTATTATTTCCAGTTAGATACTGGTGGACTCCGTTGCATTTTTGCTCAGATTTTTTGATGTTATTTGGTTATAATTTATTCAGTTTTGCACTTCCCGGGTAGAAAATTATCTAGGAAACACTATCGAATGGCGTGGCCCTAGCTAGATTGGCGGATTGGCCATTATATAGTAAATCCTATGCTGGGCCTAGACAGATGCAAGCCTGGCGGATCTTGACTAATTTATGCTTATCCTGGCTTTATATTGAACCTGGCTAGAACTGCCTATTTATTGGCTTTTCCAGGAGTTTCTTAGACTGGGCCTAGATATTTGTAAATTGATTTAGCCTAGATATGAAACTTTTTCTTGGCGATATCTTGGCTATAGATAGTATCGCCTCTTTATTGGCATTGTAACAAATAAACTACAAGGGACCTGGATAGTTTTTACTTGGTGTAGCCTGGATAAGGAATTGTATCTGGGCGTTATATTGGCCTTAGCTAGTGTCGCCTCTTTATAGGCTTTCTCAGATTTTACTTATACTGGGGGTAGATAGTTTTTACTTGATGTATCCTAGATTTGAAACTTTTCCTTGGCGATATATTGGCCGTAGATAGTATCGCCTCTTTATTGGCATTGTAACATATAAACTACAAGGGACCTGGATAGTTTTTACTTGATGTAGCCTGGATAAGGAATTGTATCTGGGCGTTACATTGGCCTTAGCTAGTCTCGCCTCTTTATAGACATTCTCAGATGTTACTTATACTGGGGCTATATAGTTTTTACTTGATGTATCCTAGATGTGCCTATACATATGTCTCTATAAAAGGCTATCCATTATCCTTCTAAAAACATAACTTTTTTGTTTTGGTCCTAAATCGGTATTTTTCAGATTCTTTAATGCGTATTTAAGTCTTTTAAACAGTATAATTAAAAGAGAGTTATTTGAGTAGCACTTTGAGACACCATATTTTATATATCACAGTGGCGCAATAGGCAGCGCACAAGCACGGCAAGCGAGAGGACTCGGGTTCGAATCTCAGTGGAGGTAAATTAAAAAAAAAAAAATTTATTTCATTCCAGCAAAATATGACTTAAAGAGTCGAATATAGGGAGGCAAAGAAAAAATGAAAATAAACAACAATAACAAAAAAAAAAAAAAATTTTTTTTTTTTGTTTCTAATAATTTTTTTAAGAATTGCCGTAGCTCTTGTGCTACTTGTGAAGACAAATCTAGGGCCCATATACCTATAGGAAAATCTAGCAAGGCCCATTATATACAGACCATTAACAAATTAGCGAGGGACTAGCTAGATACTGCTCGGTAGGGCCATGATTGAAACTAAGAAAAACTAGCTGGGGCCTTGGCATTATCGAGTCGAAAATTCTACCCGGGTTGTGATTGATTTAGTGTAATAATTTGCGAATTTTTTCAAACTTTTTGCTTTTTAAATGGAACTTGGAGGAAATCACGACCTGTTCACTTACTCTCTCTCTCTCTCTTCCGAGTATGCTTATATGCTTCGTCTTGACCCCATTTTTCTTTAAACCTATATTCACTCCTTCCACTAAATACTTACAAAAGTGCCATTGAGATCACGCTTTGCTCTTCTTTATGTCCTTAGCTTGCACCTGTATTTTTGGCGTTAGAGTTTGGCCGAAATATTTCAAAGCGAAGTTTAGGATATCATATGAGCGCATATATTTTTCTTAAACATTTTTTGACATTGAATGTTTTAAATCTATTGAGTCTGGTCATAACAACTTAAGTCAATTTTTTTCGAAAATGAGTTAAGTATACAGAACTATTTGAAAAAAATCTTTTTTCGTTTGGTCTTAACAGCATAACTCTAAGTAAACTGGTTTCAAAGATATTCAATGGTCCTAACCACGATTAACACCTTTTTCTAAAATAATGTTTGATCATAATGGCATAACACAAATTGTGCTGTTTTGACCAAGCAAAAATGTTTAAATTTTTAAATAAAAGTTTGGTCAAAATAACACAACTCAAACTGCGTTCGCTTTTTGTGTAACAACGGTTTATTTTCAAAACTAATCGTAGTAGATAGGTATTATTCTTTGGAATTTTTCTTTTGATATAGGTCCGGATTTATCTGATTCATCTAATGACGAAAATTAATTTTTAAAAATCTATAAGTTTCTTATTCGCTCCTGTTTTTTAATATTAAATTTTAATTTAAGTTTTTACTTATTTTACTTTGTTAATAAAATAAATTTGTTTTTTAATAAAAGGTCTTAATTTAAAATTTATTCTAATATGGGTATTAAGGACACAACTCGAAATAAACTTTTTCTTAAATGACTAAACTGATAAGCTTTTTCTTAATTTTTAAGCAAGTTTAAAAATTAAAATTTGTTATTATATTCGTGTAAATATTATTATTTAAAAAATAATTGCATCTCAATATACAGTATTAAATAAAACTGGATTTGGACGAATTTTTATAACTTTAAAATGCATTTATCTCAAAACGAAAATTTTGGACTTATGCTAAACTCCATAGATATTTCCTCCAAAAATTACATTTTACTGTCATGGCCAAGCTGAACAAAAGAGAAATAATGTTCCCGATCCATGAATGGTCGCCACCTTTGAAATGACAGCTTTCAATCCCCTATTGTGCAGAGTAGTCTAATTCCTGACATTCATACCAAGCGCCGTGGTATTCGGGATAGCTTGGTGCTTAAGGGGGGGAAATACAATTAGAAGTTCCAAAAAATCATTTTTTTTTTTTTGTTTTGTGTAAAAAATCGTAAATTTTATGGAGAATACGATGGTCTAACTCTGAATTTGAAATACAAACTCCATCTTTTTTTTCCAACGTTTTTTGAAGACGTTTTTTTTGGAGCGCGCAAAAAGTATTTTTGAAAAGTCGACGAGGGAATCCGTTTTATATTGAATTTTTTTTATACATGTACTATATGTACATGTGTATGTGCATAATATAGATTCGCGTCGAAAACCGATTAGTAGGTAAGCATCATTTTTCAGCAATTAAAATGTAACGGAACTGCTGTTCCTAAACCACTTTATGCGATGTTATGCTCTTTAAATGAGTTTCATTGATGCACAGGACCACAACTTTACCCAAAGAAAGGTGGCTTAGGTTGTCCAGTTGGCAGAGTTCGGTTAGGCACGCTAGCGATTGCCATTAGGCTTGCTTGTCGGAGGGGTGGGATCTTGCACCTGCCGCTGGACTGCCGTTTACCTTTAAACGTGCCTGAATAAATTAACAAAAATAAAAGAAAAACTAAAAACCATTAAAAATCACCTGTCTTATCTAATAACCTTCCTTTTGGGAACTTAAGATGTGTTTAGTTCCTGAGTGTAACCCTCCCACTGTTTATTGCACTAGGCAAAAACTCCATGGTTACCGTACCACTCTAGATTCACTCACGATAACCCCTATATTGAAGTCAAGGTAAAATTTAAGCCTGACTTATCTCTCCACCGTCGAAACTACCCTTCAGCATCCCACTTCTCTAAGCTCCTTAAAAACTCAAACACTCATCCTTGTGTATGACAACAACACTCTATCCATCATTATAAGTCATAATATTTATTTAAAACTCAAATAGTATATTATTAATAATACATTTATATTTCATTTATGATCTCAGGTAAATGAATAATCGAACTATATATTTAATAAACCGACGAAATAAAAAAACGCGTATACGCCTCAGTGATCAATTCATATGTTTCTTGATTACGTTATTGTTCTACGTTTTTCATAGTAAAAAAATAAAAACCAATTCTAAACATAGTTCATCCAAATTCTTAATTCTAATAAAATTTAATATCTAAATAATGATACTTTAAAAATAAAAATCTACATTTAGAAAAATCGATTGTAAAAATTGAAATTGTCGTAAAGCTCTTAGAAAATTAAATAAAAGGTCATTTACCTCCTGTATGGCTCTCTCAATTGTTGGGGTAGGTAAAGGTTTTAACGTAGACAACTTAAAATATGCAACAGTAGTTTAGTCTGTTAAATTTATGTTCATTTCTGGTAGTTCTCCTTTTTTTTCACTCAATTAATTATTTTACTTGTTCTTGACTCATTTAATCTCCTCATGCACATGTTAAACAAAAAAAAATGCTTACTCTTAAAACTTATTAACATAGGACTCACCGAATTTCTCCTCCGGCGAAGTAGTGCGCACAACTTGCTGGTGGTTAACGGATGCAGGAATGAGATTCTTTCTAAACTCTTATACTCTAATTAGCTAAATTTAAAAAAAAAACATGTTTATCATATGTATGTATAGGTGATCATGAATGAGTTAGAATTAATACTTATCTTACACAAATCTTTTAACATTGAGTGACCACCATTTGAGAGTACCAAACATTTTCATAATAACTCAAAAAAAAAACTAATATGTATAATAAATCAGTTGATCTTAGGACTTCGATGGCGATAATTGTTTAGGTAAGTAATGGATATGATGATGATGGCTTAAATTGGATGACGGGGTAAGTAATCGCAGGTAAGTAAATATGTATAGTATATATACGTACATATATATATTTTGTTTGGTGTGCTACCGTAGTCGAGTCGAAACTCCCACGGTACCGTACTCAATTTTAAAATCGATGATGCCTTAATTAAAACACAATTCGCACTTTAAACTTGTATGTTTAAGCTGGCCTTAGTTGGACATAAGCATGGATCCAAAGGTACCCTTGAGATCCATCTAGTGCTTCCCTCACTGGCTGGCCGTGCGTCGACTACGACACACGTGGCCTTGGCAACCTCTCAAAGCACCATTCAGCAAGTATTTTCGAACTTGGGAAATGTGCGTTCGAATGTCGATTGTTCCTAAGTTAGCACATATGTAGTAAAACAAAAACAAATCAGAAAAATATAAAGGTGACTTTTTTTTATAAAGATTACCTTACCAGATTCGATCTTTAGTATTTCGCTTATAAGAAGTACGAGTAAAGTCTAAGATTTGGTCTTTTAGGATTGGCTTACGTCAGCCCGTGTGCACGAAGCACCTTTTTACACTCTGGGACACGGACGGAGAATGGGCTTAGGGAATTTATATTCCTATGCCTAGTATAAAATTTTGTACAATAAATAAAACTCACTGCAATAAAATTAGATTCTAAAAATGTCTTACTAATTTAGGTCCACACTCTGGAGCTTACTAAGCTCTGCTTCGCCTCAATGTGAAATTTATTTCAGAACTTTTAATTTAGGTAAAAGGTATATATAATAATTAAATATTTGTGAAACAAACTCTTTTCTTGGATGCTGTGGTCGCGATCAATTTCTTCTTACTATGTGTGACGGAGTAAGATCTTCACGTGACGATGGTTTTGGTGGAAAAGGAAATAATTTTTGTGGCGTTTACTTAGGTATGGTCACCGGGTATTAAGTGAGATCGAAACGATACTCGATCACTCAAAAAAAATTAAAATGAAACAAATTAGTGGCTGCGTTCATGTATGTATAATTGAATGAAACAAAGACTAAAGTTGCATCAAACAAAAAAAAATTCTGGGGAGATTGTGGCCCATACAAAAACTTTGAACGCGTTTTTCTCGAAACACCATTTTTGAAATTTGCGTGCACGATAACTCAAAAAGTTCTCAACGGATATTGCTTTACTTTGGAGGCTTCAATATTCAATTTTCCATCGATTTCTCGACATTTTTCGATATATCGGTGCCAATTTTTAATTTCTCCATTTTTCTTAATTTTTTTAGTTCAAATAGAAATTATCATCATTAATATGTGATTTTCTCCAAGACTATGGCAGACAAAAATTGTGGCCTCCAGAATGCACGCAGATCGTTGCCTCACTTTCGACCCTAGTGTTTTCGAAGGCCTATAAATCTGACATGCTTCCATGGTTCCATGAAAAAAAAAATAAATAAAAATATGAATTTGTAGCTTAAATAATATTTATGTATGTTGTCAGGTCAGGTCAAGATTAGTCAATTTTAAATTTGAGTTAAAAAAAATATCAATGCTTGATTATTTGCCTCTTAATTGTATTCCCCCTTTAAATTAGAGGTTCGGCCTTCTTTGACAGAACCTGGGGACTGGGATTCGAAGATTCTCTTGGCTGAAGCATTGTTGTTCATACGTTCAACGGGTCGATCTAATGCAGCTGACGTATTTTTATTTCATGAACTATACTTTTACATTTTGGTACAGAGTTCGCGGTTGTATATTCTCCTTCATTTGAGCCCGAGTATACTTCAAGGAACCTGGGATAAGATATGCCCTTTAATTTATCGTTCGATTAACACACGGTATTGGGTTTTGTAGAACTTGCACATCGTCTTACGATTGAGAAGTTTGGAAACCATTTACTTAGCTAAACTGAAGTATAGCAGCGGCTCGCAGGGGTAATTCTTCGACAGTTCACCACTTTGTTGTCCTTCGTGGAGTTTTTATGTACTCTAGGGTAGATGAACTCTTAACCTGCTTTGAAGTTCTGGTTTGCAATAGAAAACGTTTTGTCATATTGCGTGGACCGAAGTTTGTTCGTTTGGTTCTTCCGCACGAACTTGTCTTGTTCTTGTTATTTTCAGGCCATCAAGTTTCACCCGTTCTTCAATCACCATGAAGATCGCTATTACGGAACGTTAGGAACGGCTGATGAAGTCGATTTCATACGCGAACCCTAATAGTTCCACACATTTAATGAAGATTCCTTGAAGTTAATGGCTGCTCTTTAAACAATCTGTTATAGCACGGCTGGGTCGCACGAACTTGCTCCTATGTAATAGACTAAGAATTTCAAAAATAAATGTTATTAGAGAAAAACTGTTCCTAAGCATAAAATTAATTTTTTAAATGTCTAAAACAACTTGGAGGTAAAAATAGGATGCCATGTGATTTAAGCAAATATAGGTTTATGCAAGAGCAAAATTTATTATTAAGTCTTTGTACGAGTATCTAGTGATTTCTTAAAAAAATAAGCTTTTGTATATAAAATTTTTAAACCATTTTTAAGAAAAAATGTTGGTATACGCCAATTTAAAGTTTTTATTATTGTTCGAATAAAAATTAAATTTACAAAAAAAAAAATAATGAGCTATTTTCGAGATATTTAATTCTCCAAAACAATATGGATTTTTTTTTCAAAATTCAAAAATAATATTTTTCATAAAGTTTTGAAATGCAATGTTTTTTAAACTTTTTATAGAACTTTCTCTCTAAAAAATTTCATTAAAATCATTAAAATTTTAAAAAATCGTTCTATGGTAGGTACAGTCAGTAATATCTTGTTTTCAAAATTTTTTTTAAGTAAATTGTAGATCTTAAAAATTAATCGAAAGAAAAAAAATATAAGCAAAATTCTTGGAACCGTTTTCGAGAAAAATACGATTTTCGAAAACTAACATTTGTATGGACTGTACCGTTATTTTTAGGTAAAATAAATTTTTTTTTTCTCGTATCTTGTAGATTATTTTAAAAAACTTTTATTTATCAAGTTTTAAAAAAATCTAGCATGGAGTTTTCGAAATATTGAGTTTTAAAAAGAAAATTTTCTTAAAAATCCAAAAATAAAATTTTTGGAAATTTGAATAACTAATAATTTATTGAAACTACTGGGGAGCCTTAACATAAAAAAAATGTTCAAAGTCGGTCGTACCGTTTTTGAGAAAATCTAAAACAAAAAAAAATGGTTCCAAGAGGGGTACCAAAAATAATAATTTTTTGGAAATTTTTTTTCAACCATTACATAGGTTTAACTAAATGAATTTTTAAAAAAATTTTTAACACAGTTTTTGAGAAAAAAAAATATTTATAAAATTTCGAAAAAAAATCGTATGGCAGGTACCGTTATTTTTGGTCTTAAAAAAAAAAAAGGAAAAAAACGTGTAGGGTGAAAAAATTAAAAATACTATCTACCACGTTTAAAGAAAATCGTCCGAGCCGTTTAGCTGTAGTCGAACAGACAGACAGACAGACACAATTGCGAGACCCACTTTTTTAGTCTTCGCTATCATCGTAATGTCAACTTTGATCAAAATCCCGAGTTCGATTTTTTTTTACGAATGCATAACTTGCCTTATAGTACCTATAAGTCGCAAGTAAAAAGTAAGATGATAGAGCATCTTCTCGTAATTCGCAAGAACCCTGCGCATGTTTGGAATTGTTCAGAAGAGCTGTACCCTAGTTGCACATTGCAAGACTTATTTTCCAATGCCACGTGACACTGTTTGATCAGTTTTACAGGGATTCCAAGTTCGGCCATGGCTATATATACATAGACTTCCTGAAGAAGTCACAATCACCAGATTGTGAGTCTCGACTTGAAATAGGTTGACTATTTTCGGGATTTGTCTCAATGTGATAATTTTGTGTTCTGTCGATCTGCCGGTCTGAAAGCCACGCTAATAATTGCCGATTTTATTGTTGAAGAAAGGCTTAACGTGACGTTTAATAGAAAAATCTCGAAAGTTCTTTCAGGACAAAGGATCGAGTTTTTCTCTAGATTGGGCATAGAAAGGCAAAAGTCTATTCATAGGGCATGTTTACCTCCTGCCATACTTGTTTGATATATGCACCTCACCAGAGTTTCATATCCGTATTTGAAGAGGTCTGCTCGAAAGCTATCGGATCCTGGGGTGGTGTTGCTTTTTTTTGAAGCTAAGCCTACCTCTTCTATATTGGTTGCTGAAACTGTTTTTTCATTGACTGGATAAAAATGTTGTTGTTGTTGTCCTATTACTAACTATTAGTACATGGTGCTCATTTAGCGGATATAAGAAAAGCGCATTAGGGTATTTTAGCCAATTTAGTCGAATCACACTACGGTGATATAAGAGCTTCCGTTGGCCCAACTCCTTATCATAATTATAATATTTTGCAGTTGGTATACAAGACAGAACCGCGGAAACCTTGTTTTATATCACCGCAATGTCAAGGTTTCATTAAAATCTCAACTTGAATTTTTGTTAACGAATCCAAAACCTTCCCTACGGTCCGTGTTAACTCCAAGTTGAAAACCATACCTAAATAAAACTAACTAAATAAAAAACAGCGAATAAAATGTTACGGCTCTATGATTACACATTTAATCTAGCCCATTCATGTCTATGATATTTATGCAGCCAAAAACATGCGATTCACAACAATAAAATTCAGCATACAACTGGCATACATACATATATCCTGGAGAAGCATTTGCTTCAAATTCACATAGTTTTAACGTTGAAGCTGCTGGCATCTTTTATGCTACCTCTGCGGCTCCTGTGGGATGATTTTATTCAGAAAACCGTAAATACAGTGGTCTATTTGTGGTGCTGACTTGCATATTCTGCAGAAAAGTTTGTGTATACGTACATATATCTATCGGTGCCGACTTTTGACAACTAGATACTCTGCTTCTCCTATATGGCTTGGGCTATGGGTAAAAGAAAATCAGTCCATTTGCATGTGTACAGTGTATCCTTAAAAATAGCCTCAAACACTTGCATAAATGCATATTATGATGCGAGAGGAAAAACTCGAATTTTCATGAATATATATGAAATCATCAACGCGTGTGTGCGTTTCGGGTTTCGGCAATGGTAAACTTTTTCAATGCATATGGTCAAGATGGTTTTTTTTCCTTTTTTTTGGTTAAAGGGTTTGCATGATGCCTTGACTTTTCGGAATAATTTTGTTTGCGTGTTTGATGCTATGCTTTGTGAACTGCAGAACCTGGGTTTTTCGTTCTTGTATGGGTTGGGTACTCGACAACGACTCAAATGGAGGGAATCCATTTCCATATGATTAAAAATTGCCCTCCTTTAACGCGTTGTAGGTTACTCGATGTTGCTGTTTAATTCAGAAATTGGCAAGTATAAGATTTCTCGGAAGAATTCCTGTCACATATACAATAAGGAATAAACATTTTGTTATAATTTTGACGATTTATCTGAATATACCAAATTTTTTAACTCTTCATATATCCTTAAAGAATTGGATGTACTGAAATTTTTGCCGCATGAGCAGTTGGCTTGCCAGCAGAGCTCTTCAGATATGATAGTAATGTTTCGGTGAAGACTGCACTATCAACTCAAAATCCCCCGTCTACAAGAAAGGTGATCGTCTTTCCTGCTGTAACTTTCGAGTCGTATAACCACTATATAAAATACTGTCTAACATAGCATATTTTGTATATCCGGTCTGGCAGGAAGCTGGACTGGAGCTTAGCGATCGACCACGTACCAAAATCAAGAGGTATACAGGGGTGGAATCAGCTAAGGTGATAGTTGATTGTGATTGTCATTTTGCGATCGCTCTCTCTATATTTCTTTATTGATATGATAGAGACAGTTATAGTCAAAATGACAATCACAATCAACTATCACCTTAGCCGATTCCACCCCAGGGTTGTCCGCTAATTCGTCTGCCATACTTTGGGATGTGATTCTTGGTCATATTATAAGAAAAAAATTGTTCTACAGTAAACTCTGATTTTGAACTTCGGCATCACTTTTTGACGATTTTAAAAAAAGGCTAACTTTGGTGTACCCTGACCCGTGTTAAGGTCAATTTCTCTTTCAGTACTAATGGTAGAGACCTCATTTTAGACTTTATTGTAGTAGAAATACCAGCCTTTGAAATGTTTAAATTGAACTGATATGTTTTAGGGTTGCCAGATATTCAATTTTATATGGTGTTCAATTTTTCTTGCCCGAGCAAAATTTTAACTTTTTTTTCAAAAAATGAGTAATAAACATAAGGCTTTCTTATTTTTACCTGATGAACAAAACAAATAAAAAAAAACTTATTTATGAGTGCACCAAAAACCCATACGTTTTATGATACTTGGGAAAATCTAAAACAGGTAAAAAATCCAATTTTGGGTTTTTTACCTACTTTTATTGCAGCACTTGGCAATTGGAGTAGTTTTCCAAGAATTTATAGTTTTTAGGTAATTTTTAAGACTGTGCACTCATCAAAAGGGTTAAAAGTGTACTTATGCCTACTTGACTTGCTGTCAAAACCGCAATTAGCTTCCCTCTTCTCAGGGAGAGTTAAATTTGAAGTATGAAATCAATGGGTAAATTAACTAAATAAGTGGTATAAAAGAAAAGAAAAACAAATTCATTCATCAGATTATCAAGTTAAGTCACGAATACAGTTGGATAAGAGCGCTTTTTGAAATGCCTTCATTTACGAGAGAAGAATACGCATACGTTTATGGGTTGTGCAATGGAAATTTAAGAAGAGCACAACGAAGATACCAGGAACTTTATCCTAACAGACGACTTCCCTCGTGAACTGTTTTTGGAAATACCTTTCGAAGGCTTCGAGAAATTGGATCAACTGCAAGCACAAGAAGAGTTTCGGTCGATGAAAGAATACTGGTAGCTGTTGAAATCGATCCTTCCATCAGCTTAAGACCCTTGGCTCTACAATTTAATGTTTCCAAACACAGAATTTCCAGTATACTGCATGGAGAAAATATGTATTCATATCACCATACACCTGTACAAGAACTGCTTTCCGATGATTTTGAAAAGAGACTCGAATTTTGTTACTGGTTGCTAGAGAGAAGCTTGGATGACAACCAGTTTATAAACAGAATTCTATGGACAGACAAGTCTCAATTCACAAGAGATGGTATTACGAATTTTCATAATCTCTACACATGCACTGAAAATAAATTCCTAGGTAATATTGACAAAAACGTTTTGTTGACCTTTAACAAAACAATTTTATCGTTATGATAAAATTTTTGTCAATACGAAAAAATGATTTTGTTGATTTCACAAATTTTTTATAATCCAGCATGATTTTTTGTCAGTTTAACAAAAAATGCACTACAAATAATATTGTCAGTTTAACAGTTTGTTAATATAACAAAATAAATCTGAGATTTTTGGCACATCGATAAACTTTTTTGTGATGTTAACAAAATGTTTGTTGTATCTACAAAAAATCTGTTTTGTAAATGTTTGTCAATATCACAAAGTTTTCGTTAATTTTGTTTTGTCAATTGAACAAAAAATGAAAACATTTTTGTTAAAATGACAAATATTTTGTTTTGGGGTGAATTATTTTTAATATTGATAAAATAATATTATCAGATAGATAAAACTATTTTGTAAGGAAACCAAAAATTTCTTTTGTGTATGATATAGTTTACACTTGGTTTTTGTTAAAAAATCGATGTAAGATTAACTGAACTTAACAAAAATTGCGTATTGTCGATACGCCCTCACAGATGGTTGCATGTGAGATCGTAGGGACGAAACGCCAATTTTTGTGGACTTAAATCCCAAAAAAAAAACTATTTTGACAATATTAAATTTGTTTTTTGTGGATTCAACAAAAGAAATTTGTAAAATTGACAAAATATTTTGTTGAATTGACAAAATATTTTGTTAATTTAACAAACCTATATTGTTAATTTAACAAAAAAATTTGGTTAATCCGATAATAGTAAAAAAAACAATAACACAAACATAAAAATTGTTAATACAAAAAAAGAATTGTTAATATGACAAATAAATTTTGTAAATTCTACGAAATTTTGTCATATTGACAAAATATTTTTGTTATTTTAACAAATTTATCTGTTAGCATAACAAAATAATTTTGTGGATACAACAAAATATTTTTTGTTACCTCAACAAAATTCTATAATTTTTGTCAATTTGATAAAACTTTTTGTTGGACGTATATTAACAAAATTTTTGTCAAATCAACCTAGATTTTTATCATATATACTACTTACTTACTTAAACCGGCTCCCGATCCATGGAGGGTTTCTGCCTGAGTTATTGCGGTCTTCCATCGGTTGCGATCCCTCGCGAGCTCCCTCCAGTCGTCGGGACCAAGCGCTCTGGCGTCTATAACCGCCTGCTCCCTGTAGCGGAGGTTCGGTCTTCCTCGTCGTCTCGAACCTGGGGGCTTGGATTCGAAGATTTTCTTGGCTGGAGCGTTGTTGTCCATTCGCTCGATGTGACCGAGCCAGTGTAGTCGACGTGTTTTGGCTTTTTGGACTACATCCACATCTTGGTACAGCTCGTATAATTCACGATTGAATCTTCTCCTCCATTCGCCCTCTTCGCATATAGGACCAAATATCCGCCGAAGAATTTTTCTCTCGAAAGTGCCCAGTATCAATTCCCCTTTTTACTTGCGATATATGTAGGTACTATAGGGAAAGTTCTGCATTTGGAAAAAAAATCGAACTCGAGATTTTGATCAAAGTTGACATTACGATGATAGCGAAGACGAAAAAAGTGGGTCCGACAATTCCGTCTGTCTGTCTGTATGTCTGTATGTCTGTATGTCTGTACCTCGAACTACAGCCTAAACTACTGCAGGTATTTTCTTCAAACTCGGTAGTTAAGGGTCTTCGGTGATTCCCTAGAGGAGAAATTGAAATTTTTTTTTTAGCTCCAAAACTAACGGTACCCCCCATACACCCGTAATGCAAAATCTTATTTATCTCGAAAACGGCTCTAACGATTTTGATAAAAAAAAAATTAAGTGTGATATTATGGACATGGACTATATTTTGGTGAAAAAAAAATTTGGGGGGAAATGTTATTAGGGGTACCTGTCATAGAACAGTTTTTTTGATTTTCGAATTATTCACCAACGGCTCTAACGATTTTAACCAAAATTTTTATGTAGGAGCTCCTTTGCATTTGAAAAAATACAAACTTAAAATTTTTTCGAAAAAATAGTTTTTGGATTTTTAAAAAAAATAATACAATTTTTTTTTTTTGAAAATTCAATATCTTGAAAACCGATATACTATTAAATTTTTAAATAACGTTTTAAAATGTATTTTATTAAATACTAACAATTTGCATATCAATTTTTCTTATAAAAACTTTAAGGAAAATTTAGTACTCTAAAAACATGTTTCAGTGTGTCTGTATGTCTGTACCTCTCACTACAGCCTAAACCCCTGGACCTATTTCTTTTTTTAGCTCCAAAACTAAGGGTACCCCCCATACACCCGTAATGCAAAATCTTATTTATCTCGAAAACGGCTCTAACGATTTTGATAAAAAAAATTAAGTGTGATATTATGGACATGGACTAAATTTTGGTCAAAAAAAATTTTGGGGCAAAATGTTATTAGGGGTACCTGCCATAGACCCGTTTTTTTGATTTTCGACTTTCTCATTAACGGCTCTAAGGATTTTAACCCAAAATTTTTATCAGGAGTCCCCTTAAGTTTAAAATAATATTGTATATAAAAATATTCGAAAAAATATTTATTGGGTTTTAAAAAAAAAAAAAAAAATTTAAATCAATATTTTCAAAACCTATGAACGATTATTTTTTGAAATTAAATTATTTCCTAAAACCAATATTATTAAATACTTAAAATTCGCATCCCACTTTTTTTTCTTAAAAAATTTTAGAGAAATTTCTTATATAAAAAATGTATTTAATAATAAAACGATTTTTTAAGGTTTATTTGCATAAATTCATACTTTTCCGGAAACCAGACGGCAATTTTATGCATTTGAACATTATTATCTCATTAAATCCATGTTTTATATTTATAAAATGTATCTTAAATTCCAAAGTACTTTTACATAAGAGCAAGTTCGTGCGATCCAGTCGTGCATTTTATTTACTTATCGTCCAGCACTCGGCGCCGTAGAGTAGAACTGGTAAAATTAGCGTTTTGTATAGCGTGCACTTTGTCTTTCGAGAAAGGAGTTTTGAACCCATTGCCATTTGTTCGGCCAAACCGAAGTAGCAGCGGTTTGCTAGGGTAATTCTTCGTCGAATTTCCACTAAGGTGTCATTCGTGGGATTGATGTTCGTTCCGAGGTAGGTGAACTCCTTGACTACCTCGAAATTACTGCTACCAACAGTGACGTTTTGTCCTAGGCGATGGACAGATGCGGCTTTGTTTGTTGATAGCATAATACTTTGTTTTGTCCTCATTAACTTCAAGACCAACGCGTTTCGCCTGTTCATTAATAGCTGTGAACGCTTCTAGCACAGCACGCTTGGAGCGGCCGATGATATTGATGTCGTCCGCATATCCAAGCAGTTGGGAAGACCTGTTGAAAATAGTGCCTTCCAGGTTAACACCACTCTTGCGCACTATCTGCTCCAGGACTAGGTTGAAGAAATCACATGATAGCGCATTTCCTTGTCTGAACCCTGTGCACGTTTGGAATAGCTCGAATGAGCTGTTACCCATTTGCACGTTGCACCGCGTATTTTGTAACGTCATGCGGCATAGCTGGATCAGTTTTTTCGGGATCCCGAGTTCCGACAATAGAAGCTCTTGGCGACTTATGCTATCATATGCGGCTTTAAAGTCGATGAAAAGATGGTGGGTCTCGACTTGAAATTCGTTGGTCTTTTCCAGGATTTGCCTCAATGTGAAGATTTGGTCTATCGTTGATCTGCCTGGCCTGAAGCCACACTGGTACGTGCCGATTATAGTGTTGCAGAAAGGCTTTAGACGCTCACATAGTGCGGTGGATAGGATCTTGTAGGCAACATTAAGCAGGGGTATGCCCCTGTAGTTTTTGCAGGACATAGGATCGCCTTTTTTGTAGATTGGGCATATGGAGCTATTTGACCAGTCGTCGGGCATGCTTTCCTCCTCCCACACTTGGTTGATGAGCTGATGCATGCACCCTATCAGGACATCTCCTCCATACTTAAAGAGTTCCGCAGGTAGGCCATCCGAGCCTGCGGATTTGTTATTCTTAAGCTTGTGTATGGCTTTCTTAACCTCTTCAGTACTGGGTAGTGGGACTGGATCTTCATTGACTGGTCTTATGCTTCTTTGCTCACCTGTGTTTTCGTCTAAATAATGCCCATTAAGCAGCTGCTGGAAATGCTGTTTAAACACGTCTACAATTCCCTGTGCTTCGCTGTTTCGAAGAGGTTGCGTGCCGGTCCTATAACCTGAGGCCAGTTGTTTGGCTGTTTTATAGAACCGGCGGTTATTTGTGGTGTGTGTGCTAGACTCCTCGAGATACCTGAGCTGAGAAGCTGCGGCTGCTCTTTTCATTCTGCGCAGGGTTTTTTTCTCTTTCCTTCTCTTTTCACGGTACTCCTGTTTTGCTGCTCTTGTTTTCCGTTGCAGCATTTGCATTCGTGCATTTTCCGTCTCCTGCTTCAATACCGCGCATTCATTATCATACCACGGGTTCTTTTTTGCTAGGTGGTTGATAGCCTATGGTGGACTCGGCTACCTCCCTAATGATGTCGCGGTACTGGCTCCACTGGTTGTTGACGCTTGTGGCTGGGGGTACGGCAGAGAGTTTCCCGGTCAATTGCTCACTGTAGTCTCTGGCTTTCTCAGGTGTGCTAAGGCATGCAGTATTGAATTTCTTCCTTTGGGCGGAAAGTTCGCACGTCCAAGATGTTCGACGCGTGCCTTGCGCCAATTAGCACGTGGTCGATTTGGTTGGCGGTTCGACCATCTGGAGATCGCCAGGTTGCTGTGTGTATCCTTCGCCTGGGGAACCTAGTGCTACTTATCACCGTATTCCGAGCTGCAGCAAAGTCGATTAGTCGGAAGCCGTTATCTGTTGTCATTTCGTGGAGGCTGGGCTTTCCAACTAATCCGCCAAAGATATTTTCCTTCCCGACTTTAGCATTGAAATCTCCGAGCACGACTTTGATATCGTACTCCGGACAGGCTCCGTAGGCTCCGTCCAGGAGGTCGTAAAACTCCTCCTTGTTAGATTCCTCAGCTTCATCGGTAGGGGCGTGTGCACATTAGGCTGATGTTTTGAAAAGTAGCTTTGATGCGGATCACAGCCAGGCAATCACTAATCGGCTTAAAATCGATGACTTTTGATCTAAGTCGATTACCCACGATGAATCCGCATCCTAACATGTGCATTCTTTGATGACAGCTGTAATAAATGTCGCAATCTTTTCTGTCCGCTATTCCTGATCCTATCCATCGTATCTCCTGGATCGCGGTAATGTCTGCCTTGTACCGCGAGAGGACAGATTCAAGTTTTTGAGTAGCACCTGGTGTGTGGAGTGTCCTTACATTCCAGGTGCATACTTGTAAATCGTAGTCCATTTTCGTTCCTGGTCTGGTTACCATTTGAGGGGGGTCGTTATCCGAGGCTTCTCGCGTCTCTCTCATAACAATTAATGTTTTTTACGGTGGCCGGGTCGTTAGCCCAACGCACTAACCTCCAATCTGTACGGCCATGGGTTTAGTGTTGCAATTGTTTCCTTGGTCAACGCTCGCACTGACAAGTTTAGCAAGTCATGACATAAAGCCAAGACCAGTATTCGGCGGTTACCAACGAGGAGGTATTGTAAGCACTTGATGTGTAGGAAAAGATACATCTCGAAGCCCTCAGTTCCTACAGCACCCAACCACCCAAGTGATTTTATTTTCAGTGTGCGCTTCGAGCAATCTACATTCAAAACGGCAAATATCATTTGAGCATAGATTCAGTGTCAATATGTGGGCAGGTGTACTTGGAAACAAATTAATCGGGTCTTTCAATTACCACCCCGACTTAATTCTACTAACTATCTGGAGTTTTTACAAAGAAATCTACCAGACTTATTGGAGGAGAATGTTCCACTGCTTTATGTTTATTACTCAGTTTTTGAAAAAAAAGTCAAAATTTTGCTCGGGCAAGAAAAATTGAACACCATATAAAAGTGAATATCTGGCAACCCTAAAACATATCAGTTCAATTTAAACATTTTAAAGGCTGGTATGTCTACTACAATAAAGTCTAAAATCAGGTCCCTACCATTAGTACTGACAGAGAAATTGACCTTAGCATGGGTCAGGGTACACCAAAGTTAGCCTTTTTTTAAATCGTCAAAAAGTGATGCCAAAGTTTTAAATCAGAGTTTACTGTAGAAAATTTTTTTTCTTAGAATATGACCAAGAATCACATCCCAAAGTATGGCAGACAAATTACCAGACACTCTGTATTTTAGGAAAAACGGTAAATTTTAGGTCGAGACGTCTTTATCGACTTCTGTGTGCATTCATTGTCAACCTCATCATCACAGGTTCGATCCCTGCCGTCGTCTATGTCGTTTTTATTCCATTAAAACCTTCTAAAAAAATTGTCATCAATGGGTTGCTGTTGCTGGTTTACTCATTACATGTTGTTCAGGCATAACACTAGCAACATGTAATTGAGTTAAACTAGTATGCCCAACAAGGATGAACATGAATAAAAAAATAAATGTGAATTATAAACGACATAGAAATAAGACACGGCATTTCTCCGCTTTATCAAAGCCGCCATCCCTGGAGATAAAAATATCTGAGACAACCACCAACAGTCTCAGAACATCGTGCCACACATCTTTCCTCCTATCCTTCTTTCTCTTCATTAACTTCACGCCCGCGCTGTGTTGAAACATTTAAAGGGTAATCATAATCCCTTGAGCGCGGGTAGATTATTAAAAAAAAAAAAAATATACGGCCATGGCAAGGTTGAACTCGAAATCCTGGGAAAACTGATACAACTGTGCCACGTGATATTGAAAAGTAGGTGAACGTGATGTGCTTTTGTCAAAGGCTGAGGTTTCACTCGATAGTTTACTGAGATTCTATTCAAAGGAGTGTTTACTTAAGGATTTACGTCTTTATTTATAAAAATACCCAAAACCCTTACCAAGTTAAAATTTATTCAAATATTCATAGATCTTGTTTCGCTTGTATCTCCGGTACGTTCTTCTTTTTGAATTGCTGGCAAATCAATTCTATTAGTACTACAGTAGGTCAAGTAAAGATGATACCGGAGATCGGATTACAGCTGAATCTGACAAATCATGGACGAATCTGGAAAGTCAAGTGCGAATTTATCGAATCACAAATGAATCCGGCTAACCACAGAATTTCGCAATTAATTGACGAATCCGGTTAACCACAGAAGCATATGGAAAATCAAGGATGAATCCAAAAAATCACAGTCGAATTTCGCAACTTACGAACGAATTCGGTAAATCAAGATATTCTGGCACATCACCAGACGAATCCAGCATTCAGCTTACCTCAGACGCTTTTGGCAAATCAGGGACAAATTCAGTGGCGTAGCGTGCCAAGAAGTCGGCCGGGGTAGTAACCAAGAACTTAGTTTGCTTACTTTAGGTCTTCATTCGCCATGTGACGAACTAGGAAAGACGTCTTTTGCTCACCTTACGGCAAACTAGTAAAGACGCTCCTAGTCTTTCGGTCACCTTATGACAAACAGTTCTTAAAGAACTGGGATGACGATCCCACTATTATTTGCTACTGCAAATAAGATCTCCAGTTACGCAAGTAACCGGAGACTTACCCTTTTTAAACCTTTTTTATAACTTTAAAAGTCTCTAGCCACGCAAGCATCCGGAGACCTTACCAATTCCACCCTTCATGACCCAGTAAAACCTTAGAAATCTCCAGCCACGCAAGTAGCCGGAGACTTCACCAATTTCACCCTTCCTCATCCTTAAAAAACCTTAAAGATATCCAGCCACGCAAGTAGCCGGAGACCTTACCAGTTTACTCTTAAACACCCTAAAAAACCTGGAGAATACCTTAAAAACTCCAACGCAAGTAGGCGGAGATTTAAGCATCATCACACACCATTTTGACACCTACTACTCCCTTGGGTTTTCTTAGTTGTCTAAATCTCTAGCTGATCGAGCAGCTAGAGATTAGACGTAAGCCCCCCACCACGACAAGGTGAAACCCGTCGGGGAGAATTAATAATAATAATAATAATAATAGCTTTATTTTTTTCAAATTATAAATAGTTTTAACAATTGTATATTATAACAAATAAATTATGGCCTTGGTTTTTGGAACCGTCTGCCAGATGCCAACTTTATTTTTTTTATACAAAATTACAAAATATATTTATTGATCATGCAATGTCTTATAATATATGTACATATGTTTATATTGAATTTAAATTAACGTACTGTTTTACCTAAATACCTAGAATAATTTTATTTTGTACTTTAATTTCATTATCTTTCTTTTGATTTTTTTTTTTTTTTTTTTTTTTTGGGTTCAAATCTTTTAATAATTCATAAAATCTTTTCTATAATTAAAAGCTTCAATGCAGTATTGGGCAAGAAGTTTCCAGTTACTTCCATTAAGAATGCTTATGGAATCTGATTCGCTTAATGTTGTCTTTTTAAAATGTACAAATCTTATTTCTTTTAACATAGGGCATATTGATAAAAAGTGATACGAGTTTTCCTGTTCTTGTAAGTTGCAAAGCGTGCAAAATGTTTCTCGATCCCTAAAATATGGCCTATAATTTAGGTCAAGGAGTTCTCCTCTTATGCGAAAAATTCCAGATATATAATGTAAGCTCATTTTGTCTGTGAAATAATTGAGTTCACTCAAATTATATTCAAGCTTTGGATATAAGGATCTACGCGATGAGCCCCTGGCTTCTTCAATTAGATCGTATCTTATTTTCATATCGATTTTTTCAAGAATGCATTTGAACTTTTCCCTCATACATACATTTAGCATCTCCCAAGAATAATTAACTGAAACCCCGCTCAATATAGTTAAATCTTCCCATCTCTTAAACCAGCTAATTTTTTTTTGAATACTGTGTATCGCCAATATTTTTGGCAATCGAGTGTCATCATAAGAAAGTACTTTAGTGACATACTCAAAGTGCATTCTTAGGGTAAAAATATAAATAGGCGGAAGACCTGTTTCCAGCAGGAGCGTGTAATTTGGCGTTGAGTTCGGTAGTCGAAATGTCTTTTTTAAGAACAAGCGTTGCAGCTTTTCAACCTCATCATATTGTTGGTATCCCCATACCTGAGATCCATAAGTCATTATAGATCTCAAAGCAGCATCAAATACTCTAAATTTAACACTATGGGCAACATTTTTGTTCCTAATCAGGTTTTGCCAGGTTGAGTTTATAGCAGAAAGTGATTTTTTCAGTTTGCTTTGAAAGTGCTTTTTAAGGTTAAGCTGTGGTGTAAATATCATTCCTAAGTAAGTGAATTCATTCACTACTTCAATGTTTTCCCCATTCAGAAACCACCTTTCATTTCTGCTGTGAAGTCCGCGTCCTGTTCTAAAAATCATGACTTTTGATTTTGAGATATTTATTACAAGATTCCACAATTTGCAATAATTATTCAGCCTATTTATCATAAGCTGAAGACTTTCTGGGGATTCCGCGAATAACACCACGTCATCTGCATATAAAAGGCACTTTATATTAAGACCTGCAACTTTGATACCATTTGGTAATGCATCAACTATATCGTTGATATAAAGTGCGAACAGCAAAGGAGATAAAAGACATCCTTGACGCACGCCACTTTTAGTTTCAAACCAATTTGACATTTCCTTACCATCCCATACTGCACACATAGTATTGTCATAAAGTTTCTGTATAACATTTGAGATCTTAGATGATAAGCCCATTTGATTTAATTTGTAGAACAATGACCTTCGATCAATACTATCAAAAGCAGCTTTAAAATCAATAAATATTACATACAACTTTTTCCCATTTTCGGAGTAATAGTCTAGAATGTTTTTCATGGTGAAAATGTGATCTATAGTTGAATAGCCCGCTCTGAATCCAGCTTGAAATTCGTTAAGCAATTTATTCTGATTCACCCAAAATTCAAGCCTTTTAAGTATGATGCCAGTAAATATTTTTGCGATGACATTTAAAAATGAGATACCCCTATAGTTTTCCACATTATTTACGTCCCCCTTTTTGTGGATTGGGAATACAATTGACTTTCTAAAATTTGCAGGTACTTCAGCTGTATGTAATATATTCGTATAAGTCCTTGCCAAATTCTTCAAAAAGGAGTGTGGAGCGTTCTTGAAAAATTCATAAGGAATTCTGTCATCTCCTGGGGCTTTGTTGTGTTTGGCTTTGTCTAGAATAGAGAGTACCTCTTCCAGAGTAATATTCTGCTCTAAATAGCTGACTATCGTGAAATTTTCAGCATATTGGATTTTTTCTGTAATTTCCGATGGATTTAACAATTTTTTGAAGTAGGTGGCCAAAATATTGGTATTTAAATTGTTGCCAATTTTGAATTTTTTTCCATTTAATTCTTTAACTGATTTCCAAAATTCCGAAGAATCCTTGACATCACTTAAACTCTTTGCTATTTTTAAAAAGTATTCGTTTCGCTTTATTTGACAAAGCTTTTTGAATTCCGTATTTGCTCTGACATAAGCTTTGCGAAAAAAATCCCCGTTTCTAGCTTTAACCAGTTTTAGAAGTTTAAAGCTCTTAGCTCTAGCTTTCTCACAGTGTTTGTCAAACCAGTTTTGCTTACCCTTAACTACATTTTTCCTCTCTGAAACGGAAACCGAGTTTTTTATAGCTTCGATAAAAGAATCAATTTGTTGACTTATGTTTGCTTTGCTTAAATCAGTTTCCACGGTAAACTGACCAAGTTTATCCTTATAACTTTCCTTTTCCCGGTCATTCCATAAAAGTCTCGGCAAAAGAGCAATGTTTTTTTCCGGTAGATGATTTTTTATTGCCAGACAAACTGAAATTGGCATGTGATCCGAGAAGGTCAATGTAGCAACATTAAAATTCAGGATTTTCTCAAACCATTTTCCACTGATACCACAATAATCAGCAACTGATGCACCTGGACCTCCAACAAAAGTCAATTCCCCTGAAAAATCCCCACTTGTTGACCCATTCAGCAAAAAAATATCAAAATTTTGAAAGAGTTCTAATAGTTTTCTACCATTTCCATTCAAAACTTTATCTTTTGAATGTCTAACTGAATTGAAATGTTCACCAAAAAAAATAGTATCACTTTCTATCTGCTGTTCCGCTAGTCGGGCATTAAAATCGCCAATAAGCATTATATTGTTAATGTTCAAGGAGTTAAGTAAGCAATCCAAACTATAAAAATCTTGCTCCCAATTATTACAGTTTAGATAAATAGGGAAAATATAATAATTTTCATCAACCAAGTTTAATTTTAAAGCTGTATAATTTTCAATATTTACGAAACTGCAATAATTTGAATTACCAGATTTGAACCCAAAAAGATAACCCCCGATTGCTCGCCCATACGTGTGTACCCGTGTTGCTGGGATCCAAAATAATTTAAACCCTATGAAATATTTTTCAAAATCCCCATAGTCGTTTTGCATTACATGCGTTTCACAAAGGAAAAAATAATCAAAGCTGTTTATATATTCGAAAAAGGATGGAAAAAGTAATTTATTTCTTAATCCTCCCACATTATACGATAGTAAATTTAAAGTACTTACATCTAAATTAATATTTTCTGTATTGTTAACTAGTTTTTTTAATTTAATCTGGCAGACGTTTCCATTTCATGAAGAAAATTTACTTGTTGATTGTTGCATAAATTCAGGCGGATTATTATTTCTTGATGATAGGTTGTTGTCTTCACTAGTGTTGAAATGAGCAGCGGTTGTTAATTTTAGAAGCTCTGTGTTGGTTAATTTAAAACCAGAATACAATTCGCCGAGAACCACACAGCCGTCAGATCTGTCAGCAAGTAATCCCCTCTCTCTGCACCAATTGAAAGTTTTCCCTTCCACCAACAAAGTATCACCTTTTATTTGTACCTCCACATTAGCTTTGCAAGTTTTGATTGCCTTTCTTACTCGAAGCAACGATTGACGCACCTTACGTTTTGCTAGTGGATAATCTCTATGTATGAACATGCCAGTCCCTTTAAGTTTCTTGGAATTATGAAGCATTTCATCGACATAATCCTTAGAGTTCGTTTCCACCAGGATATTGCATGTTTGGTAGTTAGAAGGCAGCAATCGTATTGAGTTAAAAGAGGCTGGTTCATCTGGTACAAGCGAAGTAAGTAGTTTTTTCACTTCGTCCCGGTGATCGATGTCTTGCCGTTTGGCGATGCGAACGATGAGATTCTTTTCACAAGATTTTTTTGAAAGAAATTCAACTTCCCTCTTGAGTGACTTACATTCGACTTGCACTTCCTCAAGTTTAGATGTGAGTTCAGTATTTTTCGTTCTAAGTTGTTGAATCTCATTACGAATGCCTGAAATATCTCCTTTAGTGGCTAAGTTAGATATTTTATCGTCAAGAAGATTTCCCATGATTATTTTCAGATCTTCAATTGACAACTGTCCCACGGCCATGGTTGTTTTTGTTTTTTGTTGTCTTTTAGGTGAAGAAAATATTTGTTCTGAAGAAGTGTCAGCACGAGATCTTTTAAAATTCATTTACACTTAAATATTTTATATTTTTATATAAACTTTTATGTTTTGTAGTTGTAACACACTATGATAAATGTTTGTATTCAAATTTTACGTTAATATATTTTGTAATTATTTAATTTAAAATTAATTTTCAATAGAACTTCTTATTATGGGTTGTCACTTCTTATTCTCTCAGAGTTACCATCTCGGGGGAGGATTATTGAAGGTTAAATAGGATCAGCGGTTTCACAAACGGATTCTACGGGCCTTACGAGCAGCGAAGTCAAAAACAACTTCAATAATTGCAGCCAATTCTTGTTCAATCGACAATATAGCCAAGTTTGATAGTCTAGTGGAGCTCATTGTGGATCTGAGATAATTTTTGATTAGCTTCAACTTCGAAAACTTCTCGCAAATCTAGCGACATTAATTGCCAAAGTCAAATATATACGAATGAAGATGACTATATTTGGTACCGAAATTCCCAGACTCAGTTTTTGAATGAACTGGAGGGTCTCCAGTGGTCCTTCTTATATCTTCCTCTGTTTCAGAACTGGCGACAAACTGCTGGACACGCTTCCGCTCCATCTGAAACTCGTCCTTGTCGATGTCTTCTAAGACATGGGAAAGATCTCACTCGTACTTGCTATCCAAAAGTTTCGCTGGCGTCAAAAATCCAAACTTGTCCGCTATTTCTTCAACTTGCTGTAATAGAGTGGTCATTTCTTGAATGCTCTTGTCAAATGATGCGAAAACATCTCGCGGGAGTTCCTGTTCGTGAGACAAAAGCTGGACGAAACGGTCTCTGCTCTCCACTAGCGCAGAGTTTCTGAGCACACTTATCCCCACTCAGTCATCGTTGTTGCAGGTGTGTCATCTACTTCAGGTAGCACTGCAGACCAAAAGCCAAGGCCAAGAAGAAGACTGGCTCCCGATCTTGTTTCGGAAGTTTGAGATGAATCCGTCAATTCTTCCAGTACCTCAAGAACTTCCTCAAACTTATTTTTAAGCATCTTGACAGCTTCATATCTAGCGCTCCAGTGCGTTTCAGTGACTCGTTTCACTGCTTGACCTGTGACGGCAACCAAAGCGTTCCACCGAGCAGTTGATGCAGAAAAGAAGGCAAATATCTTCTCCAGAGTTCCAGAAAAACGGCACGGAACTCACTGATTCAGAAGCAGCGTGTACCTCAGCCAAGTTGGGTGAGTGGTTTGTGCATACAACGAATGTCACTTTCGGATTTAGTGCTTTAATCCTGGCTTGAACTCCATTGTGGATCAACGTGTGTGTCAACGATGAATCACAGGCAGGGTGGCAAATTTCAAATTTACGTCATTGTTGTTTGTTGACTTGTCAAACGTTCTGTCATGAAACATATGATCTCTACTCTATCCGCTTCACCGGCGATATTTTGCCGCCCTGGGCGGGCCGCCACCTCCTCCCTTACCACGCTACGCCACTGGACAAATTACAGAAAAATCTCGCAAGCCACGGATAAACATCACGAATAAATTCGGAAATTCCAGCGAATTTTGCAAATCAGGGCATCCGGCAAATCAATGGTGAATCCGCAAATCGCAAATGAATCTGGCTAACCACACAAGCATCAAGGTAATCACGGATAAGTCCGAAAAATCACAGACGAATCTGGCAAATGACGGATGAATCCGGCAAATTACAGATGAACCCGGATAAGCACGGATAATTTATAATATCGTCTCCTACTACCTTTATGGCTGAAGGAGGTGAGAGGCAGGATGTTTCGGTTTCTAATACCTTGCTGGAAAACTCACCATTAAGGTTCTAGGCTTTTATAGGTAATATAAGAGACAGTAGGAGGATTCACGATCTCCTATTTCATCGACATTAAAAATCTTATTGATGTTCTTGATCATCCCGTCGCTTCGTATCGCCCAGTTGCTGCCTTCAGTGGAATCATACGTTCTTTGAACACATTTAATACTTATATTTGTAGAAGGTGTAGTTGATTTGTTTGAATTAATTGGCAACACTGGTTTTGACAGCTCACGCAAGTTTCGTGTTTTGTGTCACTGTCAAACATCTTCAGTTTGGTATATAATTTAACCACGAATCATCTTACAAACGAACAACGTTTATCAAAATTCGTGCTCTGTTAAGAAATTTCATTGCGCGCTTCTTCCATTTTATGATCAGTTTAATCGACCTACTGAGGCGTCTATACAGACTATTGTGACTACATTTCGAACCAAATTTACATTGTTGGACATTTAACCACCAACACGCTTACGTAGAGTGCAAACTGAGGAAAAAATCGCAGCTATATCGGCCAGTGTAAGTGATGACCGTGAATTATTGATTCGGCACCGTTCACAGCAATTGAGCCTCTGATACTCCACTACGTAGAAGGATTTAGGTGTAAAGCCTTTCAAAATATAGCTGGTGCCAGAATTGAAGCCGAAAGACCTACCGAATCCCTGAATTTTTGTGAATGGGCTCTTGAAAAGTTGGCCGAAGATCCACTTTTTTATCGAAAAATTGTGTTCAGCGACGAAGCTCATTTCTGGTTGAATGTATACGTGAACAAGCAAAACTGCCGTATTTAGAGTGAAGAGCAGCCAGAAGCATTTCAAGATCTACCAATGCATCGAGAAAAAGTCATTGTTTGGTGCGGATTATGTGGGCTGGCGGAATCATTGGGCCTTATTTCTTCAAAGATGATGCGAATCGCAACGTTACTGTGAATGGTGAGCGCTACCGTGCCACCCTTTTTTTTGGGCAAAATGGAAGAGCTTGACTTGCATGACATGTGGTTTCAATAAGACGGTGCCATATGCTACACAGCACGCGTATAAATTGACCAATTAAAAGGCGAGTTTGGTGAACAGTTTATAACAGAAAGTGTATGCCAAAATTGGACTAACGGATGGACCATTTGAGGCGCAGCCGCGGCCAACATTTACATGAAATAATATTCAAACATTAAATTAAATCGACCGTACTATCAATTCAAATAAGGATTTCATGCATTTATCTGAATTGTATGTGTTTTTTTTTTTTTAATTTCCGATAGCTCTTAAAAAATCACTCGCTATTATTTGTCCTATTGGAAATTAAGACTTGTATTTATTAAGTTTAGAAGCGGAATTTCTGTTAAAAGCAACTAAATTTTTCGAAAACTGATATATCGTCAACAACTTAACAAGCTTGACACTTCTTTCTAGTTATCCGAAATTGGCTTAGTTAAAAAAACCAAGAACTTGTTAAAATAAAATGCACGACTAGGTCGCACGAACTTGCTCCTATGTAATAGACTAGGAATTTAAGAAAAAAAGATATTTAAGAAAACTGTTCATAAGAATAAAATGAATTTTTTAAATTCTTTAAGTAGTAAGAGATAAAAACAGAATGCTATGCAAATATGAATTTATGCAAGAACAAAAATTATAAGTCGCTGTAGTGGTTCCTTAAAAAAATAAGCTTTTATGTACAAAATTTTCAAAACATTTTTAAGAAAAAATTTTGGTACGCCAACTTTAAGTTTTTATTATTGTACGAATTAGAGTTAAATTTCCAAGAAAAATATTAAGCCGTTCTTGAGATATCGAATTTTCCAAAAAAAAAACGACTTTTTTTTCTAAAAATTGAAAAAATATTTTTTTTTAAGTTTTGAAATACAATGTTTTTTCAACTTTTTAGGAGCTTCTCTCTAAAAAAGTTCATTAAAATCCGTTATGCCAATAATGAGAAATTCAAAATTCGAAAAAATTGTTCTGTGGTAGGTACAGTCAGTAAGTAATATCTAGATTTCAATTTTTTTTTTATTAAATTATAGATCGTAAAGATTAGTCAAAAGAAAAAAAAAAATTAGCAAAATTCTCGGACCCGTTTTCGAGAAAAATACGATTTTCGAAAACCATTTTTTAAAATTTGTATGGAAGGTGCCGTTAGTTTTAGGTAAAACCAAATTTTTTTTTCTCAAATCTTGTAGATTATGTTAGGAAAATTTTATTTGTCAAGTTTGAAAAAAATCGAATATGGGGTTTTCGAAATATTGAGTTTCCAAACAAAAATTTTGAATTTTTTTAAAAATCCAAAAAATAAAAAATTGAAAACTTGAATATGTAATAGTATTCAAACTTTGAAGGAGCTGTGGCATAAAAAAAATGATTTAAATCGGTGGTACCGTTTTCGAGAAAATCAAAAACAAAAAAACAGGATGGCTACCAAAAATAACAATTTTTTGTAAAAATTTTTTCAACCATTAGCTAGTTTTAACCAAATGAAATTTTTCAAATTTTTTTTAAAAAATTCTGTGGGACAGTTTTTGGGAAAAAAAATATTTATAAAATTTCGAAAAAAAATCGTATGGCAGATACCGTTATTTTTGGTCTTAAAAAAAAAAACAGAAAAAAACGTTCGGGGGGAAAAAATTAAAACCCATATCTACCAAGTTTGAAGAAAATCGGCCGAGCCCTTTAGGCTGTAGTCGAACCGACAGACAGACATACAGACAGACAGAATTGCGAGACCCACTTTTTTGGTCTTCGCTATCATCGTAATGTCAACTTTGATCAAAATCTCCAGTTCGATTTTTTTTACGAATGCATAACTTGCCTTATAGTACCTATAAGTCGCAAGTAAAAATGCATTTTCAGTAAAGCTGAGTCAAAGCGTAACCTGTCAGGAACTCCTGCAATTAGGTACACCTTTGACCAGCATTGTCAGTTTATTTAAAAAATACTTTTTCTGTGAATTGTACAGTTATAAAATCCATAATAAAACAAATTTATTTAAAGTTCGTTTTCCAACCTTGGTATATTTTAAATAAATATTCCACTCCATAAATTACAATTACCATCTCCTGGCAGCAAGAACACTTTTCTGTCAGTTTGCCCCAATTTTCCATCCATATTCATATTCATGGGTACCCGCTGCTCCGCAGACAATAATGATGAAAATACCAGATAAAGATAAATAAGTTGAGCAAAACAAAAAGGACGAACCATTTGCAGTGCAATGCAGTGAAATTGAAAATGGATAATCCCCTCATATGCATAGGTACGAGTATATGAAATGGGCGAAATACGCTTTCATCTAGGTTCTCATTATGACCGACTTTCACTTTGCATTTTATTTCTGATCCTTTCGATTTCTTACATTTAAACCGCAGACTTCTCATACTCATACCAAGACACACAGATACTCTGTACCGTACTGCCAAGAAAAACAAAAATTATTGCCAATGCAAATAAAATTTAAAACTCATTCAATTTCCATTATGTTCATCCCAAATGTATTCCCTAGCTATGAAGGTCGCATTTCATTCTTCCTCGCTTCGAAGACATGTTTATTCAAAAACATCGTCTTTTCTGTTGTGTAATATTTTTATTTAAGGTTTTGTAGGAGGAATTTTTATTGGAAAAGTTCAAGGTTGCTGATGTGGCTTAGGTTAGGTAGGTACCAGTTTTCGTACATATCTACTATCTATACTTTGTCTAGAAGAGGAAGAAAATATTTTTCATATTTTTTTTTTCGATTATGAGGATGACAATTCGCAGAACAATTTATACTCAAGGAGATGTGGTTCGAAGAAATTCTCCAACTGAGATCATTTGTTATAATATTGTGTTATTATTTTATTGTCTGTATTGTGGCATATCTAGAATGTTCTGATGAAATATGAGCTGTTCTACTTTTTCCAAGGTTACGCAAGAGCCCTCTCTCTTATGTGGATGACAATTTAGAAATTGCCAAGTTAATAAAGTTGTCAAATTTGTTTACCATTCATAATTTGCCATTATTATTTTTGGATACAAAAAATTTAATGATCATGAACAGATACCAATGAATTTGCAAGAATATTTTTTCAAATTTTCACTGACAATATTTTAGAAGCACAATAATTCATATAATCTGCGATGGAGACTTAAAAAAAAAAATCGCAAAATTAAAGACTTTCCCTTAAGCATTTTCTATATTTTAACTCAAATAACAGAATTATTTTCCACTAATCTGGTGCATAAATAAATTAAGCTGAATTTGACCAATTACTTACTTTAGATGGTACTCATACGTCCATACTCATGGTGTCCATACGCTCCACGTGTCCCAGCCATCTCAGCCGTTGTATTTTCAGCTTCTTGACTAGGTCAACGTCGCTGTAAGGCCCGTACAGTTCGTTGTTGAACCTTCTCCTCCATACTCCATCAATACAGACTGGACCGAAAATCAAACGAAGAACTTTTCTTTCAAAGCACCCAAGCAGATTTTCATCCGTTTTAGACAGTGTCTATGCTTCTGCCCCATACAGCAGGACCGGGATGATGAGGGTCTTATACAGGGTCTCCTTGGTTCTTTGAGATTTCTGCTTTATTACTCAAATGCCTTCTTAGCCCGAAGAAACAGCGGTTGGCAAGAGTAATTCGTCGCTTGATCTCTGCATTGATGTCGTTTTGCGATGTTATAGTGGAGCCCAGGTAGACAAAGTCTTTGACGACTTCGAAGTTATACCTATCCATCGTGACGTTTTTCCCGAGTCGACGATGTTGAGATTCCTTCCTCGATGATAGCATATACTTCGTCTTTTCCTCATTAACATTCAAACCCATTTTCGGCGCCTCCAGTTCAATACTTCCAAACGCACCGGTAACAGCTCGCTTCGTCCTCCCAATGATATCAATATCATCCGCATAATCAAGCAGTTGAACTGACTTTTGAAAAATTGTACCTCTGTTGTTGACGTTTGAATTTCGTACAATTGCTTCAAGAGCGATGTTAAATAGGTTGCATGATAGCGCGTCGCCTTGCATCAGACCTTTCTCGACATCAAAGGGTTCGGTGGTGTTCTTACCGACCTTGACGGAGCATCGAGATTTCTCCATCGTCATACAGCACAGGCGGACGAGCTTGGCAGGGATTCCGAGATGAGACATGGTTCTATATAGTTATTCTCTGTCTACGCTATCATACGCGACTTTGAAATCGATAAAAAAGGGGTTTGTATTGATTTGGAACTCCTGGGTTTTTTCCAAAATCTGTCGAAGTGTGAACATCTGATCCAGGGTAGATTTGCCGGGCCTAAAACCACACTGATAGGGGCCGATCAGCTCGTTGACAAATGGTTTTAGGCCTTCACACAGTACAGACGACAGGATTTTATATGCGACGTTGAAGAGACTTATACCGCTGTAATTGGCACACGTCAGAGCATCTCCTTTCTTGTGGATGCGGCACACTATGCCGAGGTTCCATTCATTGGGCATACTTTCATCTGAACAAATTTTTGAGATGAGTTAGTGCATGCTCCCTACCAAGTCATCCCCACCTGCTTTAAATAGCTCAGCTGGCAAGCCATCCGCGCCAGCAGCTTTTTACGCTTTCAGCTTGGCTATCGCTGACCGCACTTCATTTAGGTCGGGTGGACGGAAATTTTGACCATCATCGTCCAGGTTGAATGAAATGTTCCGCCTAGTTGCGGAATTTTGGCCTTCCTCGCCGCAGTCTGGAAAAGGGTAGTTTCCAGATCCTCAGCACGGACTGCGTGTCCACTACCATATTCTCACTCTCATCTCGACAGGCTTCCGTTCTAGCTTTGTAACCCTGAGTGGATTGCCTCACCCTTTGGTAAAATTTTCGAACATCCCCCCTGCCGGTACGGTCCTCAATAGACTCGACCGCCTGCTTCGCATGCTCTCTCTTTTTTCTCCTTAGAAGTCGGCGTTCCTCCCTTCGTCTTTGCCCGTAGAGCTCCCGGGCAGCTCTCTCAGCAGCTCTGGTTCTTGCCTGCAGCATTAATTGTTAGGCCTCGTTCTTTGCTACATGCGCCAACCTGCATTCTTCGTCAAACCAGGGGTTTCGTCGTGGTGGCCTTGTGAAACCCATTGGCATTCTGGCAGTGCTTCCAAAGGTCTCCGTAGATGAAACTGGAGGCGGGCTGGCTGATAGATTAAGAGATACGCGGTCTGCAAAAGTCGGTGCAGGGAAATAAGTCCACGGGAACTAAGTCCACTGAGGGACTAAGTTCTCGCTTGAGGTGGGAAATAAGTCCACGGGAACTAAGTCCACTGATGGACTCAATTCTCACTTAATGGGAACGAAATCCACTTTACTAAAGTGGTCTTTGTTCCCATTAAGTGAGAACTAAGTCCACTTTCTTATGGGAAATTAGTACACACTCGAAAGTATAAAGTGGGAATGAATTTCCAACAACAAAAACTTATTGATTTTATGTTGGTTATTTTCCAGATTTTTTAACTGCTAAAGAAACTTTGTATACACCCAACCTCGCACTTACACCAAATCCTATAGTGTGCCCAAGCAGGCGGGTTGCAGGGGGGCAGCATGCCCCCCCTTACATACCTCACTGTTTATACGTGTCGTTCCCATGGCTTAACATGGGAATTTATTTCACATTCAAAGGGAACTAAAACCCACAGTTTTTTGTAAAGAATTTCCCACCTTGCATGGGAACAAAGACCACTTAAGTAAAGTGAATTTCGTTCCCATTAAGTGAGAACTAAGTCCCTCAGTGGACTTAGTTCCTGGGGACTTATTTCCCACCTCAAGGGAGAACTTAGTCCCTCAGTGGACTTAGTTCCTGGGGACTTATTTCCCTGCACCGCAAAAGTCCTGGTGACCTCCTGCTATTTTAACCTCGCGACATTGAATCTTTTCACAGCATCCGTCCGTCATTGCGGCGTCATGGATATCCGCATCCGCACTTGGGCTACCACCAAGTAATGATCCGAATCTATGTTGGCCCCTCGGAATATTCGGACATTCATGATACTGGAAGCATGTCTCGCGTCTATCACAACATGATCAATCTGGTTGACAGTTAGTTGATCTGGAGACCGCCAGGTCCCTTTGTGTATATTGAGGTGTGGGAATCGAGTGCTAGCTATGATGACATTTCGCCCCGCCGCAAAGTCAATAAGCCTGAGTATGTTACCGGAACTGTTGCCATGCAGGCTATGTCCTCCGACTATCGAACCAAAGATGCCCTCCTTTCCGATCTTGGCGTTGAAGTCACCAAGAATAATCTTGACGTCGTACTTGCGGCACCTATCATACGTTTCCTCAAGAAGGTCGTAGAATTCTTCTTTGGTTGAGTTATCTTTTTCTTCCATTGGGGCATGGACACAGATCAGCGTCACGTTTTTGAATTTCGCTTTGATGCGGATTCTGACCAGGCGCTCACTTACATTTCTGAAGCCCAATACTTCTTGCCTAAGTCTTCCCCTTACCACAAATCCACATCCAAAAAGCCGCTGACCCTGCTCCTTGAAGCATTCGCCGAAGTAGATGTCACACGTTTTCATTCTTCGTACGCCCTCTCCATCCCATCGCACTTCTTGGATGGCTTTAATGTCAGCCTTTAGTCTATCCAGGTTCTCCACTATTTGTTCGGCAGCACGTGGCCCGTTTAAGGTCCGGACATTCCACGTGCAGAATCGAAAATCATTGTCCTTGTTTTGTTTGCTAGGGTCGTCAACATTAAAATCATCCATATCTGAGGCTTGTTGTTGTTTCGGAACCGTTAAATTTTTACGTGGTAGGGAAGTTACCCCGACGCACAACCCCCGACCTGGAGGACCAGACCCTTAGTATAACTCCAAGTGTAGGGAGCCGGACGAATCCGCTCCTTATAGGCCTGGGCTACGAATATGTCGTAGTAGCCCATAAAGGTGTTTACCAAGTGGTTCATCCTAACTGAAACTGTAGATGCCACCGTTGATTCCATCTGGGGAATCCCTCCGCTGCCGTCTGGGTAAAAGGAGTGGTGCATTAGTGGGAACACCTCTTTGACCAATGGAATTGATTTTAGGCCAGTTGTGTTTGGCAGAGGCCTGTGACATAAAATCATCCAACATAAAATCTAACGTGGTCAAAAAGCACGATCTAGATTGTCAATTCATGATCGCCTTCACTTGAGATACCCATGTTCGCAAATCGCTCATGTAAAATGCCCATTGTGGCCCTGCCTAAGTGCTACGTAGCGCCGCACAGTGGCTCGGTTTGTATGGAAGAGCTGAAAAAAGTCTGTTAAATGTGAACTGTTCAACGGATTCAAATGAAATTTGGCACATATGTTTAGATCAGTGTTATACATATTTGGTCAAAATTTGGTTAAGAAAAAAATTATTAGTAAACATTTTTCTAAAATTTGAAGGTTTGATGTTTTTATGGGAGAGCGGAAAAAAGTCTATAAAATCAATTTCAAAGCTTCCCTGTTTACAACTTTGTTTCTTATATTTGTCAGGTTATTTATTCCAGAAGTTGTAGTTCCACATATGAAACAGGAAGACAGGAGTTTCTGCTACAGATAGGGTTGTCTTCCCATCTTTTTTTGTTTTTTGTTCATTGTTATGTGGAATGTTAGTATGCTGCAATTATTGCTGTACGCAATATTTATTTAAAGTAGAAAATAATCGAAATTTTAATATCTATCATTATTTGAACTTGCGATTGCAATTGTTTGACGCATGAATAAGGTGGTTGACATGATGAAAGAGCAGCCCATGTACTATATGTAGACATGAGTATGCTATAAGGTAACAGAACTATTATGAAACGAACATAAGTATAATACCGTTCTGAATGTAATCAAATGTAAGTACACATATGGACATTCGAGTACATGGAAAAATATTTGTTTTATGATGTTAATGAATTTTCTGTTGAATGCGCTTTTGTCAAGGTAACATTTTTATTAATAAATATTCGAAATGAATCACGTTGACAAGAACGGTAAAAAGTAAGTTGTTTTGGAAGTGGTAAAAAATAAAAAAGTAATTTTTTATTTTATCATGTAAAAACAAGCTTTATTATTTCGTTTACCTTTTAATTAAAGGATATTCTCTTTGCTTCATTTCAAAATAACGTCAAAAAAAGCAAAAGAAGAAGCTTGGGACGAATTCTTGCTAAAAGCAAAATTACTTGGATTGGCCACAGCCAACAGAAGGTGGACTTTTGCGAGGGATAATCTTTTCGGTTTTAGGAAGAGTCGGATGCTTGTAAGTTAGTGCTAGGTAATGGGTTAAATGCAGTTAAATGAATATAAATATTATATTTAAAGTAAAAAGGAACAATTCAAAAAAAAAAAAAACAGGAACTGGAAGAGGAAGAGGAGAGCCATTCTGAATATTATAGGCAAAGATGCACCTGTTGCAGAAGGTATAAATTTGCCAGAAGCGATGGATCTGATTTACCACCTTCCGAGCAAACTTCTCTCAGCTTCATATTTCATCTTCAAAGAAAAATTCATCCTCAAGGAAGAGGAAATTTAAAGTTGAGGAGATGGTACTCATAGCTTAAAAAAAACTATTAAAAATCGAATTTTATAAGGTTACCTTGGAAGCTTATAAGCTGGAACATGAATTACCGGCGTCAGAGAATTAAAAATTTCAGAAGGTAGTGATAAAGATTCATGTTCCAGAGTGGAAAATATTTTGAATTTGTCTGAATATTGAAATAACTAAGTTGTTTTATTTATTTACTTAAATGAAAATTGTTTCTTATTTTTAAATTTGTCAATTTATTTGAATCAGACAAAAATTCTCAACTCATTCAAAACTACATAAGAGTTTTCATTTGGTCGTTAAATATCCTCTATTTCAATGTCTTCAATGTTGTCATTTTCTTCACAATATTGGTGCAGTTCTTCTCACTTCTAGATTATGTAAAATGTAACAAGCTATTAGCAGCAACAGTGAGCTGCATACGGAGGTGATTTAAACAAGGAAACTTTTCTTTCAATATATGCCTAAAACAATTTATTATGAGTTGGTGGATGAGATATTCCTCTTCCTTCTGCTTTTTTGGTCAACGATTTGACAGGGATTGCTTTCCTCTTCAGGGGATCTTTATTTAAACAAATTAAACGTAACATTTATGTAAAAGAAAATATATTAGAACAATTTTAGTGGTGAATAACGTACTTTAACGTACGTTCGATTAACATTAATATTTTGTAATAAAGAAAAACAAAAAGATGAATATAAATTAATATTTATAAATAAATAGACATTTAAAAGAAAAAAGCACTTCTGTTGCTGAAGTATTGTTGTTATTTGGCGTTTTTGGAGGAAGCAAGAGAGTATCCTGTTTCCTATTCATCGTGTTAGCGGTTTTCAAGATATGAAGAATGGGTTTCTCTTTGAAGAACTTTCTCGCCATCGAAACCTGGTTTATGGCCTTTCTCAATGCTGTGTGTAGCCAGTGCTGTTTTTTCGGAGTTGTCTTGGTTTAAGTCGAATTTGTAATTCGCTATTCTTTGTTTCAAGAATTGTTTTGTAGTTCCTATATAGCAAAGGTCACACGTCTCATCTTTGTTTCCTAGACAACTGATTTTATAAATCACATCCGTATACATTTTTCTTTATCTGGTTTAACTTTTAAATAGATAAAGAGTGGTGTGAGGGTGTTGTGCGATTTATATGCCATTTGAATGTTTTTTGTTTTCTCGGAGATAATTTTTTTAAAGTTTTCGGCAAGTTAGGGAACATAAACCATACTTTTGTAGATACCCTTGCTAGTAGTATCTTCTGTATTTTTAGATGTTTTATGTTTTTGTCGAAAAATTAAACTCCGAATGAGTTCTTCCAGATAGCCGTTTTCCTTGAGAATTTTGGTGACGAAATTGCTTGTCACTCAAAGTGAAGACTTTGTGTACGAAATTCGAAACTGTGTTGATAATGATGTGCTTGGCCTGATCAGACCGAAAATTAACAAGTCTTTCTGATGCTGTTTGGTTTTGGTGCCAGTTTACTAGGAGTCTGCTGTTTTGTCGGTGAATTTTGATGTCGAAGACTGTAAAATCTTACCAATTCATAACAAGGTAATTTTATTGAAGATGTTACGGGTCGCAGTGGGATATTCTCTTTATTTATTTTTGATAGACCATAAATAGAGGGGACCTGTGCGGTGTATGTGGTAATTTTGTTCTTATCTTTGAGGTCTATGATGTTGTTAGTGACGAGCCACTTCACCAGCTCATTGTTTCTGTAAGTTGTACTGTCTAACAACAAACTCATCATTCCCTCTTCATGCGTTGACCTATTCATAGCTACAGTCACATTTTCTTTATCAGCCGGTACGATGATAATATTTTTGTTTCTTTTTAGAAACGAAACCGCATCACTGTGTACCTTCGATATGTACTTTGCAAACTGATCTTGTTGTTGGTGTCTTTAAAAGGAGTGCAACATATTACTAAATTCGGAGCATGTCATTTCTTGTTCTCTTTCGTCCTTAACCTTTCTTATGACTTCTTCACCATCGGCGATGATTTGGAAAAGGGGAAAAGAGTGTTTATCAATAGGTAGCGCGAATTTTTTGCCCATTGATAGCAGCCATGTGATTTCCAAAGGGAATTCAATGTCACTTAATATCATATATCCTAAAACATCTCTTACGTAACTATTGCTACATTCTTCGTCTTCAAAAAGTCGTTAAAAGCGATTAGTTTTAATTTATTATTTAATATGTATACCCGAACTTAAGACGACAAATAGCCAACCGCAAATGAAATTTTTTCTTCGCATATTATTGAAAAGCTTTGCGGAATTTGAAATGCAAAGTGCAAAGTTTTTTTGTTTGGTGAAACGAAATCAAAGACTTCTTTGCAAATTTGCAAAACTTTGCAGTTTTCACTTTGCAGATTTGTGGTTGGTGAAACAAAATTTGAAAAGAAGGAATTTTTATTTTACTTTTCAACAAAATAATTTCCTCTTTGCAAATTGGCGTTGAAAATTTGCAAATTTAAAGTCAAAATGCAAAGTGGTTGGTGCAATAGGGCCCTGATTTCTATGCCTAAGTATTCTTTGTTTCTCGTTACGTATGATTTTTACAGTTTCTTTAACAACAGAAAACTGGAAGGCCTTGCAGTATCTTGTAAAGAATGGTCGATCGTTGTTCCACACAATTATATCCTTGTTATCCTCAATAGTCATTTGAATTGATACCAAAGATTTCATAAACATATAAGCGTCGGAAGTTTCTTCATTGATAATACTGTGGTTGTCCAGAGGCACCATCACATCCCCATTTAGTGTACAGTGTTAAAGACTCTCCTTCAATCCTGGTTATCTCCTCTGCTGTTTTTTTTTTAATAACCTTGTTTCAGAGTAGTCTAACAATTTTTGTAGTTGCACATTTGCTGAGCTTTCTGTAATGTTTATATCTAAGGGAAAGCGCCTTTTCTTCGCTTCCAGTAATTTAATATAAGGTGGAAAAACATCATGTCCTTAGTCTTTAAAGGCATGCCTCAATACTTCATATTGGCCTTTTGACAATATGATTGTATAAATAATGCAAGAGCCTGCCCGGATCAAATTGTGAACAGAAAAAGCTCTCTGATGTTACTGCATAGTATATCTCTTCTTGAGGAAATATATTTCTAATCTCGTCTCTCTTATACCTCAGTCATACCTGGATCACAGCATTTATTGGGTATTACATTTTGGGTAAGTTCTTCTGGAGTGTTTTCTTTTCAAAATGACTTTTTTTCCTATACCTAAACTGCGTTCCATCGACCTAAAAAATGAGGTATAAAACGTTTCCTTACTTCTGATATCACAGTTTCTGTTAGGTAAAAAATTAAGTTGAGGTATTCCCTTTCAAAATATCGTCGAAGATTTTGAAAATCATGAGTCATTACCTTACACTTGAATCCATTTGCAGATGTACTTACTGTCAAGTACCTACGGAGATTAGTTTCTTAGTCGTACCACACAAATGTGGAATGCCTTGACTTTAAATTTCTCTCCTTTGTCAATATTCAGAACTTGAAAACGAGATGCTTCCCTTTTTCCTTAGAACTCGCACTGTGTTGATCATTATTAAGGGTAGAGTGAACTCCTTTGGGGCGCGCTCATTATATAAAAAAAATATTTCTTTAAAATGCAATGTTTTTTCACAACTTGACTCTATATCTATTTTAAACAAACCTTGTTTTTCATCAATTTATCAGTCTCTTAAGGTCACACGAAAAGTGTAGATTATTATCTAAGGCCAAAATATACACAACAAAAAAAAAAAAAAACAACAACAAACAATGACATTATTCCATTTTAAATGTGACCCCTGCCAACGAGTAGATACAATTTTGTCAAAACTTTCCGAACGCTCTAAGGCTAATGACAATGAAACCACCACCACCATTATAAGAAGCCTTTATGCTATTTGCCTTCTGCCATGACATCCTATCTCTCTGGGTGGATGTTTAATAAGTTTTCCCTGCTTTCGTTCATATAATAGGTCATAATCATTTTAATTGAGTGTTTTTGTTTATATTATCATCCTTTGCGACGATGTCGAAGTGCCCGTCACCGTCGTCGCCGCCGCAGCCTTTTCTAAGAACCGGATGACACGAACCACTCCTCTGGACTTCCTTTCGACATTTATCTAGGTAGGTATTATAGTATCTGAAAAAGGGTAGGTATGCTCTTCAAATTGAAGATAACACTTGTAATTTCAAGAGATTAAGCAATGGACAGGGTGGGGGGTGGGAGTGATTGTGTAAACTTATTATGGCGTTTTGTTTATTTATATTCAATGTTTATGTTAGACGAAGCTTTAAGAATAATTTGAGATTAGGTTTTGACTATTCAATGATTAAAAGTATTTAGAACATCAAACAAACTGTTTTTCCTTGGAAAGTATTGCAGATGTTTTTAAGAGTGGAACGACTTTTTGGTTTTAGATCATGGGAAGTCTGGGATTAACCTTAAGAAACTGTTATTTTCATTTGAGAATTTGATGGGCATCTAAAAATGTAACCATGTACCGAGTAGTTTATATTAAAGTTTTCAGATTCTTTAATGACTTAGAGGTATCTTATAAGTTTTCTACAGAATATAAGTCGAAAAAGACACCCTCTCGACTCGACCAAAAACTTGTTTCTATAACATCAAATTTTTATTAACCACCCAAGGAAAGTGTACTCGTATCAGGAATGAAGGAAGTCAAAGTTACTCCACAACTCTCCCGTCACCATTACCCTTTTTGACCGGAAATTGACTGTTTTAAAAGTTTATTTTAATTTTGAGTTCCAACTCTATTTTAAAACTTAAAATGGATATTATCCCCTCTTAGCAAAGATTATTTACCTCCATCATTAATTGTGGCAGACAAAAAATCAACATAGCTAAACTGAATTTAATCCTTCAGCAGATTGTTTTCCTTTATCACTCATAAAATTTAATAGCCATTTAGCTGAGTGACAGCGGCACTTAATTAAAAAAAAATAATCACTTCAATTCTTCAAAGAGTTTAAACCAAATCGGCCTTTCAAGGAAAAGTTGTTTGTCAATGTCACAGCTTTGTTGAATTCAATTCAAACGGTTAAGCAAAATAAATGTTTAATTTTTTTTGTTCTAATAAATTTTATCATAAATTCAATAAGAGGATTTAAAATTAATTAATTTAATTGAAATTTGAATTCAAATTTAAAAAAAAAAAAATTTAAATAGGTCTAAATCTAAAGATGGACATTGTAAAGAATCGTAACAAGTCGTTGAATGTTGCACAAACTTTACCCTTGCGCGGAGGTTAAAAGTAACAGATACTAAGACCAGGGCTTTAATATGCATATATCATTCATATTAAAATCCAAAAAAATTTCTGAAGGCTGTGATGTGCTTTTTGCTTTCCAGCCGAGGTTTTGCTCGCCGGATTTCCAGAGTTGCTCTGTAAATCTTATTTACTTGACAGATCCTATTTAGTGAATTTTAAGGGCTACCATTCAAATAGTTTTGTCGTAAATTCTGGTGTTCCCCAGGGTAGCCATTTGGGTCCAGTTCTTTTTATATTGTTTGTAAATGATCTTCCTTCAGTTTTAAAGTACTCTAATTGTCTTATGTATGCAGACGATGTTAACATATTTAAAACTATTTCTAGCAATCTTGACTGTGAAAATCTTCAAATTGATCTAAATGCTTTCTATAATTGGTGTGCACGTAATTATTTGTTGTTAAATATCGATAAGTGTAAGATTATAAATTTTACAAGAAAATTGTCCGTTTTATCTTTTGACTATACCTAGTTTCAATGGCGTAAATCTATTAAATGTAAATGATGTATCTATCCTTGGTGTATTGTTCGATAAGAAACTCGAATTCACACAGCATATCAATATGGCATGTAATAAAGCCAATTCAATATTAGGTTGGATTAAAAGGGAATCACGTCAGTTTTCTGATCCTTATGTTATCAAACAACTATTTACTACATTTGTCAGACCCATTATAGAGTATGCTTGCCAGGTATGGACCCCCTACTACAGTTGTCACAAAATAAGAATTGAACAAATTCAAAAAAGATTCCTAAAATTTGCCCTTAGAGGCTTAGGCTGGCAGAATCCATTGAATCTTCCTTCATATAGCAGCCGTTTAAAACTCATAGATTTACCCAGTCTGGAGCGCAGACGTTCTTATTTATGTTTTGTTTTTATTGTTAATCTTATTGATGGTAATATCGATGCTTTAAACCTTTTGTGTCGTGTTAATTTTAATGTTCCAAATCGAAATCTAAGAGGTTTTCGTGACCCAATTTACATAAAACACTATCGTACCAACTATGAGCAGAATTCACCATTGAATACAATGTTTAATTTGTATAACGCCAATCATAATTTATTAACAAATTTTTGTGATGTCTCAAATAATAGTTTTAAAAAAATATTCTATAATATTGTATAATTTATAAATTCTTAATTCTAAGTAATATTTTTTGTACGCTAGATATTAATTAGCTTGATTCAAATAAATAAAGAAAAACACGAAACTTCAGTAGGAAGGTCTTTAGAACCTTATACAAAAATCTTTATTGAAAAACAAATCTTAAATTCATATAACAACTTAAATATTCTTGACTTCAATTAATTACACCCTGCCTGGTGTATCTGGTAAGCATCGGTTATTCTCCTTGTATCAGGGTCCTGCTGGTTTCCTCTAAGAAAGCTTTATTCTGGCCTCTGGTTCCTTCGTTATCTGGCATACGGTATCGGTTTATTCTTTTATAAATACGGACTACGCTCTTGGCGCTTACAAGATCGGCAGGTTTAAGGCCCCTGGTAGGCACTAGATCGGCAGGTTTTGGGCCCCTGGTAGGCACTAGATCAGCAGGTTTTAGGCCCCTGGTAGGCGCTAGATCGGCAGGTTTTAGGCCCCTGGTAGGCACTAGATCGGCAGGTTTTAGGCCCCTGGTAGGCACTAGATCGGCAGGTTTTAGGCCCCTGGTAGGCACTAGATCGGCAGGTTTTAGGCCACTGGTAGGCACTAGATCGGCAGGTTTTAGGCCTCTGGTAGGCACAAGATCAGCAGGTTTTAGGCCCCTGGTAGGCACGGCCAGTGTATAAACACCGACAGATCAGCAGGTACCAAAGCCCCTGGTGGCAATTAGGACGTTTTATTCTTCGAACCAAACTGATGGAACGAAATAGCCGGACAATTTCAGATGACTTGTGAACTAAAATCTAGCTCGTCAGCTTCGACCGTAGCAAACAAGTGACTTTCCTTCCCGAAAGGAGGTCCTCTTGTTATATTTTTCGAATAAACTGTGTGTGAACTATATACTGATTGAATGCAAATCACTCAATATGTTCAACCGGCTGTGACGTCATGATCTTATAGTGACTGCATATTATATTTAGACAAAGATAAAATCCCTTTATCTTGGCGAGGTCGATGCTGCGGCGGCGGCTGCTTAGTCGTGGTAAATCAAGTCACCCAATGTGTTCATTATTGGTAGAAGCATGGAACGCTTCGTTACAAGGCTTAAAAGATCAGGCCGTAAAATTTCTTTTTTATTATTTTGCATGCACTTAAGGGATTATAACTACCCTTAGGAAGGAAAAAAGAAATTAAAAGAAGAAGATGTCTAAATATTATAATAGGTAAGAAAGAAATATAGAGTCGGGTAAAGCATTCGACATTCGTGTAGTGCGGCTAAAGTAAAAATCTCTGAATTTAACAATAGGTCCGAACTTAGACACAAGGGTAAAACTGGTGAGCACTTATGAATCGAAGAATGCAACTGACTTTTTCACTAGAAGACTGGTTATAAAAATATCGGTAAAATAGTGAAAGACAAAAAACATTGTTACGGTGATCAAGAGATTTAAATATTTCTGTTATACCTTTATCACATATAATTTTCGAAGTCCTTTTTTTGGATTCTATTCAAGAGACTCAAGTGGCTTATTGGAGCATCTGCCTAAATAAGGAAATTCTAGTCAAGCCTTTAACGAATAAAGACTACAGTCAGATCAGAAGGGGTGACAAATTTCTTCCAACGCAACGTGTCTAAGGAAATATGAACACTTAGCAGCATTTTTTGTGACGTCGAATATCTGGTCATTCTACGCAAGGTGGTCTAGGATGCCCATGGATAATGTCAAGGAGTTTGGGTTCTGCTTTACCGACATAAGAAAACATTCAGTTTTTGAAGTATTAAATTCAACACGGTTTATGGTTCCCCATTTGTCGAAATCAGAATTTAGTGAGATTTTCATACGATGCCGTTCTAAATCCTCATCCGAAGGATAAGGACGATATTCACGTCCGAATATGAGTGGCTGAGAGCACTGTCATCAGCTTAATAATTTAATTGATAAGAATTTCCATCATTGGCAAATATGTAAAAGAGTGTCGGAGACAAAACGGAGCCCTGTGGAACACCAGCTTATGCATCGATTTATATTTCTTTTAGAACGATGTTGGCCGTGCCGTTCAAAGAAGAGCGCTAGATATTGATAATAATCAATTTATTTTGGGCCAAATCGGATGGCACTCTGATTTACAAGCCCTCAAAGTTGAAAATAATTTTATTCAAGTCGAGAACCATATTTTCAACGAACTTTTAAATGTCTTTTTCCGAAGTTCCTTTAAATATATTTTATAACTTCTTAATTAATTTAATCGGTCTATTTTTGACTATCTACGAACTTGCTCTTATGTAAAAGACTAAGAATTTCAAAAATGAATGAATGACTAAAACAATTTCTTTAGTAGTTGGAGCTAAGCATAGGATGCCATGTGTTTTAGACAAATAATAATTTATGCAAGAACAAAATTATAATTCGTTACTTCTTAAAAAAATTAGCTTCTATATACAAAATTTTGAAAACATTTTTAAGAAAAAATTTTAGAACGCCAATTTAAGATTTTTATTATTGTTCGAATAGTAATTAAATTAACAAAAAAAACTACTGAGCATTTTTTTTTTCAAAATTCAAAAAAACTATTTTTTTCTTAAGTTTTGAAATGCAATGTTTTATAAACTTTTTAGAAGCTTCTCTATGAGAAATTTCATTGAAATCGGTTATGCCAATGATGAGAAAATCAAAATTCGAAAAAAACCGTTCTATGGTAGGTATACAGTCAGTCATATCTTGTTTTTAAAATTTTCTTATTTAATTATAGATCGTAAGAATTAACCGAAAGAAAAACAATTACGGCAGAATTCTCAGAACCGTTTTCGGAAAAAATACGATTTTCGAAAACCATTTTTTAACATTTGTACGGAGGGTACCGTTATTTGTAAAATACATTTTTTTCTTATATCTTGTAGATTATATTAAGAAACTATTTTTTAACAAGGTTAAAAAAATCTAGCATATTGAGTTTTGAAAAAAAAATTTTGAATTTTTTTTTTTAAATCAAAAAAAAAAATTTGAAAATTTGAATACACAATAATATTGAAACTGCTGGGGAGCCTTAACATAAAAAAATATCAAAATCGGTTCTTACGTTTTTGAGAAAATCAAAAACCAAAAAAATGGTTCCAGGTGGGTACCAAAAATAACCACTTTCTGGAATTTTTTTTTCAACCATTATCTAGCTTTAACGAAATGAAATTTTTTGAATTTGTTTTAAAAAAATCTGTTGGACAGTTTTTGAGAAAAAAAAATATTTATAAGATTTCAAAAAAAAACCGTATAGCAGGTACCGTTATTTTTGGTCTTAAGAAAAAAGAATTAAAAACGATATCTACCAACGGCGGCCGAGCCGTTTAGGCTTTAGTCGAACTGACAGACAGAAAGATAGAATTGCGAGACCCACTTTTTAGTCTTCGCTATCATCGTTATGTCAACTTTGATCAAAATCTCGAGTTCGTTTTTTTTTTTACGAATGCATAACTTGCCTTGTAGTACCTATAAGTCGCAAGTAAAAAATGATAATTAAAGAAGCCTTCTACATGTACCCGGAATTATTGGTACTAAGAAAAAAGAATGTTTTTTTTTAACTTTTTGATTTAAAAAAAAGTTTCAAAAGACCTTTCAAGCTAAGGAGAGAAAAAATCACCTGCAGATATTTGCAGATGTGGAAGTTATGTTCAAAATTGTTTTACTAAATTGGGTTTAAAAAAACTCCGTCTTGACAGTGGTGTTTATCAAAGTTTGATTTCTTCAGTATTAATTGTCGGAAGAGCAAAAATGTTTACCTTTATTTAAAAAATAAAATAAAATTCATACGTTGACGCAGGTATGTTAAACTCGATTTTTGCAAAATCAATTATTTTTACCTGCAAAATTTTTCAAGTCAATTTTCTTCAAAAAAATTATTTAAGTTTTATTGCTTTTTTTTTGTTGTGTATTGCTTAATTTCTGATTATTTTTAAGGGTTAGTAATTGCTTATAAGAATGTTTAACCTCTTACTTAAATCTTTAATATAAAGGTTAATAGAAGAAAGTCAGTATTGAGTTATTGAGCACTTGTGCAATCGAAACTCCATATTCGGTGTTGTGTAGTGTACGTACTAATGGTCTTCATCACTGTTCATGAAGACGCTAAAACTTCAAGTAGACTATATTATTAAAGTTTGCAATATGCCAAAAATGATCGTTTACTAAAGAACTAAAGCGGCACTACAAGATATACGATATAAGACAGGAAGGGTTAAAGAATGGATCGATCTAGCGGAGGAAACTGATGTTACACTATACATAAACATCAACGAACAGAGTACGTGGAAATCGACATTGTACCAGATAATTACCAGGCTCGATAAAAACTTACGACAGAGGTACAGATAAGAAGCAACAAACTCACTGCATCGGATGACTTATAGTAGGCTGAAACATGATCTTAATGAGAGAAACTACTTTCGGGATGACTGTACCTACTATTGAAGAAATTTCAAACATGTTTCGTCTAAGGGGAGAACTGTTGAACCTAAACTTTGTCCCCCACCGAGATGATGTACCGCTCCTTTGTGAGATGTGTGATATCACAGAACGCGAGGATGTTTTTCATTTTGTTGGAAGGTGTCCCGTTCTAAGGGAAACTAGAAGACATATACCGCGTACTGACTTCTTAACAGAAAACGAAACTATGGATCATCTTAACGAAATAGATGTATCGAAAATGTTAAAATTCTGCAAAATAGCACGTAATAACTGTAAATGAACAATAATTGTAAAATATCGTTGAAGTAAATAAATATCAATCTTAATATAATCTTATTCTAATTTATACATGTACAGAATAAGTGGGGATTATAGCAGAAAGTCTGAAAATGCGTTTGAAGAAAAAACACTACAAGCTTTTAAATTTTTCAACTTTTCTGAAACCGAAGCCTTGATTTGCTTAGCAGAGACAGGAGTTGATAGTAGCATTGAATACTTGACTTTACTTGCATACATATGTATTTGTTTCAGTTGAATGCAGGCCACATAAAATTTATGACTGGTTTTACATTAGTAAATTTTTCCATAACATGTTGTGTTCGAAAATCAAGATTGTAAGATAATACAAAACTAGAAACCTGAACTCATTAACAACTTCTGAAGGTTCACACGCTAGTTGCCAGATTTCTCTTCGTAGTCTTCTGTTTGATGAGTGCTGAAATATTATGAAGTTTGAGTTTGACTTATTTATATTTAGATCACAAGTATAAGTTATTTATTTGGAGCTTGAGTTTAATGCGTCGGCGTATAAAAGTGTTTTTAAATTTACATCTCCCACAAGAAGACGAGATATGTTCGTAGCATTCCTTAAATAAAAAAGAAGGTCAGGGTGCACTAGGCTTACGAGATATTTTAGCAAAAAAATTCTTCTTGGGAAACGAGGTATTAGATTTTCGGCTGTAGGTATAAAAGTATTTCAATGGCGATAACAGGGGCCTTACTCTGTATTTCGATTCTTAAGTTAAATCGTTCGAATTCGGAAAATCGGAACTATTAAAGTTTGAAGAATATTCGAACAAACGAAAATCGAACAGATCTTGTGGTGCCAAACTTTTAATTGTATTTCCTTAATAGTCGGGGAACTATACCTTTTTCGAAAATTAGTGTCAGCATCGTTCGAATTTGTGCTAATTCATTCGATATCAAATGCCACCAAGGGAAAGCTGAGGTCAAATAAGGCCAATTTATCGGGAACCGGTGGCGGTCCGTCCAAGCAAAAACCTCTTAATCCATTAGAGACGAAGGTAGCTGAATTGCTTGACCTTGTACAAGCTGTCGAGGGATTGCCGGGAATTATTTGCTATAGGGTGGCCAATAACAGCATGGAATCTAACAGCCCGGAACATATTAATGTGCAAAATAGTGAAGTTCTTGATTCCGGAGATGATCAAGACATGTTAAACCAATTTGTAGCCGCCGATATTGAGAACCAAATCCAAAGTGAAAATGATGTTTTCAGTGCAAGTATCCCTTAGCAAAAAAATCTTACAAAAAAACAACAAACAACTTTACTAGAAAGACAGGTAGAACACCAAATAGACTACCAAAGGAATTCCAAAGAAATCATGTCAAACATAAATGAAAATTTAAAGGGAATTTTAAAGTATACAAAGAGACAAAATGAAACAAGTGAGAAAGTGTACAGACTTAAAAAAGAAAAACTGGAATTAAAAAAACAAACATTTGAAAAATGAAAAGTCATTTGGAAAACACTAAAACTCGAGTAGCAAAATTGTAACCTAAGAGGGAGATTCTAAAAATGCGCCAAGAAATTAAAGGCATATTCTAAGAATATTGATGTTAATATTTAGATACAATTGTGATCTTGATTAAATAAGCTATCTTTAATAAGTTAATTTTCATAAAGACTGAATTGGTATGTTTTATTCTTTTTTTTATTATTATTATTACTGAATAAATAACTTGATTTATGCATTCAACAAATCGTTTTTTATATTATCTCTAATTCTTTTAGCTAAATTCGAATATTACTCATTCTTCAATGAATGTTGTTCAAAGTTTATAGGATTTTCATCTTCTTCCAAAAAAACCTCTTGGGTTGGTTCAGGTAATGCAACTCTAAACTTTAAACATAGATTGTGGAGTGCACAACAAACGTTTACAATTTTTGCTACCTTCTGGGGCGAATAATGAAGCTCCCTTGCCGCCAAGAGACATCGGAACCTTGCCTTCAGGACACCAAAAACGGGCTCAATCGTTGACCTTGAAATCAAATGTTTTTTGTTGAATTTAGATTCAATAGATCCTTCAGCTGCCGTTATGTATGGTGTCATTATCCAAGGCTCTAAGGGATATCCGGAATCTCCTATGAAAAGTTTTGATCCATGTCGTTTCCCCATTTTCGAAACCCCGTTTAAGGTAAGATCTTTCAGCACTAAGAGCCCATATGTGGGAATCATATGATGCGTCTCCATATCGTGTACTAACCGATCTTATAACCATATTGTAGTCACATATCTACAAAACGGAATTTTAGAATAAAGATGTTTTTTTTTTGTACTACATATATGGACTATTTTCACTTACCACCATGACATTAATGCTGTGTTTGAGCTTTCTGTTGAAGAAAAGATGCTCGTTAGTAGCCGGGCAAATCAGTTGAATATGCGTTCCATCTACAACCCCAATTATACCAGGAATTCGAGATTTTTGCCAAAAATAGCGTTTTGACTTTCTTTTTTCTTCGTCTTCCATTTCAAAATTTATAAGCTTCGGACACATTATTCTTTCTATTGAAGCTTAAACTTCCGCAAGTATTTTTGACATAGTTTGCTGTGCAAGCCCAGCATGCTTGTCACCACCCGGGTAGAAAATTATCTAGGAAACACTATCGAATAGCGTGGCCCTAGCTAGATTGGCCATTATATAGTAAATCCTATGCTGGTCCTAGACAGATGCAAGCCTGGTGGATCTTGACTAATTTATGCTTATCCTGGCTTTATATTGAACCTGGCTAAAACTGCCTATTTATTGGCTTTTCCAGGCGTATCTTAGACTGGGCCTAGATATTTTTAACTTGATGTAGCCTAGATAAGAAACTTTTTCTTGGCGATATCTTGGCTGTAGATAGTATCTACAAGGGACCTGGATAGTTTTTACTTGGTGTAGCCTGGATAAGGAATTGTATCTGGGCGTTATATTGGCCTTAGCTAGTCTCACATTTTTATAGGCGTTCTCAGATGTTACGTATACTGGGGCTATATAGTTTTTACATGATATAGATGTGCCTATACATGTCTCTATAAAAAGCTATCCATTGCCTGACTAGGAACACAAGTAGCACAAAATGGTGTAATTTCGGTATCACATTTCTTAATTCATACTTTATTCCTTCTTTTTTAGGTATGTCAATTTATGCCTATACTTAATTCCATCTCAACATGATCTTTACTAGGTATTGTTTTAAAGAACTTAACTTGGTGTGTTTACTTCTTAAATACTTCTTAAATTGGCATTTCTTAAATCGGTTTTTTTATGTTACTTAATTCCTTCTTTAATCCTTCTAAAAACATAACTTTTTTGTTTTGGTGTTAAATCAGTATTTTTCAGATTCTTTAATACGTATTTAAAAAGTCTTCTTAAATAGTATAATTAAAAACACAAGAGGGTTATTTGAGTAGCACTTTGAGACAAGATATTTTATATAAAGGGTTTTTCAACAGGGACGCTACAAAAGTAGAGCGACAGGGACAGCAAACGAACGCCATATTTCTTGCTGCTCTTTTGACATTTCTCTTCAGTAAGGTTTGCCATTTCATGATGGAAAGATATACGAGCCAACAACGAGTCGAAATTATTAAAATTTACTACCGAAATTCTGAGTCAGTGGCCTCAACGTTAAAAGCGCTACGTCCAATTTATGGTCGTCATAATCGTCCTAGCAGATCAACAATTGAGCGTCTAGTGGAAAAATTTGAATCCAGAAATCGAGTTCCATACATAATGGCATCAAACGTTCTTTCACAGGAATAAAGAATTTCATTGATATCCAAAACCGTTTTTGTTTTATTTAAAAAAAAACTTTTGTAGCGCTCTTATTGAAAAACCCGATATCACAGTGGCACAATAGGTAGAGCACCATCACGGCAAGCAAGGGTACTCGGGTTCGAATCTCAGTGAAGAGCTCAGAGGTAAATTTAAAAAAAATCACATAAAGAGTCGAATATAGGGAGGCAAAGAAAAAATGAAGAGAATTCCAAAATAGTCAACAATAATAAAAAACCAAACAGTTAATAAAAAAACTTTATTTTTATTGTTTCTAATATTTTTTTTAAGAATTGCCGTAGCTTTTGTTCTACTTGTGACCAGTGGCGGCTGGTGGGTTGTTGAACAGGTGGTGCACTTTACTTGCTCACTAAGTAGGTATTAAGATTAGAAATCGCAAAAAAACAAAAATTTACATGTATATGTCGATTTCTTATTATTTTGTATAATTGCTCGAAGAATTTCGACCATGTATAAAACTGACACACTTATTACATTTAGCAAGGAATCATGTTTTTTATTTTTTCACTTAAATGCGTCAAATCGTGGATTCACGTAACTTTATTTTAAAAAAAATTATTACTGTCTTTAATATACCTAATCACTGTTAACTTTATCCCACACCACACACTGTACACAGTACAGAATCGAACCAAAACCAAAATAAAAAACAATTACTAACCTAACACCTACAAACCTACACTATTTAACCAGTCACGGATAGAGCGAAACAACATTACATATTCGCAGGCGGCGCGCATTCTAGTCAAACATCGGTTGCTGTAGTTAATCTTCGGTTCCCGTGCGCTGCACGAGAGCAGGCTAATTCTCCATACATTTCAATGAAATATCTTTTGTCTCACGCGTCAGGGATACTTGCTTGTAACTCATACAAGTTATATTAGCAGTCCTCGTGCGCTCGCCGAAGCGCACGAGAATTTTTACTTGCAAGGAAAGTAAGTCTTAATAGTAAAGCAAAGCGCCTACATTGTTTCGTCATAATTGGAAATTTTACTTGTTTGTGTTCTTGTACGTATGTTTAAAAAATAAATATTATTATGGGAATCTAAAAATAAAGATGCAGTAATATTTTGTAATTTTTAAATCTTTTGAATTGGTGGTTCAGCGCACGAGCGCACTTAAGGTACAGCCGCCACTGCTTGTGACCCATCTAGGGCCCATATAGGAACATATAGCAACGCCCATTATATACAGAGCATTAACAAACTAGCAAGGGACAAGCTAGATACTGCTCGGTAGGGCAATGACTGAAACTAAGAAAAACTAGCTGGGGCCTTGGCAGTATCGAGTCGTAAATTCTACCCGGGCACCGATTTTGGTTTGGTATTCTCCTGTTGCCAAAAACTTCAATGTTGCTGATAGCTTAATCATATTTGGAACAGAATATCGTCTTCTGCGAGTGCTCATATCCGATGATATATTGTTAAGTAAAAACATGAAACTTTCCTTAGAAAGACGATAGTTTTTAACAAAACTGTAATCAAAATATTATATTTTATTAAGAACACGTTCATATATTTTATTATATAAAATCCTTTTATCGCTAAGCTCCATTACGTTAGATGTGTCTCTAATTCTTCTCCGTTAAATTCGCTCATTTCGTTCCTGATTTTCTTGTAAATCAAACCAAATTGCAACGCTGTCCATTTTTGTAATTATTCTTTTTACTATTTTTGTTTTTCTGTGAACTTAAAGTTTTTTTTTTTTTAAGAATGAGTCTTGTCAAACAGCTCGAGTCTCGTTCGAAAGTTGAAAATTGTTTGAAAGAATATTGGCATTACCGGCATCCGGTAATGCCAATTTCAAAGTAGAATCGGAAATAACTTTCGAATAGAATCGAAAGTAGAATCGAATACTGTAGTAGGCCTCCAGGACTCTTTTCAATAGATCCTGAATATTGCATATTATAAAACTGCATCAAAATAAAAAAGTGGTTTTTTTCTGGGTTACGAAGTATTAGAACTACAACGAAGATATGGTGAATATTTTTTTTAATATTAATCACCTACCATACAACAACTTGACAACCTCAGTAACACCATTCATACCCTTATGTATGACAAGAGTAGGGATACAATTTTGTACATCTAACCAATATATTTTTAGCTTTATAGGTACTACAATCTTAAAGGTACTTTCCGACTTGATCCATTCTTTTTTCTATGACTCCATATATATTTCATGCAATCTGTCCCTTCAAGTTCATAAAATTAAAATTCAGCTTTTCATCAAAACATTCACCTTCATAAATATGTACATATATTTATTTTCCTACAAACTGACTTTTCAGAATGCTTTGAATTAAAAAGCAGTAATAATTAAGCTCGGGGTTTCGATGTTTGTCTTCTGTGTCATGTACAATCAGGAGTGTCATTAGGTGACACTATGTCTATATTATGAAATGCTTCAGAACGGCGAACGTTTGCATCGTCGTCGTCGTCGTCGTCATCGCTCAAAAAAGTAATTCATTGATGTTAACAAAGACATGTCTTGCCCGGAAGTATTAAGATGAACGCATACGCCGCGCAGCGCCACTCAGGCTTTGTGGCGCTTCAATTTTAAGAGGCATTGAAAGCATTCATCCATTTACTTTGAGCGAGCTCTGAAACCTTGAGCAAGTCGAGTTGAATCTAATCTGCATTATGTATGTTCCTATTAATACAAAATGTTTGTGTATAATGAACTTTAGCTTCATGGCTGCCAGCACAAAGCTACTCTATGTGTAATGATATTTTGGAGTTTGACTTATTCGTATCACATCCTCGCCATAAGCTTTGAATATTTTACAGAATTATATACGAGCGGCGGGCGTGGCTTGTGGATTCAAGCGATTAATCTTGTCATTTGTGCGAGAATTTACTGCGACAACAAAACCTTTGTGCAAGAGAAATAATTAAAAAAAAAAAGAAAACAAACAAAAAAATAAATAAATTTGCTCCTTTGAAGGAAGATGATACAGGATAAGATAATATGTCGATGATATGAAGCAGATATTTATGGCATTACCATTTTAAGCGGGTATAGCATTCTTACCTCTTGAATAACTTGCGTATCTTCTTGTGTTTGAGCTTCAACCAAAAGTTATCCGAAATTTGAATCCCTTGATTAGGCTTATAAAAGTTTAAAGTTAATAATAATTTTAATAAGTACCAAATGGTTTCCCATTAAGCGCTTTCTATTTTAAAATTTGAATAAGACAAACTGTTATGTTAGTGAGATTTAATTAAAATTTTTGGTATTATTTATTTAGAAGGCCCATGTACACTGCAAATCACTATAGGATGAGGCCACAAAATTTCCAATCGATTTTCGCTCTCTTTACCTGTTGCCTGTTGGACATTTGTTACCCGGAAACATTTATAACCGTGAACGTATTTTCTTATAAGAAATTCGGTCAATTAAGGAGTTAATTGCCAATGACCTTTGGAATTTCTTTAACTTTTACTTAACTGCCCTGCCGTCTTTCTGGAACCAACTTAACGTCTTGATTGAAACATTTATTCCCCACTTTGCGAATTGTTCCTTTGGAAGGACGATTTTGGCTACCATGAAATGGGTGAAGTTCGCTAAATGCATAGTTCCAAAAGAAGACTCATTTTAATTTTATCATTTGCATGAATGCTATAGCTCTTCAAGTTGTATTGGCAAGACATACTTAATCAATTGCAACCAATTTGGCAGATGTACATAGCTTCAACAATATGGCCAAGTTTGAAAATATATACTGGAAACTTCATATGCGAAGTAAAATGTACATTCCGTAAAACAGTAGAACTCAAGATTTTGGTTGGACTTGACATTAAGACATACCATCTGTCTATCTGTTTGATAATAGTCTGAAAGACTTGGCCGATTTCCTTTAAACTAAATGTTTATTGTTTTTACTTTTTAATTTTTCACTCGACACTCTTTTTCTTTTTTTGAATACCAAAAATAACAGTACCTGCCAAACAAATTTATTTTTTAAAAACTGTCCCACACTGTTCGAAAACTTATGTATTTTCTAAAAAGTATCCAGTAATACCTATACCTATATAAAAAAAAGCTATTTTTTTGGTTCTAATTTTCTTAATTAATATTTGATAAAGTTGATTTTTATAAAATTGTGCATGCTTGTGGTGGATTAACATAGGAAGTTTGAACAGCATTGTGTTTTTACTTGCGACTTATAGGTTCTATAAGGCAAGTTATGCATTTGTAAAAAAAAATAGAAATCGATATGATAACGAATACCAAAAACGTGGGTCTCGCAATTCTGTCTGTCTGTCTGTTCGACTACAGCCTAAGCGGTTTGGCCAATTTTCTTTGAGCTTGATAGATATTATTCTTAATTTTTCCCTACACACGTTTTTTCTTTTTTTTTTTAAGACCAAAAATAACGGTACCTGCCATACGATTTTTTTTTCGAAATTTTATAAATAGATAGTTTTTTTCTCAAAAAGTGTTCGACATATTTAAATAAGAAAGAAACCAAAAAAAATTTCATTTACTTAAAGCTAGATAATGGTTGAAAATTTTTTTCAAAAAGTGGTTATAAATGGTACCTACCCTCCAGGAACCATTTTTTTGTTTTTGATTTTCTTAAGAAAACAACTGATTTTGATCCTTTCTTTTATGCTAAGGCTCCAAAAAATTTTGAAAAGAATTTTGTAGTTAAATTAAAAAAAAAAATTTTTTGTTTGGGTTTTTAAAAAAATTTTCAATTTTTTTTTTCAAAATTCAGTATTTTGAAAACACCATGCTAGATTTTTTTAATCTTTATAAATAAAAGTTTATCAATATAATCTAAAAGATGTGAGAAAAAAAAATATTTTTCCTTAAAATAACGGTACCCACCATACAAATGTTAAAAAAGGTTTGCAAAAATCGTGTTTGTCTCGAAAACGGCGCCTAGAATTTTGATAAAATTTTATTTTCGTTAGATTAATTTTTACGGTCTATAATTTAATAAAAATAAAATGCACGACTGGGTTCCACGAACTTTTTAATATATAAAAGACAGAGAATTAAAAAAATGAATGTTATTACAGAAAAACTGTTCATGAGCATAAAATTGGTTTATGCAAGAAAACAAACAAACAAAGACGTTGTGGTGGTTTCTTAAAAAAATAAGCTTTTATATACAAAATTTTGTAAAATTTTTAAGAAAAAATTTAAGTACGCCAACACAAAGTTTTTATTATTATACGAATACAAAAATATATATTGAGCCGTTTTTTGAGATATTTAATTTTCCAAGAAAAATAGATTTTTTTTTTCAAAAATTCAAAAAATATTTTTTTTTAAGACTTGAAATGCAATGTGTTAAAACTTTTAAGAATCTTATCTATAAAAAATTTCATTAAAATCCGATATGTCGACAATGAAAAATTCTAAATTTGAAAAAATGGTTCTATAGTAGGTACCGTCAGTAATATCTTGATTTCAATTTTTTATTACATTATAGATCGTAAAAATTAATCCAAAGAAAAAAAACTTACAGTCGGACAGATAAAATTGCGAGACCCACTTTTTTAGTCTTCGCTATCATCGTAATGTCAACTTTGACCAAAATCTCGAGATCGATTTTTTTTCCGAATGCATAACTTGCCTTATAGTACTCGTATGTACATACTCGTATAAGTCGCAAGTAAAAATTGAAATTAAGATATTACTGACTTTACATACCATAGAACCATTTTTTGGAAAATTCGGTATCTCTAAAATGGCTCAATATTTTTGTTGATAAATAAATTTTTATTCGTATAATAATAAAAACTTAAAGTTGGTGTACCAATTTTTTTTTTCTTAAAATGTTTTAAATAGTTTGTATATAAAAACTTATTTTTTTAAGGAACCACTACAACGACTTATAATTTTTGTTCTTGCATAAATGCATATTTGCATAGCATTCTGTTCTTATCTCTTACTACTAAAAGCCTTTAAAAAATGAATTTCATCCTTATGAACAGCAGCGTTTTCTCTGGTTATGGTTTTTAAAACTCCTAGTCTATTATACATAGAAGCAAGTTCATGCGACCCAGGCGTGCATTTTATTTATTTTGATTTTAGTAGTTTAAAATTATTTCTTTTGAAAACTCAATATTTCAAAACTCGATTTTATTGAAGCTTGAAAAATAATTCTATCTATCATCTTAAACTAATGATACCCACTATATAAATGCTAAAAAATGGTTTTCGAAAATCGTATTTTTCGCGAAAAAGAAATGTAAGATCTTGATAATTTTTTTTTAGGAAAGTTGAAGAAGGTTTCAAAGGAGAAAAGAATTCACACTAGAATGTCTGAATATCGCACAATATTGAAGCGGGTAAAGCGTTTCACATTCGTATAGTGTGACTAAAAAAACAATCTCTAAACGAAACATTTCATCTGAAGTTCGGTTCAATGGCAAACCGATGGGAGTTCCCTGATGTTTTCTGCCTGAAGAATTTTAAAACCATTCCGAAAAACCATTTCAATGTCGACATTCTATTTGTATATATACTTTTAATCATCCTTCCTAATCTAGATGACATTCCCATATTGTTAAACTCTTGTAAAACAAGGAATTTCTATATATGGAATCGAAGGGTGCCTTGTAATCAACAAATTGAGTACATTCAAAGCTTCCTGCCCTTTGTAATGAAAGGTTTTTGTTATGCTGGTTTATTAAAATATATAGTCAATAGTTGGCGATCCCGATTTTAAACCAGCTTGAAACTCCTAAAATTGTGAATTCTAAGCCTAAGATTTGCCACCGATGTAGAATATTTGTAAAATTTTAAAAACGATATGTTAAGAAACGAAAGTTTTGTAAATACCTTTTTTATGAATGGACAAATTCGAGGCTTCTTCAAATTGATCTGAAACATTTCTGTGTCTGCTTCGTGCCGATTGGGGAAACTATTTATTGCTCAGAACTTGATCTAAGCCAGAACTTATGCATACGTCATCAAAAAATTCATGTTTTGGCTTCGTGCTGGTCCCAGAAAACTATTTGCGTATCCCCTTTTACATAAAAAGTTTAATATTACTCGTACAAGTGAAAAAGGTATAGCTTTCTAAAATAGGTAACGGAGGTTAGCATCCTTTGTAACTGAAAGCTCTTAGCTAACAAAACCGAAACCACGCCCTGATTAAGGACTGATAACACGTTGACGAATTATGGCTATTGCACCCTTATACACTTTGATTTCTGAAATATAAAGTAAAATGGAAGAAAACTGAAGTGAATATCCGCAGGATACTAGATTTCTCAAGGTTAGAGAAGAAATTCATGGGGTAAAAGTTGGACATCTTAGGAGTAAGTGAAGTTTGATGGGTGAACCCAGGCAAATAAAAGTCATCTTTTCGTAACTTTATTTTACTCTATTCCAGGAAGGCACTTAAAAGCTATAGAGAATTTTGAATTGGATTGCATTCAGAAACAACAGTGTACTTAAACTTCTTATGGAAAAACAAGGTGTTTGCAATTGAAATGGCGAAAAGTTTGTCGATTTTTCCTAAACCAATGCCCTTTTAATATGATGGATCACTTTTGAACACAAGTAGTGCCACAAAGTCAGTTGGTTGTCCACGGACAGACAACTACCTTCCAACTAAATTGACAGCTTTACGATTAGTCGGCCTTTTAGAAACAGTCTCCTGGACATCCGTAACAGAAAATATGTAGGCATGGTTATGACCCGGAACCACGAAGTAGAAACCCAAATGCCCAAGTTTAATACCGGCACAATAAGGGATCGCACAGGAAGGCAAAAACTGAAGGACAACTAAGAGCAATCAGCAGATGGAACAACTTTACCTTTGTTGGGTAAAAAATTTAACATCGGTATACCTCTAGCTACTTGTCAGCTTATGCTAAAGTATGATACCATAAAGAAAGCGAACGAACCATAGATGGAACAACACCTCAACTTGCCAGTCAACTAATTTGGGCATTGCTTGATGCTCAACGCTCAAAGCAACTCATTTTTAATGGTAGATTGCACATTAGCTCCGTTATAGGTGTCTAATAGGTAGAAATGCTTTTCGACTTGGAGCTCCCGCAAAAGATTTTTGCAGAAGCTGCATGGATGAAGAAGAAGAGGAGTCAGTCTCTCACCTACTTTGTTCTTGTCCTGCCCTAGCACAAAGACGTAGACTCCACTTGGGAGACTTCTACTATAATGATCCTTGTGATCTAAGCAATTTCCGACATTTATTGTCTCAAAGGCTTCATTGCTAGCTCCAAATGGTTTAACGAGTAAGAAAAAAAAAAAGAAAATACTTTAAAGCTCGTATCGTAGGCAGAGCAGGGAGAGCTGAGCTTGGGTCTACGTACCGCATGAAAAAGAAAAAAAATTCACAGTACCGTGCGATGTGATAAGCGTAACTATATCAATTCATTGTTGGTGTGAGAGCAAGGCCATCCACATCTCTTAACATTATCTGGTCCAACAGAGAGGGATCTCAACTAGTCTTGGATTATTACCAGCTCAAAAGTTGGAAGGAGCACTTATATCCACTTATAACCGCATTTTCGTCATTGAGGTGAGGTGAACTCAACGTCCAATGACCCGTTCAATGTACCCAATTTCCAAATGCGCCTTATATTGACAAAAAGAGAAGAATTTTTTACCACAATCAAAGCAGTGAAGAACAAGAAAGTAGTTGGACTTGACGGTATTTCAACAAAGCTCTTACGAGCAGCGCCAACAACATCGAGTGACTTACCTTACTGCATCTACTCATTGAGAGAGCTTGGAAAACTGAGAGCTTTCTCGAAGAATTGAAAATGAAATGACTGTCACGCTCAACGCTCAAGATCTTATGCAAAAAACTTGGAGAGCAGATCCTAAAGTAATAGCAAGAATCGTGCTGGAGCAAATGAAAGAACACATTGAAAGCACACTCGACGTCGAACATAAAGGGTTCCGTACTGGATCTTCTTGTATGAACTATACTTAAACTTGTATCAGACCACTATCGTACAATTCGTTGAATACCGATCAATCCTTCAGCTATTGCTCATCGATTTCGAAAAGAAGTTCGTCAGTGTCAATATAAAGAATTTATTTGGCTTGCTATGAGCATACTAAGTTGAAGAAATTGCTATTATAAATGCTAGATACAATAGACCCAAATTCCCGAATGAAGGTTCTCAGAGGAGCTTTAGATCCAAAAAGGGGGTCAGGTAAGGCTGTGTACTGCATCAATACTGTTCCTGTTGGTGATAATCGATGTACAGTAAATATCTTTATCTACTGGAAATGGAGGAGTTCAATTGACCCTGGAATCACAACTCAAGTATCGGTTGCTGACGAAGAAGGAGCATACTCTCTCATATGATCATGGACCTCTATCAAAAGACAACATAGGTAGAGCGAAAAGGTGAAATCTTGGAGTTAAAGATCAAACAAGGATCGACCCTAGAAATTCCTCATCTATCCAAATGGATATGTCTAGGCAACCGGAAGAGATGGCAGAGAATTTTCAATATTTCGGAAGAATTATATTTACCGAGACTGTGGAACCAAACTTGATATAAGTTGTAGTCGAATTGGGAAAGTAAAGACTGCGTTCAGAATGCTGTCCAAAATATAGACACTTAAAGCTGCGACAGTTTCGCTCTAATGCTGAATCCATGATTTAATATGGAAGCAGCACTTTAAAAATCCCATTTGCTGTCACAAAAAAATTGCTAACGTTAATGATTATCTGCGAAACATCTTGAGAATTTTCTGGCCCTACTGTATCTCCAACGATGAACTTCATGCAGGATTGAGCGAAGAACCCATTGATTCTAGTAATTATACGAAGTCCTCAGAGCAAGTAGTAGCAGTTTAGAAACACGCTTCGAAATGGGAACAAATGCATTGTGAATCAAGTGATGCACACCTAAAATAAGGCAGACCAGTAGGCCAATCGAGGAGTACTGTATCGGAGCGTTCCATTCTTCTACCAATATCAACAATTAAATCATTGTTCGACCATGATTCCGCAGCAGCCACGACGACACAAAACACTTCACCAAATAAGGGATTTATTACGCCACAGCCAAGTGAACATATTTGTTAATTTGCGCTCGACCCGTATATAGTTCACACGCAGTTTATACGGAAAAGATAACAAGGGGACCTACTTTTATGAAGGAAAGTCACTTGTTTGCCACGGTTGAAGCTGACGAGCTGAATTTTAGCTTACAAGGAAACTGAAATTGTCCAGCTATTTCGTTCCTCACTTTCCCTCCGCCACTCGGGTAAAGAATCTATGGTTCGAAGAATAAACGTCCTAATTGCAACCAGGGGCTTTGGGACATGCTGATCTGTCGGTGCATATTAGTGATGGGTAGGACACGAATTTGAAATGAGTTTGTATGAGGTACTCATTTTTTGAAATGAGGTGGTACTTTGTCCCACCTCAAATGTCCCATGGTACATACCTATTTAAATGGATATTTTGAAATTCGAAATTAAACAATGCGTATTTTTTTTAATAGTATATATTTTTTCCAAAAACAGTTTTTAAAATTGCATTAAATTAAAAGGTTACAAAAATTAAATAAATAAATGTTGTAATATTCAAAAATTCATAAATATATGAAGCTTCGCAGGTACACTGCATGTATGTAACCATACAAAAACCCCTTCAATAAAAAGATATAATAAAAAAATTAACCTAAAAAAAAAGTTTAAAACAAAAAGTGTTTTTAAATTTTATTTAAGTTATTTAAAGAAAACAAAAGCATTTAATAAAAAGATAAACACAAAAAGATATTTTTTTTAACAAAAAAACAAATATGTTATCACATTCAAAATAAATTGAATCTAATAAGTTTAAAAAAATACATCATTACATTTTTGCATTTAAAAACAATATTTGTCCTACTTTCTTCCCACTCAACATTTTTCTTCTGTTAAGACCTGTTCTGATCACTTTTTTTTCGAACAAATTTGATTACAGGACACTGGATTAAATACAACACTAATGACTCTTCACGTACGCAAACTCAGTACAATTGATTGATTGATTTTTTTTTTTCAATTCTCATATTTGATCTTGATCTCTAAACCCTAGTCTCTTTTTTCTAACACTAAAAACAAAACAAATACAAATAAAAGGAATGCACTTGCATTTGCATATCAAAAACGAAAATTCCTACTCCTTCAAAAAGTAACAAAACCTCCTACTCCAAACTGTAAAAAAAACCTCCTTCCTTTTTTAACCCTTTGATTGTATAATTTTCGATAATGCTTCATACCTATCTTCATTGTTTGTTACATTGTAGTCAGTGCAACATTCATTCATTCATAAGTCCCACTCATTACCTCTTCTCATTTTGTCTCCTCAAACAGATGCAAAAGAACTCAATTCCTCAATCCTAAATGAGAAATGTCCTAGTCTGGTACAAAGTCCCAGCCTGGTACAAAGTCCTAGCCTGGTACAAAGTCCCATCCTGGTACAAAGTTCCAGTCTGATACAAAAACCCAGCCTGCGACAATGTCACGAATTTTGTTTGAATGGGACGTTTGAGTAAAAAGTACTCAACAAGACAACAACTCAACTCACAACACATTCATTCATTTCATTTAAAATCCTCATCTTCCACAAACCTC